>OX638298.1:1716987-2331587 GCA_951812265.1 Taphrorychus bicolor | reverse complement strand
TTTGTTGATTTGAAGAGGCAGTCAATCCAAATTAGCATTCATCCGTGAAACAAATGTTTCTAACAAATCTTGGGGTTGCAATAATTTTTTCGGTCATGATTTCACAAAACTCCATTGGGGGGAAAAGGTGGGTCGGAAAGAGTTGTTGATGGTTCTCTTGTTTGTAGCTTTCAAAACCTTCTTTTTGCAGATAATTATGGATGGTCGATCTACTAAGTCCAGTTTCTTGGCCAATCTGTCAAATACTCTTGGAAGGATCATCGCTTACTGTAGCAAGAACAACAAGTTTTGCCACATTTTCATCCTCTGGAGCCGCACCAGCTTGAAGTCGTCGCTTTCGCTCACAGGAACATATCGGGTTAATACTCCCAGTTTCCTCAAAACGAGCAACCACCGCCTGAAGTGAACTGCATGCTGGTATTGGTTGTTCAGGAAACAATGCAGCAATGTTGTCTCGAATTTGAGCAAAGGAATTACCAGCCCAGTATTGTTTGAAAACAAGTTTTCTCTCCTCAAAATTCATAACTAATGAAACATTTAAATAAGAAATAATAAAAATAAAATTTTACACTCTATCAACAAAATGGTTCCTTTACTTTTAATATCAATAAATACAAGGTTTCTCTATACATTACATTTTTATTTCGGGGAAATTGTGTGTGAAAAAGTGGATGCAACAAGTACCAAAATAAGTATATTTCCATAATCAACCTATACATAAATTTCTTAACGGAAGAAATTAACAAGTGGACATGAAAAAGAAATGTAACATAAATTTAGGTAATAACACAGATAACAACAATTATTCCTATAAAAACACTATCGCCTCTATTAAGATTAAATTCAATTCAATTCATGTTTACAATCACCAAAACAGCAATGTGCATACGTCAAAAATAGAATAGTCTACAAATTAAATTTAAATAAATTCAGTCCAGATGCCATTATTTACTTAATACTAAAAGCTTACAGTCAACATCCTAAAATAAACTATACAGAGAAAAGAAAAAAAAATTAATAATTTTGATTAAAATACTTAAAATACTCTTCATCACAATAAAAAACATTTACCATTAAAATTTGCTTAATTTCCTTTCGGAAACTATCCACTGTCAACGCTTAAATTTTTATGGGCAGTTGAAATATTTTACCGCCCAGTAGCCAGGACCATTCTGACACCTTCTCAAACGACAATATGAGGTTATTAAATTTTTTCGGCCTCTAGTAAGGTAAGCATGCATGTCCTCGTGAGCAGAAAACAGATACATGTTATTTTTCACAAACAGCAAATTCTCCAATATAAACATGGAGGGCAGGGTTAGTATGCCCCTCTCTGAAGTGCGCTCTGCAGTCATCCCTGTAGCCCAGGCCAACCAACAATCTGACCGCTCTTCGCTGAAGCCCGAACAAACGCTTAGCCCCCGAGGCGTGGCCCCAAACAAAGTACAGCATAAGAGAGCCATGCATGAAAAGATGCAAAGTAAGCCGATCTAAGTCCCGTACGAGATATCCTATCTGAAAGCTGACGTAGCAGGTACAAACTTGTATTGAGTCTTGAAGCCAAGTTATCAATGTGTAAATCCCACTTGGCGCTCTCGTCCACAAGAACCCCAAGAAATTTAACCTGGGATACGTGGGCATTTACGGTTCCAATCTCCCTCAATGCAAACACCATCCTCTGTGTCTTGCCCATATTCAGCAGCAATCGATTGGAATGAAACCAATTTTTGGCCAGTTTTTCAAGTTGTTTGTGGCCAGTTTGGCAAGATTGGTTGTCACTGAAAAGAGTTTTTTTCACAGGCACTATAGTCTCCAGATACATAGATAAAACATGAAAGAAACTGGTCTTAGCAGATCAAACATCCATCGCTATCTGCTTACTGGTCTTGCTTATTTGCTATAAATATTTGTTCCACCAATGAATGTTAATTTGGATTAATGGTTCCCTCGAATCAACAAAATGAATGAGTTTGGACTCTCTAAAATCCACATATAGTGCAGGACAACCGAGACCAACGTCGAGAAGTTGTCAATGTGTGGATTGGCATTTTGGAGCGCACTGTATTTGGTTTTCCAATGAGATTTTGTCTGTCATAGAAGAGTCCAGCACTTAGCAGGGTTTTTACATGCAGGGTGGGGCCTCGCGTCACACAGCACTGCAAAATAGACACTTTTGAAGTAAAACATTTGGAGATAGATGAATTCACCTCAATAACAACATCAACAACGAATACCCTTAGTTGGTGACAAGAGACAAATTGTCATGTCAACGTGGTTGTCGTATTGCTAAACTAAAATGAATTAGCCAACCAGCCATACACAAATTGGAATGATTTTCCTTTTACTAATTATGATAATTATAAACGTAATTTTTACTTACCTATAATTTAAGAACATTATCGTCAGGTTTTCAGTTACTTTTCTCTGCATAATCACATATGCTACTATATACTACATGATAGTCCCTCAAAATAAATAAGAAAGGAAAATCGGCTCTGAGTCTTACATAAGAAATTATTATGTTGGCGACACTGCACATGCATGGTGGGGGTGACGCGCCAAATTCAAATTTTTGCACTTTTCGAGGCGTTTTTCCAAAAAATAGCCAAAACTGTGGTATTGAAAAAATTACAGGATGATAGCTGACCATAAGCTCTACAACTTTACTCTTAAAAGTTTTTCAATCAAAACAACCGGACAGGCGCAAAAAAATAAAAACCGATTGCCCATGTTAGTCTCCTATGTCCAGGGTTCTGCTGGACACCCGGTATACGTACCTCTCATAATTCAGATAATTCAGATGATATTATTATCCTCTGAATTATCTGAATTATAGATTTTTCAAAAATTAATTACAGCAGCTTTAAAATTTCTGTTAATATCTGTTAATGTAAAATACAATTTTAACCTTAAATACAATTTTATAGCGTACTCTCTAGTAAATTATAAAAAAATAACATAGAATGTAGTAAAGAAATGTTTCTGCAAACACTTTAAATTTGAGAAATAAACTTCTGCATGGCAAATTTTTTAAAATGTGTATTAAAGAGATGTTCTACCACCAATACGAAAGATACAAATGTATTGTGGGGCATAGAAACGCTGCCAACTGTTGACCTAAAGCTTCGGAAGATAAGCGTCTCTTTTTGTTGTTTATTTTACCGTTAAGATTTGATATCCCTTCCAATTGAGGAAAAATCGTTGGTACTGCTCCACATCGATATCGCAACCTTCTGCGGTGAGTGCCAAGGATGAACATGCTGTCTTCAAAATGATACCGACAAAGCCAAGGGCTGCCATGAAGCGAATCCAAATTTCGAAGCAAATCTTCCCGATTTGAAGACACTTATCATACAATGGCTCTACAAATTATAAAACCTACTGAATTGCCCTATAATGGTTATATACTCTACTGTTCCTAAAGTAGAAATAATAGCTGTTGAGTTTTACTTTTGCATCTCACTTAAAACCACGTGAAATGTACAGGGTGGCCATCGAGAGATGATCCATTACCTTATCTCGAAAAATGTAAGTGCTATGAGAAAAATTCAAACACAAAAGTTTAATAGTTTAGTAAATAGTTTTTATTTTTGTATATACAGGCTGTCCCAATTGTGCGCATTCACTACCAACTTTCTTATTTTAAATTAGACATGACATTTTTTCTTTCATTAGTGGAATCTATATCTAGTTCTAAGACTTTTCTGTATTTATCTATATACCGGGTGTCCAGCACAACCCTGGACATAGGAGATTAACATGGGAAATCCGTTTTTATTTTTTTGCGTCTGTACGGTTGAATTGATTGAAAATTTTTTAAGAGTAAAGTTGTAGAGCGTATGGTCAACTATCATCCTGTATTTTTTTCAATACCTCAGTTTTGGCCGTTTTGTGGAAAAACGTCTCGAAAAGTGCAAAAATTTGAATTTGGCGCGTCACCCCCGCCATGCATGTGCAGTGTCGCCAACATATTTTCACTGCATAATCACGCTAATTACTACATGATAGTCCCTCAAAATAAATAAGAAAGGAAAATCGGCTCTGACTCTGACATAAGAAATTATTATGTTGGCGACACTGCACATGCATGGCGGGGGTGACGCGCCAAATTCAAATTCTTGCACTTTTCGAGGCGTTTTTCTAAAAAACAGCCAAACTGCCCACTGAGGTATTGAAAAAATTACAGGGTGATAGCTGACCATAAGCTCTACAACTTTACTCTTAAAAGTTTTTCAATCAAACCAACCGTACAGGCGCAAAAAAATAAAAACCGATTTCCCATGTTAATCTCCTATGTCCAGGGTTCTGCTCGACACCCGGTATATCTACCTATCATAGCTTTTGAGATATTTTTATTTAACTTTTTTTCTTAAAAATTTACAATTGAAACAAGGGCTAATATTTGCTTTTAGAAGCAACAAACAATTTTCATTTTTAACTGGTATGTAAACGGTGTTCTATAAATATATAATTTTTGCTCACCTTGCTTTATCAATATACAGGGTGTTCAAAAACTTTGACCAAATATTTCGACTTTTGAGGCACAAAAAGTCAAATTTTTTAAATCGAACGTCCTACATATTACCTCTAATTCTGAATAACGTATATTTCCTCTACATGTTTTCATATTTATGACCTATACGAAAAATCAACCTACAAACTCGAGAGTGTAGAGTGGGCTCGCGATGTAACATTGCCGAGTGGTTATGTGTTGGTGTCATTGGACGTGGTCTCTTTATTTACAAACATTCCCAAAGACCTGGTGTTGTCTATTATCAATAAAAAATGGAAATTTTTCTCAGCATACACAACAATACCCAAACAGATGTTTTGTGACATCATTCGTTATCTGTTCGACAGTAGTTATATTGTCTTCAATGACACGGTCTACCAACAGCTTGACGGATCCGCGATGGGTAATCCAGCAAGCCCTGTTCTGGCTTCTCTAGTCATGAATGAACTGATATCCAGTACTCTGTCCGGCCTTCCTTTTGATATAGCCTTCTTGAAATTATATGTGGATGATACGATCGTGGCTTGTCCATACGATAAAACACACCAACTATTATCACAATTTAATCAATTTTATCCTAAATTACAGTTTACTATGGAAGCGGAAGTAGATGATTCACTCCCATTTTTGGACACGCTTGTGATTCGTCAACAGGACGGTACACTTCTCTTTGACTGGTTCAGAAAGCCTACGTCCTCTGGTAGAGTTTTAAATTATCTTTCCGGACATGCTTCCTCTCATAAGATGGCCACTATAAAGGGCCTGTTGTACAGAGCCTACAGTCTCAGTAGCCCTAAATTACATAACAAAAATACCACTATCATTAAAACTATATTAAGAAACAACAATTATCCAACATGCCTTGTCAACCGTATTATAAACAAATTTAATCAACGTAAAAATAGTACGAACATCAATGAAATTAATAGTAGTGACAAACTCATATATTACAGATTCCCTTATATTAAGGGACTGTCTGAAAGAATTCAAAATCTGGTTAAAGGGAGAATGCCGAATTGTAAGCTAGCATTCTATAATACTGAGACTGTTGGGTCTGTATACACAAGGCTTAAAGACAGAACACCTATCATGTCATGTTCGGGGGTGATATATGGAATCCCTTGCGACCAATGTAATCGTTGCTACGTGGGTACTACTGGACAATTGCTGGGTAACAGAATTAAACAACATAAATATGACTGCCAAGAGCGTAATAGAAATAAAAAAGAACAGACGGCCTTAGCTCAGCATCACTTTGGGTCTGACCACGCGTTTGATTTTAACGGTGTTAAGATACTGGACAGGGAGCCTAATTATACTAAACGCATGATTAGTGAAATGATCCATATAGCAGTTAACAATACCATCAATAACAGGACGGACACACAGGGTCTAAGTGTTATATATGCTAACTTGCTTAATGAAATTAGGTCGAGAACTAGCACCTCTTGAGTTTGATTCTGATGGTGACATACGATCCAACGGTTTAACCCCTCCTTTCCTCACGTTGAAGCCTGAGCCCTGTATCACGACCTTACCATTGTTATATTTTTGTGGTCGTCCTGTTGCTCGTCGCTCGCCTGCTCCGTACTGAGTTTTCGTTATTGTTTATGTTAATTTATTGGTGTTTTTTTGTCATCGTGGGAACCTCTGCCCATGACGTGGACAATGGACACGTTTTTGAATAGATTGTACAGGACTTCGGCACATCAAGAGGTACCAATTTGTGTATATAAATGTTACGTTCGTTTGTTGTTTTGCGTGTAAATTTCTTAAATCTTGTAAATTAAATCATTATTTTTATTTTATTTTTTCTAATCTGTATTTTTCTAATCTATATAAATTTTTAATTGTAATTCTAAGTTAGTCATGCCGCTGGCCATAAACTGATCGATGTTTCTTGTCTTTACAGCCTTGATAAAGACCACAATATATGGTGGAAACGTTGGCAATTGATAAAAGCTGAATTGCCGTTATTTGTCCCCATCCCACTAATTCACCTACTACTCAGTTTATTGGGACGCCAAACACTCGTAGCATACCTAAGATACTTATTTGAAAATATAAACTTCCTTTTTTCTACCTTGAGGAAATCGAAAGAGAGATTCGAGTTGTACTGATTATGATTACAGTTTTTAGCTGCACATTCCTCTCCAGCTAACCTGGTAAAACTGCCCGCCATTTTTCCTTATATACATACTTGCTACCTATATTGCTAGATCCGGAAACAAAAAGTTAAACTATTTCCAATCCGCCACTGCAAAATGTCACAATAACGCTATACCAAGGTATCCAAACTTTAGGTTATGCATTATTTTACGACCTTGAAAGAGTGGGGATTTTGTATATTTTATTCTGTGTCATAACCTACTCTATGATCTTATTCATAGTAGGCAACAAGGAAATGGCCCTGCAAGTAGAAGCAGATTCTCGCTCACCTGACTTGAACAATGGTATTCGTAACGTATTACTCTATCTTTCTCAGATCTCGCAAGCGTTGCTCACGGAAACATAATCTCTGGTTAAATCCTTTCTCATAAGAAGGTTCAGTGGGATTGTGAACAGGAAATCAAATCAACATGCAACAGTTCGGCTGACAAATCGACAAATAATAGCATTGTTATGGAAAATGGTGCGGGCCGGAGCCGGTATGATATTGCTCGGCTGATCTGACTGACATTGATTTAGTGCCTTGCTTATGCCATTTTTTAGGTGTTACTTACATATTTATTCTTTTATTGTTTTAATTAGGACATTTTTATAGGTTTTAGATTTGAATGAGGACGATAGTTGTGGTGAGTTAGTCAAGGGTTATTAGTCAAGTTCTACAGCTGTAAGAACGAAGCGACATCGACAGTAGAAAGTGTTTCGTAGAAATATTGAATCATCAGTGGAATATAAATAGTAGGCGAATTTTATGTTTATTTGTGTTGTCCTTGATTTCCAATGCCTTATTGATGTCAATAATAAGTGAATGGTCTGTAAGTTATTAGCGTACGCAAGTGAACTTTGTAAATCGAGCCGTTGAAGTGACGTTTGCAATCACTTTTTGTTATTTCAATTAAATTATTACCACACGGCCGGCGTACGGAAAAAATAACAAGTGTGCAAAAAAAACCCTGCAAAAAAACAAGTGTTCATGTCAATGCGATGCATACTTCTCTAGTTTCATGAGGTAGTAAATCTATACCTGTATAGTACGAAATACCCCATGTTCATTAAAAGACGTCGTCTAGAAGGAATTTTTAATAGTAAGGGATGACATAATCAAAGTAAATAGACTTTTGTTCTTTCATCCTTTTTTTTACATTTCACAGCCAATTAGATGACGTTTTTAAATGGGGGGCCCCTATATGGATGAAGGAAAACATGAGAGAGCGATGAGAAATAAAGAAAGCGAGTGCCTTTCTTTTTAAATAATTTAGGCGTATAAATATAACGTACGGTTTTATTGATATTAAATAGTACAGCCCTAATTTATGATGTACAAGGTATTCCATTTGCAGCACTTTTGTGGGATATATCCGTCTCTTGTTCAAGATAGGGTTGCGGTTTTCGGGACAGTATGCTACTGTTTTTTGTAAAATTAAAAATGGTGGTTTTGGTTTTGGAGATAAAGGGTGGGAATGAAAATTATCAGTTTTAAGGCATCCCCCGTATCACAGTTGTTTTTCAATAAAGATAAACGAGTTTCCAAAATGCCAAATTACCAAAATCACCCTGTATCTCAAAAACCAAAAGGGCTCTAAAAATTCTGTTGGTGCCAACTTTAATTTTACAAAAAAGAGTAGCAAGACTCCTCAAACCTCTATCTTGAAAAATAAGGGAGATACAAAGCCCCGCAAAACTGCCCAAAATGGGATACTGTGCACTAAAGAATATTTATGTGTAGAAGATTTTTTCTCATTATTAAAATACAATTTTCTGAAAAATGTAAAAATATTTTTCTCAGCAAATTTGCGTGTAAGATCAATCGCATTGTCAGCAGAATATGAGTAAGATTTTCACTTCTTTGATATAGGAATTGAACCCTGAATCATCCGTATATGCATATATTATTTGGAGGCCCTAACATCATACTCAAAAACTGATCAATGTCTAAAAAAGTGCAGAAACCATCATTACTAAACATGTATAAGCATAATGTATATTTGACATCCTGTTGCAGTACCTCCAGTTGCAAATTTTCCAAAATTTCGTGAACACGTTCGTGTATTCACTTCAAAATGACGAATTATCATCGTTCTGCCGGCAATACAATTCGACACAAAATAACAAAATATAATAACGATATAAAATCCATCCAATGATTTGGAAAATGAACACATTGTGAAAGATTTAAAATTAGATTCATAAAATAACTATAGATTAACGACGACATTTACTCCTTTTAAAGCTAAACGTATTAAATCTAATATTGGAATATTTGGCATACAAATACAGTCTTCAGGAAATGGTTGTTTCTTTCTTATTAACACTTTTAAGATAATTATTCAGAAAATTATTAAAAGTTAGATACATCTCAGAAAATAATTATGTAAATCAGCGGTTTTCGATACACGTCTTAAAGAGGTTTATACTAAATTATACATTTAATAAAACCTGATTTTTCAGGGATGAATTGTCTCAAGTCACTGCTTTTTCATATGGCGGGGGCGGGGATTGGTCATCATAAATCTGTATTTCGTCCAAATCCACTTGATTGGTTAATCGAATGGCAATATGGTAGGGAGGCGGGGACATTTCCCTCATATCTGTTTCATGTATGGACAGCTGGGTTGGTCTTTGCTGTTGACGGCGTTCATGTAATTCGTCTAGTTGTAACTACAAATAGACGTATTTGTAAAAAATTTTAAAGTTATCCAACACGCAACAAGGTTGTCAGTTTGCACAAACAGCGTGTTACGAAAGGATTTATACACATTAAATATGCTATTTTGGGAAAGGGTTCCTTTTAGAATATATATATAGAGAAAATACTTTATGAATACAATATAAAATGTTTTCCGGGCTTTGAAGCCGTGGTCCTATGGAATTTCTCCCTAACGTTTCGTCTACAGCTGCGGTAGACAATATCAAAGGCGATAAGGCAATGGCCCGTACTTCCCGACGTGGTCTGATTCGACTGTGGTGAGCTACGTCGTATTTATTCCCCTGCCATACCGTAGCGCTGCAGTTGAGGGACTGGGGTGGGAGTAGTGAAGGTTCAGGATTTCAGCGCCCTTGAAGTATGTCATAGAAATCTGCATTTCGAAAAGTAATTTCCTCTTTTCAGTCCAAGAGTCTCTCTTTGACTTTTAGTCCATCTTGGACTAAAGGGGGGAAAGGATTTATGAGATCGGTTGAGATCTTGCATCTAATGACAAAAAACTTTTATTAGAACTAGCTAACATCTTGCATTGGAGCGACTGGGTGGATCGTTTGACACATGAACGGAAGACTGCAGCCCAAGCCGTCGCAACGAACTGAAAAAGGATGAAATTTGACGTACTAAGTGCCACCAACAATTCGTCGAACCTCACATCCGAAAAGAGTCAACACTAAGTAGTCAATTTGCCCCACAAAGAACTATCAATAGACGGGCCGAGCGTTCTGAACAAGGAAGGAAATTTTGCCATAACACCATCCAGGATACCTGGAAGACATAGCAAATGTGGAGAGATACAAGGTATTCCAATGCGGATGGATGCAAATAGCGAAGGAGACGTCACAAATTCTACAACGCGCAGAACCACCAATGAGCAATCTCACCTTTACAGAAAGGAAAGCTCTGAAAGCCTAGAACGAAGACAAGGATATTTTCATTTTACCAGCGGATAAAGGAAACGCAACAGTAGTAATGTCAACATCGGATTGCAAAGGAAAAGTCTGGACACTTTTAGATCCGATCACCTACAAGAAGCTAACTCGTGATCCAACCGCGTTCTGACAGCCACCAACAATTTCAAATCAAATGACTAAGCTTAAAAAATCAGAAGTCTTGCCACCAATGCTGTACGGCCAAAAAAAACACAAACCGGATGTGCCACTGAGACCCATCGTGAAGCCCTTAGGAAGCCTGACCTACAAAATCGCAAAACACCTCACAAAACTGCTGCAACTTCAAATAAGAAATACTGACAGCTTTATAAAAGACTGCACTCATTTCGTCGAAAAACACCACATTCTTTCACTCTTTCTACAGGAGAAGCAGGAGATTCTCGCTAGCTTCTATGTCGTTTCACTTTTCACGATGGTACCCATTGAGGAAGCCATGGAACATATTTCCACAAGATTATTATTCCAAGTTATTTCCACACTGTTCAACCACTACATATTTTCATTGGAAGGAAGATTTCTACGAACAAACTGATGGTGTGGCTATGGGCAGCCCCCTTAGTCCAGTAATATCCAACCATTTTATGGACATCTTCGCGGCCAAGGCGATGGCAACGGCAAATAAGAGGCCCAATTGCTGGTTCCGATACGGTGACGACACCTTTGTTATTTGAAGCCATGGCGAGGGCGAACTTCAAAACTTCGTGTTACAACTCAACTCTATCAACATAAAAATTCATTTCACTATGGAGATAGAAAAGGAAAAACGCCTACAATTTTTGGATGTTTTCGTATTAAGGAGGCGGAATGGAAAGCTGGCGCATACCGTTTATAGAAAACCAACACACACTGACCGATACTTCAATAAAGGATCACAGACATAAAAGGGGAGTCATTAAGACTCTGTCTGTGAGAGCCAAGAGAATTTGTAAGCCGACTGAATTGGAACGGGAAATGAAACATCTGGGAAGAGCCTTCAGTTGGAATGGATACAGCAAGCACGAGTTCAATAGGGCCTTCCGTCCATGATATGTAGAGCGCCAGGAAGGAACAACGGGAGAAGATGAAGAAAAGCATTTCTATCCGAGAAACGGCGTTTCTATCCGAGACTAACGAGAGAGACCATTAAGATCTTCAAACAGGGCAACAATTTCAAGAGGAAGCAGGAAATTACGTTTCTAAATGCAGACTAGAAACGAGTTCTACGACATACTTCAAGAGCGCCGAAACCCCGCAACGCCACTGCCCCCAGCCCAGTCCCTTCACTGCAGCGCGACGGCGGGGGAATAAGTATCACGGAGCTCAACACAGTCGAATTAGTCAGCGTCGGAAAGCACGGGAGATCACTTCGCCCATTGCCTCATCGCCTTTGATTATGTCTGCCGCAGCTGTAGACGAAACGTCAGGAAGAAATTGAATTGGTCCGCGGCTTCAAAACCCGGAAAACACTTTGATTTGTATTTTGACTGGCAGTGAAAGCTTTCACAGTCTTACTTTATCGATATTTTAAAGAAATTTTAAATAAATATGCGAAAAGGTTATTAGAAGATTAAAAATAAATATTTACAAAACTACTACAAATTGTTACATAAATGATGAATTTTAGCAATAGTCATTGTATCAATGTGCAGTACGCACACCACTTCCTAAAGATTGGATTAATTTTTATTGCAAAAGTTGTCGTTTTCTAATAGCTTGTTCACCTATCCCAAATTTCTATAAAATACCAACAACTGTTATAGAAACAATAAAAAAAAGTATTTTCAAATTTAACTTTTATTGCCCTGTTCCGGACACATGTATATAGAAACTTTTCTACTCAAAATAAAATTTAGAGTAACATATGTACATTAAGTTGGGATTTATTTAGCACTCACCTTTTCTCCAAACCAATCAAAATTGCCTTGCGCCCCCTTTCTCCAAACGAAGCAGAAACGTCCTGACGCCAACTTTACCTGTGCAGGCAGTCAGAAAATCTTAGGCTCCACCTGGGTTTAAGATCCCTCCAAGGTTCAATCAAGGATTAATAACGCAATTGAATGAGTATTTGAGTTCAGCATACTCTTACAAAGTATATATAAAACCATCCAGTGGCGTATCCTAACCCTCTAGCTCAAAAAGCCCTGTATCAGTGATATTGCAGTACTTTTAATATCGCGGTCGCTACCCTCATGTAGTTTGGGTGGGAAGGGGTGGCGCTTCTCGCCCCTCCTCTCAATATACTCTGATTGGTTTGGAGCAAGGAGGCCAAACATGCTGCAGACTGCTCAATAAATCCCTACTTATATACACTAGACTAATAAAATAGATAACTATTTTAGCTATATCTATTAACTTCTCTTACCTGATCGTTACTAGAATCAAAATTGTTAAAATTGTTTTGTTGCTGCAACATGGCTGCTCTTGAAGCATTTTGCTTTTCGTCCAAATATAGAATAATTATCCCACCCAGTAGAAGAACAACGAGAGCTACTGAAATAATTACAAGCGTTTCCACTCCTAAACGCCATAATTGCTAAAAATAAAATTAAATCCTCTTAGATTTAATTGAAAATTTTATCCACGACTACTATATTATGAAAGTTTAATATGTCTGTTTGGCGTGGATTAAGGGCTTTCTAACACACTAGTGGATTAAAAGTGTTCTAACACACTAGTAAATTAATTTGTCAAACTTGACATTTTTCCACACCAGGAATTTTCACCTGCTCCCCACTCCTAATTTGGTTTTAGCCGCGGTCTAACGTGGATAAAACGTTGAATTAAATTCGTGGATTAACGACTTTAAATGCTCTCGCAAAAATATCAGAAAAGCTTGTTACACTTTTGCGAGAGAATCTTCTTATATAATAAATAACTATAACTACTTCGTAATAGTTAGTCAAACTAACTATTACTAAACTTAACTGAATATTCAAATCGAACTGACGATGACATTTTAAATCTTTATGTATTGGTAATTGCTAGTGACAGCAAGAGATAATAGTTATTTATGTATCAAGGGTATTAATTAATTGTTTTGGCCCTGAGGGCGACGATCTTAGGAAAGACGAGGGCCTCTAGCCCGAGGGTTCCTCAGTTGCCCGAAAGCTCTTTCCTTTTTTTCTATACCCGTTAAAAAATGCATCAAAAACCTTTTAAACGTCCTTTAAAAAAATCTCTGATAACGGGACGCTTAAGGCCTGTGAAAGTGTGAAAAAAAATTAGGCAATATAGTTACTTCACAGAGAAACGATAAAAAAATATTAAACTTGAAATCACAAAATGATTTCTGCATCCTATAAGGCCAAGAATACACAGGGAATTCACTTTCCTGTGTGAGATCATCAGAGTGAACCCAACTGACGAGCTTTAGTGGGAGCGAAACGCGTCGTGGGCTGTAACGCTCTGGTGATCTCATACAACCTTTCAGTGAATTTTTCACTCTGTTATGGAAGATTATTGTTCTGTAACAGATAGGCCTATATGCACCGGACACAAACTAGATGTGCTGTGTCATTTCTTACATATATTTAGGGCCAAGAACCAGAAATCATTTTTTGATTTCAATCTTCATAGCATTCTGTATGGTGTTAGACCGAAGTACTGCATGTGAGGTAGCTACATTTATCGATCGATGAAGTGATTCATACTCAGTATCTGCATTATGTGCAGTACAAAATGCCCACTTGGCGAAAGAGATGGCTCGAGTAGGACGGGCCTGTCAAAGCTAAGTGGACTTTTGGCTTTAAATTTCGATTCATTTCTCTATGTGAGATCATCAGGCTGAACCCCACTGACAAGCTTTAGTGAGAGCGAAACGCGTCTTTGAAAGTAACGGTATTCTTCTGTGACAGATAGGCCTATATGCACCGGACTCAGGCTAGATATATTGTGCAGTGTCATTTCTTGCATTAAAAAAATATATCAAAAATTAGTAAAGTTAAAATCTAAATTATTTTTCTCACGGCTACTCACCCCTGTGCTCAAATAATTGGCCCCAAACATAACACACACAGAGAAAAAGGCGAAGGTTAGTAAGGCAAATTTAAATTTGCGGATGTAAGATTCCAGCTCATTGGTTTCTAGGGTTTGTGCAGCGGATTGATCATCTATGATGTCTATCGATCTATCCCTTTCCAAGCGAGATGATCTTGTATTTGCAGAGCTAGAATTCAAAAGAGAAGGTCAATTACTTTTATAAATTTTTTGTTGGCGAAGGCTCATTTGCCTAAAAAGAACGTCACTCCAAAATAATGTTCTTGGTCAGTCTTGGAAACGATTATGTTCTTTTAAGTCCAAGAATGACTAAAAGTGAAACAAAACAAAGTTCTGGAGAGTCAATACAGCGCGATAAACACTCGATTAGCGCTATTATTATTGATCAACACGAAGACGGCGGCATGAGCTATTGGTCTATCACAATCTGATGACACTCCAGAGCTTTATTTTGGTTCAGATTTGGTCCGTCTTGGATTTGTAGGCAGTATGGATAAGAAAATCCCATCGAATTTAAATGTGACGAGTTTTTTTACAAAACAAGCACTAGTTGGAAATTAAACGTGGGTTTTAATAATAAATTGAATAAGTCTAAACTAGACTTGACACTTCTTTTCGAATAGTTGAATTTTCCCTTTTTACTTCATACTGTATCATTTAGGACACTTTTACGTACTTGATTTTAATCCAGTAAATAACTTTGTACAGGATTGGATGTAGAAAAGAAATTTTACAGTATTGAGTACCGGCACATCCTGTGGCGGTATTCAATAAATCCATTGTATCCATGGTATCCAGTATGGGTACCTGTACCGGTACTGGTACAGGATACCGTAATGAAACTATACCGGATTTCTAGAAAAATATATTCGCCGCGCATAAAATATATTTTTCCTTTATTATAATAATTCCCTATTATAATTTTTTTCCCTATTATAATAACTTAAAATAAATATGAAGTAAATGTTATACATCATACGTCCGGTCTTAAATCCAGGCTCGGCTAGCGCCTCGTCTGGAAACATCTTCCTCCTATACGACAGAACGTTGTGTTTCAATTTATATAAATAATGTAAAATACTATTTTAGCTCCGCAAGGTTTGGATAGCTAAAATCGGAAGACAGGGCTTGGAAAATATGCCAATTGAACGCCTTCAGAATTCACATAGGATTTGTACCCTATGGGAGGACAAACCATCATCTATGGGAGGACAGTACCTTGGCAGCAGAAATAACTCTTTAATTAAAAATGATGTTGTTCCCAGTTTACTGTTAACATCTATTTTCAGTAAACTAAGTAAGTATAAAGTGTCCCATTATAAACTCCACCCATTTTAGGTAACTTTCTTATTTTTAATTTTAGATAGAAAGTCGTTATATATACATGCCAGTTTGAGATGAACTGTCTTATCAAAAAATGAATTCTAAGAAAGATAGAGGGCTTTTGAACATGGCCTTTCAATTATGGTTTCTTTATAATTTGTCAGATTGCTATAAGGACCAAAAATTGAAAACTACAGTGTATCTTAAGTTAAAAAAGTGCTCTTGTCCTAGTAGTAGTAGACTAGTAGTAGACTAGGCAATCCCTACACCATTTGGGCCCTCATTCCATCCACGAGTTTCTTTTGCTCTAAGCTCTTCTCCTAAGTTGCTAAAATGTACCATAAGCGAGAAAACTCAATTTCTATTTTTTTTGTTTTCTGTGCATAATCACAAAATTACACAGTTTCAGCTAAATTAGTAGTAGGCTTTGAAAAACCATTTAGTTGAAATTTGGTGTTAATTAATATCATAAAGTGGCAAAATCTTTGTGATATCATTCAACACCAAATTTCAACTAGGTAATTGGTTTTTCAAAGAACAATACTAAATTTAGCAAAAACTGTTTATGTTTGTAATTATGTAAAAAAAACATTTTTAAATTCAATTTATTTAAGCTTACCACTTTTTACGATTTTGTAATGCTCATTGGGCGTGTTTATTTAAAAACGTTATCTAGTTGACTGAAACGTTAAAAGAAATGGATGAAGGAACCAAAGTTCATCTACTTTGATTATGTCATCTTTTTCTGCTAAAAATGTATAGCCTTCTAGATGACTTTTTCCAGTAAACCACCTATAGTAGTTTGTAACGCTGATTCTAACGTTTGTCGAAATCGAAATTGATGTCAATCATCCTTCCTATATCATATGGATCTGGATGTAGCATTCTTTGGTAATTTCAAATTTTATTGCAAAATTTCGATGTCGAAATGCAACTAAAATAGACCTCCATAATCATGTTTAGGCCTCAATCCTTAAGGCAAATCAATCATATTATTTAATATATTAAAAATATTTAGATAAATAAAATGTCTCAGGTCGTTAATATGTCCTATACTATTTTAATCTAAGTAAAAATTTGTTTAATTACATACATGATTAATTATTACCATTACATAAGGAGTAATATACAATGCTTATTATTGCTTAAATTAAATGTGCAGAGGCCAATATTATCAATTATCTTCTTTGTAAGCTTTGTTCGTTGTGTAAGTTTGTTTCTCATGTTATTTTTATCAATTGATAATAATCATGTATTTTACAAAAGTCGAAAATATATTTACATAGATGGATTTCATATATATTGTAATAGTTTTTATTAATTTAATGTGTCAATTACTATAAATTATCATGTGGCACTCTTTCATGATAATTTTTAGTAATTCTCACTTCTCGGAATATTTAAAATTCACATTTAATATAGGAATAAGGGGCATTTAAAAATCCCGCCAATTATTAGTTCATAGCCCCACCCGCTAGGCGGCGCTACTGCGCCAGGATCCCGCGTGGTGTCATTGGAGTTGCCTATCTATAGTAATAATATAATCTCTTATCTATGGTTGTTGCTTCACGCTTTGGCTCCTGACGTCATGATAGGGTTTTACGACACAAGAAGGGTGGATTTGTGATTTTTCGGTGTAGTTGGAGTTGTCGTGCTCCACCGGAGTACCTGTGACGTTCAAGTGACGCATGTGTCATGTTGATTCTGGCCGCGTTCATTTTGTGCATCACAGGGTGCGTTCATATGTAACCCGGGAAAATCGCTAACACACCGCTCACCGTACCGCTTCCTTCAAATCCGATTTGGACCTCTCACCGATTCCATCACTGTCCTGTTTTATATCCAGGACTGCCCGTAGCACCGATCTTCAAAGCCAGCCTGGATGTGATTAAACCGAAACCGACTATATCCGATTCCGAATTATAAAGTACGCTTCCTCCGAAACCCCAGTCCCAGTGGTCCCAAAGCTCGGTTACCGCTTCATATTGTTGTTACTGCTTGTACGCAATATTGAAGTTTCCGACCCCGACCGATCCAGTACAGAATGTACTGGTTTATTACCGAAACCGCCCGTTTTTCCTGGTTCATCTGAATTTCCTTTACTTAAGTAACTAACTGTTGCTTCTCCCCTCTCGCTGTTATTCATTTCATAGTTTTAGGATGTGTTCGTATGTAGTTATAGAGATTCACTAACAGTCGTAGTATTAGTAGGGGTTTGAATGTTGTTTTACCGTAGTTTAATAGACACCCTATTATTGTTCCTTACTCCTGGTCTTTTAATCGAAAAATCCCTGGAATATTTCTCCCCTGTTTAAAAGCTACCTTGTAGGCAATAGCGGTCCCTTTGTCGCTTTATAAATATCATAGGGTGGCGCCCCAGATTCAACGAATTAAGTAAGTATCAGCGGACCTGAGAAAGGGCGTCGCAATATATACCGGGTGTCCAGCAGAACCCTGGACATAAGAGATTAACATGGGAAATCGGTTTTTATTTTTTTGCGCCTGTACGGTTGATTTGATTGAAAAACTTTTAAGAGTAAAGTTGTAGAGTTTATGGTCAGTTATCATCCTGTAATTTTTTCAATACCACAGTTTTGGCTGTTTTTTGGAAAAAAGCCTCGAAAAGTGCAAAAATTTGAATTTGGCGCGTCACCCCCGCCATGCATGTGCAGTGTCGCCAACATAATAATTTCTTATGTCAGAGTCAGCGCCGATTTTCCTTTCTTATTTATTTTGAGGGACTATCATGTAGTAATTAACGTGATTATGCAGTGAAAATTAACCGAAAACCTGACGATAATGTTCTTAAATCATACGGTAAGTAAAAGTTACGTTTCTAATTATCATAATTAGTAAAAGGAAAATCATTCCAATTTGTGTATGGCTGGTTGTCTAATTCATTTTAGATTAGCAACAGACAACGGATCGACGTCTCTTGTCTTTGGCATTGGTAAAGCTAAAAGCTAGGTTAATGTTAAGAATTATTAAGGACGGCGAGTTGGGTGGATACATTTGTTGGGCAAACCAAGAACCAAGCTTGAAATGTGATTGTACTCTACAAATGAGTTATCGTGGAATTGGCGAAAAGAAAATACGGATTAGCAGCTCTTAAAAGAACCATTTAATTACATCCTACAAAGAAAGTGAATAACCACCCATGTGTTTAACATCCAACACAGAGGTAAACAAGAACAATAAACAAATAAATAAAATACAGGACTAGATCATCTTCTGCAGAGGTACAATATGCAAGCCTCTGTCCAAATTGCGACATGTATTGTCCAACATCACCACCGTGACTTGACTACAAATTTCTTGAATGGCAAGTTTCAACTCTTGAACATTTGCATATTAATATTTCTCTGGTAGAGACGATCTTGAATGAATCCCCAAACAAAAAAATCACAGGGATTCCAATCCGGAGAGCGAGGTGGCCAATTAATTGCTCCAAACTTTCCGATCCACCTATCACCAAATGTTTCGTTTAAAAAACGTCTATTTTGCAGTGGAGTGTGACACGACGCCCCATCTTGCATGTAAAAAACCCGTTCTAATGGCTGGATGGCTTCTACAGCAGGCAAAATGTCATTGCGAAGCATATTGCCATATTTGTTGGCGTTCAAACTGCAATCAATGAAAAATGGACCTATAACATGGCGCCCCAAAATGCCGATCCACACGTTACATTTGCTCGACGTTGGTCCCGATTGTCATGCACTATATGTGGGTTTTGGAATGCCCAAATCCGATCATTTTGTTGATTTGAAGAGCCAGTCAATCCAAATTAGCATTCATCCGTGAAACAAATGTTTCTAACAAATCTTGGGGCTGCAATAATTTTTTCGGTCAGGATTTCACAAAACTCTATTGGGGGGAAAAGGTGGGTCGGTAAGAGTTGTTGATGGTTCTCTTGTTTGTAGCTTTCAAAACCTTCTTTTTGCAGATAATTATGGATGGTCGATCTACTAAGTCCAGTTTCTTGGACAATCTGTCGAATACTCTTGGAAGGATCATCGTTTACTGTAACAAGAACAACAAGTTTTGCCACATTTTCATCCTCTGGAGCCGCACCAGCTGACGTCGTCGCTTTCGCTCACAGGAACATATCGGGTTAATACTCCCAGTTTCCTCAAAACGAGCAACCACCGCCTGAAGTGAACTGCATGCTGTTATTGGTTGTTCAGGAAACAATGCAGCAATGTTGTCTCGAATTTGAGCAAAGGAATTACCAGCCCAGTATTGTTTTAAAACAAGTTTTCTCTCCTCAAAATTCATAACTAATGAAACATTTAAATAAGAAATAATAAAAATAAAATTTTACACTGTATCAACAAAATGGTTCCTAATTTCCTTACTTTTAATATCAATACGTACAAGGTTTCTGTATGCATTACATTTTTATTTCGGGGAAATTGTGTGTGAAAAAGTGGATGCAACAAGTACCAAAATAAGTATATTTCCATAATCAATCTATACATAAATTTCTTAACGGAAGAAATTAACAAGTGGACATGAAAAAGAAATGTAACATAAATTTAGGTAATAACACAGATAACAACAATTATTCCTATGAAAACACTATCACCTTTATTTAGATTCAATTCAATTCATTTCAAATTTATTCATGTTTACAATCACCAAAACAGCAATGTACATACGTCAAAAATAGAATAGTCTACAAATTAAATTTAAATAAATTCAGTCCAGATGCCATTATTTACTTAATACTAAAAGCTTACAGTCAACATCCTAAAATAGATTATACAGAGAGAAGAAAAAAAAATTAATAATTTTGATTAAAATACTTAAAATACTCTTCGTCACAATAAAAAACATTTACCATTAAAATTTGCTTAATTTCCTTTCGGAAACTATCCACTGTCAGCGCTTTAATTTTTATGGGCAGTTGAAATATTTTACCGCCCAGTAGCCAGGACCATTCTGACACCTTCTCAAACAACAATATGAGGTTATTACAATTTTTCGGCCTCTAGTAAGGTAAGCATGCATGTCCTCGTGAGCAGAAAACAGATACATGTTATTTTTCACAAACAGCAAATTCTCCAATATAAACGGAGGGCAGGGTTAGTATGCCTAGTTCTCTGAAGTGCGCTCTGCAGTCATCCCTGTAGCCCAGGCCAGCCAACAATCTGACCGCTCTTCGCTGAAGCCCGAGCAAACGCTTAGCCCCCGAGGCGTGGCCCCAAACAACTACAGCATAAGAGAGACATGCATGATAAGATGCAAAGTAAGCCGATCTAAGTACCGTACGAGATATCCTATCTGAAAGCTGACGTAGCAGGTACCAACTTGTATTGAGTCTTGAAGCCAAGTTATCAGTGTGTAAATCCCACTTGTCGCTCTCATCCACAAGAACCCCAAGAAATTTAACCTGGGATACGTGGTCATTTACGGTTCCAATCTCCCTCAATGCAAACACCATTCTCTATTCTCTGTGTCTTGCCCATATTCAGCAGCAATCGATTGGAATGAAACCAATTTTTGGCCAGTTTTTCAAGTTGTTTGTGGCCAGTTTGGCAAGATTGGTTGTCACTGAAAAGAGTTTTTTTCACAGGCACTATAGTCTCCAGATACATAGATAAAACATGAAAGAAACTGGTTGAAACATGATGATGAATGTTGAACTGATGAAACATCCATCGCGATCTGCTTACTGGTCTTGCTTGTTTGCTATAAACATTTGTCCCCCCCCCCCAATGAATGTTAATTTGGATTAATGGGTCGCTCAAATCAACAAAATGAATGAGTTTGGACTCTCTAAAATCCACATACAGTGCAGGACAACCGAGACCAACGTCGAGAAGTTGTCAATGTGTGGATTGGCATTTTGGGGCGCACTGTATTTGGTTTTCCAATGAGATTTTGTCTGTCATAGAAGAGTCCAGCACTTAGCAAGGGTTTTTTACATGCAGGATGGGGCATCGCGTCACACAGCACTGCAAAATAGACACTTTTGAAGTAAAACATTTGGAGATAGATGAATTCACCTTAATAACAACAACAACAACAACAACGAACACCCTTAATTGGTGACAAGAGACAAATTGTCAGGTCATCGTGGTTGTCGTATTGCTAAACTAAAATGAATTAGACAACCAGCCATACACAAATTGGAATGATTTTCCTTTTACTAATTATGATAATTATAAACGTAACTTTTACTTACCTATAATTTAAGAACATTATCGTCAGGTTTTCAGTTAATTTTCTCTGCATATTCACGTTAATTACTACATGATAGTCCCTCAAAATAAACAAGATATGAAAATCGGCTCTGACTCTGACATAAGAAATTATTATGTTGGCCACACTGCACTTGCATGGGGGGGGGTGACGCGCCAAATTCAAATTTTTGCACTTTTCGAGGCATTTTTCCAAAAAATAGCCAAAACTGTGGTATTGAAAAAATCACAGGATGATAGCTGACCATAATCTCTACAACTTTACTCTTAAAAGTTTTTCAATCAAAACAACCGTACAGGCGCAAAAAAATAAAAACCGATTTCCCATGTTAATCTCCTATGTCCAGGGTTCTGCTGGACACCCGGTATACTCTACATGGTTTCTTTCTCCACCAGAATATGGAGCGGGATTGTCAAATGTCCCACTCATGGCCTTACAGGCTTGAACTTACTCGGTTTGCACCTCGCACTTCTTTGTCCATCCTTGGAATGCCAGACAATGGCTCCAAACGTGATCATTGGTCTAATGATCGTCACATACAGCCAGTGCACTAATTTGGGTTATTTCCTAGTTTTTTCAGCGGTTCCTTTTGCATGTCCACAAAAACAATTTAGCCCTGCTGATCTAGCTTTCCAAGTATGCGTTCCAGTTTATTGTCTTATCTACTATTACGCCTAGTCATTTCACCTCCTCTGCAAATGGAATGGATATGACCAGCAAGGACTGTGGCCTCAAAGAGTCCAATTTTCTCCTCCTTGTGAACGGAACCACCACGGTTTGGTCCGGGTTGATAGACATCTTCTCCCCGAGACACCACTCGTTTGATGATGGATAACTTACTTAGTTGCGACGAAAATTACCCAGTATTATAAGTGTTACTGAATCATCAATTAGTATATTACACTTACATTAAGACACTAAAGTAAGTCCATCATTCCCTCAGGAATAGTCAACCCCTAGGGGTTTAAAAGAGACTTCATTCAAAAAGTATACATACATATTTTCATGGGTGTGTGTGATTTTATTATAACTTGTTATTTTCATATATTTTATGTTGTATGCCTGTATATTGTCACAAAGAAACAACAGATATAAAAATTGCATCATTCTTAGACATGATCAGAAGATGACCGGTTTCGTAACCAAGGAATAGTTGACCCAATTTTAAAAATCATAGATCGCAAATTTGTTCAACAAGTGGGTACATCGAACCGTTCATTGACGTCATGGAAAAGTACGTTGCAATGCATTGGAAAAAAAGTGCTGACGAAAAGAGAAATTAGCTCGGCGAAATTCGGGCTCGCGAAAGCAGACTTTAGCTTGGGAACTCGCGAGAAGGGTCGTTTTTGGTGGGGAATTGGTGAATAGGGGTCGAGAAGGAGCGTCGTTACTTCGAAAAGGACTAACGAGCACCAACCGAGACCACTGTAGGAGCCTACAGGCAAGTTTCGTTGTCAGAGTACAGAGAAGGGCTGAAGCACCCCTTGGTACCCATAAGTCTTTTTTGCACCCATGAAGTGGTCCGTTTACTTCAGTTGACTTGAATCCCACCTTATCATTTTTAATATAAAGCCGCTAGTTTTGAAAGCCCCATCCAGTGAGTAAATCAGCATCAGGACGCTTAGGAGAAGGCAACGACAACCCGATACCCAATAAAAAAATGAAATTTAAAGCGTAAATTCGATCGCACACGCACTATTATCCGTGACAATATTAATATTCTGAATTGAGGTGCAAGGTCGGATATGTCGGTTTCGGTCTAGAATTGATATATCCGTAACATTTAATATATAGAGTCCATTTTATCGCACGTCACAAATATCGATTAAAGGTAGCTTGATTTGCGGCATTTGCTTGGATCAGACTAAAGTGTAATTACTTAATTTTTTTACTTACGATTGGCGTTACTAATTGTCCCAAATGTTACTGGTACATACCATTATACAATCAAAATAAATATGTCACCTACTTACTTGTAGTAAATGTGCGCATTACTGTGTAAGGGTGGCCGATAGGGACGATGACCTGGAGAAGTTCTACTGTAACGCAGCCCATTGTTGGAAACACTTTCGAGGGACTGGAAACGCCGAACTGGTGTTACCATGGGTTTGGGATAAAATCCCCTGGGACGAGTAGCTAAAATAAAATGCATTCTACAAAACATTCAAGAAATGCATATTAAATAGGTGCCAACGTCAAATTATTAATTAATTTAATAAAAAGCTAATGGGTTTCGTTCACATGACGTAATTTTGCCAGAATTTTAGTAAATATAGCCTCACTTTAATAAATAATTTCATAATGTTCACTTTCCCGCACGGGGTGCGTGAAAGTAAACTTGGCGTGCGAGAAAGTAAATATTTAAAGAATGACTGATTTATAATATAATTTAGACTTTATTGTCTGTTTTTGCAACTATTATGCTTGCTCTTTTGATTTTTGATACAAAATATACCCATAATATATGTACTTTTTATTCCAATGTCACCAGTTCATGCCTGAAACATTACGTCACATCAACAATCACACCAAGTTTTTGTCATAACAACCAATTGATTGTTGGTTAATTCAGCTGTCATACTGTTGTCAAAGGTAAAGTTGTTTATGTATTGTATGTTTATTCCTTGTCTTTGTTACAATGAATTGGATAATAGAAAAAATATTGTTCCTAACTCGTGCGGAAAGTGTCTTTCCCGCACTGGTCTGCTGCCCGAACGACGCGAAGCGAATGACGTTTTTAATAATTGGTTGAATGGTGGTGGTTGCTATTGACAGCAAGCGAAAAAATCTTTTTCGCTTGCTGTCCTTGGCAACGCGCGGAAAAGTACACTCACATTCTGATCCTCAAAAATCGTTAGGTTTTCGTTTGTCTAATGAAAGCGCAACATGCATCATTATTTGACGTTTGCAGAAAAATAGCATTCTCTCTCGCAAGAGAACAGTTTACCAACAGAGGCGAAGCCGAGTTTGGTAATGTTCTCGAGCGATAGAAAACGCTTTTTTGACGAGTTAAACACTATACTTTTTCTTCGACCATGCTAACATTAAGTCTCCATTAACTTTAAAAACCATCTCTATAGAGCATTTCTTTCAAAAATTAAGGCGCGTCATTGTCAACATGACACCTCAACTGTCAATGAGTTCAGTTTGGTCAAATTTCAACACTTTGATTCACTTTTCTGATGCCCGGGCAGGCAAAATTTACATGTTTTTGTATGATATCACCATTTTCCATGGTGTTTAATAGTTTATAAGATTAGACCAGTTAAGTCGCATTTAATTGGCGATATACAGGCGAAATTAGAACAACTTACTTTCGTCACTAGAGACGAAAGTTAACGTTATGACATTTTCTCTCACTAGAGACGAAAGTTACGTTTTCGGCTAGGGCAAGGTATGACGAAAGTTGTATATTTTTACATGGCTTTACCGCACGGCGTGCGTGAAAGTAAATTTAGCGTGCGGCAAAGTAAATATTTAAAGAATGACTGATTTATAATATAATTTAGGCTTTATAGTCTGTCTATCTAGATAGGAGAATCTGCCTTACAGCCGTGTCAAACGTTTTTATCTGTTTTGAGGAACTATTTTGCTTGCCTTTATTGATTTTTGATACAAAATATACCTATAATATACGTACTTTTTATTCCAATGTCACCAGTTCATGTCTGAAACATTACGTCACACCAACAATCACACAAAATTTTTGTCATAACAACCAATTGATTGTTGATTAATTCAGCTGTCATACTGTTGACAAAGATAAAGTTGTTTATGTATTATAAGTTTATTTCTTGTATATGTTACAATGAATTGGCTCGTAGAAAAAATATTGTTCCTAACTCGTGAGGAAAGTGTCTTTCCCGCATCCGTCAGCTGCCCAAACTCGGCTTCGCATCGCTCGGGCATCGGCAGACAGCGTGCGGGAACGTATCACTTTCCGCACTAGTTAGGAAAATAACTATTCCCGCACGCCAAATTTACTTTCACGCACGCCGTGCGGGAAAGTAAAGCTTTCGAAAACAAAATGCGTGCGGAAAAGTGATATATTAAGAACGCTCGTACAAATAGTTATTTTCTTAACTAGTGCGGAAAGTGATACTTTCCCGCATGTGTGCGGGAAAGACACTTTCCGTTCGAGTTAGGAACAATATTTTTTCTAAGAGCCCAAATAAAGAAACAGATAATCAGCCTTATTATAGAACGTTATCTTTGTCAACAGTATGACAGCTGAATTAATCAACAATCAATTGGTTGTTATGACAAAAACTTGGTGCGATTGTTGGTGTGACGTAATGTTTCAGGCATGAACTGGTGACATTGGAATAAAAAGTACGTATATTATGGGTATATTTTGTATGAAAAATCAATAAAGGCAAGCATAATAGTTCCTTAAAGCAGATAAAAATGTTTGGCACGGCTGTAAGGCAGATGCACCTATCTAGATAGACAGACTATAAAGTCTAAATTATATTATAAATCAGTCATTCTTTAAATAGGTATTTACTTTCCCGCACGCCAAGCGTACTTTCACGCACGCCGTGCGGGAAAGTGAAGCTTTCAAAAACAAAATGCGTGCGGGAAAGTGATATATTAAGAACGCTCGTAGAAAATAGTTATTTTTCTAACTAGTGCGGAAAGTGATACTTTCCCGCACGATGTCGGCCGATGCCCGAACGATGCGAAGCCGAGTTTGGGCAGCTGACGGGTGCGGGAAAGACACTTTCCTCACGAGTTAGGAACAATAATTTTTCTACGAGCCAATTCATTGTAAGATAGACAAGGAATAAACATACTGTTACGATTCGCAGCGACGCCGCATGGGAGGCGGGGCAACGCGTGTGTGGTTGATGGAGCTTCGCGACCTATCCGCCCTGCGTCATGGCTGACACGAGTGATTTGTTGCTCTGTTTACTAGAGGGCAGTTGTTTGCAACCTTTTTTTTATGTGAGAATATTCAACAATTTTTGTCCAGAACTTTCTAGGTTTTTTAGTAATTTTAGGATTGTGTATGGGGGGCGCATGGCGCAACGGTTATGGAGTAGTCGTATTTTAATCAAGCTATAAGTAAGCTAAAGTTACGAAGCGATAATAGAAGGCTATAAAGTGTTATTCAACAGTATGACAGCTGAATTAATCAACAATCAATTGGCTGTTATGACAATTGGCTGATGAAAAACTTGGTGTGATTGTTGGCGTGACGTAATGTTTCAGGCATGAACTGGTGACATTGGAATAAAAAGTACGTATATAATAGGTATATTTTGTATCAAAAATCAAGAAAGGCAAGCATAATTGGTCCTTAAAACAGATACAAATGTTTGGCACGGCTGTAAGGCAGGTGCACCTATCTAGGTAGACAGAATATAAAGTCTAAATTATAGTATAAATCAGTCATTCTTTAAATAGGTATTTACTTTCCCGCACGCCAAGCGTACTTTCACGCACGCCGTGCGGGAAAGTGAAGCTTTCAAAAACAAAATGCGCACACCAAGTTTACTTTCACGCACGCCGTGCGGGAAAGTGAAGCTTTCAAAAACAAAATGCGTGCAGGAAAGTGATATATTCAGAACGCTCGTAGAAAATAGTTATTTTCCTAACTAGTGCGGAAAGTGATACTTTCCCGCACGCTGTCTGCCGATGCCCGAACGACGCGAAGCGGAGTTCGGGCAGCTGACGAGTGCGGGAAAGATACTTTCCGCACGAGTTAGGAACAATATTTTTTCTACGAGCCAATTCATTGTAACTTTTTAATTATTTAATATTAAATTATGTCAATTTGAGTAACAATAACGTAGATCAAGAGGTTTCCTAAATATGTTTATTTTCAAACGTCATATAACCACAACTTTAGTGACTGTTTTATGAAGGTATAAGTGTCACTTTCTTGACGCCTGTTTTGAGAGGCGTATAAGTGTTATAATCCGGCGGCGGATAACACTTATACGCCGCTCAAGGGAAAATAATACACGTTCACATAGTATTTGTCTACCTAACTTGCTTCGTATACAGCTGTGGATTTTGACGGCAATAATTGTTCTACTGGTAATTTCGGCGCTGTAGCCAATCTCGGTGGCGTAGGTGGTAAACTTGTTTCTTCTATATCTGACATATTGCTATTTAATCGGCTTCGAACTTAATTTAAAACGAAAATCTGACAAACATATCTTGTCATCAAATATACTTTAGAGACATCACTGTCAGCTGGTGTTACACGGTAGTTATGGATACAAAGCAAACTAAAATTAGGAGGTGTTGATTTTTAATGGGATTGAATGGAATTAGCAGTTACATTTCCTGTATTATATGCATTAATTGTTTGAAAATAAAATATTGTATTTTATTCGGAGTATAAGCTACTTTATGTGACTCGTGTGAATTTATTTCGCCTCGCTACGCTCGGCGTTTAAACTTTCACACTCCGTCACATAAAGTATAACTTATACTCCTAATAGAATAAATATCTAATATGTTAATTTTAGGAGAAATAAATGAATTGAAAAATAATCGGATTTTTATAAAACCTGGAGATGGAGATACCTAATAAAAGACAAAAGGCTAAGCAAATTACTTCTCCACGTTACAACAAACAAAAATGAGAATTTGAAAAGCTGGCGCAGAGTTCCCAACGCTTCGAGCGATAGCTGAGCGAGATGCGATTGTCAAACTTTATGTAGTTCAGCGACATCAATGAAAAAACTCACACCTGATTAGCTTTTGAATCCGAAAATGGGTAAGCCCTACACATTAGAGAAACTTGGCGAAAATAGTGTTTCGTCAGCACTAAAGTATGTTGCAGCTGGATTATGCCTAATGAAATGAGCTGAAGGAATGGGCTCAAAAGAAGCTGTCCTAACCAGTGATGATAATTATCTAAGTCTTTGTTTTCGATTTCGTCTTAACTCGAACCTATATTTCGATATAAGACTGTGAAGGCTTTCACGGCCGGTCAAAATACAATTTAAAGTGTTTTTCAGAATTTATTCCTGACATTTCGTCTACACGTGCAACACACATTATCAAAGGCGACGAGGCAATGAGGGAAGTGATCTCCCGGGCTTCGCGACGTTGACTGATACGATTGTGGTGAGGTCCGTAGTATTTATTCCCCCTTCGTCGCGCTGCAGTGGAGGGACTAGGGTGGGGGTAGTAGTAACGCGGAGTTTCGGCACATTTGAGATATGTCGTAGAACTCTCTTCCAGTCTGCATTTATAAACGTAGTTTCCTCCTTTCTGTTGTTCCTTGTTCCTTGTTCACAATAGACTCTCTCGTTAATATGGGATAGAAATGCTGCGTTTGATATAAGATATTCACCTCGTTGAAAAGAATGTCGTGACCTTCGGAAAGACCGTGCTCTGCTATTGCTGACTTTTGTGTTTGTCCCAGCTTGCAACTCCTCTTTTATTCCGTAATCCTCGTGTTAACACTGCGTTTTGTGGTGCCAATGGAAACCGTACCACAGCTGCATGGAACTCGGTAAGTTCCGGGTGCCGATAGAGAATCTCAAGCTCTGTGGTATTGTGCAAGTGGGTTTACCACCACTACCCCCACTCCAGTCCTTCAAATGCAGCGCAATGGAGGATAAATAAATACCACGGAGCTCACCACAACTCGCCCACACACTTCGCCCATTGCCTTATCACCTTTGATAATGTCTGCCGCAGATGTAGACGAAACGTCAGGAACAAATTCCAGTGGACCACGGCTTCAAGGTCTGGAAAACACTTTAAATTATATATTTAGATAAATTTAATATACGTAAACTGTTCACGTTGAAAAAACTATATCAGTAAAAAGTTAAATTAAAAATTAATAAAACGATTTACAACGCATGTAACTGAAAAAATAGCTCTCTAATGTTGTTTTTTTTTGTATGTTCTATATAGCAGATTAATAGAAGAACATTCTCCAAAAAGTTTTGATTACAACGACCACGGAGGCGAGAATATTCAGAAAAAATACATTCTATTGCATTAATTCGATTTTGACCGAAAAGAGATTTTACAATTGCTATTACAACTGGGTTTTATGTCTGTGATCTGTATTCGTTTAACGAAAATGCTCCGAAATACAACAAATGTGCACTCAAAAACCTGCCACCATCTACTAAACAATTGGAAAAATCCAAATAAAAAGCTTGAGAAAGTGTCACATTTAAAATCTTTAGAGCAGCAAATGGATCCCAGGAAAAAGTTTTAAGTCAGTATATTCAAGTCAATATTTCGAGCAAGGAGAAGATCGATATTTGGAGTTCTACAATTGTTGAGGTTCCACTAAAGTTGATAAATCCCCAGAACCTGAATTAAACACGTCTGAAGAAATGGAAACAGATAAAACTCGAGAAGAGCAAGAAACAACGTTTGATTTAGAAACTACTGAAGCTATAGAAATTTCGAAAAAATCCAACCGTTCCAACAAAAATGAAAATATTGAAGACGAGGTTCTTGTTTTTGACTTTCATGAATTTAATAACAACATTGAAGAAACAATACCAGCGGGCAAAGAAGAATGATAAAGGAATCAGTATTTTACAGAATTAGCAACAGAAAAAGCGATGATTCAAAGGAAAATTCGAATAAAGACAAATATGTAAGGCATCATAAGAAAAGAGAGTTAGTCTTGTCTTTCAAGATGTGGAAACATGGCCCGATGATTCTTGAGGAAAAGCAAAAATAAATACCCACTTCTTTCGGTATTCATCTCAGATAAATAAATCTAAATTCTTATTAGTTTAACAGAAAATTCTAAAGCTAATTTAGGTGCTGAACGTGCAGCAAAAAGAATAAATAAGACAGACAAGAAAAAATAAACATAACCAAAAGCTTAAAGAAAAAGTAGAGCATTGGAAATGGCCTGTTTGCCTGATTTCTTGCAGTCCCTACAAGGATCAAGATGTAGTATTAAAAATAAATCGTCTTAAATTAATAAATTCACGAGGCGTTCATGTAGTTCCCAAAGTAGATTATTCTGCGATGAATGTATCAATTCTTTCATTGAAGAAAGTTTTTTTTTTACTAAAATAAACATTTCAACGCTTACCTAACGTATTCTTAGTTTTTTTGTTTATGTAGGTATAATTTTTTTTAATAAACGGCTTTTATACCTATGCACCTAATTACTTCATAGGTACCTACTTATTTTATTAAGTATTTTAAGAGATTCTAGGATATTTAAGACATATTCTAAAATATTTTAACAGCTTTCAAGCTGAATGAATTTGAAAATCTTAAAATGGCCACAGCCGATGCATCTACCCTAATTAACAGTTACATTATCTAAGGCACATGTAGAAGCAAATTTTATCCATCACTGTGTTTTTTGTTATAGTAATTAGAACTGGCCTCATATGATAAATAGTTATTTAGAAAAACTTGATAACATAAAACTACTACTGTTGTAAAGTTGAAATAATTCAATTTTTGTTTACTTACCCAGGTAATTTGCTACGGCTTCTGGAGGTGGACGAACTAAGCGACAAGCTCTCGGCCAATAGTGCCCCTGCTGACTACCTTTATTAATCCAAAAATGCATTAGAGATTATTTATGATCTATGATGCTTGAGATTTCTCCAAGTCGATTGTATTCTAGTAGCAACCAAAATATCATGTAGATTATTCGCGCACATTATGCACACGGAATATTGTAAAGAAACTAGAGCAAACATATGAACACTTATCTTTCTGTTTATGTTTTGAATGGAGATTTTGTGGTGCAGCATCAACTCCGCATATGCACTGCGCAAACACTGACGAGAGAGGGGAACAAGGAAGCAAATCGGGAAGTACATTAAAGGGCATCGCGACGCGCAACTATCGACGCCGAAAATGGCCGAGACAGTGATGGGACGTCTGTTCATCCCCGTTTTCGTAATGAGAGGCCTGGCACATGATGTAAAACTATGCATATCGAACTATAATAAGATCAGACGTTATAATTATTGTCAGTTTTCCTCTACTACTTTATAATATTTTTAATAATTTAAGTATTTTAATTATTTTTATTATTTTTTTTATGTTTTATTAAAAACATTTATTTTATTTGGAGTATAAGTTATATGTTAAGTGATGTGTATAAAAATTTAAAGGCCGAATGTAGCGAGACGAACTAAATTCATACGAGTCACGTAAAACAACTTGTAATGCAATATTTAAATTTTAAACGAGTTGTACATAATTCACTAAATAAACTCTTAAGATCGATACAGCAGTTTGTTTCGTCATTTTTGACGGAGTCTATCTCCGAAATGCGTTAGCCCAATTTGTAACTTCAAAAGATTTTGAAAGGTCGTTTCTTCCAAAATCAGGCTGGGATGTTGACGTAAAATAAAAGTTAATTTTTTAAGGATGTACAGGGTAAAGAAAAAACCACTGCAAAATGGTTGCATTTCAACCCATTGCATTTGGTAGCTAGCGTAATTTCAGAATATTCGATGTTATGACATCGAATATTCTATCAGTGAAAAAAAAATACAGGGGTTTTTCAGAAAGTGTGCGCTATCTTCTAAGTTTCTTCGAGAATGCCGCTGCCGATTTTAATAAGCTAAATTATCTCTAAAAACAGTTGATTGTAAAATCAGCGAAATGGCCTCAAGGTTAACTGAACATTTCTGTTCCATTTTGTACAAGAGTGGCAAAAAAACGTGATGAAATACTGATTAAAACTGTGTTCTTATTGTAAAGATTATTTAGATTTAAGAGTTGTGGTCTATATCTCGAGACGGTTTTGGGGAATTTCCGTTTTTCCTTCTATGAAAACAGTTACTGGGTGTTTCCAAAAAGTTCGCACTTTCTTGTATGTTACAAGTTACAGCAGGAATTCCCAGGCAAATAAAATAAATTTTAAATTTCATTGATTTTGAAATTATGGACGTACATTGATGGTTAATAAAACATTTTTGTTCCATATTGTACAGGCGCGGCTTGAAATCAAATGGAAATCTTTTCAATCATCATGAGTCATAACAGATTATTGAAAATGAAACCTCAAATTCTCTAGTCAATTCTAAGTGGTATGCCTTATAAACGTGTACAACTAGTAACAGAAATGTTTTATTAACCATCAATATACGTCAATGATTTTAAAATCAATGAAATCTCAAGGGCAATTTATTCTATTTGCCTGGGTACAAGAAAATGCGAAATTTCTGTAAACGCCCTGTAATTGTTTTCGTAGACGAATAAACGAAAAACCGCCAAAACCGTCTCGAGATCACAGGTCTTAAATGTCATTACAATAAGAATCTTAAAGTTGAGGCATTCACCATGACGTCGTAGTTAACACAATTTTAACCAGTATATTATTACATTTTTTGCCACCCTTGTACAAAATGAAACGGAAATGTTTAATTGACCTTCTACTTCGCTGATTTTACAATCAATTGTCTTTTAGAGATAATTTATCTTATTAAAATCGGCATCATACAGGGTAACATAGACGAAAGCGAAAATTTTTTGAGAAACCTTTGTAATTTTTTTGTAGTCCAAAAAACCGAAATTCGTCGAACATGTCCGAGATGCCAACAAAGCCGATTACATGTCATAACATCGAATGTTCTGAAATTACGGCACTCTGGCTTCCATATTTTCTTCCAGGTTTCGTTCATTCCGCCCTCTCCACACTAAAATACGTCCATCTGATGCATACAACGAAAATCCACATTCATCTGAAACCATGCAATTGTTCCACTCTACTATTCCCCAGTGCAGATGTTCTTTTGCCCAACGTCTTCGAGAAACTCGATGGATACGTTGAAGCATTGGACATGCGGCACGTCTTCTAGCATGTAGTCCTCGATCATGCAAACGATTTCTGACAGTGGAGGTGCATACGTTGGTCCCCGTTGTTGCTTGCACTCTTGCTTTTATTTTGCTGGCATTTAGAGTCCTTGTCCTCCTGACAGACAAATTAATTAGCCGATGATCTTCTCTAGGGGTCGTAACTTTTGTGCGACCGCTACTCCCACGCATTTTATAAGCAGGAACACCATAATTTTGTCTTCTTTGAAGTGCCCGTTGAATCGTCGACTTAGATGTGCCTACTAAGTCAGCAATGTTGCTTAAACTCAGACCTCGCCGGCGCAACCTGTTTAAAATTATTACTTTTCTTATTCTACATTGCTAAAGACCTCTAAAACTTACCTCACAATATTTTCTAATTCTCTCTCACTTAGTAACGACATTTTTTAAATTAAGAAACCAAAAAAATTAATATGTGACAGATAATTTAAATTTATGTCTCTGACATGTCATACTTTGTTTACTTCGTTTCCATGGTGATTATTATAGATACATTTTTGTGGGCTCACACACTGCCACCTAGACTATAAGGCCGTGAAGCAGAATTTGTGACGTCACAGTCGTGGTCCAAGGTCACCATTTGAAATTGATGGATTTCAATTGATTTCGTGTATATTTTCCGTGATTTTACTGTGATTATTCTGTTTTTTAATGCGAATTTTGTTTTTATGAACATTACTGGACTTTAGGAAACGTATTAAAGTTTGTGCTAAATTCGGAACTATGCATTTTAGTGTTTAAAAACTGTGAAAATGCCTTACCGGTGTTGTGTCGGGGTGCAACACAAACTTAAAGAATGGACTTAAAAAATCGGTTTTTTGGTTTCCCAGGGATGAAGTGTTAAGAGAAAAATATATTAGAGCCTTTAAAAGAGAAGAGTTCGTGCCTGGAGAACATAGTAGCGTACATTTATACATAAATAAGTAACATGAATTTTAGAGAAAGTTAGGTTATCCCTCAGATTTCGTTTATAAAAGCATGAATTCCATGAACTTTGTAGAAAACTGGTGTTTTAGGTATGTGAGGTGCATTTTCGCAAGGATGAAGTACAGAAAAAGTTTATTTTTTATAATGAAACAGATCAGACTTTGCAAGCCTCTTTGGATATTCCAAAATTGATCTGTGGTAAGAACTTATTACACACTTAACTTATGCTTATAAATTATATAGTCTCCATTTAACTATTAAATCTCTGAGTATGAAACAGATCCCGTGAAGGGATACTTTTATTTATTGAGTTGAGAAATGAACTTGTATCATACCGGTCATATTCCTAGGAAAAGCAGAGGATAATAAGATAATGATGTCAACATTTTTGTCTCCTGTAACATTCATTCATATTTTTGTTAGGTAAGTCTTTTTACACTCTTTTACAGTCTCAAGCTGATGTGGCTTGGATGCGTTGTTATATAAGCTATACCTTCTAAATAAAAAACATATGTTTCTTGAATTATCTGTTTTATTTTTGATTGCTAAGGGCCAAATGTTGCAATAATCAAAACATGTATTATTTGTGTGGGTTTGTCCAACTTCTTAGTTGTAGTCATAATAATTGTATTCTCAATTTTCACCCATTACAACCCATGTAAACAAAATATCCATGGCAAAGCTTGTTTATGAGTTGTAATAGATGAAAATTAGGAATATGATTATGACTATGACTAATAATAAGTTGAATAACCTGGGATTTACTACAATGAAAAGTTGTTGGCAATTTAATCTTACATAATTACCTATAAATAGAAAAAAAACAACTTCCTGCAGATTACAACATTTTGCACTTTCAACAAGTTTTTATTACGTTGAGTCCTTGCTGTTACTACACACACTAGCACTCAAATCCTCTCGAAGTAGGGAGGAGTAGGCTCGATACATCTCTGTTTGTGGAAGTAAGTAGGTAGGTACTTTCTGGACACTGGCACTTTCCAACTACTATTGAGTTTCTACCATTTTGACTGTAAAGACCTCACTAAAGAAGTTCTATGCAGGACATCAAGTTTTTGGTATAAATGGTAGGTATATGATGATCTCTTGCTTATTCCTTTAAGAAAATTAAAAGTTAAAAGATAATGTAATTCCTAAAGGTAATTCCTAAATTTTTAACAGAAATATGAAGTTTACTGAGTTTGATCTTAGTCATGTAGTACATTTACACCATGTGCACCAAATTAGACCAAGGAACAAATTAAGTACCTAATCAACTTGAATCAAAGTTTGTCAACGAACAGCTGTTTTAGTTATAAATGGAAGCTTTAGCCCTTTTTGGAAACTGCAATCCAATTCCAGAATCCAATTTGGGGCTAAAGTGTTTACACCATAAAAAAGACTGTTTGATCTACCTCCTTTACTCTGGACTAAATATTTGGTCCCCAGTGTTTACGTCATAGTGACATCATTTGATACTTGGACCAAATGTTTGGTTCATGCAGTGTACCTAAACGAGTAAATGTAATACATCTATATAGGAATACATTGAGAGCAAATAAATCTGTTTATGTAACAAATTTTGAAATTTGTAAAAGGGTGTTACATAAAGGAGCTAGGGTTTTGTATAAAAGAATATAAATGATTAGAAACTCTTTTTGCATTCTTTGCTCTGGGTTGGTTCTCTTGGAGAAAAAAGCTACATTCTTAATAGTTATGTATTAAAAAGTTAAATGACACCTACAATACTTGCCTACTGGCCAGTTTACTGTTCTAGTTTATAGACTTCAGTCTGGCCTTTTTCATATTCAGGAATCAAGATTAGTCGCTGAGGGTTAACCTAACTTTTTTTATGAAACTATGTAGGTACTCTGTATTTTAACTTACCCTACTATTTTCTTCAGATATAGATTAGCCTACATCCATTTTTTCTTCACACCCTCATTCCTTTGAAACCAAACAAGGGATTTGCTGGACCTGTTTACATTGATTTCGCACCGTCACACCCAACCCCGTTTCAGAACTTTTCAACACTTTTAAAGCACTTGTTGTTAGTCTAAATGCAGCACTAGCTGCAAGAAATGTCCTAAAGTCCGGCACAATTTAAAAAAACAAAATTATGAGTACAAAATGAATAATATTAGTCGTAAAGTCGGAAAAAATATTTGAAATCCATACAATTCAAATGGTCCCACAGTAGTGACCTTGGACCACGACTGTGACGTCACAGCTTCTGCTTCACGGCCTTATGGTCTAGGTGGTAGTGGCTCACACAATGCCACCTAGACATAAGGCCTGGAAGCGATATTTTAATGGCCGCCATGGTGGTACGACGGGTCAGCTGTTTCATATGGACTTTAGTAATATTTTGCTCCTAGTTTTGCATTTTTCGTGCATATTCAAGTTGTTTTTTACCTAGATTTGTATAATTAACAGTTCCGTGTCTTTCCTAGAAACGTGTATTTTAGTATTAGCCGAATTAGATCGGAATTAAAGTTTCAAAAGTTAGCAAACCATTGCCATGCCTCACGGTTGCTGGGTAGAGAGATGCAAAAGTAATTACAAGACTGGTCCGCGAAATTCAGTGTTTAGATTTCCAGAAGATGTTATTTTAAAAGAAAAGTGGATTCACGGTATTAGAAGGGATAATTTTATACCAAATAAACATAGCAGGGTAAGTCTACCTAACCTAACCTCATACAACACTACATAAGCATAAGTATAGAAACATATTCCGAAAAAACCTCTCATATTCAAAAAATCAGCAGAATTTATTGGGTTTTTTATTTTAGGTATGTGAGTTACATTTTCATTCACATGAAATTCAGAGGAAAGTAACATACTTACATGTGAAAGAACTGGTCAGTCCTTAGAATCTCTACTGTTACTATTAGATGTCCCAAGATTAATTCCCGGTAGGACTTTTTTTTAAACATTTGTTGTGTAGGGTTTGTGCTATAGTTTGTTACAAATATGTTATCCAAATCCATCAAAGATTTTTATATTTGTTTTCTAGGCCTAGTTGTAATCAAATCGAGAATCAAATCAACCAGTTCCTGTTTGCAAAAGAAGGAATTCCTCTAGTATAAGACAAAGTGTGTGTAGTGTGTGCAATGAACCAAATAGTGTTTTCTGAGGTACACATGTATATTTAATTTGTTTTTTTTTTATTTAATATAATGTTTTAAAATGATCAAATGTTTTTATTTTTTCATCTAAATCCTTATTACCAAAGCAGGCACCTTTGAAAATCAGATGGTAAGTATCTATGTAGAGCATAATGATTCGAGTTCTGAAGTTATTCTGAAGTTCGAAAATCTATGTGGAAAAAAAGAATTTAATTTAAAAAGTTATACCCTCTATCTTTGTAACGAAACGTTTGAAAACCTGTCTTTATATATAAACTTTTTGTCTTTTTTATTCTAAAATACCTAAGCTTTTACATTATTGCACCCTAATTTCAGAATCCCCTGTATATAACAAATTCAGCCAAAAAGAGAAAATAGTATACGTACTTATTCTTCAGAAGTATTAAAAATTATTGTTAGTAAACCACTACACTGTATAATAATAATATGCAGTATTAAGTATTATATTAATTTAAGTGTACCCTGGTATAGTTAAATTGTTTATTTATTTACGTTTGTATTGTTTATATATATTACTAATGGTTTTATTTTTGTCCATCTAAAATCTAAACCCCAATTACCAAAGTGTTCACCCAAAAAGCTTTCCAAAACCTTCGGGTTTTGAGCGTTGAAACGGTCGTCGAATTTTCGTACCATATATGATGACGTCACCGCTCTCCCGCTCGGTCGCTTCCAGGCCTTATATTGTCTAGGTGGCGTTGGCTCACACATTATTAGCGTCTTCGGTTTCCATGTTGAACTAAATAATATCCCTAATTCTTATTTATCCATTTAAATAAAAAAATGCACTCTGACGGCGAAACTTTCTTAAATGGGCGGCAATAAAAGCTCTCAATGTAAAATCTTTAAAATGCAAATCTATTTTTTCAATTTCTTTCTACCAATCTATTTATTCGTAATCAAAAAAACAAAAATCCCCAAAACCGTTACCAGATATTTATCAAACTTATGAAATGTCACTTCACTTAAAATTCTGAAGTCGCAGCAACTTAGCTGAGAAATAAAATGCTAACAAAAAAGATCGATACGGCAAAATTTTTCGCCATGTTTAGGGACCTGTATCTCGGAAATGCCACAGCCGAAATTCGTAACTCAAAGAGACTTTGGAAGATCGTTTCTTGTAGAATCAGGGAGGGAGGTTAATTTTAAACGTTAAAAGTTAAACGAGGTAAAGAAAGTTATTTTCTAAAGGATATACAGGGTAAAGAAAAAAAGACTGTAAAATGGTTGCATTTCAAGCCACTGCATTTGGTAGCTAGGGTAATTTCAGAACATTCGTTCCTCTGAGATTTGAGGGCAATTTTATTCCCGTAAAATCCTGTAACTTATAAGAATGTGCAAACTTTTTGTAAACGCCCCGTAACTCTTCTCGTAGGCCAAAAAACAAAAAAGCACCAAAAACGTTCCGACATATCAAGCTTGGATCTTCAATGTAATGACAATAACAGTCTTAAAGTAGGGCACGCCATGGCGTCGTTATTAACAGAATATTGATCAGTTTCTCATTAAATTTTTTGGAATTCTTGTACAATGAGTCTATGCCACAGATTTGTAATTCATTTATATTCTAAAAATAATATATCTCATTAAAATCGGCAGCGGCATTATCGCGATACAGGGCAACTGATAAGAAAACGCAAACTTTTTGAAAACCCCCGTAATAATTTTTGTAGGCCAAAAAACCAAAAACTGCCGAATTTCTCGAGATATCGACCACGGCTATTAAATGTAATTAAAAGAAGAGCCTTAAAGTTAGGACACCCTCCATGACGGCTTTATTGACAAAATATTCATTAGTTTCTCAGTAAATTTTCTGCCATTTTGTAAAACATGGAAGAAAAGGTTTATTAAACTTGAGTGGACGTCACTGATTTTACAATCATTTATCTTTTAGAGATAATTTATTTCATTAAAATCGGCAGCGGCATTCACGCGATACAGGGCAACTTATAAGAAAACGCAAACTTTTTGAAAAACCCCCTTAATTTTTTTTGTAGGCCAAAAAACAAAAAACTGAAAAAAACATCCCGAGATATCGACCATGGCTCTTAAATGTAATTACAATAAGAGCCTTAAAGTTAGAACACCCGCCATGACGTCCTTATTAACAAAATATTGATCAGTTTTTCAGTAAATTTTTTGCCATTTTTGTACAACGAGGAATAGAAAGGCTTTGTTAAACTTGAGTGTACGCCGCTGATTTTACAATCATTTGTCTTTTGGAGATAATTTACGTAATTACAATCGGCAGCGGCATTCTCGCGATTCCCGCGATACAGGGCAACTTATAAGAAAACGCACACATTTTGATAAACCCCCGTAATTTCTCTTGTGGGCCATAAAACTAAAAACCGCCGAACATGTCCCGAGATATTAGTCAAGGTCCTCAAACCTCATAGGAACGAATGTTCTGAAGATACTCTAGCTACCAATTGCAGTGGGTTGAAATGCAACCATTTTGCAGTGATTTTTTCTTTACCCTGTATATCATTTAGAAAATCACTTTGGTTTAATACTAGCCTCCCTCCCTGATTCTAGAAGAAACGATCTTCCAAAGTCTCTTTTAGTTATGAATTTCGGCTAAGGCATTTCCGAGATACAGATCCCTAAACATGAAAAATTTTGCCGTATCGATCTTTTTTGTTAGCAGTTTACTTAAAAAAAAACACTTTTGCTTAAGATCAACGTAACGGCCTGATTCTAGAAGAAACGGCTTTTCAAATCTCTTTAAGTTGTAAAATTCGGCTGACGCATTTCTGAGATTCAGACCCTCAAATATGACAAAAAAATCCGCTGTATCGATCTTTTCAGTTAGCAGTTTATTTGTACTTTAAGCTGGGACACCCTGCACAAACAGATGGTGTTTATGGTTCATGGCGTTCAAATTTCTTAAGGCAACGTCTTCGTATAAGAAACTGCTATAGCTATAAAGAAAAAGGTAATAGTTAATTGCATAACAAGCTAAGAAAGTAACCCTTAACACACAAGCGTGAAATGTTGGTAATCACGCGAGTGTGTTAAGGGACTTTCTTGCGAGTTGTGTACAGTATTTTTCCCACGACCAAGTGTCATATACAGGGTGAGCAACTAAAGTAGCACGGCTGTATTTCAAAAACTATAAATCGTAGCTGCTTAACACAAAAATCTAATTAAGGAAGTTGACCAAGAAAAACGCTTTAAAAATATTTTTTGATCCAGCGTTGCCAGTTCTACCCGAAAGTAGAACGTTATCGAAATTTGGAAGGACAACTTTTACACCTGGCCTTAACGCAATTTTTGGATCCAGCTTTAATACCTAAGCTATTCTTGCCATATTATATTTTTATCCCTAAAATTATCCATTATCTACTATACAACACGATACAATAATTATTACAAAGGTATTGTCTTTTTCTCATTAAATCAAAACACTCGATATTTGACAAGTACAAACCTGAAATAAAAGAAAGCGCCAACCAATCAACGAAATTTTCCAGGCGTCATCTCTGTCATGGCACACTTCGATATATTTTAATGATTTATTTAAATATGTTCGAGGATCGACAAATACAAAGCCTATTTTTTGTAAAACGATTTACTATTTTATATCCTTCTGATATTTTTTTTGACCTTAATTTAATTTGTGACCTTAATTTTTAATGGGAGTAAGTATTTATAAAACTATAAAAAAAATAAAATAAAAAAAAAACTTTGCTAGATTGGGAATTGAACCCCAGACTTCGTGATTGAAATTGCAAAATGTTGCAGCTAGGCCGCATGAATATAATAAAAAATGAAATATTTTTCATTATATGAAATTGAATGATTGTCTCAATTTGCTAAATGTCATCGTCGGAATTAAATAACTTGTTTTTGCTGATTTTATCATCTTTTATAGCCAAATAAGATATGCCCAGTTACGGCCAAGAATATATTGTCACGAACGTACGTGTAAACTAGGGGATTAATATTTAAAATGATAGATGGGGTTTATATAGTAGCGTACTTATTTATGTGAAAATTACTCTATTTGACTGGGCGTTAATTTACGCTTTAAATCTCTATTCTTTAAATGGGCACCGGATCGTCGTTACCTCCCCCGAAGGGTCCTATGCTGATTTACTCACTGAATGAGGGCTTCCAAAAATATGGGGGGGTTTATGTTTAAAATAAGAAGATGGGATTCAAGTAAACTTCTATTTTCTGTGCCTTAAAATTACCCTAACTACTTAACTGAAATGACTAATATGAAAACAAGCACCGTTATAACAAAAGGGTCTTACCTAGGTCAAGTGTAGAGGAGGACCGTATCGTGCCAACAAATTTAACGTACTTCAGGGGTACTCCTATGCGTACCCGTGGCTTCTCTTAGGACAAGGACTTCTAGGGCAACTTTCTTCCTTGTACTCGGACGATAACAAATTTTGGAAAACACTTAATTACTCTTCGACGGGTGGTCGTCCGTCTATCTGACGTAACTCCCCCAAAAGGATCAACCCGAACTTCAAAAGAATCTTGGAGTCTTGCCTACGTGCAAGCCACCGAGCAAGTCCTCGTGGCTGGCTCAAAAAATCCTCGAGCTTACTTCTCTTTTCGTCAGCACTTTTTTCCAATGCATTGCAACGCTCTTTTCCATGACGTCAATCAGCGGTTCGAAGTACCCAGCTGTTAAACAAATTTACGATCTATGATTTATAAATTTGGGTCAACTATTCCTTGGTTACTAAACCGGTCATCGGCCGACCATTTCTAAGGACGCTGCAATTTTATGTCTTTTTGTTTCTTTGTGACATCCCCCCCTTTTAGAAAAAACTGGTCCCCAGTTTTCAAAATCGATCCACCAAAAAAATTTCTGTCCCTGAATTAAACGAAATATGGTCCTTCTCTACCTTGTTAAGTTACCTGAACTAACTTAACTTAGGAAAGGACTTGCTCGGTGGCTTGCACGTAGGCAAGACTCCAAGATTCTTTTGAAGTTCGGGTTGATCCTTTTGGGGGCGTTACGTCAGATAGACGAACGACCACCCGTCGAAGAGTTCTTTTTTTTTGTTTTCCAAAATTTGTTATCGTCCGAGTACAAAGAAGAAAGTTGTCCTGGAAGTCCTTGTTGTCCTTAGAGAAGCCACGGGTATGCATAGGAGTACCCCTGAAGTACATTAAATTGGTTGGCACGATACGGTCCTCCTCTACACTTGACCTAGGTACGACCCTTTTGTTATAACGGTGTTTGTTTTCATATTAGTCATGTCAGTTAAGTAGTAGGGTAATTTTAAGGCACAGAAAATAGAAGTTTACTTGAATCCCATCTTCTTATTTTTAAATATAAACCCCCCATATTTTTGAAGGCCCCTATTCAGTGAGAAAATCAGCATAGGACCCTTCGGGGGAGGTAACGACGACCCGGTACCCATTTAAAAAATAGAGCTTTAAAGCGTAAAGTAACGCCCAGTCAAATACAGTAACTTTTACAATAAATAGTTCCCAATCTTATCATTTAAACATAAACCCCCATCACTTATCATATTTCGTGACATGGTAATATATACTAATAAACTCCCCCAGCATACCATTTTCGTGACAATATTTTGACTAATATAAAGTAATATAAAGATATAAAGAATAATACATTATATCAGTAACGTCAGTCGATCGAAAAATTGAAACTCCCCTCCCCTTGCCCCGTCCGCCGGGCCGCCGGTCGGTGCACCACCAAACCGGTTTTGGCAATGTTGTGTTGGCAGTGCATCGCATGTGTTTGTCCTCTCATAACCACTCGAGAAAATTGCCGGGTGCAGATGCTCAGTGCACGCTTTAGTTTTGGAAATATCAAAAGTGCCGACACGAACTGACGATACTGATATAATGTATTATTCTTTATACTGTGATAATACAGACTAGGTTTGTACTATATTTTTAGCTCTGACAGAGAATTTCACTACCCAGTGTCCATGTTCTTCCTAACGCACGGCTGTGTTAGCATTAGTTTTCGAGGCTTCCATCTCCGAATGTTATGTTTGCTTTCGTAAGGGGTCGTGGGAAAAAAAATATTAAAACTTTAACACTCGAGACGAAGCGTTTGCGGGCCTATGTTTATATCAGCTTAAACCCCATTCACTTATTTTTGGCATCTCGATCGTTACCTTTGAAATCTTCATTTTTTTTAAACCTATATCTCTTTTCGGCACATATTGAGAAGATACGATAAAAATGTCAAAGTCAGATTTCCAACGCCTACTTGATGACAATAATAAGTAAATGGATTATATGGCCTTATTTCTGGTCGTAGAGAATACTGTTCAAATTATGCAACCTAATTTCGGGACACCCTATATACGTATAATGTTTCATGGAATCCCAACAGGAAATAAGCAGCATGTTTTTAAATTTTAAAACATTGACTTAGGACAACTTTTACAACTATCAGTAAAACTTCAGTTTGAAGTTAAAACACCAGACATGACGATAATTATATTGTTTACTTGACAGATAAACAATGTAATGTAGGTCATATCTAATGTTTTAACTTCAAACTGAAGTTTTACTTGAACTTGCAAAAGTTGCCCTTAGTCAATATATCTTGACTGGAACTAATTGGTTCAAAAAATAACTGCTCTGTGCAAGGTAACAAATAAATAGGTAGGTGTGGGAAGGTGTATATTTCGTGAATTTGCTTCATTTGCTCGAAACCAATCCGCCAATAAAGGATTTTTTAAGCAAATGCACGAAGTATACACCGTCCCACACCTACCTATTTGGAAATAATTAGTACTACAATGTTTTAATTTAAATTAAATATTAATTAAATAGTGTGAAACTAAAAGGTAATAAGACTGTGAAGGCTTTCACAGTTTCACGGCCGGTCAAAATACAATCTAAAGTGTTTTCCGGGCTATGAAACCGTGGTCCAATGGAATTTCTTCCTGACGTTTAGTCTACAGCTGCCAAACATTATCAAAGGCGATGAGGCAATGGGAGAAGTGATCTCCCGTGCTTCCCGAGGTCGACTAATTCGACTGTGGTGAGCTGCATGGTATTTATTCCCCCCGCCGTCGCGCTGCAGTGGAGGGACTGCGGTGGGGGTAGTGGTGGCGCAGGGTTTCGTCGGGAAGCACGGGAGCATTTCAACGTCTTTAGATTGTATTTTGACCGGCCGTGAACGCCTTCACAGTCTTATAAAAGATGCATATGTTTAATGCCAATTAATATTTGGTTTCAACTCAAAGAAAGATTGACCTTTGCAGTTGATTGCAGTGAATTTAGAAATTGAACAAAAAATTTGAATTTAGGTATAACTCGGTTATACCTAAATCCAAGAATAATTTAACTATCATTTACATGTACTAAATTGATTTTTTTAATATTCAAAATAAACTGTTAGGTGAACTCGTTTATCAGTGATTTCAATTTACAAGAAGTAAGAGTCCACCTATCAGTTCACTTTGTGTTTAATACATTAATTTTTGTAAAAACAATACAACAAAGGTTTAATTTATTTATTGATTCAAAAGTATCAACCAGACATAACCACACACTAACTAAGATCAGTATTATTTAAACAAACGTTTATATATTTATATATAGATACAGGGTGTTCGTTATAAAATTTCATCTAGTTGGCTGTGAAACATAAAAAAAAAGGATGGAGAAACAAAAGTCCATTTACTTTGATTATGTCATCCTTTTCTGTCAAAATTTCATAGCCTGCTAGATGAAGTTTTATATGCCCTAAAGCCTTAAATCATTCAACCAATTATTTAAAACGTCATTGTCAGTTTGATTTAAATTTTCAGATTGTGTCTTCAGTTATGCTCAGCTGTGATTCACATTATTTGAAATTGATCGTTTGCAGAAAAAAAGTTGTACGCATTACCAGCAAAAAGTAACTTTTTTACTCTCAAGTGATTGCCGCTCTCCGCTTCGCGCCGAGCAGCAAACTTCACTCTCCGAGCAAAAAAGTTGTACTTTTCGATCTTAATACATAAATAACTATTATATACCTCAAAAATTCGAATAACGAAATAGAAAATCTATTGTTGTAGGCAAATTAAACAACCATTAATTTGAAAACAATTGCTTTTTATAATAACAATAAGTGAGTATGTGTCGTTCACAATAAAGTTAGGCTAAGAACCGATTGACCAACCTCTGTGTTTGTTCTCAATTCCCGACTCTTTCCGATTTCCAATGTCTAAAGGCCAGTTGTTTATAAAGAGTGTTCATAAAAAAAACTCCTGGCAAACCATGCAATTAAAACTCTTGTCTGAGATAAGTACATAAAAAAATGACAATCCTAACATTTTATGACATTTTCGACTTTCAATTTTTTATAACGTCATCTCATACCTACTGTTGACCTTTATGCCTACTTGAGGTTTATTTTTAGGTGAACGCTTTTTTTAATTATTGTAAATAAACACTACAGAATAACATTTAAGCCCCCCACATAAATGAGGAACCGCGTCCTAAATCGGTCTCACACTATAAACCGACTCCGATAGTACCAAAGACGCTATCATCTATCTATTCTCTTATCGTATATCCTGTTTCCTACCCTATAGCTGTGGCGAGAGACTTTCAGCTTTGACCGCTTTAGAACGGATTAGATTATAGAACCTTTGGCTTCACACCGATTGAAGTGAATCCAGAGGTTGTTTTGATATCTTCTTTGTTCTTTTTACTATCTCCTTTTACCTCTCTCTTATTAAGTTTGTTACGTTCAATCTGACTGAAATCGCCTCATTCCGATTAAAAACAACAAAAAAAAAGTACCAATCATTTTTTTTCGAAAAGGTCAAAAAAGGGATTTTTTTGTACTTTTTGATGTCCTATTTCACCTCCCACCAAAGAAAGTTCCGTAGATTCACTAGTTTGGGAGATAGACCCTTTCGGAGGTCCATTCTTAGGCAGGTTTAGAATGTGCTTCGCTAGGTATAGGTCCAACGACGAAACAATATATATTTCCAAGATAATAGTCATAAAATTGACAAAATTTGACTCTTGACTATAAGATTGGTTGGTGCTTCTTCATTGGTAATTATGATACGTTTTCGATTAGCGACTATGCGATTACTTATTTGCTTAAACTCTTATTAAGAAAACAGAGAAAGGAATTACTCCGGAATCGCTAATCAAAAATAACGGTTTAATAATAGTGTTTGATTTTCAGAAGTGTTTTTAACTTAAAACCTTAAAAGTATAATGTTTATAAAAAGAATTATAATTGGAAGGTCTTGAGATGGAAATAAGGTTATCAGGATATGAATGGATTATTCGTAGAATGCCTATTCAAATATAGGCATATTCCAGAAATATGTCACACAGAAAAATTAAAAATAGATATTCCTGGAATATTTAATTGAAATATTCCTAGATCTCCCTAAATGAATATTGATAGAATATTTCAGGAAAATATCTTGCTATCTTGGAAGTTTATTTCGTCGTCTACTAGGTAAGCAGTTAAACATTAGTAAGACAATAGTGCATAATATTTTAAACGATCAGTTATTGCATCTTTAACACATAAGAAAGGTTTAGGATCTTTTGCCAACTTATCCTCCAATGCGGCTAGCATTTTGTCAATTTATTCAAAATAAACAAAAGGATGATCCATATTTTACAAAGGAGAAATTTTTAGCTTTGAAAAATCTGGGATAACTAATTTACAAAACGAACAGTTTTAGTTATGTTTATACATATTGTTTTGTTTATGCAGAAGAGAATCATTGCGAAATTAAGATTTCCCATACTCAACATAATTTTAAAGTTAACGTAAGACATTGGCAATAGCGCTAGCGTCCCCTTATATGGATAGATCTGGCAAGTCGCAGGATTAGGACAAACAAAAACTCCCTTGTAGTTTGAAAAAAGGCCAACGTTTCGACTTCAATCGACGTCTTCTACAGGGCTAAAAATCTATTTAAACAACACACTAATCACAAAGAAGGCCAAAGCAGCCATTACATTTCACACAACTAACACTTTAAGACATTCAATTTTATTTTAACGGAATAAAAAAACAGTTAGGATTCTACATGTAGTTAAACAATGACGACAAAAATTGATATAAACGCATAGTACAGTAATTTAAATTCCACATTACATAAATTTTCTATCAACAAGAGTTGATGTCAAATCACCGTCATGCTGGTAGAAATCACTACACAATTTCATCATCCACAACAAACACTCAGATCCACGCAACACTTGACTTAAAGGTATACGTTACTGACAGTGGTACGGGCTAGCAACAAATGATAATCCCACTAGTGTATAAATTAAATGGTCATATTATCTATCGCTAGCTTGAACATAGGCAAATTTGTTCCGTCGTTAGAACATTCCAAGTTGCGCAAAGTTAATGTATGAGCGGGAATTATTGGTCCTTGCGTTATAGGTCCTGCTGTCATTCCAGATAGACTAAAAGGCAACAGGTATCTAGATTCTTTATGAAATATTTTAGCTGAAGCCCCTAGAAGATTTACCTCTTTACTTAGCCGAAAAATGTGATAAGTTTATAATGGTGCTCCTCTCATTTTGCTGGTTCGACAATATCTAAATCATGAATAGCCGAAGGAAGAGATAACCATCAGTTTCCTGGCTCCATTCCATACTAGACTTATTTTCAGTGAAATTCTCTATGACCAGAACACCTCATTCCCAAAGGTTCTCTCTGTAGTATCGAAAGTCTCACTTTCTGCTCTTATAAGAAAAATAACTTTTTTTTTGTAAAGCGCTTTTAATTCAATTCAGAAAAAGCTAAAACTAATTTTGCATAACTCACTTTTTTTCTTTTTCTAAACTTTAAAACAGCCTCTTCCTTATTCGGCATCAAAATGAGCGAATTTACCCCGCAATTAATCGTTTACTTTTTCCGATTTCCTGAGGTAGAACAGTTATTTTCCTAACAAGTGCGGAAAGTGGTACTTTTCCGCACGCGACTGCTGTTGGCCTAACGACGCGTAGCGGAGTTCGGCCATGAAGTCGAGTGCGGAAAAGATACTTTCCGCAAGTGTTAGGAACAATATTTTTTCTACGAGTAAGGACGACTTTTATAATTATCAGCAAAACTTGAGTTTGATGTTAAAACACCAGACATGGCGTTGTTTATCTGTCAGATAAACAATGCAATGTACGTCATATCTGGTATTTTACTTCAAATTGAAGTTTTAGTGATAGCTGTAAAAGTCGTCCTAAAACTCTGTCAATATATAGGTATTTATTGCCTCAGCTGCGCGATGATTGATGTTTGCTTACTTTGATCGTACATAGCAATAATTAAAGAAATCAACCTTTTCAATTAAAAAATGTTGAGATCGATATCTTACCTTTTTTGCAAAACTAAAATTAATGATGAAGTACAGGTATAAGTAAGATGGTATACCAGGCACCTAATGCCACCATTCCTGACAACTATAAATCATGGTAGTTTTACTTGTTCTTATTACGTTCTTCCATTCCAACCATAGTTACCAAGGTTTTTTTACTTTTTCGCACTAGTGCGAAAAAGTACAGCTTTCCGCACTCAAATGCGTGCGGAAAAGTAAACTTTCGCGCACGCGAGTAGAAAAATACAATTTAAATACAAAGCAATAGTGATCGAAATTTTTAGCTTTTTTGCAGAAAACTCTAATTTAAATTATGCAAAAAGGTAATATTTATTAATAGGAAATTGAAAACTTATGTGCTTTAAATATTTCCAAAAATATTCCAGCTGTTACGAAGGAAACAAACAGAAACAACTACTCCGAGGGCTAATACCCCTACCGGCATTGAATTACACTGTTTGTTTCAAAGCTCATTTTATAAAGCAAAAATAGTATATTATAAAACAAGGTTGTGAAGTTCATTATTATGACCCGAACGTCAAGTCTAAGACGTGAGGGGCATAAGTAGTTCACAACCGCAGTGTATATACGATTTTTTCCACTACTAGACTCGATAAATCTACAACAGAAAATTGCCTAAATTAGTAAGATAGCGCTCCGCATATTTTATTAGATTACTAAGAACAGGCGCGTCTTCAATCAATGCCACCTAGACATAAGGCCTGGAAGCGATATTTTAATGGCCGCCAGGGTGGTACGACGGTTCAGCTGTTTCATATGGCCTTTAGCAGTATTTTGCTCCTAGTTTTGCATTTTTTGTGCATATTCAAGTTGTTTTTGCCTAGATTTGTGTAATTAACAGTTCTGTGTCTTTTCTAGAAACGTGTATTTTAGTATTAGCTGAATTAGCTCGGAATTAAAGTTTCAAAAGTTAGCAAACCATTGCCATGCCTCACGGTTGCTGTGTAGAGAGATGCAAAAGTAATTACAAGACTGGTCCGCGAAATTCAGTGTTTAGATTTCCAGAAGATGTTATTTTAAAAGAAAAGTGGATTCACGGTATTAGAAGGGATAATTTTATACCAAATAAACATAGTAGGGTAAGTCTACCTAACCTAACCTCATACAACACTACATAAGCATAAGTATAGGAACATATTCCGAAAAAACCTCTCACATTCAAAAAATCAGCAGAATTTATTGGGTTTTTTATTTTAGGTATGTGAGTTACATTTTCATTCACATGAAATTCAGAGGAAAGTAACATACTTACATGTGAAAGAACTGGCCAGTCCTTAGAAGCTCTACTGTTACTATTAGATGTCCCAAGACTAATCCCAGGTAGGACTTTTTTTTTAACATTTTGTTGTGTAGGGTTTGTGCTATAGTTTGTTACAAATATGTTGTCCAAATCCATCAAAGATTTTTATATTTGTTTCCTAGGCCTAGTTGTAATCAAATCGAGAATCAAATCAACCAAAAGAAGAGTTTGCAAGTTGTTTGCAAAAGAAGAAATTCCTCTAGTATAAGACAAAGTGTGTAGGTACTGTGTGCAATGAACCAACTAGTGTTTTCTGAGGTACACATGTACATTTAATTTGTTTTTTTTTATTTAATATAATGTTTTAAAATGATCAAATGTTTTTATTTTTTTCATCTAAATCCCTATTACCAAAGCAGGCACCTTTGAAAATCAGATGGTAAGTATCTATGTAGAGCATAATGATTCGAGTTATCACATTTCAATTTTGAAGTGATTATCTTCGAAACTGAACGAGCTATCCATGTGGAAAAAAAGAATTTAATTTAAAAAGTTATACCCTCTATCTTTGTGACGAAACCTTTGAAAACCTGTCTTTATATATAAACTTTTTATCTTTTTTATTCTAAAATACCTAAGCTGTTACATTATTGCACGCTAATTTCAGAATCCCATGTATATAACAAATTCAGCCAAAAAGAGAAAATAGTATACTTATTCTTCAGAAGTATTAAAAATTATTGTTAGTAAACCACTACACTGTATAATAATAATATATAGTATTAAGTATTATATTAATTTAAGTGTACCCTGGTATAGTTAAATTGTTTATTTATTTACGTTTGTATTGTTTATATATATTACTAATGGTTTTATTTTTGTCCATCTAAATTCTAAACCCCAATTACCAAAGTATTCACCCAAAAAGCTTTCCAAAACCTTCGGGTTTTGAGCATTGAAACGGTCGTGGAATTTTCGTACCACATATGATGACGTCATCGCTCTTCCGCTCGGTCGCTTCCAGACCTTATATTGTCTAGGTGGCGTTGCTACAATCCATATGAAGGCTTCGTTACCGTGGCAACCGATAAACAAAATCGCCTTACGACGATATCATGGCGCCTGACAACTGACAGCTTTACTTACCAGGTAAATAATCGGCCATAACGTTGTCATTATAGACCGCTTATGTTCAATTGTTTTATAAGCAAAACGAGAAAACCTACTTTACAGTCATTCTGCTGGCCTTTAATGATCCCTGTGTGAGACAGGTGTAATTCAATAGGTAGTAGGGAGATTAACCCTCGGAGTAGTTGTTTCTGTTTGTTTCCTTCTTAACAGCAGCAATATTTTTGGAAATATTGAAAGCAGATAAGTTTTCAATTTCTATTTAGTAAATATCGCCTTTTTGCATAATTTAAATTAAAATTTCGATCACTAACATACTTCGCAGAAAATAAATTTCTTTCAACAAAGCAAAAGCTTAAAAAAACAAGGTATAATAATAATTATGATTAAGTTATATTTAAGCAAACGCACAAGTTATTTGAAAAAAAAAAGAAGCTGAAATCTAAAATGTCAAAAAATTCTTAAATATTAATTACTCGGGACAACTTCTGCACACGCTGTAATAAAAGATCTCCCTGCTTAACTACCGAATTGAATTGAGCATTCTTCAAATCGGGTCTGTTAGTTTCAACGATTCCTCCCACTCTATCAATCTTGCAATGAAGTCTACCGCTGGCTATAAAAGTCGACAACTCTCTGCAAATAAGAAGAAGGTTTTAAGTCAACAACTTTATTCGTGTGAAATCGATAACTCTAAGATAATAATTAATATTCTCGATAATAAAACGCAAAACAGATTTGAATTATTTAAATTAAAAGTACCCAACAAGTTTTTCATGTCAAAATCAACATGCGATGCTAATTTCTTAATTTTATTTTAAACTAATGACATCTAAATTACGGGTAATTTGCAATAGCGCAACTACCAAACTTTATTGTTGCGCGAATCGATGCGGGCTGGGAGGTCCTGATACCCTCAGCCGCCTTGTCGGGGTGCTTTATTGTCTTGTTTATGCTTTTTTAGTGTTACTTACATATTTCCTCGTATTCTTTTGTTGTTCTTGTAATTCTATGCAATTTCCTAGATTATAGATTTTTTTTCGATATGAAAGAGACCCACCGTCGTAATGAGTCAGTTTGATATTTTACGGCTCCAAGAAATCATTTATAAGAACAGAGCGATAGTAAAGAATTAAAAGTTTTTTCGGTTAGTTGCCGGCTGGTTACAAGCAAGAGGTATATCCAAAAACAGCGCCCTCAATTCGAAATAGAATTCTAAATTACCAAAAAAAAAATGTAGCTTTTATGGGCAAGAGTAAAAGTTCAAGAGGCTGATAAAAAATTCAGTGTAACTATGGACGAATGGACATTTACTAGAAAAGAAAAGGATATATGAATACAAATCTTCACGTGCAGGGTGGAAAATTTTGGAACGGCGGATTAGTTTTATCAGCGGAGGCTTGTATTTCTCTTACAGGAGAAGGGCTTAAGGAGCTTAATCTATCTTTGGATAAAATCACTGGGCTTACTGCAGCTGGTGCCATGGTAATGAAGAAAGTTATACGATAGTTAAACCAATTCACCAGCCAAGCTTTGGACATGGAATTCATTTAGCAGTTCTTAATGTATAGAATTTTAAAATCAAAAAGAAGACTCACCTGCAAATTCAACTACTACAACTGAACTTCGCCTACAAGAGAACAGACTTCTCTTTTACGATTTAAAAATTTCTGACTGCGTTGGAAAATCTTTGATTAATTCAAAAATTTCCACTGAATGAACTAAAATTCTATTAATTTGACGGGCGATCCTGCTTGCTCGCGAAATTGCATGCCTTCAACTTTTTAGTGTCCTGAGTTCAAGTAAAGTAAAAATTATTTATTTCTTTTCTCTACATGTGCTGAAGAGAGAAGAAAATTTATATATTAGATGAAGAATAAATTAAACGTGAAGTTCTAAGTTCAAAGAAGTAGGAAATGGGTGTCAATAGTTGTACCTCTATTTATCTTTTAGGAGATTGCTCATAACTCTGCAAATTCTGAAAGTCGGTTTAACTCAATTTTTGCTTATTCTATCCCTAACAATTTAGACAGATAAAGAGAGCATAAATTAAGCGTATACATTCTCATACCTTTGCAAATTCTAAAAGTCTATTTAACTCAATTTTTGTTTTTTTGTATCGGTAAGAATTTAGAAAAAAAATAGAGCATAAATGCTCATAACCCTGCAAATTCTGAAAGTCGGTTTAACTCAATTTTAGCTTATTCTATCTCTAATAATTTAGACAGATAAAGACAGCATAAATTAAACGTATAAATTCTCATACCTCTGCAAATTCTAAAAGTCTATTTAACACAATTTTTGTTTTTTGTATCGGTAAGAATTTAGACAAAAAAAAAAGAGCATAAATGCTCATAACCCTGCTAATTCTAAAAGTCTGTTTAACTCAATTTTTGCTCATTGTATAGCTAAGAATTTTAGACAAAAAAAATAAAGCATAAAGGCTCATAACCTTGCAAATTCTGAAAGTCTGTTTAACTCAATTTTTGCTTATTCTATTGCTAAGAATTTACACAAAAAAGAGAGTTTAGTCAAATAAAGAGAGCATAAATTAAATTTGAAGTGCTGAGTTCACAAAAACTAAAAATGAGGTATCAGTATTTATACTTAGATTATTCTTTTAGGAGATTGCTCGAAACCCTACTAGTTAAGAACTACCGTGAGATCAAAAATTAAATGTCCAGAGTGGGCTATGAAACCGACAACGTATCTCTTAGCTTATGCCATTTTTTTTAAGCAGGCTACACACGCTCAAGCAAGTCGTACAACTTGGCTTGCGCAAGTCAAATTGAACTTGCTGAGCGTGATCAAAAATACTACGAATCAGATTTAAAAATATTTAATAGTTTTTGGCATCAAATAAATTGTTGAATATGTCACCCGCGCTGTTCAATGCATATATTCACCCTCCTTTTCATACTATTGAACGAATTTTTCAGCATTTCCGGTGTTACGGATGCACATCCCTCGCGAATTCTTTGTTCCAGTTCTTGCAGATTACGTACAGGAGTTTTATAGATCTTATTTTTCAAATATGGGAACACAAAGGAATCCATTATTGTCAAACAAGGCGATCTAGGAGGAAATTCAATTTCGGTGCGTAAGCTTATTATCCGGATCATCAAAGAATTCGCGCAAAAAAGCAATTGTATCTTGAGTTGTATGTGCAGTTGCTCCATCCTGTTGAAAATGCCCGTACTGTAGTTCATCATCGTGGAGTTGCTGAACAAATTCCAACAAAATATGGCGATACCGCTCTCCATTATTCGTAGGTACCATAAAAAAAATATAGGTCCAATGATTCTTCTCCGAGATGCAGCTAACCAAACACCAACTTTCTCAGGATGCAATGGCGATTCAATAAAAATATGTGGGTTTTCAGTGCTCCACATTCGCATATTTTGGGAATTGACGAATCCCGAAAGGTGGATGAAGCGTGGTTTCACGCTTCATCAGAAAAAAATGTTAAATCTAGCAATTCGTCATTAAGTAGGTTGTTGACAAACCAATGGCAATATGCAAGTCGTCTTGGATGGTCTGCAGCTAGAAGAGCTTGATAGCCCTGCATCTTGTATGAATGCATCGAAAGGTCTTTCTTCAATATTGTCTGACATGTACCATAAGAAACTCCAATTTCTTGCGAGAGATGCATCAGAGGCTTAGCAGGTTCCTGTTCAATTCGTAGGCGAACATCATCAATTAGTTCCTCTGTACGTACTCGTGGTCTTCCTGCACCCTTTTTATGTGTTACTGCTCCAGTCTCTCGAAATATTGATATGCAATTCTTAAGGCACGCATAAAACTTTTTGGATGCATTACGCTAGTAACAGTGCTCCCAAACTCCATTAACCAGTACCCCAGTTCGGAAATAAGCCACAATCATATACGTTTTATGTTGTATAGTAAACATCGAGACTTTGAATTGTTATTTTTTTCGCAGGTAAAGTATCAAAAAGTGACAAACCTTCTAATCCAAACTTTGACGAAATTAATTTTAAAAAACGTGGCATAAGCTAAGAGAAAAGTTTTCGATTCCATAGCCTACTCTGGCCATTTAATTTTTGATCTTACGGTATTTTTCTCGTATTTTTTCTATTTCATGAGTTGCTGTTAACTCTGCAAGTGCTAAAAATCTATTTGACTCAATCTTTTTTTTTTGCAATAGTCAAGAATGTAGAGAAAGAGGGAAAAGACGAAAAAGGCATAGACCTAATCAAATTTTGGACTTCTGAGAGAGAGAGAGGTGTCATTTCTAATACCATCTTTTTTAGGAAATGAAGGTAAATGCAAAGTTCAAGTCAGGTTTTGCTCATTTCAAAAGTTAAGAAATTAGAGGAAAAAAGAGAAATGGTGAAAAAGAAAGAAAAGAGCTAATACAATTTGGAGTTCTGGAGTTCAAAACGACTGGAAATGAGGTGTCTCAATAAAATTTTAAGGCATACAGCGGCCCACATAAAAGGAATCATTTTCGGGAGTTTTGGAATTATTCGAATGCCTTTAAACGCACGGGGAAGGTTTTAGTTCTAAAATCTAATTTTGTTAAGCTTTAGTATGCTCCACTTTTTCCCTATTCAATCAAATTAGTATCTTTTAGCGTTTTCAAGATCCTCATGTTCACCTTTACGTGGAACACCTTGTAGTCATCCTTAAAGTACTTCTTCCAATTAGACGAGAAGAGTAGTTTCTGAACATATTGTAAATAAATCTCGCAACTATCAACTAAACTAAGAATCAATTGAAACGATACACCCCAAATTTTGAATGAACTTTAAAACTGTCTATCTCTAAAGCCACTCAACCGATTTTCGTTGGCGATGCCATTTTGGTAAGATCCATGTATAGAATGCTTTAATTCTTTATGTACTCAGTTATATGTTTTGCAGGTTTCCTAATAGAGGGTTCAACAAGACTTGATGCATTTTTGTAAAAACTTTTTAAGCAGATAACTTCGCGAAAAAAATTTCTTGCTACGGGAGTATGTGGAGACGCGTCATACCTCGGGACATATTTGAGGTTTTTTGGATATTTTGCCTAGTTCCATAGATATTTAGTTTTTTCTATATAAGAGGTATCATTTAACACTGGGGCTCCAATGAAATGGACTGAATTCTAACTGAATAAAACTCTACGAAAATTGTTTGTATTAATAGAATTAGAAAGAATTAACCGGTAGTCGCAGTTTTTAATTTGATATGTTCAGGAGGTACGGTAAAACTGAAGAATGGCGAATAACAAGATGTCACACATAAAGACGAATTACATGAGGGCCTTGAAAACACTAAAAGATACTAAGTTAAATAAATATGAAAAGCTTAGAACAATCTAAAATTGTTTTTAGGAACTTATTTGAAATTTGGAGGTGATAAATAGAATGTGCCTCAGATCCCGTTTCACGCTCTTAGGCACGACTTCCGGTTTAACCGGAAGTACCTCCATATTTTATTTTTTAAATGCAAACACCTTGTATATTTGTTCATTTTCGTATTCCTCTTCGAATTCTAAGTTATTAACGTGTAACATAATGTATGCTTATCTCTTACCGTTTTCAAGAAAATCGCGCCCGAACTTTCTATATAATCAATAATAAATGTGGATTTTTATGGAAACAAATGAACATCGATCATCCCTGATTTCTAGCAAACCATTTTTTTAGGCTCTCTATCAATAGACCTCATCATAATTTTAGTCTCTCCAACTTGTCATGGAAAAAATGGAGAATTGATTTTTGTTTAGTTTTGGTTGGTTTTACTCAAACATTTTAAATTTGAAATAATGTTTGATATAAAATAAGGAATCCAAATGTTAGGAATAAAATAGGAGCTCCCATAAGAAGTTATGGGGATAAATGTCTTCAAAATATCAATTCTCCATCTTCTCCATGACAAGTTGGAAATACTTTTTTTAATGTCTATTGATAGAGAGCCTAAAAAATGGTAGTCTATGAAATCAGGGCTGATCGATAATCCACGTTTAGAATTGATGATATGGAAAGTTCGAGCGCGATTTTCTCGAAAACGGTAAGAGATAAGCATACATTATGTTACACGTTAATAACTTAGAATTCGAAGAGGAATCCGAAAATGAACAAATGTACAGGGTGTTCCATCTAAAAAATAAAATATGGAGGTACTTCCGGTTAAACCGGAAGTCGTGCCTAAGAGCGTGAAACGGGATTTGAGGCACATTTACGATTTATTTATCACCTCCAAATTTCAAATTTTTAAAATAGAAATTGTGGAAACACTGGGCTGTTACATATATCTTGTGTCACCCTGTATACCTCTTAAAGAGTGGACATTGCTTTGATCTAGGCATCAGCCTAGAAAAAATGTTTTCAAGGATTTGGAATTATTCAAAGATTCTCGAACGCAGTTGAAAGTTTTTAAGTTCTTAAAAACTATTTCAGATTGTTCTAAGCTTTTCATATTTATTTAACTTAGTATCTTGTAGTGTATTCCAGGCCCTCATGTTACTCATCTTTATGTGTGACATCTTGTTATTCGCCAATCTTCAGTTTAACCGTACCTCCTGAACATATTCAAATTAAAAATTGCAACTATCTGCAAACAATTTTCGAAGTTCAGTTTTATTCAGTCAGAATTCAGAATGTAAAACTTAAAAAAATGAGAATTAATGTCAGTTTCGTGGGTCACCCTGTACATCTAAACAATTAGACATAGCTCTGGTTCTCAGATGACTACGTCCAATTCCAAATTGTTGTAATGCTCATTGCATAGGAGATTTGTTTTTTTTATGGTCTTGAAATGTTACACTTCTAGAAAAAAACCATTTTTGTTTAAACTAATGAAGATATAAAGAAGGACAGAAAAAGTTCCCGAGGTATCATTAATAGCTGCAATAAACAGGAAGCGGAATTCCAAATTCATCCATACATTTTGTTCCACATCACTTAATTGTGGACATTCAATTATCACTTGTATATTTGAAACTTTTTTTTTCTGTTCACTACTATAGATGTGTCAAACTTTATAGCCATTACGCCTGTACGTCTAGCTTGCCCTATGTATAGTGTTTGTATTCCATATGAAATTTTCATTAATATTTGTATTATGGGGCAAATTGGAGCCCCAGTGTTAAATGATACCTCTTTTATAGAAGAAACTAAATATCTATGGAACTAGGCAAAATAACAAAAAAAAATTCAAGTATTGTAACGAAGTTTTTCACTAACTTACAGGTAATGACGTCACAATTAACATTTTCTTTATATTTCATCACCCAACTCATTACAACACCTTTTATTTAAATAAAAAACGGGAATTCCCCATATAAAAGCAAAGGCAATGGCCAAAACGGCCGTAGGTCCGCGAGTGCGCCCATAGATGGCGCCACCTGTTTGTCGCGCTTAACAAGCCGACAGAATTTATAAAGACTAGTAAAATAATTCGAATATTTCGGGGTCGATGGTCAAAGGTCGTCGACGGTCGCATCGAGTCAAGGACTGGGTGAGTTAGTACCGGATATCTGTCCTAGGGGGCCGACGTTGCTGCTTCACGTTTCGGCTCCTGACGTCATGCTAGGCCGCTAGGGTCTTACGACACAAGAGGGGTGGATTTGTGATTTCCCGGTGTAGTTGGAGTTGTCACGCTCCACCGGAGTACTTGTGACGTTCAAATGACGCAGGTGCCATGCTGATTCTGGCCGCGTTCATTTTGTTCCTCACAGGGTGCGTTCATATGTAACCCGGGAAAATCGCTAACACACCACTCACCGTACCGCTTGACCGCTTCTTTCGAATCCGATTTGGGACCTATTACCGATTCCGTCACCGACCTGTTTTACATCCTGGGCTTCCCGTAGCACCGATCTTCAAAGCCAGGCTGGATGTGAATAAACCGAAACCGACTATATCCGATTCCGAATTATAAAGTACGCTCCCTCCGAAACCCCAGTTCCCAGTGGTCCCAAAGCTCCGTTACCGTTTCATATTGTTGTTACTGCTTGTACGCAATATTGAAGTTTCCGACCACGACCGATCCAGTACAGAGTGTACTGGTTTATTACCGAAACCCCAGTTCCCAGTGGTCCCAAAGCTCCGTTACCGTTTCATATTGTTGTTACTGCTTGTACGCAATATTGAAGTTTCCGACCCCGACCGATCCAGTACAGAGTGTACTGGTTTATTACCGAAACCCCAGTTTCCAGTGGTCCCAAAGTTCCGTTACCGTTTCATATTGTTGTTACTGCTTGTACGCAATATTGAAGTTTCCGACCCCGACCGATCCAGTACAGAGTGTACTGGTTTATTACCGAAACCTCCCGTTTTCCCTGGTTCATCAGAATTTCGTCTACTAAGTAACTAACTGTTGCTCCCCCCCCTTTCGCTGTTATTAATTGCATAGTTCTAGGATGTGTTCGTATGTAGTTATAGAGAGTCACTAACAGTCGTAGTACTAGTAGGTGTTTGGATGTTGTTGTACCGTAGTTTAATAGACACCCTATTATTGTTCCTTACTCCTGGTGTTTTAATCTAAAATCCCTGGAATATTTCTCCTCTGTTTAAAAGCTACCTTGTAGGCAATAGCGGTCCCTTTGTCGCTTTATAAATATCAAAGGGTGGCGCCCGAGACTCAACGAATTAATTAAGTATCTGCGGACCTGAGAAAGGGCGTCGCAGTATGTCCAGAGGTATGACGCGTCTCCACATACTCCCGTAGCAAAAAATGTTCTGAAATATTTTTCCGCAAAGTTATCTGCTCAAAAAGTTTTTACAAAAATGCATCAAGTTTTGTTGAACCCCTGTATTAGGAAACCTGCAAAACATATAACTGAGTTCATACTCAATCTAAGCAGTCTATACATGGATCTTACGAAAGTGGCATCGCCAGCGAAAATCGGTTGAGTGGCTTTAGAGATAGATAGTTTTAAAGTTCATTCAAAATTTGGGGTGTATCGTTTCAATTGATTCTTAGTTTAGTAATTTTCTAGATTCTAATAATTAACCATGGGTGTAAGTTCTTGTAATACGCCCCTTTAATACGTGGAAAAACACAATCTTTCCACAAACTTATCTTTGTGTTTGCGGATATAAATAATAGTTGATTAGCTTGAACGACAAAGTCTGGATACACAGCAATTTTGTATTAAAAGTATATCTTAAAAACGGCAACAAATTCACTAGGTCAATATTTAGAAAAAAAAGGTTAATGATTTTTGACAAACAGAATACCTTAAAATTGAACCAAAACCATGCAGTTAAAGATTATTAAGGAGTGCAGTAAAAATATGGCTTCATGTCCTATAATCGGAAAAATTATTAAAACAAAATTCGAAGATTTAGGACACAAAACGCAGTGGCAACACGAGGGTTACGTAACACAAAGACGAGTTGCAGGCTGGGACAAACACAAAAGTCAGCAGTAGTCAAGGGGTCAGCAAAGATCGGGCAGCAAGGTTCCGACATCCTTTTCAACACGGTGGATATCTTATACCAATCGCAGCGTTTCTACTCGAGACTAACGAGAGAGACCATTGAGATCTTTAAACACGACGACAATTTCAACGGGAAGGAGGAAATTACGTTTCTAAATGCAGACTGGAAGCGAGTTCTACGACATACTTCAAGTGCGCCAAAACCCCGCGCCTCCACTACCCCCACCCCAGTCCCCCCACTGCAGCACGGCGGCGGCGGCGGAATAAATAACAAGGAACTCACAGTCGAATCTCGAATCAGTTAACGTCGGGAAGCACGAGAGATCACTTCGCCCATTGCCTCATCGCCTTTGATAATAATGTCTGCCTCAGAAGTAGACAAAACTTTCAGTAAGAAATTCTTGTCACAGTCTTGCCTTCTTTTCGTCTTTGAAGTTTGAGAATTTCAACTCAGTAAAAAAAAACATATTTTGTTTTATTTCAATATTTCAGCTTTATCTGTAACAGTTAGCACATATTACATTGTCTCTCTCTCCTTTTTAGAACGCAAACAGTATTTCCCTCCCACGTTTCCACTCCAAGTTTGTAAAGTGTTCGCGTGTACAGGAAACACACACATTCTTTTCGCCGTCTGCGGGCTATTCTCAATTCTAACCAATCATTGAACGACTTTATCTGATACATAGATAATGGTTGATGTTAGCTATGCTAATTAAATGAACAGTTTCCAGATCTTTGGTTTGGAAAGAGATGGACTATTGAATGGCCTCCATGATCACCAGATTTGTCATCTTTGAATTTGAACTAGATTTATAAAGGGTGTTCATAAAATAAACCTGGTAGAAAGCCGTAGAATTAAAACTCTGGTCTAAGATCAGTTCATAAAAAAAATGACAATCGGAACATTTTATGATATTTTCGACTTTCATTTTTTTTATGTAGTTATCTCAGACCTGCTGTTCTAGTTCCATGGCCTATTTGAGATTTTTTAATGAACACATGATACAACCCAACCAGACTCTTTAGATAACCTTCGAAAAAAGAATAAATGAATGCCGTCAAATAACACCTCAAATCCTCCAAAATGTGTGACAGTCATTTGAGCAAAACTTGCTTTACTGCCTCGATACAGAGACATAGATAACTAATAAGTAGATAGCGATTAATGATACATCTTTTCAACAAATTTTTGCAATTTTTTCAAAATCGCTAAATCAAAGTTGGTCAAAGTTTTAAGTTGTGTGTTTTATGTAGCGTATATACTTTCCTGTCTCCTTTCTCGGATATAAAATTTACGTTTACTTGTACGAGTGTTCTTTAAATTTCAATTTCTAAATACGCGAATATGCCTCTGTTTCGTTTTCGATGCGCCACCCTGTATATGTAGTGGTTTACGAAACGCATTCTTATCTTGCCTACGATATAATTCAGCTTCTTAGTTTTCTCATAAAACACAGTACAACAAGTAACTAAAAGTGAATATTACATTATTTACTTTACTTACTCATCAACAAAATCAACTGTGACACCAAAAGCTTCAGCCATATACGGCAGCGTCAAACTCCTGTATGACTCTAACAGTTGCGTGTAGGCCAGAATCTTCATTTCCCTAATATAATATCTGTAATGTGGATTCAAGAAGTAGTCCTTGCGCAATATTTCTTCAACTTTTGCTAAAACAATAAACACATTTTTGTGTTATGCCATTATTCCCACCATTAATTACAAATCATACTTACCAAGATTGGTGAAAAATTCAGCATACTGACAATTATATAAGGAAAACAAGTAGTCCTTTACAAACGGTTCAGAATGTAAAACTTCTAAAATCTCCGACCCCTTAACCACCTGAAATATTAAGAACAAAACTTAATAAATAAAGTTATTTGATATTGAACGAAAATTCTCACTTTATCTCTCAACTGATTCCGTGGTAAACTAATAATGGATGTGTAAACTGTATATCTTACAAAGGCCTTATAGTCCATTAATTCGTAAGATGTAAATGTGCTCACGGTATCCAGGAATAAATTTGCAGCAGTTTTAAAGTCTCTTACCGCCATGCAGTAAGCTCCTTGATAAACCTTAAGACGGTTACGACGGTCCCAGTCACCGCCTTCCTCGATCAAACTGAAAGAAAATTTGATATTAAAAAAAAAAATTTGTTATACAGGGTGAATTCGACAATGAAGTTTTTATTTTAACAAAATCTCAGAGACACAGGTATTTGAAGATTTTTGTACATAAAGTTTTGTACATTCTGGTATCTCATGATTTTTTAATTAGATGTAGACATGCAGGTGACTAGGGGTGGACACATAAACTTCAAAATAAACACACAAAGCTGCTGCAGCATTATGATGAAATTTCCGGTATGCTACTATCTTATCCACCAACTTATTGCTTTCATACACATGCCATTACATGAAAAAAAACAGAAGCTGAAATAATGAATCATATGTAATTTCGCTTTCAAATTCAAAACCTTAAAATACCTGTACCTCAGTTTCCTTACATTTTTTACAAAAAACATTTTTTACCAAACAACCAAACAATTGATGATATATACAATTGATAATATATATCGTGTTAAAAGAGAAACCTCATTTTCAGATTCACTCTGTATACAATAACCATAAAAAGGTAAAAAAAATAAATTACTAATAAATTAACGTTACCTCTTAGCTTTTTCTATGTTACGAGTAATAAGGTCATGGTCCATAAAAAAAAGACCAATCCTTATCAGATGAAAGATAATATCCAAGCGATGTCCCAAAGAAACTGTTTTATCGTATGTCTGTCTGAAAGTACTGACAGCATTGTCTTTATCCCCAATTCGACAGAAATATTCTGCTTTTCGAAGATACGCCTCTCTTACTTCCATCTCACCAAGATTCTTTTCAGCATCTTCGATGGCATCATTTAGTGTTTTTATTTGTTCCTCGTTTTTGGTTTTTAAAGTTTTCAGAAATTTTTCATCTTTCTTCCAACCAGCATCTTGACAAACTAATTCATACCATGGAGCCATATCTACATAAAAATAGAGCAGAAATAAAAATAGAAAAACAAGTCAATAGTTTAATATGAGAAGGTTATACATAAAAAAGGCCAAAGCGCGGTACATGACCGCAGTTATAAATATAAAAATACAATATACATATAAAAATTGAAAAAAAAATATTTTAAACAAATTGACAACAACTGAATTTAAATTTGTTACATCTGCTGATTATATTTGTTTTATCTGATACATAGAAAAGTTCAAAATATTTTGTGATACACTTTAACATAGCTTTCTTCTGTAGCTTTGTTCTTACAGATGTAATAATAGGCCTAGTTTTAGCTTCAGGTTTAAACTTCAGTTTGAGGTTAAATAGGAAATTATACCAGACGAATAATGCATTATACTGAAGGCAGTATTTAACCGCAGGCTACAAAAGCTGTAGTTAACAATTGATTTGAGATATGCTGTCTCTTTCTAACCACAAGTCCTCATAAGTAAAAAATTCACAACTGCACCACTAAATTACATAAGGAAAACTTTAAAACATTTATTTTTTACTTTTTATTCTATTTCCTATAATGGTTGAGATAAAGTGCCGTGTCAAAAAAGCGCAGTTTAAAAAAAAATCCTCTCAGAGAAAATGAATCAATCAGGAATTTATAGCTGTTTTTTTATAAATAGTTACCTGGAGGTCTTCTAAACATGATAAAATTAAAAAAATCTTTGAATGATTCATATACAGGGTGTCCTCAACAGTCTTTATATTGATACCTTTTTAAATGGTACCTTGAAGTGTACTAAACACAATAAAATAACAAAATTCCTGGATGATTCATATACAGGGTGTCCTTCTGCACACAGGTTGTTGTTGTGTGAACGTGATGGAAAGTTGCATGTAGCACAGGTTATTTCAGGTCAGTTCAAGTCAAGCTACTTTACTATGGTTATCTGTTAAAGTTAGTTCAAGTAAACCCTGTATAGATTTGGTCCATAGCAGCCCTAAATCAAATCTGTAGTAGCAGACTGCCAGGGCCATAAAGAACACCCTGTATATTAAACCATCCAAACATTTTTTTTATTTTATCATATAGAGGCTGGTCTTTTTAACTTGAGACAGCCTATATTGTACAAAAGAGCCTATTTTAGGCATATATTTTTACATATACAGGGTGGACCAGAAATGTGTGACCTAATCTGAACTAACCTAAAGAAGACCCTTCTATACAATATTAGACCCACAAATGAAATAAAATGTGGTGCCTGTAAAGTTTATGTCATCTTGATTTTCAAGGTTTTTTTTTAATAGTAGCTTACCGTCTATAAAACAAATTAAACAAAAAAAATTCTTGCATGAGCCACCTTTCACTCAAAAACAAGAAAAAATAAATTGAAAATATAAGATGAAATTGATGCAAAACCTCTCGAACCTGACAGTAGGGTTAAAAATATATTTACAGCTATGCCACTCAACCACACTGTGACTGGGTATGTCTACAAAAAGTGGTAACTGAACTAACCTAACCAGGAAATCTACAAGTGGACTAACCTGAACTAACCTAACCAGGAAAACTAGAAGTGGACTAACCTGACGTAACCAGACCTAACCTCAACTAACCGAATTTAACCCGATTCAAAAATTTTAAAAAAAACTGGCTCGCTTTTTTTTAATCTTTTCGCAAGGACAGTCACATTTTCGATTCGAGAACGTGGAGGAGGTGCTGGGCATGTCTCGGGAATTCCATTGCAAACTGTCGGCTATTGTTTGTAAATGTTTAGGCTTATTAATTGTAATTTTTTTTTTAGTTTATAGAGCTCCTGGTGGAGATTATAATGTGTTCATGGACGTGATGTACGGGATGTTGGAATTCGTCCGCGCTGGAGGTAATTTGTCTTATATAATGATAAATGGAGATTTTTAATATTATTTTTAACAATAACAACCGAGATAACAACAATACGAGTCAATCAATGAGTGATTTAATAGCAGAATTTAACCACCATCGACAGATGTTCCAGCCAACGAATGCTGTTAACTGTATAGATAAACGTATTTATCAATTTTTCTGATGTCTTACAGTGTACGGTTGACGTTTTTGACCCCTTGCTTTTGGAACACTCTGTGATTGGCTTTGAGTTTTGGCTCCCTGCCGATGGCAAGCCTTCGGAGGCATGAAAAATGTATTGCCCAATCACAGTGGTAAAGTTGCAAATATGCTTGACTTGAGAGAATGAATTGGGGTTTTGAGATCAGTGAGGACTCTGATGTGGATGTGTTCTTTGATGGCTTTCTTGACTTACTGATAAATGCATTTCGTAAATCGTTTCCTTTTAAAAGGGGCAAGCCTGGGGCTCCTCGGTCAATAAATTGGTTTAACGGTGAGCTAGTAGCAAGTAAATGCGAGATAAACCTCGGTTAATGAAGGAGAATTATAGGATTGCACCGACGGAGGAGCCAGAGCGGCGTGTACGAGGTTACAGACAGGAATACAGAGCGTATGTCCTGAGAATGAGAAAAACGCTTACGCTGAGCACATTTCTAGTTCAGGCAATGCCGTCAGAGCTTCCTGGAACATTGTAAATGCTTGGAGATGGCGGGCCGCGCGGGGAAGCCGAGGAGACTTCAATACACCGGATCAGTTTAACCGCTTCTTCGCCGGAGTGGCTAACAGGATCCTGTCGGGCCTATCGGGCGCTGATATTATTCCCGAACAGTTTCTGCAGGAGCGTATGAAGGGTGCTCTTGCGGGGGGTTTTTGGCTTCTCTGTTGCGTGTGTGTCACGGATGCTTTGGACTCACATACAAATAAAAACAGCAGAGACGTGTATGATATGAATGTTCCCCTCCTTGGATACCTGAGGGATCTATTGATCTCTCCATTGACTAGACTCTTCAATCTCTGCATAAGAAAAGGAAAGTTTCGAAACGGTCTAAAGAAATCAAGAGTAATATCAGTTCATAAAAAAGGAGACAAAAGCAATATCTAAGATTTTTGAGACAGTACTGAAGCAGCAACTCTACAATTATTTTGAGAATAATAATCTTTTCCTGAACTGTCAATTTGGGTTTAGAGCTGGGAGATCGACGACAGATGCCACACTGGACATGTTGTAGTACATTTGCGGGAGCTTTCGATTCGGGGCAATACGTCAGAGCGGTGTGTTGTGACCTCTCGAGGGCTTTCGACTGTGTGTCCCACGGGGTCTGCTGGGGAGCTAACTTCAGGGGCGTACTAAAAGCTTCTCGTATGGGGGGGGGGGGGGGGGGGGCGCGGACAAAATCGTGGGCTGGGGTTGTACATGGGTGCCACAGTCCTCCGTGCTTGGGCACCTGCTTCCTGATTTACATAAACAACATAGCTTGTGCTACACTGGCCTCTAAACTTCTATTATTTGCAGATGTTGATAGTCATTGAGAGTTCGGGTGGCTTGAAGCGGTGGCTTGTGGCAAACAGGCTGTGTTTATATGATAAGAAGATGGTGAATGCTTGCTTTGGTCTTGGAGGTTTGAATGAGAGGAGTGATGTGAGGTTCTCGGGTGTGACTCTTGATTCAAAACTGAATTTTGAGGCACATATAGATGTCCAGGCTGGTCGACTTGCGGAACTGTGTTTCTTCTGAAAGACTTAAGGCAGATTATCCCAGATAAGTGTGTGCTTTGGGTTTTCCATGCCATATTCCAGTCGATGGCTGTGTATGCCATAATGGCTTGTGGCCGTTCTCCCAGCAGGGAGCCTTTGTTCAGACACACAGAAGGGGATTCTATGTCATGGCAGGATGTGAGGATGTATGTTGAGTGTTTGTCAAGCTGGCGATCATGACATTGCCCTGTTGTTACATATATGAATGTAGGTATATTCTCCTGCCATAGAAATTTTGAGCGCTATCAACTGACCTCTGATGTGCCTGGGTATTTAACGAGACTGGGCTCACAGATTAGAGTGGACTTCCATCGTCTTCAGGCGTTGAGTATTTATATGACCACCACTGTCAAATGATATTCAATAAGTTGGAATAAAGATTTTCTTCTTAATTTGCTTGGGTCGAGAGTAAAAAAATATCTTAGATGCAAACATGGCGCCGCCAAGTGAAGTTGGTTCTGATACTGAAGGTGATTTAAATGATCCAAAAGTCTTCTAAAAGTGTCATAGGTCTCAAAAATGTTCAATAGTGGTTTGTATAAATTGTTTTCGACCCCAGCATAGGAGTTGTGCCGCCAGAAATGCGCAAATAATTGACTCTATACGTATTAAGTGTTGTGATGCTGTAAAGACAGTTGAGAATAATGCTGTCGACAAAGCCGCAGAAACGGTCAATTCGGGAGTCAAGGTCAATTCGCGATTGAAGGTTTGAAAAGCAATAGTTATTATTTGGAGAGAATTGTAAGCGAAGTAACCGATAAAAGTGATGTTCTAAAGGAAAACAATAGGTTACTTCTGCAAAGAATACAATACCCCGAAAACAATATTTCCGAGGTACGGCCGCAAAAAATGTAGAGAAAAAAAACGAAACAACAATTTAAACTCTGATGCTCCTTACTCGCTAGATTCGGGTGATGAATTGAGCCCATCCAATGTTGCCTGAACGAGCGAAATTTCTCAGTGCCATAAGATGCGCAAAATTGTCGGTGAAGCCGATGCAGGTGTAAATTGGAAAAGACTCGGGACAGAGATTGGAAAGCGTTGAGTATAGAACTATAATTGAGAAACGTCAACAAAGGAATGGAGAAAATGCGAGGCCTCATGGGCATAAGAGACTTCAGCTGCAGTTACCAGGGCCGTTTGGTTCTGAGGAGAGGTTCCTGGGAGGAATTGAAGGTGAGCAATCGGCCATAAGCGAACCGAACGATGGTGGTTCTCCGTTTACCTTTCACAGGAAGCAAGGCTTTCGAAGGAAAAAAAGGCTGGGTAATGCTCAACCAGATCCAAATAGTGACTTTGCTAGGGGAGACAGACGTGCATGACGTTATGTTTGATTAAACGGCAATCCTTGATTACATTAAGAAAAAAGACAACTTCCAGGAGGTTCCTGTTAATGTAAAGGAAATTCCATCTGAACCCAATTTTCTTAAGCGATTTTTGGTGATAGCCCCTTTATCGAAAAAAGACGACTTGTACAATCCAGAATTTTGGCCAAGACATGTTGGAGTTAGAAGGTTTAAGTTCGAGAAACACAAGCAGTTTTTGGAGGCTACAAATGATTTTTTTGTCAAAAAGTAAGTAAAAGTTTTCGGAAAACTCCTTCAGGCGAAAATGGGCAACAAAAGGCAAAAATGTCTCAACAAAGTAATATAATGTCCAACAATAATCTTTTTTTGGGCCATGTAAACATAAGATCTTTGATCTCTTCCTTTGGTGAACTAAGTAACTTGATTCTCTCAGAAGGTTTTCATTTGTTGGCAATAACGGAGACGTGGTTAGACGCAGAGTATTTAGATACTGCCGTTCATATTGACGGCTATCAATTGTTTCGCAAAGATAGAATAGCTAGAGGAGGAGGGGTTGCTCTCTATGTACTCACTACAATCAAATATGCGGTCCTCAACCCTACACCGGATCATTCACCTGTGAACAACGCTGAGTTAGAGTGTCTGTGGTGTGAAGTACAGTTCGACGGCTTAAAAGGCTTGATTGGGGTTATATATAAACCTCTAACAGTTGGCTATAAAAGTTTGGAGGAAGTGGAAAATGTTATGTTTAGTTTATCTTCAGAATATGATTTTACTTTCCTCCTAGGAGACCTAAATATAAACTTATTATCTGAAAACGTTGAATCAAACTATTTGAAGTCATTGCTTGGTACTTTTAACTTAAACCAAGTGATAAATGAACCGACGCGTATATCAAGAAATAGTGATAGCCTTACAGATGTTATTTCCGTAGATAATACACTAGAAGTTATTAAAACCGGAACATTGGAAATGTATAACATGTCAGATCATAGATTGGTGTATGCCAACTTGAAGTTGGCTCTGCCTAGGGCACCTGTAAGGATGATCACTTATAGAGATTTTAGTGGCTTTAGTAGGGAGGATTTACACGCAGACATGTCGAATACAAATTATGATCATTTATGCCATGGAACACCTCAATTTTTTGTTGATAAGGTGAACTCCATTCTAATCGAAAAATTTGACAAACATGCTCCTATCAAAACTATACAAGTCAATCGCAATCCTAAACCTTATATTACTAATACCATAAAACGAATAATTAAATTGAAGAAAAATTCTCACAGGAAATACTTGTTAACTAAGAATTTTGTTCATAAAGACCTATACTTAGATATAAAAAACTATTTATCTTTTGCTATAAAGAGCGAGAAAAAGGCATATATGGAGTTTGAATTAGATAAAGTAAAAAGGAATCCAAAAAAAATGTTAAAAGGCAATGAAATCATCCCTAGTTTTAGTATTCTGTCACATGTAAACGTCTATGACGTGTGACATATAAAGACGTCGTTTGTCAAGACGTAGATACCTAACCAAAAAAAGCATGCGTAATAATACCGCCAAACAAGCAACATGTTCTCACTCCTAGTTCTTTAATGTTTTATTCAAATAAATTAAGTTTAGTTCTTTGAATCCTTTCTTTTTCTTGTTCCACTACATCACCAAATAACAGGTTATCGGCCCAGGGACGTAGAAAATGAGGAAAAACTAGTGAAAGGAAAGGTAGAAGAAGTAACCTAACCAATAAAAATTTGTTCTAACCGGCAAATTTTGTGCTAGTGAAGAAAAAAGGGTCGAAGAAGGTTTCCAATATAAAAATGGAGACCAGTATCAGTGGATTACATACCATAAAATTATCTGAAGATAATTGGACAGCATGGAAGTTCCAAACTCAGATAATATTGAAATCAAAAGGGCTATTTGATGTGGTTACAGGAGTGACTAAAAAACCTTCCATCAATGACAATGGGGAATCGGATAGGCGAGACGCCAAAGCCCAGGAGATAATAGCAGTCAGAATGGAAGAAAAGCAAATGACCCATATTTTATCGTGCAGTACAGCCGCCCAAATGTGGGACAAACTTGTGTCAGTGTTTGAACAAAGATCCCAAGTAAGTGTGCATCTTTTGCAACAAAAATTCTTCTCACTCGAATTTAAGACTGGCAATATTGCTCAGTTTATTTCCCAATTAGAGGAAATAAAATCTAATTTGAAGCAACTAGGAGAAGAAATTAGCGACAAAATGCTGATGACCAAGATTCTTATGGCATTGCCAGATAACTTAAAGGATTTTGTTAGTGCATGGGAGTCGACAGCTTTAAAAAACCAAACCCTTAAAGAATTGACTGCAGGTTTGTTAATAGAAGAGGAACGGTTGAAGCAAAGTGACCAAGCAATGGCTTTTTCCAATTCAGAAACCACAGGAAAAGCCCAAGGCAACCCACAATGGCAAAAGAAAGTGAAATGTTTCCTTTGTGGTAAATTAGGGCATTCAAAGAATCAATGCTTTAAAAATGAAGCCAACAAAAACCCAAAGAAATGTCAACATTGTAAGAGACAGGGACATGTAATTAGTGAGTGTTGGTTCAGGAAAAACAAAGACGATCGAAAACCATCCAACGCGTTTATAAATGTGACACTTGGAGAAAATTCTGGAACAGTGGCCTTAATGGGAAGTGCAAAGTTTGGACCAGGTGAGTGGTGCTTGGACAGCGGTGCCACTGACCATATGTGTTTCACCAAGGACCTGTTTTTTACCTTGGACAGCTCCAGCAACAAAATAGTCGAAATGGGTGATGGTTCATCTGTAAAAGTGTCTGGAGTAGGAGAAATACATCTGCAGGCTTGGAATGGCCATGAATGGCTTGAAACTGTGTTAAGTGATGTACTGTACATACCCGAATTTAAAATTAATTTATTTTCAATGGGAAAGGCCTTGGACAAAGGATTTAAATTAAAGTCGGACAAATTGAAAAGTGAAATAGTGGATCAAAGTGGAAAAGTTAGAGCAGTTGCCAGACGAGAGGGTAAGTTTTTCAAAATGATTTTAAGAGCCAGTCCTAAAACCGTTGGTTCAATGAACAAATCATATTGCCATCTCGTTGAAAGTTTAAATTCCTGGCATTGCAAATTTGCTCATGTGAACTTTGATCTTGTCAAGACTGTTTTAAAGAAAAACAATGTTGTTTTCAAAGAAAGTGATGTTTTTTGTAATGACTGTTTGGTTGGTAAACAACATAGGTCCTCTTATTTTGACAGCATGACCAAAACTCAACAAGTTGGTCAGCTTATTCATGCCGACCTTTGTGGACCTTTTGAGGTACCTTCGTCGGACCTTTCGAGGTATCTTCGGTGGTGCTAAGTACTTTCTTTTATTGAAAGATGACTTTTCAAATTTTCGAACAGTGTATTTTTTAAGGTACAAATCTGAAACTAAAGTTAGGTTGCAAGAATTTATCCATTGGACACATACCCAAACAGGAAAGAAGATAGTCACTTTTAGGAGTGATAATGGCTTGGAGTTTGTGAACCGGGAAGTTGATGCCATGCTTAAGAAATATGGCATAAAACATGAGAGAACATGTGCCTACACACCCCAACAAAATGGGAAGGCTGAAAGAGAAAATAGGACACTGGTAGAGGCCGCTCGAACACTTTTGCACAGCAAAAACCTTGATAAGAAATTTTGGGCTGAGGCGGTCAATACAACAGCTTTTGTCCTAAATCGAATATGCCATAATCGAGATGGTCATGGCGCTCCTTTTGAAATGTGGTTTGGAAAAACCTTTAATGTTCACTTTTTTAAGGTTTTTGGATCTCTGGTATCAACCCATGTACCAAAAGAAACACGATTGAAGTTAGATCCAAAGACAAAAAGGGGCATCCTGGTAGGCTATAGTGACAATACCAAAGGTTACAGAGTCTACTTTCCAGAGCGTAATAAAGTAGAAATTCACAAAGACATAATTGTGATACCTGAAGGACAAACGACAAGGCCAGAAGAAAAGTGCTCTACGAGGTCCATTGTTGATTTGAATCTGGAAATGCCTGATAGCACTGACGACAACCCTGAAGATGAAGATGCAGCTAGCCCAAACGTCAGCACCATTGACCCCAAACCATGTGACCAAACCTTAAGTGAGGACACAGAGACTCTAAATGTTCCACATGAATTACTTCCAGAGTGTTCCACTAATACAGAGACGACTATTTTGCAAGAGAAAGATGAACAAGAACGAAGTAGGGAACAGCCAGTGACTAATACAAGAGGGAGAACAATCAAGAAACCTGGTTGGCTAACCGATTTTGACACCTCCAGCTTCTTTAGTGCAACAGAGGAGCAAATAACCTTGGAAGAAGCTTTAAATGGAAAGAACAAACAACAGTGGAAAGCAGCCATGGACCAAGAGATGAGTGTGCTACTCCAAAATAAAACTTGGACTGAAGTGGAAAGACCGAAAAACAAGACAGTGATAGAGAGTAAGTGGATATTTAAGGTTAAGAGTGATGGTCAGTTTAAAGCCAGACTTGTTGCGCGTGGTTTTCAGCAAGGTTGCACTGAAACTGTGCACATTTAGAATCGTATTAGTTGTTGCTTGTAAATTGGGATTGCCAATTCACCAAATGGATGTGCAGGGTGCGTTTTTGTATGGTGATATATCCGATGAGGTCTATATGTCATTGCCAGGTGATGCAAGTAATAAAGTATGCAAACTTAATAAGTCAATTTATGGTTTGAGAAAGTCACCTAAATGTTGGAATTTGAAATTTGACCTGTTAATGCATAATAGAGGCTTCGTTCGATCGGAAAATGATCTGTGTCTGTATCATAGAAATACAAAAACTAGTAAATTGTATGTTTTATTGTATGTCGATGATATTTTGATTGTTGGTACAAACAATGAAGAAGTGTTAGAGTTAAAAAATACCTTTAATACGAATTTTAATATGAAGGATTTAGGATTGGTATCAGAGTACTTGGGCATGCATGTGCAGCATAACATTGAAAAGGGAGTCATTACCTTGGATCAGTGTGAATACCTTAAGCAAATTTTGGAATCCTGTAGACACACCTATAGATGCGAATTTTGATTTCAATTTGTTGAAAAATAATGCGAGCAATGAAAGTTTGATTAAGGTATGCAGGCAAATTATTGGCAGTTTGTTATATGCAGTAAGTGGAACTCGGCCAGATTTGTGCGCAAGTGTTAATTTCTTGAGTAGATTTCAAGATAAAGGAAGCGAACAGTTGTTGCAATCTCTTAAAAGAGTTCTTCGTTATGTTCGAGGCACTATAGATTTAAAATTAGTTTTTAAATTGAATGAAAAAGCAGGTTTATTGTGTGGATATGTTGATGCAGATTGGGGGGGCGATGTTTGTGATCGTAAATCAACAACTGGTTATATTTTCAAATTTTTTGATTGTCCTATATCTTGGGCAAGTAAAAAGCAGCCATCTGTATCAATATCATCTACAGAAGCTGAATTTGTAGCTTTGACAAATGCAGTAGCGGAAGCGTGTTGGATTCGTAAGGTTTTATTGAACTTCGAATTGTTTTCTGGAGCTGTTACTGCAAATATTTTTGAAGATAATCAATCAGCAATTAAAATAGCTACAAATCCGGAAAACAACCGAAGACTCAAGCATTTGGAGATTAAGTGTTGTTTTATTAAAGAGCAAATTGATAAAGGCATAATTAAAATAAGTCATGTAAGCTCTGAACGCCAGTTGGCGGATGTCTTTAGAAAACCATTAGCTAGAAATAAGTTTCATAATTTTGTTGTAGAGTTAAGTTTGAGAAATGATTTCATTGAGGGGGCGTGTTAAAATTGAGCGTGTAAAATGATTTCATTGAGGCAATGAAATCATCCCTAGTTTTAGTATTCTGTCACATGTAAACGTCTATGACGTGTGACATATAAAGACGTCGTTTGTCAAGACGTAGATACCTAACCAAAAAAAACATGCGTAATAATACCGCCAAACAAGCAACATGTTCTCACTCCTAGTTCTTTAATGTTTTATCCAAATAAATTAAGTTTAGTTCTTTGAATCCTTTCTTTTTCTTGTTCCACTACATCACCAAATAACAAAAAACATGGGCAAAGCTGAGTGAATGGAATGTGCATTCTAAGCGTGTTCCTGATATACCGGCACATTTCAGTAATGCCAATGACATTAGTGATCATTTTGCACGTTTCCTTCGGTCGAGCACACCTATAAACGAAACAATTGTTGCATTTTTTAATAGTCATAACCACTTAGGGGAGAATTTACAACAATTTTCTTTTGACGAAATATCAGAGGATAAAGTATATAGGGCCTTTAAACGATTAAATTCGAGAGCAATGGGTATTGACAATGTTACTTATGATATGCTATTATTTGCTATTGACTATATTGCTCCTACTGTAGCAAAGTTATATAATTTTTGCTTACATTCTGGCGAGTTTTCCGTAATCTGGAAAAGGTCAATCATAACGCCACTCCCTAAAAACTCTAAATTTGAATCTTTGAATGAACTGCGACCTATAAGTAAGTTACCAATTCTAGCAAAAATGTTTGAGATTATTGTGCTTGATTCTATCAATGCCTTTGTTGCAAATAGAAATATTTTGCCTTCAATACAATCAGGTTTTAGACCTGATCATAGTACAGAATGTAAAAAAGTGTATGAATCTTGTTATTGCATCAAAGAATATAAGCGCATTTTTTAGATACAATTTTAGTACACTACATATAAATCATTTTGAGGTTCAAATCGTAGATAGTGCTAGAAATTTGGGAGTGTACTTTGATAATGAACTGAATTTTAAACTGCATGTGAATAAAAAAATTGCCTCACTAATGATTAGATTAAGGCATTTGTACACATATAAGTTTCTTCTACCTAAAGATATAAAAATAAAAATAGTTGACTCTCTGCTACTATCACAGCTAGATTATTGCAATGTTGTGTACTACTATTATCTAACTAATGTATATAGAGATAAAATAGAAAAAGCACAAAACTCTTGTATCAGGTTTGCTATGGTGATAAACAGATTCGAACATATAACTCCAACTTATGTAGATAACAAAATATTGAAATTTAACTCCGTGTTGAATTGCATTTTTCAGTTTATGTGCAAAAAATACTTAACAGTAAACTGCCGCAGTACCTCTATAACTATTTTATAAGCAGAACAGATTTGCATAGACTACATCTCAGAAACATTATAAGATTTGATATCCCGCGGCACATATCAGCTAAATTTAGGAATTGTTGGCTAGCAAAATGGTTAGCTGCTCTAGAAGAACATTAAAAGAGCATCTTAGGGAGAATTTACTTTTAAGAATGTTGTAATTGGATAGCATGGAAGTACGCTTCAGCGAATGTGGACCTTTTGTGTACTTTGCATTTTGTAATTTCGCAATAAATTTATTTATTTATTTATTTAAATAAAGATTTATTCATGAAGAGCAAACTGCTTACTCTCGCGGGCATATTTATTCATGAGACTGCATGCTTAATCCATCGGAAATTTCACCAGGATATCTGTCGGGCCCCAACCAGACCAACCAGAATGACAAATACTGTCGCCTTGCGAATCCCCAAGTCTACCCAAATATAACAAAATCAATAATTTATGTTAGCAAGGCAATTTTCAATAAGCTGCCCAAAAGATTGAGAGCTATTTACAACTGAGCGCCTATTTAGGAGAAAACTGAAGAGTCTGCTTTTTAGCTCACCCTTTTTACAGTCTGGAAGAATTTTTCCAAGCAAATTTTATGACCAGTAACACTGTAAGAAGTTTCATGCCTGGTGATATAGTATTTGTTTTTATGTGTCTTTTATTTCTTTTTAGACTATGTTTTTGTTTTCTTTGTTTTTATGATGCTAGTTTAAGGATTATATTACTTTATTTTGTAACTAGGTTTAACTATTAGCTTTGTCAATAAGAACTGGTTTCTTCAGACAATAAAGCACAATTTGATGGATTGATTGATTGATATCTCATTGACAATGCCTTCTATAGCGTGAATGAGTTTCTTCGGACTGACATTCCTTCTTTGAGTGAGAGATGTTCTGTCCTATTATTCTATTGTTTAGTAATTTTTATTGTTGGTAGCCCTGATCTATTTAACTTTTAAATCTTAATGTTATTACAGTGCAATTCTATATTGTATTCTAGATATTTTCTTTTTTAATTTTTGTAAATTTGATGAAGGAAAAAATCATGTATTTGTTGACTAAATAATTTGATTGACTGATTGAGGAAAACTAGACCTGGACTAACCTGAACTAACCAGACGTAACCTGAATTAAGTGCAGTTTACCTGATCTGAAATTGTAAAATGTGGGCCCTCACGAGAATCTATTAGGAATGGACTTAATTAGTAGCTAAAAGCAAAAGTTTAAAGGCAAAAGCTGCCAGAAAGAGAAGAAAACTGAAATGACATAGGTATGTACCAACCAGAATTAAGTATTAATCCTAATATTAAATTTTATGTTATAATAATCGAAAATCTCCAATAAAAAGACTTGGCCACACTCCCTATAAAAATTTCAACAACCTTCACTTTTCATATGCAACCTGCCATCTTTATCAGTAAGTTTATTAGCAACTATAAAAAAAATAAATTAAGTTCTTAATGCCAGATTTATACTTCTAAATTAAGAATTAAACTAATTTTCATTTACACTAAATTAACACTTGTCATGGTTAAATGTCAACTTTTAGTTCAACCCGTTTACACTTCCTTTTAATAATTAAAAATGAAAGTCTAAACAGATCTACCCACTCGGGTACACATTTAACTTTCACAAGTGTTAATTTAGTGTAAATGAAAATTAGTTTAATTCTTAATTTAGAGGAATAAACTAGGCATAAAATTGGAATTTAAGGCATTTAAAACTTAAATTATATCATAAAAATGGAAAATGATGAATTTTATAAGTGTAATTTGTATTGTGGCTACAAAAGAAGAAATTGAGACAACTTCACAGTATGAATAATGTATTTCTATACGTTCTTTTCTATTTTTTTTTGTATACAACTCCACTATCGCAGCGTCAAAGTGGTAGGTTTTCATTTACAGCATTTCGTAACATAACGCGACTGGTCATGTAAGTATAATAAATACTTTTTTTTTGTTTGTAAAATAATTATATATTTAATATTATTTTCTGGAATTCTGTTTTGAGAGTGTACTTTAAATTTATTTAATTATTCAAGGCCAGAAAAAGACCATTAAGCAACAAATAACTGCCCAATACAAGCAAATCCACCCCAAAGAAGATATTCCCATAGAGGATAATATGAAAGAACAAGCTAAAATCAAAAAACTTCCAGTAGATCTAAGTCTCTTCTTACCCCAGTATGGACTTTCAGATGACAAATTTTACCGCATAAGTCAAAATCAGAATGAGCAATGCTATATTTGTAGTATGCAGACAACAGTTTCTTGTCATACGTGTGAAAGGTTTTTGTAAAAAACATATTACTAAAATCGTGAGATGTAGTACTTAATAAAAATTTAAAAGAAAAATAACATGCGGCAGACAGGGGTATTAAACCGATTCGGAGAGCTAAAGGGTAGGTTCAAATTGACAGTTATTAGGACTTAATTACAGAATGAAATGGGCGTCACTGGATTTTTAGTTGTTGAGAGGATAAAACCAGAAACCGGATCTTTATATCTATCCTAGGATGCTAGAAGTTTCCAAATAAGCAAATTAAGTTAATTAGCCTTTATAATCAATTTATTACCCTATTATTTACAATATTTACAAATTGGAGTTAGTCCTTGGTTAGTGATAAAAAAGAACTGTTTCTGTTTTGTTTACCTAATCTTAAGTTATTATAATAATAATAATAATAATAATAAGCTTAATTCCCAATGTTCAATATACCTCATATACATGAAAATATACCGAGACAAAGTAAATAGTGTCAGAGAATACATTATTTCAATATAACACCCGAAGGGACATGACCAACACAGACAACTTAAATGTTCATATTGAAAAAGTCATCCATCGAATATGGCTCAAGCTCAATCAGTAATTGTTTTATCTGTACTTTAAAGTGTTTTTGTGTATTTAAGCATTTGATATTATCTGGTAAATGATTAAATAGTTTGAGACACATATATGATGGGCTTCTCTCTGTCAAAGCTAGCCTATGTATTGGATAACTGACATTCTGTGTTCTAGTGTTATACAAATGTGTAACCTGTAAACCAAATTTACTTCGGTTTTTGAAAAAAAAACATTAAACATTCATAAATATATAGTCCGTAAAAAGTAAACAATCTATTTCTCTTAAACACTCCCCTACAGCTCTCAATGAATCTCAATTTACAGATTAACCGTACTACTCTCTTCTGAACTAAAAATACTTTTTTATGTAGTTTGCTGGACCCCCAAAAAATAATTCCATATTTCATAATGGATTCAAAATTAGCATAATAGAGAATTCGCAAACTTTTCTCACTTACATAATCGCTCAGTACTCTCTAATTCCGTAGCATACTGGGTTAAGTTTTCCTACAACCGAGTTAATGTGAAATGATCAGTCCAAATATTCATCCAAATATACGCCCAGAAACCTGGTTTTATCTGCAATCTGAGGGCTGGATTCCCCCAAAAGCATTGTCTCTGGCTTGACAACTCTAGCTTGCATGGTTCTGAACAGCATTATATTTGTTTTGTTTTTATTCAAAATTAGTTTGTTGTTATCAAACCAGTTCTTTGCTCTCTGCAAGAAATCCGTTCCTCTATCCTCCAAGTCAACCAAGGTTCTTTCACCTAACATTAGGTTAGTATCGTCCGCATAACACACTATGTTCTCATTACTTCCAGTTATAATTGATGTTAAATCATTCAGAAAGATAACAAACAAAATTGGTCCAGCAATACTTCCCTGAGCAATTCCGTCAGTCATCATCTCAGAAAAGTAAGTCTGTCCATCCCCCCTTATTTTGATTTTTTGTTCTCTGTGTGTTAGATATGATTTAAAAAGGTTCAGTGCATTCCCTCTAACTCCATATTTCTCCAATTTTATCAATAACAAGTTAATGTCTACACAGTCATATGCCATTGAAAGGTCCAAACAGATTCCCAGTGTTAGGCATCCTTGCTCTATATATTCTAAGATAAGTGTAGTAAATTCATAAATGGCTGTCTGTGTGGATCTTCCAGTTATATATCCATGCTGAATGTGATTTAGCATGTTGCATTTCTTGAGAAAGTTCAGCAATTGTTCACACATAGCTAATTCAAATAATTTTGAAAATGCTGGTAAAATACTGATAGGCCTGTAATTTTCCATTAACTCATGGTTTCCCTTTTTTAAAAGTGTCTGAATTAAAGCAATCTTGAGCTGTTTTGGAAATATTCCTGTTTTGTAAGAGTTATTTATCAAATAGCAAAGGACCTTCTTGATAATAGGACTGGAGGTTTTTACAATGCTGGTTGGTATCTCATCTATACCACAACTGTGCTTATTTTTAAGTTTATCTGACAATTGACATATGTTATGTGGGGACACTGGTGTTAAGAGCATGGACTAATCATTATCCAATATGCTACATGCTGAAGGCACATTTGGTAGATCTCTCAATAATTCGGAAACTTTCGACAGTAAATACTTATTATAGTCATTAGCCACGACATTAAGGTCACCCTTAAAACCAACATCCGATTTCTTCCATGCTTGTCCTGTAATGTCTTTACAAATGTTCCACCTGCATTTATTTTTGTTGTCAGATAGCTCCAAACGTCTTTCATAATTCTTGGACCTCACTGCTTGTAGCAAACCATCATACTCCTTTTTAGTTTCTTTATATGTCTCTCTAAAGTTATTTTCGCGTCTAGATAAGTTTAAAAGAACGTCCAGTCTACCTTTACATTCAGAAACTCGTGGATCATTATACAGGTGATTATGTCTCTTTTTAGTACCTGTCAATTGGTAAGGAAAACAGTTATTAAAAACTAAAAGAAATTCAGCTAAGAAAGTTTCCCACTGCTTATTAATGTCTCCACGAGCTACCTCATATACCACAGACCATTCTTGAGACTTTAGCAAATCTGTAATCTGCGCTCTATTTTCCTCAGAGAAACATCGTTTATAAACTGATTTTTTACACGTTTTATTTGAGTAGAAGGTAATTTTCTGAGCAGTGTGGTCTGAAATAAAAGTGTTTAACACTAAACTGTCAATAACATCAAAATTTACAAATATATTATCAATGCATGAGGACGAGCCATGTACCATTCGAGTGTCACTAAAAATAGTTTGCCTTAAATTAAATGACTGTGCCAAAGATAGCCAGTCAGTTCTGTACCCACTGTCCCTAAGCATATCTACATTGAAATCCCCCGCGACGATAATATTTTTATTTTCACCTACAGTACATGATAAAATGGACTCCATCGTCTCTAAGAAACTAATCATATTTCCTGAGGGTGGTCTGTAAACTACAATAATTATGCAGTGGCGGCCGTTAAAGTTACATTCAATGGCAGTACACTCACAATGTTTTTTCACAGATAACCTTTCAATTCCTTTTCTTGGCACAAATTTCCTGCTCTTATGCACAAAGATGGCACTACCACCATGTTGTCCAGATTCACGGCAGTAACTAGCACCGAGCGTAAAATTGTAAAGTGATAAATACTTTAACTCCTGTATCGACTTCCAGTGCTCAGTTATACAAACTACTTGACATTCAGCATGCTGCGTGAGCATTTCGTTCATTTGATCTACTGCATTACCGAGGGATTGCACATTTTGATGTATAACACTCACTCTACAATAAATATGTTCTTTTTGACCTGATTGTGTATGTTCTACTGGTTCTTTTTTTAGCAGCGGTTCTTTATCTATAAAAAATTCTGTTCATAGTTGATTCTGCTTCTGAATCTTTCTAATCTCCACTTGTAAACTGGACAGTTCACATCCCTTGCCGAGTGTTGGTAGTTTTCCAACTTCATCTTTATGCAATTCAGGCAGCTAAATTCTTTCTGAAAACATTCGATAGGTTTGTGTTCCCCTCCACATTTGTGACAACACTCTTTGTCCCTGCAGTGCTTTGCCACATGGTCGAAACCGGCACACTTAAAGCATATCACCATATTAATGTGTTCTTGTACATACACAGACACTAGATCAAAATAGATTGTCCTTTTTTTTAAAACCACTTTGTCACAGCTGGTGGTGCCTGCAAGATCCAGTTTGCTTCTTCTGGATTCCTACATTGCCGTTTAGTAACCACTTTAATTTTGTCCCTCACTTCTATTTGCAATTACATAGGATCAGTTATGTCATTTTCTTTATAGTTAATATTACTTTTATTTTCTATCATTTGCCTAAGTTTTTCCTGTTGGTTTGTGTCATGACTTTCGATAATAATCGCCCCTGATTTTGTCTGTTTGATGCTCTTGAATGGTTTTCCTACTTCTTGAATGCTAACTTGTTCTTTCAAAGTTTTGAAAGCTGTTTTTGGATCACTCACCTCGTTCACTCTGATAACAGTTTCATGTCTTTGTTTTATTTTTGGTGTTGTCCACTCATTGTCTATTTGCACCGGGGTTTCTTGTCTGTATGCAGCGTTGAGGTTGTCACCTTGTTTATTCTTGCCCATTCGTTTTAATACATTTGAATATGTCATATTTTGTTCCTCTGTTAATTGCTTTTTGTCCATCTGATCCCGGTTTTCAATTTTGTGTTTCAGTATTAAGTTATTTCTTTCAATTTCAGTGCTCTTGAACATCAACTTAGTGAAAAGTTTAAACATTTCCGAATGTGATTTTTTTAAACAAAGAAATTGACTTTTTGTAATTTGAAAATATTCATTTTGCTCTGTACCTTCGTTTATAACATGTGATATTTTGTCATATTGATGAAAGAATGACTCAATAGTTTCGTTCAGCTGCAAGGATTTAAGTTCAGCAGATACACCTATATTTTCCTGATTACTATTTGCTTCACAATGCTTTTTAGTTGTTTTTCCGATTTCGGGACTTGCGGAAGAACGCAGTCTTATTTTGCTATTGCGAATAAGTTCATCTTTTTCCGATGTGAGTTCAATAGATGGCGATTCGGGAGGAGTTCTTATTACTCTGTTAGGTTTAAAAGCCGCTAACCATGACTCAGGACCATTTATTGTATGGTCCATTTTAGATCCGCCCGGTTTAGGCTGCTGGTTTGCTTGTTTATTTACTTCAGGCGCCTCCATTGGTCTTATCTGCTTATTATGAACACCTATTATTTCGTTTATCAGGTCGGTGCCATAGTGGCAATGGAATGATACCTGCTTCTGCTGATATTTGCAAGGTTTGCAGAATTTTTAATCTTCACAGTAGGTTTATCTTCCTTTCGATCCTACATATTTAGGGAGTTAGGAAATTTAGCACTTCACTTATCAGCTCTATAGCACTTCACTTATTAGCTCGAATAATGGGTACCTACTTATACTATTTCTTAGGGAGGTAAAAATATGTCTCAATTTCGATTGATAATAGACGAAAATAATAAAAGGCGCAGCCCAAATAAACACGTCCGTACTCCACGGAATTCAATATCAGACTCTTATAGGAACCTATGTGAGCTAATCAAAATCCTAATTAGGTATCCATGGGATTGGCTTGGCAGGCATAGATAAGAAATGAGTTTCAGATGCAAATATTATAAAAAAATGTAAATCAGAATGGACTGTCTTACTCAAACTGGCGTAACAGTGTCTCGTTGCCCTCTGATTAGGCAACCATTTTCAGAAAAATATGCAAAGCTATCGTCGACAATTACATGGCGAGTTACACGTGTGGAAGCTTGATCTCGTCCAGCATTGCGTCTGTTCTCTTCTATGTCAGACAAAAGCAGCTAACCTGCTGGTTGGCTTCTATAGCTCTTTGGGATGCACCAAATGAGAGGCCAAAAAGTGAAAAAGATGGGCTAAGCCTGGTGACCAGAACAATACCTTTCAAAATAAATTTATAAGTAATAAATTAAAGGAGTACAGCAGTAGCTAATTGTATTAGCTAATTGCTTGTGCAGCCATGTTGACGTTATTTCATTTTATGTATGTATGTGATTATATATGCACAATCCTGAAATAAAGGTGATTATTATTATTATTATTAAATTGATTTGAACTGGGAGCAAGATAAGATTCAAATGATGGTAATTTGCTTATGACATATTTTAGAGGATTTCATTGAGCTTTTGTCTAATACATAAGAAATAATGACTCAATGGTAAACTGTTAGGTATATAACTCAAATCTTGCTCAAAAACCATATTCGCATCGGCTACCTATTTGTACAAATTAAAACAATGTGAGATGAATATTATGTAAACAACTGAAAATTTATACAGAAAAAAAAAAAAAAAAAAAAAATACATTATGTAAGTGTTAAAAAACCTTATAATGTTCTAGAATTAGTTTGATTTTTTTGTCTGAATTTAGCCTTCTAAAGTTTTGTTTATGTTCTGTTATGTTCCTTATTAATTAATATTGCAATATTTTTTATAATAAAAATGGTACAGAGATTGAGTAAAACTTCAATTATTGGCAGTATAATGACATAAGTCTTGAGTTTTGAATTGCGGCACTCAGTACTGCAGCGTGACTGTTGATAGTGTTGCTGTAAGCTAAATACATGCCATACCGCTGGAGGAATCAAGCAAATCAGCGAATTTTAACATGAGCTTTCTAATGATATGAAAATTAAGGCATAAATTGAAATGACATTTTCTTTACAATCACCAAAAAATCTTTTACCTTACTGATTTTCAAGAAATCTCTTTGTCTCAAGTTATGGGCAATTAAGACTTAGGGGCGTTCAAGATGGCTACAACTAATTTTTTGATTGATGAGTGCTTCTATAGCTTTGATTTTACAGGTGCATGTTAAACATGGCTAACCTATTTTATTTACTATTTTATTTAGTTTATTTTATTTAATTTTGTTTGTTTATTATTGTCTATTACTAACTTGCCTATGTAAATTTGTTGTATTGTTTTTGTTGACGTTGCTCTGTTAACTTTGTTAATTTTGCTGGCAATAAAGGTATTATAATAATAATACTATTATTATTATTAAGTTAAAAAGACCACCCTCTATAGTACACTCCAAGGTAATTTTAAAAGCAAAAAATCTAGAAATTCTGTGGGTGGGATGTTACAAAACAGGAAGCACAATACCAAGTTTAATAAGGGTTGATAAAGGTACTGAGTTTATGTTACATACTAACATTAAGGTAGTAGTTTTTCAATTATGTATATTATTTACTTACCATCTTTCTTTATGGCTTCAGTAATTTTTGCATGAACATTTTTGTCTGTTCGGTACTCCGGTAGTGAGAGAAGAAATTTGTAATGAGCCAGTTCAAGGTCTGGATTTTTTTCTAAACCCTGGTCTTCTAGGTTTTCCGCAGGCATGATTTCTTGAATTGAATGTTATTCTTTATAAATTTAGGTGCCAAAAACCTAATGAAAAACTGCAAGTTGGGATTACTGATTACTGAATTTGTTTTGTAGGCAGAACGATGACAAGCAAATTATCAAAAGTAGCAAATTGTAAAGATCGGCAAATGTCACCCATCACAGCTGTCACTAATCACTATTGACCATTCTCAATGACCTAGCAACTATGGACAGTGCCAACAAGTGCCGAAATTTCCCTAAAAAGCTCACCGTTTTTGGCCGGAAGTCCGTCACTTCAAGGGTTCCCCTGACGTAATTTTGTCGTCAGCACCCGTCATACAAGCATCATAGCAACTTAAAGCCGGACGCCGGACCGTATACTGACTGCGTCGATTTGTTTTTCGTTTTTGTTAGATTGGAAGTTAAGTTTTAGAAAACCTTGAAGCTAGGTCAGCTAAGGGCTAGCAGCCCTAGCGCTCTAAAAGATGGATATATAAGTTCGATATTCAATTGGATTGGAAATAAGAAGTAATAAAATTAATGACGGCGCTTTTATTGCAAAAGAGTTGTGGCACCGACATAACTCTTTTGCAATATGTTTGTTGCCGATTTAAGTAAAAAAAATTCTTGGATGAACAGGAACAGTTTTGTCATTGCTACTGTCCAATCAGCTTACAGTGCTTCAACTTATTAGCGGCCATACATAACTTTATAAAATATAGAAAAAAAGCAGACATAGGGGGCTCTGAAGGTGGAAATTGACATTTCAAAAAAAGCTCCCAAGCCCCCACCCCATCCAAAAGTGCCGGTATTTGCCGATTTCTACGCGAAAACAGCCAAATCCAGTAAACACAAAGTTGCCGGCTGATACTCGGCCGGTTTGCGGCCCACCGCCAATTTCGTATTTCAGGTTTCGACAAGGATTTGGCCCACCCAACGGGTACCGAATATTTAATTTTACCCTTCTTGCCACTTTCTTGCCGAAGGTGCCCCCTGCGTTATTGCCCGCTTTCGGGCCAGACCTGGCAGTTCAGTCGGTCAACCGAGTCAACCCAAATAATGTGAAGTTCTATAACAATTACGTAAGTCCTGAAAAAGAAGCCAAAAACAGCTGACGATCGTACGAAGGCGTAGAAGGGCCAACACAATTTTTTTATTTAAATTCCGAGTTCAAAGTCGGAATTTAGTTAAATTCCGAGTTTAAAGTCGGAATTTAGTTAAATTCCGAGTTTAAAGTCGGAATTTAGTTAAATTCCGAGTTCAAAGTCGGAATTTAGTTAAATTCCGAGTTCAAAGTCGGAATTTAGTTAAATTCCGAGTTTAAAGTCGGAATTTAGTTACATATGATTCACAAATCAGTGGCGTAGACGCAAGAACAATATTGTACAAGAACGGCAAAAAAATGTTTAAAAGACGGATCAATATTTTGTTAACTACGACTTCATGGTGGGTGTCCTAACTTTAAGACTCCTCTAGTGATTACATTTAAGAGCTGTGATCGATATCTCGGGACGTTTTTTGCGGTTTTTTGTTTTTTTTTTGTCGACAAGAAGAGTTACGGGACGTTTACAAAAAGTTTTGCACCTTTCTATAAATTACAGTGTTTTGCGGGAATACCCGCGCGAATAAAACTAATAGACTTTAAAAGTTCATTAATTTGAAAATCGTTGGCGAATATTGATAGTTAATAATGACAAACAAATAAAAGTGTAGAGATAATAAAATAAAAAAGTAAACTGCTAACAAAAAAGATCGATACGACCTAATTTTTGGCAATTTTCAAGGCGTTTTATTTCAGAAATCATTTACGATAAATTCATAGTTTAAAAAGGCTCTGAAAGAACTTTTCTTCTAGAACTAACTATCTGAACCAATCTTTAACTAAACCAGTTTTATCATTGTGATACGGCGCAAAAATGTAAAATTTGAACTGATTGCATTATTTGATATCTACGGTAAATCTTAACTTTTCAACTTTGTCATGTCATTTTATAGGCTTGGTAGATATCTCGGGACATGTTCGGCGGTTTTTGTTTTTTTGCTCGAGATAAAGTTACAGGGTATTTTCAAAAAGTTTGAAGTATTTTTATTTTTTGCTCGGTATAGCAGTGTAGGTCACCCGATTTTAATGATATAAACTAAATTTAAAAGCTCATTAAGTACAAAATTAGTGACGTAGAACTCTAGTTCATAAAGATTACTTCGGATGTTTTCGCAAAACTTTAATATTACTTCTGTGACATCATCACTGTTAATGATTTCCCAGCTCCTTTGCTGTAACTTCAAAAATGTACTATTAACTTAAGTGAAGTGTTATTTAATAGGTTTGCTAAATATCGGAACGGTTTTGGGGATGTTTGTTTTGTGGTCTCAAATAAGATACGAGTGCAATTAAAAAATTTAATGAGGTAAACTAAATCTACGAATTTATGTACTTAATAATGTGTGGGCCCACCGAAAACTCGCATCACCTCAGACGCCCTTCTTGGCATGGTCTCCACCAAATTTCTGATAAACTCCTGGGGAATGGCTTCCCATTCCTCCCTAAGTGCCACTACGAATTCATCCAAGTTTTGCAATTCTTGCTCTCTTTCTTTCAGTTTTAGTTTCATTCTGCTCATCACTTTATAACATTCATATCGGGCGACCTAGCAGGCCAATTCATGCCCTCGATGCTATTCTCTCTCAGAACTTCATTAACAATTTGAGACCGGTGTGACCATGCATTATCGTCAACTAAGATAAAACCATCTCCAAAGTTCTGAGCGAAGGGAATAACAATTTCATTCATACACAAATATCAATATCTAACTGCGTTCAGGTTAAAATTAAAACCAATCAAAACCACTAAGTCAGTCTTTCCATTTCCTATTACGCCTCCCCATACGCTGACACTTTCACCCCCAAATGGCACTATATCTTCTTGCAGGTTTCGTTCATTCTGGCCTCTGAACACTAAAATACGTCCATTTGATGCATACAACAAAAATCTACATTCATTTGTAAAAATGCAATTATTGTTCCACTCTGCCATTCCCCAGTGCAAATGTTCTTCTACCCAACGCCATTCAAATGGAGTGAGTTCAACTTTAAAGCTTTATACCGTATTACATTGATAAAACTGGTTTAATTAAAGATTGCCCAAGGTAGTTAGTTCTAGAAGAAACGTTCCTTCAGAGCTTTTTTAAACTATGAATTTATCATAAGTGGTTTCTGAGATAAAACGCTTTCAAAATTACGAAAAATTATGTCGTATCGACTTTTATGTTAGCAGTTTTCTTTTTTATTTTATTATCTCTAAAATTTTATTTTTTTTTCATTATTAACTATCAATATACGCCAATGATTTTAAAATCAATTAACTTTTAAAGCCTATGTGTTTTATTGGCGCGGGTATTCCCGCAAAAAACGTTCCGAGATATCGATCATAGCTCTTAAAAGTAATCACAATAGGAGTCTTAAAAAGGACGTCGTAGTTAACAAAATATTGATCCATTTCACAAAGAATATCTTGTCGTTCTTGTACAACATGGAATAGAAATGTTTTATTAACCTAACCTTGCGTCTACGCCACTGATTTGTCAATCATATACTCAGAATTTGACAAAATTCCGACTTTAAACTCGGAATTTAACTAAATTCCGACTTTGAACTCGGAATTTAACTAAATTCCGACTTTAAACTCGGAATATAACTAAATTCCGACTTTAAACTCGGAATTTAACTAAATTCCGACTTTAAACTCGGAATTTAACTAAATTCCGACTTTGAACTCGGAATTTAACTAAATTCCGACTTTATACTCGGAATTTAGCTAAATTCCGACTTTAAACTCGGAATTTAACTAAATTCCGACTTTGAACTCGGAATTTAGCTAAATTCCGACTTTAAACTCGGAATTTAACTAAATTCCGACTTTGAACTCGGAATTTAAGAAAAAAAATCTTGTTGGCCCTTCTACGCCTTCGTAACAAAGCCCTTTTGCTATCTTCTTTTTAATATATCTTTGTCCTTTTGTTGCGTTACATACTACTTATATGGAATGGCTTCTGTTTTCTTACTTGGCTACTTATTTGCAGCAAAAATAATATGATTGGAACTGTATGTTAAGCATCAATGAGGGTATAATTCTGTACTTAAGCATCTACTTAGTAATATTGTATCCTCCTTGGCCTTGGTTAAATTAAGCACTATGAAGACAGGCATTGCAAAGTAGAAACCAACAAAATTCTGATTTCAGCATTTCTTATTTCCAAAATATTTGGAGTTGAAATAATGGGTTTCTTAAAAGTTGTTCCAATCACGAAATGCTCAGATATATAGTGTGATGTGAAAGTACATTTTTAAACTGTACCTGAAGCAGATTAGGGTCTGTGTAGGCAGAATCTGCAAAGTTCCAATTTTATGTAATTCCTGTACAGTTATGAGGCAATGTTACCCAATAGTTCCGACCTGGATATGGGAAATGTATTGCTTAGAACAACTCACTTTTGTTTCAGGGTAAATATCTTAACAAATATTATAAAAAAACGGATTTATATGCAGGAAGGCAGATTTTTTCCATTTACGTCAATGTAATTTTTTGAGGTTGTTTTACCACCAAGTTCGATGACAGGTCACGTGCTGCACGAAACCTATAGGTTGTTGTGTCATTCGATTTAAGATAATTGAAAAAATTGTTATTAAATGCAAAGATGTCATTAATCTACATGTATTTTAAATGGGTGAGGTTATGTTGTCATACCCCCAGGTTCAAATTGTGACGTCACGTGCACGAAACCTATAAACATGTCACATTTGGCATAACCTAAAAATTTGTAGACGTCAGATTCAAAACGTCACTCATCTTTCAACTAGCACGTGGTGCGCAGTAAAATCTCGTCGACCAACTGCGAGATTTTCATAGCCAACTGAGGAGCTTCATTTTCAATTTACTGTAAGGGATTGACGTTCACCGTATATTTAAATAATAGGTATATGAGTCAACCACAACTCCGGCGCATGCATGTGATTGATATTTATGTTAATTTTCAAATGTACCGCCAAATGTCTCTGTCATATGACTCGTAGTGGAGGAAAGAACCAGTCGACGTTGCCAATTTATAATTATTTTCAAAGTTTAATGAAATTTACTATAGATGGGCGAAGGGAAAATTCCCAAAAAACCTTTAAACCTTTAGGGTTTTTACCCGGGTTTTTCCCATCTTTTCTTGAAAGAACCCGGCAGTTTCAAAATTTAAGGTTAGATTTTAGATTAGAATTCAATAAATCCAGATTCTGGCTTGTTTTTTGATAAGCTAAACACTGGTCAATTGATCAAAAGCTTCAAGGTGCACAAACCAACAAATTATTGCTTAATTGGTAAGAGTTAGGCGTATTGAAAAATTTAAATTTAGAGGTTATAATGGAATAAACCCGGAATTTTCCCGGATGTGTGCAGGGAATAAACCCTTAAAAATGAAAAAACCGGGTGAAAACCCATCTCTAAAATTTACCATATAATTATGTAATATTTATATTTTATTTTTAAATCATCATTAGTTACTGCACATTTATTTTTATTTAAAAGGCATTAAAAAAAAAACTAAAATGCAAAATTCTCTTTTTAGTATTAAAGGTATATTGTATTGTAAGTTAAGATTTTATAAACTAGATTTCCCTTACTTCACAACGGCAACGCTGATTAGGGAAAACAGGCAGCTGGCAGACCGACTGAGAAGAGTACTTGAACGAGTCGAACGACCAACAAGAACAACAGGTTCCGCCATTTTTGTTTCCTGTTGATACGTTTTAACTTTTTAATCTAAAATGTTTTGTTTTGTCATGCAAGTTAAAAGTTGAAACTTAATGGGTCCACACAAAATCATCCAAAGTAAAAACATCCAAAAAAAACGTCCAAATTAATTTGGTCCACTGATGATTTTGTCCAAAATAAAAACATCCATCGAAATTCCATCTGTCGCGCAGTGTCCCCCCCGCTAATAATGATAATCCGTAATAATCCGTTTAATCGGTGGTCGTTGCGTGGGGGCGGCTATGGTTGCGGCTGCTGCCGTGTTGCCGCCGTGTCTGCGGAGGAGATTCGACTACGTGGATGTTCTAAGTCCAACGTATCTTCGTGTGTCGAATCTCTTTTACCACGCTGCAAGGGGGACCCAACTCTTGGAAAGGATCTATTGTCCCTTAGGTCGCTAATTTAAATAATGTAAAATTTTATTGTTTTACAGATGCCAGCAAGGTTTTATGGTTTAAGACAAAAACCTGCAAAAAGCCAAAAAAAAAAACTAATTGAATCGTAATTAAGAAAGAAAAAAACAAATTAAAAAAAGACAATTCTTAGTTTTCTCAGGAATCTGAAATAAAATAGCGGCGGACGTGAACTCTTCGCGACAAGCTCAGTGGTCCCCAGAAACGTGTTTGACGGGTACACGATTTCTAACTAAATTGGAAAAACACAACAAAGAAAACTAAACTAACGACGCAGTGTAGAAGAGAAAGGAATTCTGCCAATGGCTGGGATCCTCGATATTATGGAGAGCACCACACTACTATAATATACTAAAAGTTTCAACTTCTACAACTACTCTACAAATACTTAATTGCCGGTAGTCTCCTGCGTCTGCAAAGTATCCGCTAGCTGCAAGAAAATGGCCTATTCAGAAAAAGGGCAGAGGTGGGTTGGCACTATGTGGCAAAACCGAAAAAACACTCCACGAAACTTTTCGTAGGCGGGCAATGAGCGGTGTAATTGTTTTGGCACTAATTAAAGATAAAAATAATTAGCGCGGCGAACTTAAAACGGGATTCAAAAAGGGGAAAAAGTTACGAATTGGCGATAATCAGAACGGCGGAGCCAAGGACTTTTCTCGCGGTAAAATTCGAACTTTTTTTGTCTTCCCGGTTAATCGTCGCTTTTAGATCGTAACTCTATTGAGTTCAAAACGCGTCTTTCTCTTTCGAGTGTCGAAGATCTTCTTTCTTTCGCCACCCCCTCGGTACTTTGCATCCCCGAAAGGGTACTGCCGAAAAAATCGATACCACCCTGACCAGTGGCGATTATATGGCGCTTCGGACAGCGCGGGCATAAATTCAGAAAATGAGCTTTTCTGGAAAATGTGCTGGAAAAAGAAAATTGAAAATGTGATCATTGGACAGAAGAAATGATGCTCTTCAAAATGACACCTCACATGACATAGTTTAATTGACAATTAAAGCTTTTTATTGAAATTAAATGTTAATTTCCTGGCTCAGTCAATTAAGACATCAATTGCTCGAATTTACAATCAAAGGATCAGAAATTAAAAGCTCTATCTGCTGAGAGAATAAGATTTTAATTTCAATTAACGATATTCGCAAAATCGCCTTAATTACTAAACAATTGTTCGGGTCACGTACAGGTCTGAAATTCTTTCAAGGGCCATAAACCATTAAAAGGGCGCCTTTGCCGGTTACAGAAGAAGGGCAATTGTTGGGTATCATGTTTTATGGCCGGAATTCCCAAGAAATTGTGAAAGTGCCTGTCCAACACTAACAAAAGAAATGCTCTTGACGAAAATAAAAATTATTGCAAACATATGTGCATTTAGGGCATCGTGGGGCTGGTTTATTTAGAAATCCGAAAAATAGAAAAAACTTCCATAAGATTAAAGCTTAAAAGCTTCGAAAAATGGCTTACAGAGTTGCCATGCTTCCACACATGAACTCATATGCAAACAGAGAGGTCAGTTTGCATAACAATAACAATCCACCGATAATTTTCTCCAAAATAAAAAATATCCACCGAAATTCAATCCAAACCAGAAGATGTCCAAAATAAAATCATCCAAAGCATTTTCATCCAAAATATCCTTGAAATGACCTCTAATCTTTTTATGGTGGTTGCTATTAGCTCGCTACGGCGGGTTGATATCTAGAGATTATTGATCCGAGTCGGCAGAAACGTAAACAAATCGGATTTCTGCTCTATATAATGTATTGTTTGCATGAATTGTTAATTATTAAAACTTTTAAAGCATGAATTAAAAAAAATACATTAAAATGTATTTCTTGAATATCATTAGATAAAATATCATTCGACACATTATCTCTATGTATGCAAGTAAAAAGAAATAAAACGAAGTGTTTGTATTAGTGAAATGACGAAGATGTCTCGAGCCCCACCGTTTATGAGTTTTATGCGGTAGATGGGCCACAGGAGAAATGCTTAATGGGTAAGAGCCTTTAGACAATGGAACAAATTCCAGGATGTATTGTTTTATTCATAGCGATGAAAGTCACCCAACATGCATACATCCCAATCCCAATGAGTCAATAATAAACTCTGTTACTTTTAGGATAAATCTACAGAAAGTTTATCTCTGAAAACTCTGAATAACAAGACAGAGAAAGGGTGTTGATGAGGAAATCGGAGGAGAGATTGGATATTAACTGTAGGTACCTATAGAATGAGGCCCTACCCGTACCATCAAACATTTAAATTACTAATTCAGATACTCAAGTGTATCATGGGAGTGATTGTGTTAGTTGCGGGTTGTGGAGGAACTACAACTGGCAAAGCCAGTAGAGAATGTTAAAAGGAGCCATACTGTATAGACACCAGAGTGCTTAATGTTTCTGAAGCCACAATAGACCACAGGTTGCAGCGAAGGACTGAACAAGTCCACTCACCATAGAATACAATAATCTTTGTGGGGCGCTACTGCTACCAGACTATGTAGTGATTGCGAGGGTGAATGTTATAGAAACCCCACTATTGGCAGACACCAGACTAGTGTATTTAATGTTTGCGGCCCCTCTATTGCTAGGTTCAGTGTAATGTACATATGTTAGTTCAGGTAGTATACCTATAATACCGACCAGGGGCATTATTCTATAGGAAAGAGTGAAAGTGAAAGTGAGAATTTTGACAACCTTGATTGGTCAAAAAATTCTGTTGACGAATTCCATTGGCCAGCAATTCTCACTTTCACTTTCACTGCTTCCTATAGAATAAGCGTAAAGAAAATCACCTATGACGTGAATATAACGTAATTATATGACCATATTTAAACGTATTTATGACGTTTAAATATGGTCATATAATTACGTTATATTCACGTCATAGGTGATTTTCTTTACGCTTATTCTATAGGAAGCAGTGAAACAATGAAAATGAAAAAATATCACATTTATTTTACTTGACATTTTGGTGACAAAAATTCACCTACGCGACTCAACCAAGCTACTGTTAGGCAAACTGACCTCTCTGTTTGCATATGAGTTCATGTGTGGAAGCATGGCAACTCTGTAAGCCACTTTGCGGAGCTTTTAAGCTTTAACCTTATGGAAGTTTTCTATTTTTCGGTTTTCTAAATAAACCAGACCCATGAGGCCCTAAATGCACATATGTTTGCAATAATTTTCATTTTCGTCAAGAGCATTTCTTTTGTTAGTGTTGGACGGGCACTTTCACAATTTCTTGGGAATTCCGGCCATAAAACATGATACCCTACAATTGCCCTTCTTCTGTAACCGGCAAAGGCGCCCTTTTAATGGTTTATGGCCCTTGTAAGATTTTTCAGACCTGTACGTGACCCGAACAATAGTTTAGTAATTGGAGCGATTTTGCGAATATCGTTAATTGAAATTAAAATCTTATTATCTCATCAGATAGAGCTTTTGATTTCTTATCTTTTGAATCTAGATTCGACCAATTTATGTCTTAATTGACTGGGCCAGGAAATTAACGCTCAATTTAAATAAAAAACTTTAAGTGTCAATTAAACTATGTCATGTGAGGTGTCATTTTAAAGAGCATAATTTATTCTATTTAATGATCACATTTTCAATTTTCTTCTACTAGCAGATTTTTCAGAAATGCTCATTTACTAAATTTATGCCCGCGCTGTCCAAAGCGCCATATAGTCGCCACTGGTCAGGGTGGTATCGATTTTTTCGGCAGTACCCTTTCGGGGATGCGAAGTACAGAGGGGGTAGCAACAAGAAAGACGATCTTCGACACTCAAAAAAAAAAGGCGGTTTTTGAACTCGCGAGAGTGACTACCTAAACGGAAAAATTCGAATTTCGACGCGGAAAAAGGTCCTGGGCACCTCCGTTCTGATTTCCGCAATCGTAATTTTGTTAATTTTTTTTTTCGTTTAAATCCGCGCTAATTATTTTTATTTTTAATTAGTGCCAAAACAATTACACCGCTTATTGCCCGCCTACGAAAAGTTTCGTGGAGTGTTTTTTCGGTTGTGCCATTTAGTGTCAGCCCACCTCTGCCCTTTTCCTGAATAGGCCATTTTCTTGCAGATAGCGGATACTTTGCAGACGCAGGAGACTACCGGCAATTAAGTATTTGTAGAGTAGTTGTGACATCAAAGTCACAGTTAATTGTCACAGATAATTAAGTTACAGATAAGTCGTAATAATTAAGTCACAGATAAGTTGAATCATTTAGTATATTAGAGTAGTGTTTTGCTCACCATAATATCGAGGATCCCAGCTACTGGCAGAATTCTGTTCTCTTCTACACTGCGTCGTTAGTTTAGTTTTCTTTGTTGTTCTTTGTCCAATTTAGTAAGAAATCGTGTACCCGTCAAACACGTTTCTGGGGACCACTGAGCTTATCGCGAAAAGTTCACGTCCGCCGCTATTTTACTTCAGATTCCTGAGAAAACTAAGCATTGTCTTTTTTGATTTTATTTTTAAATTAATTAGCATTCAATTAGTTTTTTTTTTCTTTTTTGGCGTTTTGCAGGTTTTGTCGTAAACAATAAAACCTTGCTGGCATCCCCAAATTATTAAATTTTATATTATTTAAATTAGCGACCTAAGGGACAATAGATCCTTTCAAAGAGTTGGGTCCCCCTTGCAGCGTGGTAAAAGAGATTTGGCGCAAGAAGATACGTTGGACTTAGAACATCCACGTAGTCGAATCTCCGCAGACACGGCGGCAACACGGCAGCAGCCGCGAACACAGCCGCCCCCACGCAATCACCGATTAAACGGATTACGGATTATCATTAGCGGGGGGGGGGGGGGGGGGGCACGGCGCGACACCACTGACATTTAATAAACGTACAAAAAGCTTTTCCAATTATTCACAAAACTCTGCGCCCCTTTATGTAAAATAACAAATAATGCTAAAGTCTTAATATAATTACGAATAGATAGTACAATTGCGTCCGTAGGATTTTTACAAATTACAAGTGATGTTTGTGGCTTCAGCGGACAGAAGAATAATAATTTAAATTAAAGAAAAAGTAGGCCTTCAGCCGGATTTGAACCAGCCACCTTCTGCTAGCCGGGCTGATGCTCTGCCAACTGAGCTGAGCTATAAAGGCACGTCTAATTCGTTGGCTTATCGGGATACCGTTTCTTCAACGTAAATCACTATTATCGTTAGTTTTATATTTTTTTCAATAATTTAATTTAAATTGTTATTCTTCTGTTCGCTGAAGCCACAAACATCACTTGTATAATTACGAATAAATCGGGTTTGGTATTCGTATTATGAACAGTTTATTGAATATGTAAGCTTACTGAATATGTATGATATGGTATAATATAACTAAATAAACTGAATATTACAACTTTACAACTAATCCACAAGCGATCATAAAAGAAATAACAATAAACATAGTCGACAGACGACACTCGAAATATTAAAATACCGAAAAGTAGTCGTGTAAGCACTCCCTGTTTGGAGGTCATTTAAGGACACTTTGGATGATTTTTCGTTGGATGAAAATACGGTGGATCGAACAATTTTGGATGTTAATACTTTGGATGTAAATTGGTTTGGATGGAATTTCGGTGGATGTTTTTATTTTGGACAAAATCATCTGTGGACCAAATTAATTTGGACGTTTTTTTTTGGATGTTTTTACTTTGGATGATTTTGTGTGGACTCTATGTCATTTTCTCATTCTATCGCAATTTTTATTAGAATGTTTGCCATTCTTGGCACTTTGATGATATAAGCTAACAGAAGTAAGTTTTCAGTTTCATGGTCAACTCTAGCCATTTAATTTTTGTTCTCACAGTACTTTTTTATAGAACGACTAACTTATAGCAAGAATATTTTTTGCCTGAGTTGTGAAAGGTGATGATTAGTTTGTTCGTAAGATATTTCCTTTCAAATTAATGGTTCTTTTGTTAGTTCCTAATATTTGCTAGTCAGTAGTGCCAAAACATGTATTTTATAAAACAGGGCTGTTTTCTAGTTTTTAAATGTGTCTATTTTGCATGTAGTAGTGTTTAAATAGTTGGCGTTTTTTCAAATAAAAAGTTTGTTAATTAAGGTTGATTTTTTATTTGAAAAACCATCAAATACCATTCGTCCGATCTTTTTTCACATTTTCTATATAGATTTCAGTTTATGAACTTTACAAAATGATGGAGGGGCTGGGTTTTTCCATGTTCAACTGACTCTACATTTATTTTAATAGATAGCAAAAAATCTAATTTTTAACCAATGCTAAAATAACAAAAATTAAAAACAATAAGTGGCATAATGGTTCTTAATTTAAAAATTTGAACATACCAAAATTTACTATTGTTGGTGTGTCTTCAAATTTAGTAATATTTTACCATTAAATTAATTTATTATTAAAGAAATTACTCAATGAAAATTGGTTGAATTTATATTATGGAAACACCCTATACAGGTGTCCAGTTATAAACTCTACACCCTTTAACTTTCTTGTTTTTAATTTTAGGTAAAAAGGTTTCATATAAAAATTGTAGAGTTTTAATGAAATATTTGAACACTGCTAATGCTAAAAATATATGGTATACCAGAAAAATGTCATACATAGCGATTGAAATATCGGAATTAAATCACTTCCAGAGCTGTAATAAAAGTACCGTGCTGCTTGAAAACATTTGCGATATGAGGAACTGTATTTCACATTCTTATCTTAACATGTAAGACAAGCCTAAATATGTAATTTGACATACCTTTATATATTGACATACCTATCTAACAAATGTTGACGTGTAGCAGTGTTCAAATATTTCGGCAAGCTCCAACTTTCATGTAAACCTTTTCTATCAAAAAGTAAAAATAAGAAAACTAAAGGAGTTGGCGTTTATATGGACACCCTGTACCATGGACCGCCAATCGGGTCACAAACGGTAAGCATTCTTCCAAAGATACGGCATAATACTGGGCCCTAAACGGTACGAATCCTAACCGTTCTCGGTTTACCGAACAGAATACTTTAGTCTCTGGTTCACTGGCGGTCACCCCAAGCGGTCCACTCACGGAGGCCGGCAGATGGTTGGGCGGACATGCCCATGCTGTAAACCGACCCAGCCCGCATATTCCGGGGTATCCCTAATTTGCTGACCCATAAGAAATCCATTTATTACGGAAAATTTTGCTGACCCGTCAAAAATTGTTGCTGACCGCTATGTTGGGTGATAGCTGAGAGTGTCCTACATATTATATACGAATTTCATAAACATCGGGCCGAAAATCACTTAGTTATGGCCTGGAAAACTTTGAAAGTGAGATTTCTTTGCTGACCTGTTAGAAATTCTTACTGACCGGTATACAGGGAGATAGCCGAAACTGAATCACACATTATGTACGAATTTCATAAACATCGGGCCGAAAATCACTTAGTTAAGGCCCTGGAAAACTTTGAAAGTGAGATTTCTTTGCTGACCTGTTAGAAATTCTTGCTGACCGGTATACAGGGAGATAGCTGAGACTGAATTACATATTATGTACGAACTTCATAAACATCGGGCCGAAAATCACTTAGTTAAGGCCCTGGAAAACTTTAAAAGTGAGATTTTTTTGCGAACCCGTTAGAAATTCTTGCTGACCGGTATACAGGGAGATAGCTGAAACTGAATCACACCTTATGTACGAATTTGTTCGTACGAACTAATTACACATTATGTACGAACTTCATAAACATCGGGCCGAAAATCACTTAATTACGGCCCTGGAAAACATAAAATGTGAGATTTTTTTGCTGATCCGTTACAAATTCTGGCCAAGCGGTATGCAGGCTGATAGCTGACACCTTATTACACATTCTTGGAAAATTTCGTAAATATCGAGTCAAAAATAACTTAGTTACGGTCCTGGAAATCTTTAATAGTGACATTTTTCTGCTGACCCGTTACAGATTTTTGCTGACCGGTATGCAGGGCGATAGCTGAGAGTGAACTTAACATTATGTACGAATTGCATAAAAATCGGGCAGAAAATCACTTAGTTACAGCCCTGGAAAACATTAAAAGTGAGATTTTTTCTCTGACCTGTTACAATTTCTTGCTGACCAGAATGCGGGGAGATAGCTGAGATTCTCTTATATATTACATACGAACTTCGTAAACATCGGGCCGAAAATCGCTTAGTTATGGCCCTGGAAAATTTTGAAAGTGAGATTTTTTTTGCTGACCCGCTACAAATTCTTGCTGACCAGTATGCACGGAGATAGCTGAGACTGGACTACACATTATGTACGAATTTAATAAAAATCGGGTAGAAAATCACTTAGTTACGGCTCTGGAAAACCTAACATGTGAGATTTTTTTGGTGGCCCGTTAGAAATTCTTGCTGACAGGCATGCAGGGAGACTATATAACTAAGTGATTTTCGGCCCGATGTTTATGAAATTCGTACATAATGTGTGATTCAGTTTCAGCTAGCTCCCTGTATACCGGTCAGCAAGAATTTGTAACGGGTCAGCAAAAAAATCTCACTTTTAAAGTTTTCCAGGGCCGTAACTAAGTGATTTTCGGCCCGATGTTTATGAAAATCGTATATAATATGTAGTACACTCTCAGGTATCACCTTGCATAGCGGTCAGCAAGAATTTCTAACGGGTCAGCAAAAAAATCTCACTTTTAAAGTTTTCCAGGGCCGTAACTAAGTGATTTTCGGCCCGATGTTTATGAAATTCGTATATAATATGTAGGACACTCTCAGGTATCACCCTGCATAGCGGTCAGTAAAAATTTCTAACGGGTCAGCAAAGAAATCTCACTTTAAAAGTTATCCAGGGCCGTAACTAAGTGCTTTTCGGGCCGATGTTTATGAAATTTGTATATAATATGTAGGACACTCTCAGGTATCACCCTGCATAGCGGTCAGCAAAAATTTCTAACGGGTCAGCAAATAAATCTCACTTTTAAAGTTTTCCAGGGCCGTAACTAAGTGATTTTCGGCCCGATGTTTATGAAATTCGTATATAATATGTAGGACACTCTCAGGTATCACCCTGCATAGCGGTCAGCAAAAATTTCTAACGGGTCAGCAAATAAATCTCACTTTTAAAGTTTTCCAGGGCCTTAACTAAGTGATTTTCGGCCCGATGTTTATGAAGTTCGTACATAATGTGTAATTCAGTCTCAGCTATCTCCCTGTATACCGGTCAGTAAGAATTTCTAACGGGTCAGCAAAGAAATCTCACTTTCAAAGTTTTCCAGGGCCGTAACTAAGTGATTTTCGTCCCGATGTTTACTAAATTCGTACATAATATGTAGGACACTCTCAGGTATCACCCTGTATACCGGTCAGCAAGAATTTCTAACGGGTCAGCGAAAAAATCTCTCTTTTAAAGTTTTCCAGGCCGTAACTAAGTGATTTTCGGCCCGATGTTTACTAAATTCGTACATAATTTGTAGGACACTCTCAGGTATCACCCTGTATACCGGTCAGCAAGAATTTCTAACGGGTCAGCAAAAAAATCTCACTTTTAAGGTTTTCCAGAGCCTTAACTAAGTGATTTTCGGCCCGATGTTTATGAAGTTCGTACATAATGTGTAATTCAGTCTCAGCTATCTCCCTGTATACCGGTCAGCAAGAATTTGTAACGGGTCAGCAAAAAAATCTCACTTTCAAAGATTTCCAGGGGTGTAACTAAGCGATTTTCGGCCCGATGTTTACTAAATTCGTATATTATATGTAAGACACTCATCTATCACCCTGCATAGCGGTCAGCAAGAATTTCCAACGGGTCAGCAAGAAAATCTCACTTTTAAAGTTTTCCAGGGCCGTAACTAAGTGATTTTCGGCCCGATGTTTACTTAATTCATATATAATATCAAAGTATAAGGAATAATACATTATACCAGTAACGTCAGTCGCTCGAAAAATTGAAACTCCCCTCCCCTTGCCCCGTCCGCCCGGCCGCCGGCGGTGCTCCACCAAACCGGTTTTGGCTGGTTTTGGCAGTGCATCGCTTATGCTTGAGCCGTATACAAGTCCCCTGTAACTACTCGAGAAAATTGCCGGGTGCACCCTTTAGTTTTGGGAATATCAAAAGTGCCGACACGAACTGACGATACTGGTATAATGTATTATTCTTTATACTGTGATAATATGTAGGACACCCTCAGATATCACCCTGTATACCGGTCAGCAAGAATTTCTAATGGGTCAGCAAAGAAATCTCACTTTCAAAGTTTTCCAGGGCCGTCACTAAATGATTTTCGACCCGATGTTTACTAAATTCGCATATAATATGTGAGACACTCTCAGGTATCACCCTGTATACCGGTCAGCAAAAATTTCTAACGGGGCAGCAAAAAAATCTCACTTTTAAAGTTTTCCAGGGCCGTAACTAAGTGATTTTCGGCCCGATGTTTACTAAATTCGTATATAATATGTAGGACACTCTCAGCTATCGCCCAGCATAGCGGTCAGCAACAATTTTTGATGGGTCAGCAAAATTTTCCGTAATAAAAGGATTTCTTATGGGTCAGCAAATTAGGAGTTCCCCATCAGATAGAGCTTTTAATTTCTCATCCTTTGAATCTAGATTCGAGCAATTTATGTCTTAATTGACTGGGCCAGGTAATTAACGGTCAATTTAAATAAAAAGTTTTAATTGTCAATTAAACTATGTCATGTGAGGTGTCATTTTAAAGAGCCTAATTTATTCTATTTAATGATCACATTTTCAATTTTCTTCTACTAGCAGATTTTTCAGAAATGCTCATTTACTAAATTTATGCCCGCGCTATCCGAAGCGCCATATAATCGTCACTGGTCAGGGTGGCATCGATTTTTTCGGGAGTACCTTTCGGGGATGAGAAGTACCGAGAGGGTGATTGAAAGAGATGATCTTCGAGACTCGAAAGAGAAAACGGTTTTTGAACTCGCGAGAGTGACTACCTAAACGGAAGGGTTCGAATTTTACCGCGAGAAAAGTCAGTCCTTGGCTCCCCCGTTCTGATTATCGCCAATTCGTAATTTTTTCCCCTTTGTGAATCCCGTTTTAAGTCCGCCGCGCTAATTATTTTTATTTTTAATTAGTGCCAAAACAATTACACCGCTTATTGCCCGCCTACGAAAAGTTTCGTGGAGTGTTTTTTCGGTTGTGCCACATAGTGGTAGATACTTTGCAGACGCAGGAGACTACCGGCAATTAAGTATTTGTAGAGTAGTTGTAGAAGTTGAAACCTTTAGTATATTATAGTAATATTTTGCTCACCGTAATATCGAGGAACCCAGCAAATTGGCAGAATTCTATTCTCTTCTACACTGCGTCGTCAGTTTAGTTTTCTTTGTTGTTTCTCAATGTTAGTAAGAAATCGTGTACCCGTCAAACACGTTTCTGGGGACCACTGAGCTTATCGCGAAAAGTTCACGTCCGCCGCTACTTTAAGCAATTTTTCGCGAGATCACGATTGTTCACGGCGGGAGGAAACCGGTCAGTGAGCGGTTATAACCCCACCCCAAAAATTTTATTCCCGTTCCGATGGTCGCGAAAATGTCTGCGGTTATCAATTCGTTTATAGATTGTTTATGTTTACAGTTCATAGACAAAAATTAACAAAATGAAAAAGCTGTACGTTTAAGCTTAAGAGAGGAAATATTTGATTTAACATATTTTGTGGTTATTTCCGATTATATTTGCTCTGGGCACAAGTTTGCATTAGAAAAGGAATCAACATTAAAAAAAAAACCATATTACTGCATATTTGGAAGTGTTGCCTCAACGATGCAAATTATAATACTTTCTTATATATTATTGGCAAATTAAAACACATTTATACAAAGTGGCCCGAAAGTGATTATGAGAGACATTCAGAGTGGTTTCATTTCATTTCCAAGTAAATATTTAGTTCTTAGTTGTATGTATTGTCTATGTCACTATGATGTGGAAGTCTTCTCCCTTGTTATTTAGTACAAGTTCTACTTCTTCTGATTCGCTATCCATAATTTTTATTATTAATTTTTGCTATTTTATACAAAAAGCAGACCGTCGTATTCATCAACGGTCAGCTGTAACGCTCCACCTCTGTCGAAAACTTATTATGTTATCAATTCTAACGTTTTTTGCTTTGAATTATTTGACGTAACCGCCAGTTACTCTGGTCCATAGGGCGGGAACCAAATCAGTTCCCGTTGAACTATTGATGACGTAATTTTGCAACGTCATTCTTGTATTCCCCTATTACCGTTGTGTCGCCAAAATACGTCGGGAAGTAAAATATGCTTCACGCTGCTTCACCGGGATCTCGCGAAAATTTGCTATTTATTTCAGATTCTGGAGGAAACTAAAAATTGTCTTTTTAATTTTTTTTCTTCCTTAATTACTATTCAATTCGTTTTTTTTGGCGTTTGCAAGTTTTGTCGTAAACAATAAAACCTTGCTGGCATCCCCAAAAATTTTACATTATTTAAATCAGCGACCTAAGGGACAATAGATCCTATCCAAGAGTTGGGTCCCCCTTGCAGCGTGGTAACGGAAATTTGACGCACAAACTAACGTTGGACTTCCACGTAGTCGAATCTCCGCAGACACGGCGGCAACGGCAACACGGCAGGAGCCGCGAACACAGCCGCCCCCCACGCAACCACCGATTAATACGATTATGGATTTGTTCCAACACGCCAGAGAATCGCTCAATTAATCGTTAGAAAATCATTCTGGCCAACACACTGGTAAAAAATCCAAATCGAAATGAGCAATTTAGGTACTCTAAAAGCAACTTAGAGAATCTTATAAGGTTTGTTCCAACTCGCCGAGGAACCAAAATCCTTGCAGAATCACTCTGGACAAGCACATTGGTTCTCCCAATTTATAATATATGTATATTAGTGAATTGACCAGAATGATTTTTTGAACCATTCCGGAACGGTTTCTTGGTTGGTTGGAACAAACCTACTATTATCATTAGCGGGGGGGACACGGCGCGACGATACATACCGTATTAAATGGTATAATACAATGTATAATACATTTGTATTAGACACTTTCACTTCACTAGATTTTACATCAAAAGCCTCTACTTAAGGGGAGTATTGTAGATGTGACAACGCGGCAGAACTGCTTCGCCGCTAGATCGCACGCCAATGAGTCTTCGGTAATGATCGGAAACAGGCGCTGGATGAGGCGTTCTTTTCACACACGTAAATTGCAGCCAGAGGTCCCTTTTCTTTTGTAATTCTGTCTATATTTTTTTAATTATAAAACAATATTATAAGATATAATACAGTATTAATATTTAATAAGTTAAGGCTGCCCGAAATGAATAGTGAAGCTTTCTTAACATGTGAGGTTAACATTCAATGGATAAACAAGCAAGGAATGATTCAGAAGAAGTTTGCAAATAAACAAGCATCCCTGAGGATTCTCCGTGGCTTAAACAAGGAAATTTGCATTGAAGTCTCATCTGAGAAGGTAGCCCCCTTAAAGCTGAATTTTGGCAGGGACTCTCAAGTACATAACAAATTTATGAAGGATGGCAAATCATCAATTAGGTTTCCAGCAGAAAATGCTACATTATTTATTTCAAATGCACCTCCAGAAAAGCTGAGAGCCTTTTTAAAGTAAGTAAAATCTGTGGTAAAATAAAGTAAAATTGAGAGTAAAGCTAAAGGTAAAAGTAAGACTGCACTAGGTGGAACTGCTCTGCAGCAGAGCTATGCAACATAATGCAGCCAAATATTATTTAATTGAATTTGTATGACATATCCCATTCTACACTGGGTAACATCAGATTGAATTACAAAGCTGACTCTTCTACCACAGTATAAGGAATAATACATTATATCAGTAACAACAGTCGGTTGAAAAATTGAAACTCCTCTCCCCTTGCCGCATCCGCCCGGCCGCCGGCCGGTGCACCAAACTAGTTTTGGCTGGTTTTGGCAATGTTTTGGCAGTGCATCTCACGTGTTTGTCCCCTCGTAACTACTCAAGAAAATTGCCAGGCATGGCACGCTTTAGTTTTGGAAATATCAAAAGTGCCGACATGAACTGACAATACTGATATAATGTATTATTCTTTATACTGTGCTTCTACCAACTCCATTGTGTCATGGCATAGGTATTCTCTGTTCAGCAAGGGTTCAATATGACCTCACTTTATTTATCTCATTTCATTAGAAAAAGATTGCCAAAAACTAAGCATATTATTATTTCTTAATAATAATAAAACCACCAGCTAAAGTCAGTTTGACACTTAATTTCAATATGTTGTCAAAATTTAGAAATTCTGGATTAATCGTCACCGGCAAAAGAATGTAAAATTTTGTGAAATAATTACAAAATGCCTTGGTGCTACTGTGAAAAGGAACAAATTTTGATATAAAGACTCATTGACTACTTTCAGTGAGAACAAGTTGCACGAAAAACATTACCTGTAGATGCAGTGTTCAAGGTAAGTTTATATTTGATCTATTTTTGAAGACTAAATACCATATTTTCTACCAGTTTAACTGACATTTTATCATATATAATATAACAAGACCTCATATTTTATCGCATAAATTTTTGTCTGTAGGTACGAAATCATTGTTGCCTAGCAAAAGCACGATACACCAGCAAAGATAAAAAAAGCGAGCGCTTGAGCGCGATGGATTTTGTTTGCTGGTGTTGAGTGCTTTTGCTTAAAGAAACAATGATTGAGTACAAATACAGGCAAAATTTATCATTGCATATTTTGACCATACTGGCCTACTCTTTATGTTTTCTTTCATGTAGGCTGTAAACTAAAATATCTTAACAGATATTTATTTCAAACAACATAACATAATATTTATTTAAAAACACAGTTACTAAAAGAACAAGTGTCCACACAAATTACACAAATTCTTTAGATATAGCCGCCTCGGATAGCAACTCATCAAAACTACAGCAAAAAAACAACAAATCACAGAACCCCAAATACAAACATATCTTCTATTTACAAGCAAAAGATAATGTGAACAGACTGCAAATTGCAAATAAATGGATAAAGAAGTTTCCTCAAACGCATGATGCCATAATTCAAACCAAATTGGGTTTTTGTCTAAAAAGCAATCAAGATAAAGCAACTGTAACATATGTTCTAAAGAACTTGAAACAGGAAAATGTAATTTCAGACTACAAGGAGACCGAGGACAAGACACGTGGTGCGAACGGGAAGAGCATTAAGAACACTACAACAATCACTTACTCAGCAGTAATACTTTGGGAGGACAAGCAGATTGAGGAAAGTGAACTGAGTAGCTTTCTCAAAGACGAAAACATCTCTAATTTCTTTTACAAACAAATAATAGCCAGGGCAACCAATCAACCATGTTTCCACTTTAGAATCATTACAACCTGGTTAAAATCCTATGAAAAACTAGTAAACAAAGGAATCTACTATAAATGCAAACATTTCTCAGTACAACCAAGTACTCCCCCATATCCTCTGCCTACTCCTTGCTCTAAATGTGCTCAATTTCCTCATATTACTGAAAAATGTCCCAATAAAATAATATGCACAAAATGCAAAGAAAACCATAAAGAAAGCCAATGTCCCACAACCCTGCCACCAATCTGCCTAGCATGCAGTTCAGATAAACATAAGGCATGGTCAACAAAATGCCCGAAAAGATCAATGAAACCAATAGAAGGCATACCTAACCTTCAGATTAAATCAATAAATAAAAGGTCACAGGAAATTCCTGTCGCAATCACAGGGAGTTCAAGAGTCCATGCACCAGTTACAGTACATGACCTAATAATTGATACTTATGTATCAGAAGTTAACACTAAAAACGTGGACAGGCAAAATACATTAGCCAAACTAAAGAAGAAGTTTCTGGACGCCTACCGCATCGAAACTGTAGCAGTTTTTTCTGGAAACAAGCTGTACATCTTGATGTTTGACATGACCCTCCCTGACACTAGTACACCAACAGAACCTACAGAAGGTCACCAGAGCATGTATAGAACCTCAGATGAAGGCAAAACGTATTGAGATGGCAAAACTCAAAATCCTATATGCAAATGTAAATAGTTATATGCCAAAAAGACACTTAATATATCATATTATTGAGACTAGAAAGATTAATTGCCGCCTATTTGTGGAAACAAAAACAAAGGAAAATTCAAACACAAATTACAGGGACTGGAAGGTTATACAAAGGAACGGGAACATAACTAATAAAAATGTCAGAGGTGGCAGTTTAGTCCAAGCTGCTCCTGAACTTTGCATACGTAAGGAAAATCCCCCAGCAATAAACAATCCACTTAATGAAGTAACACATTTCAGCCTACCATTCTTGAATGATTGTTTTCACATATTTCTATGTTATATTCATCCTACTTCAACAATAGAAGAAACCATATTCAGGAAAAGTGCATTGTATCAATACGTGATATTAGTGGGAGACTTTAATGTCAACGCTCAAAAGAATAAACAAATTAAAACCTTCCCTGACAACACAACTTTTAAAAAAGCACTTACATCGCCCACTTTTCTAATGGTCAATAACCCTGACTCCACCCCAGACCTAGTTTTATACTCAGAAGACATTGCTAATAATATAAACATCCTGGAGAATGTTCCAGACAGTGTATCGGACCACCTGGGCTTCCATATAGAAGTTGATATGAGAAAATGCATTGAAAAGGAGGACAGATATAGGCTCGAACTAAATAAGTGCAACATTGAGAAGGTGAACCATGCCGTGGAAAACTTTATTCGGGAACATAGAACCACACCAATCAACACCGACTTCATAGAATTATTCAACAATACTCTGTCTGAAGCTATAATTGCACACTCACCCAAAGCATCGATTCGCCACTATGTCACTGAGTTACCACCTTACGTCATCAGGGTAATAAAAGCAAAAAAAGCAAAGTTTGCACTATGCCGCCGCCGATAAAAGACCCGTTATTTGGTCGCTCTCAGAGCGTCAGTGAAAATCAATGTAAATACTGTAGCAAAACGGTAGTAAATGCTATAAAGTGTTCAAAGTGCGCTGAGCTATTTCATCCAGCATGCTTAGTGAAAGCAGCTCAATTAAAAAATGCAAATTGCAAGCATATGGCTGAGGCCTCCGAAGATGCTAGAAACAACATAGATAGTGAAACGTCACTTCTACTGCAAATTATCAAGCAAATGGAAGAGAAGTATGCGATTTTGGAAGGCAAACACGTGCTGCTACAAGAAAACTCTAATATGTGGAAAGAAAAGGCTAATCAAATGAAAACTAGATTATTAGAGCTTGAATTTAAATCATCAAAACTAGGTACCCATGAACACATAACAAAAGAAGATCAAACTGTGAATAAAAAATTTGTAAAATAAACAGACTCGCCGACCATCGGTGGCGTCTTTATCCACTACACAATCAGACCTAACATTCCAGGATTCGCATAGCAATAAACAACAATATCGTCCTTTAGATAGTAGTCGAAATATCGACGAAAATCAAAGCGAGAAAAGGAATGCTACAATGGGAGATGACCGGCACAATTTTGAGACGGATAACAATGATGAGGTATTTCAGATTCCTCGATATCATCGGCGCCAAGAACTTAAGACAAAAGAAAATACTCGCAAACATCGTAAGAATGTGCTTGTTGGAACCAGAGACGACGAAAGCAAAAGCGCAATGTTCAACACTGCGCAGGCAGACAGAAAAATATGGTTCTTTCTATCGCGCATTAATGAGAATGTTACAGAGGAGACAATTGCATCCTATATTGTCAAAAATACAGGCTCTGCCATAGAGAGTATTCAGGTCAAGCTATGTACCCCCAAGGAACAAAAATCACGTAAAAAACAATTTATGATCGGAGTAGAGCCTTCATATAAGGATAAAGTATATGATGTTAACTTCTGGCCAGCGGGAGTGGCGTTCGAACGCTTTAACTTTGCGAGAGGTAAAAATTTTCTATAAGCGCCAAGGCTAAAAATCCAACTAGGCCATAGGGAAAAAAAAGTCAACAATCAAATGGTAAAAGAATGCCTCACAACTAGGACAATTAAGCTATTTCATCTTAATGTTCAAAGCTTAAATAATAAAACCAGTGAGATTGATATTCTCTTATCTGATGTGAAACCAAGCATTTTCTGTGTCACGGAGCATTGGCTGCAGAACGCCGACTTAGAAAGACTTCATCTGGATGACTACCAACTCCATAGCTACTCGTCTAGACAGATTCATCGAGGGGGAGGTACAGCAATATTCTCAAATCGGGACGTACAGGTATTGCAATTTAATTCTAATATATTACCGATAGAAAAAACGTGTGAATTTTGTATAACTTTGTTTAAATTCAAAGGGATCCTTCCCTTTGTATAGTAGTCTGTATGTATAGGTCTCCATCCGGTGACTTGGAAGAATTTATGAATTTACTGAATTCTCTTCTGTTTAGAATTCATACCACTTGTAGATCAATTGTAGTTTGTGGTGACTTCAACTTAGACTTTCTAACAAATAATTGTAACGCACAGTCTTTAATACACTTAATGAACTCGTATGGGTTGACGGAGCATGTTGATGGTCTTACAAGGGTCACCTCTACTTCATCTACACAAATTGATAATGTCTTTTCGAATTTTGCGGGAGAAGATAAAACGCGTGTAATACATAATAGTTTGGTATCGGATCATTTTGGTCAGATTCTCGATGTATCGATGGAAAAGCGTAGAAGACCTGTTGTGGGGAAGAAGCGATTTTTCACGGATTAAAATTTGACTAAATTTAATCAATATCTTTTACGTGAATCATGGGATGGTGTCATAGAGGAGGCCGATGTCAATTCTAAATATGAGTGCTTATACAACACATTTTACTACTGGTTTGATAAGGCGTTTCCACTACAGACATGTACATCGAACCCGACATCGCAAAGTTGGGTCAACCGAGACGTTAAAGAATATTCCCAATATATAAAAGATCTATACGTTTGGTATCAACAGACCAAAAGTGAACAAGTATATAGATGGTATAAAGATGAACGTAAAAGATACAGATATTATATAACCTCATATCAAAAATCACTTAATGACAATCGTTTGACAAACTCAAGAAATAAATCAAAAACTGCTTGGAATATATTTAATCGCTTATCAAACAAGCAAATTAGATCAAACAATATGAGTATAAGTGGCAAAGAAGGCGCAATAATTTCAGATGCGTGTGTCATAGCGAAGATATTTCAAGAACAATTCAATCTTACAGCGACGAATTCTCTTTTCACTCCAGCTGATGGAATATCCCAACATCCCACGATATTCCTTATTCCCACCGATGAAATAGAGATTACTAGACTGATAACCCAGCTGCCCAATAAATTCTCGGCGGGAATTGATGAAATTCCAATTAGAATCATGAAGTATGTTGCACGGTCCATTTCCAAACCTCTGGCACATATTAATGAATCACTGCTTACGGGTGTGTTCCTGAATAATCTAAAGCATGCCAAAGTAATCCCAATTTTCAAGAAAGGTGATCGCTCTATTCCTGACAACTACAGACCCGTATCTCTGCTATCTTCTTTCTCAAAAATATTTGAGCGTGCTATCTATGGTCGCATTATTGGATTTTTACAGTCTCACAATATTCTGGTCGATCACCAATATGGTTTTATGCCCAAAAAATCAACAGAATTGGCCGTTTATGTCGCTGTGCAGCATGTTTTCCAGAAGGTAGATCAGCACTTTAGAGTGGCAGGCTTGTACTTTGACCTATCTAAAGCATTTGACAATATAAATCACGACTTACTGATACAAAAGCTCAACTACTATGGCCTGAGAGGTAAGTGTTCGACCTTGATAGAATCTTACTCGCAAGACAGGAAGCAGACTATCTGTATATCATATGATGGTGGAGCGTATTATTCTGAGGAGAGCCATGTGGAAAGGGGCGTTCCACAGGGATCGGTATTAGGTCCATTGTTCTTCCTCTTGTACGTGAATGATTTCTCGAAGAGCATAAGTAATGGGTTGATATGCCAATATGCAGATGACACTTCCGTTATATTAACCGGTGACTCTGTAGACAGCTTGTCCAGAGAGTGTACTGCTACAGTTGCAAAAGTTGCTCAGTGGTGTGAAAATAACCGCTTGACATTGAATGCTGGAAAAACTGGTATTCTGTCGTTTGGCATGGGAGTTCAAGATTATTCTCTCTATGTGTCGACAAATAGGAAAACCATACCTGTTGCTCCGAGTGTTAAATTTCTGGGGGTACATGTTGATTCCCGTCTCGACTGGGTCGTACATTGCCTGTTCTTAAATTCTAAAATAAACAGCTACTGTGCTCTCATACGTAGCACACGAGGGGTAGTGTTACTTGATAGTCTCAAAATGTATTATTTGGCATGCATACAGTCAATAATAGAATACGGAATAGTTTTTTGGGGCTCCTCTCAAAGTGCACTATCAGTTTTCAAATCGCAAAAGCGCCTAATTCGGGCTATGCTTGGCGTCTCTCCGAGAACTAGCTGTAGGTCACACTATCAGAAACTGGACATATTAACTGCTCCATCATCATATTTCCTTTCACTCGTCGTGTTTATAAAAAAGAACCCGAGCTTATTCACACGCAACTATGAAAATTATTCGGACGAAATGTCTATAAAGACTCGAGACAGAGATGACCTTTGTATCCCTCGACATGACTCAAGCTTCTACAAAAAAGGGCCCTTATACAGAGCAATAAAGGCATATGCAAGGTTGCCGAGATGTATAAGAGAAATAACCACGGTGTCCAAGTTTAGGAAGGAGACCATCATATTTCTCAAATCAAAATGTTATTATTCCTTTACTTTTTAATTTTAATTTTACTGTTATTACATAATAATATACAACATTATTCTTTAAATTTTATATACACATACAGCTACATAATTTTTGTATAAATTTAGTAGCAATGAGTTTTCTTTTGTGACGTTGCTATGTGGGCCACTGTACCATTTTGTCGGCAATAAAGTATTATTATTATTATTATTAAAAAGAAGAATGTTTCGGGAATACCTTATCTCAAGGGAACCAATAGTTAAAAGAAGAATAAATGAGTTTAACAAAAACATACAGACCATGATTTATCAGTACCGCGAAAACAAATGGATCACCACATGTAAGTCCAAAGGGAAAAAATACCGGCAACTAATAAAAAAAGTTTCTGGATATAAACCCAAAAGAACCAATATCTGTCTAAAAACTAACGGTCGCGAAACAACGGATTATAGAGAAACATGTGCAGTGTTTGCGGAACAAGTTAAAAACACTTATAACTTCGGTCACAATCACCAATTCGACCAAGACACTTTAAATACTGTTGTAGGCTCAAGAATTTTTCTCCAGAATAGATGTGACAGACAGTGAGGACACCGAAGAGATAGACCTTAACGCATTAATGTGTTGCACATTAATCTGTTGCACAAACCTAAGTGAAACAGTGCACATGAAACTTGTGGATATCTTTAACTACTGCTTGAGACATGAAGTTTTTCCTTCGATTTGGAAAATAGGTCAAATTATCACCATTCCTAAACCAAATACAGACCCATCTCTCCCCCAAAACTATCGCCCAATAACTCTTCTCCCAGTATTAGGAAAATTTTTTGAAAGTATCATCAAATGCAGAATTGAAGGTAAAATAGATATGCACATCCCAGAATTCCAGTTTGGTTTTAAACAGGGCAGTTCAACTATGCTACCAGTTACAGTGTTGACCTCTAACATCCAACAAGCAAAACTGGCAAGGCTAGCCAGGGCAGCCATCTTTTTGGACATTAAAAAAGCATTTGACAGTGTGTGGCACCAAGGGCTCTTATATAAAATGCACAAACTTAACTGCCCAGTGTATTTGATAATGCTCATAAAGGACTTTTTGAGTCACAGATCCCTACAGGTCAAGGTCAATGATCAGGTTTCGGATATGTTCACACCACACCAGGGAGTTCCACAGGGATCGCCACTGTCTCCATTGCTTTATAATCTGTTCTGCTATGACATTTTCAATACCTATAAAGAAGAGAATCCGGAATCTCCTGCTTATGTCCTACAGTATGCAGATGATACAGCACTGATTTGTCATCACAAAGGCCTGAGAAGGACAATCGGTGAACTACAGAGATTAACTAACAGAATAAGCATTTGGTGCAACAACTGGAGAATTAGGATAAATCCCAGTAAAACACAATTTATTATATTTAACCACCGGATAAAATAAAGGCATCTAAAATATACAAATCCATATGTAGACCAATCATCGAGTATTGTCACCCATTATTCCTGAACATACGCCGCCCAGCACAACACAACCTCGAGGTCGCCGAACGCACTTGCGCGTTTGCGCACTCTAACGAGAATTCGCCACCCAATCAACAGGATGCACAACCCACCAAATCAGCTTCTTTACGAACTTACATGGGTGGAGCCAATACTCACACGCCTACATCAGTTAACAACAAGATCTGCAGCCAATCCTCAAAACCTCCATGCACTGGAATCTTTATGTAGACAGGGCCCTCCAGACCAACCTATTTTTCCTCAAGCAATTTTCCATATTATCAGAAATATGCACTAGAATAGAAATCTTATTTTAATTTAGGTGGAACATATATAAAAACTTTTTTTTGTTTATTTATAATGTAATAATTGAATTCCTTTTTATTATAAGTATGTATAAGTAATATAAGAAGTATGTAAGTATGTATGAATGTATTATAAGAATTAATAGATTGTGATCTGTACTAACATGGTGTATATATAAAAGAACAATTTTCAAAATTGATGCAATTAGTTGACTTGTCAGAACTGGCTGCCACAATGGACGTACTGCCCGATTGTGCTCCTGCTCCCGCTCCCCTTACTCTATCGATGATGTTTCAGTGATGCTCATCATTAAGCTGAAGGTATGGTTTAATTGATGAGCTCCTGCTATGACCACTGATTTTTATTAACTCCTGTTCTTTTATGCCTACCTTGGCCATGTGAGAAATTATGGTTGCACGGCTGGAATGATTTGTAATCTTTTTCTTTTTGGTGTCCAAGCCACATTTGTCTGCTGACTTTCTGTTCCACGTTGAAACAGTATTCTTTCCAACAGGGCTGTTTTTGAACCAAGGTGATGGAGGTGTATTCCAATAAGGATTAGGGGTAAGAAAAAATTTGTCGGTAGTTATGTTTCAGCCTCGTTTCTCCATTAATTTATGATATAATCTCACAGGACACTTGTCACGCTGGTTTGGGTTCGGTATAAGCCACTTTGTCTCCGCACATTTCTTTTCTCCTCCTTGGCAGGTCTTGGAAAATATAGGGTTATACTGAATTCGTCCAGATAAACGTCCATCATTATTGTGCTCTACCTGAAAGTAACTGACCCTGCAATTGGCTGCTTCATTGCCTCTCCATGCTAATTCGAGAGATGCGACGTGGAAAAACTTCATCTGAAGTCCTTCTGGCACATTTTCATCACAGGCATTGCTCATACGATCATATTCATTAATATTCAATGCAACCGCACTAACTTTACGTTTTTCAGGAAGTCTTTGTAGTTGCTTACGTTTAGCATTTCTAGCCTTTCGGGAAATTTCAAATTCAATGTCGGAGAATGGGTTGATCCGTCTTTGGTAATCATTGGAATACTTTTCTTGCAACATTTTGGCAGTGCTGTTCCAAATTGTCTTCACTGAATACTCCTTATATTCTTCGTCGTTGATTTTCTTCATATTTACTGCCCAGTCTTCCATAAATTCTGCATTTTTTAATGTCGGCGTGGCTTCACCCCATACGTCGTGGCGCGCTTCACAAAAATAACTAAATTGCCTCCATATAGACCTCCTGGTGTGCACGGAATTTGTTGGCTGCTCCGACATAACTAAGTCCTGTATTTCTTCTCGAGATTTCTTACCAAATCGATCTAAATTTATTTTTAAAGTGATACTGTAAGTGTGAAATATTTGACACTGAATTCTTGTCAGTGTCGGGATGGTGGCGAGTAATAAACAAACTGGTCATATTACCGATACCGATAAAAATCGGGGATTTTATCGATATCAACAAAACTTTATTCAATAGCAAATTGACCGGATTGGATGAAAATGCCACGTTTCTAAGAATGAGTGCATTTGTCAGAGACAGACGTTTTTTTTGTATGATGTTACAACAGAGTATACCTCATAATTGCACTGCTGCTAGTGTGGTATAGCAAGTGGGGTGAAACTCTTGATCATTTACACTTTATGCCATAGCCTATACCGAATACATTAATACAGTTATAACGTTGTAGTTTACAGTGGCGGTTTGTCCTAAGATTTGCAGGTTTCATCCTTATCGTTCTTCTTAAATTCCACTAAATACCCAGTGTGTGTGCTCCAAAATTCAGCAATGATTCAGCCTAGGTCAGTTCCTTTTTACACGAACCCAGCAAGCTCTTTCCTTCCCTGTCTCATAACCTTCTAAGTATAGAAAAAAAATGTGACGATTTTTTAAGTGATTTTCTGATCAGCAGCGGTGAGTTTGTATTCTTTGCAGCTGCAGAACATATAAATATAGACAACATTTTTTTCTAATGATATTACGGTTATCCCAATGCACCTCCACATGGATTTTTTGAAAATAATCTACTTGACCAACTTTGAGTCTGAGTTGAGAGGAATTATTTTCTTGAGAAGTACCTATAGTTGTTGTTCCGTGAATGTTCTCAGTGCAAAAATGGACAATTTGTGAGGTGAATAATATGAAAGTCAGGACTGCTGCAAGGGTGTTTTCAGAGACCTGAACATTCGTAGAGTATGTAGTGGGGTAACATGTGTTGTCCCAGGATCTGTTATTAGATTGTTGAATTGGCAGGTTGGGACAGAATCAAATTAAACTACCAGTGGCGGCTCGTGGTATAAAAGGGAGGGGGTTGCACGTAGAAGGAGAGGCGCTGCTTGCAACATTTTTTTAAGGTGTCACGCCCAGTTTTGGTAATTAGCGTACAACAAGCGACAACATTATTTAATAGTTAAATATCTATATAAATACAAATAGCACATAATAAACTTTAAAAAATTTGGGGACCTTCCTTTTGGGTCGATGATTACGAATATGGCCCTTAAGGGCGACTTTTACAAGTTCAAGTAAAACTTTAGATAGAAAAACACCAGACTTGATGTACAGGGATATCATTTTAAGTCGCTCAGTCGATTAGCAGCTTTTCTGCTACACTTTTTAAAAAATTGATACATGTGGGTTGTATGGCATCTAAGGCCGACTTCGGATCCGAAGGGCTCCCCGGGCTAGCGAATTTACTGGCTGCTCGGATTGACACGTACGACGCCATTTGATTTTTCTTAAATGCAAACATACATATTTTTACCCACAGTCTAATAGAGATGAAGGAGCAGATTACAGAAATATATAGCTTCGTATATCTATCTCTAGGCATTTGGATTATACACTGTGGCAAAGTTGTTGAATTTCGAAAATCATTTTAAGTCGCTCACTCGATTATAAGTTTTCCCGTTGCACTTCCTAAAAATTTGATACATGGGGGTCATGTGGCATCTAAGGCCGACCTCGGATCCAGGGCTAGCGAATTTATTGGCTGCTTGGTTCGACAGACACGACGCCATCTTGATTTTTCTTAAATGGAAACATACATATATGTACCCACAGTCTAATAGAGCTGAAGGAGCAGATTACAAAAATATATAACTTCGTATATCTATCTTTAGGCATTTTGATTATACAGGGTGGCAAAGGTGTTAAATTTCGTTAATCATTTAAGTCGCTCACTCGATTAGCAGTTTTCCTGTTGCACTTCTTAAAAATTTCGTACATGGGGGTCATATGGCATCTAAGGCCGACTTCGAATCCGAGGCTAACGAATTTATTGGCTGCTCGGTTTGACAGGTACGACGCCATCTTAATTTTTCTTAAATGGAAACACACATATATTTACCCACAATATAATAGAGCTGAAGGAGCGAATTACGGAAATATATAACTCCGTATATCTATCTCTAAGCATTTCAATTATACAGGGTGGTAAAATTGTTGAATTTCGAAAATCTTTAAAGTCAAATTTAGTAATCTCAAATGACAAAGTCTTTTGATTTAAAATACTTATAATATTATTATATAAAAAATAAGATAAATGTATGAGGCAAATAATTATATTGTGTTTTTCATTTTTATTACTTACCATATCCGGGCGCAATAAACTCACTTAAGTCTTGTCAATATATTAAGTTAAGTTGATAGAACTCCACAGGATATCTTAAAAGCACTCAAAAACAGCAAACAAGAATACCATTCAATATTTTTTCTACAACACGCATCAAAGATGATTTTTTTTATTAAAATTGAAATATCTATTAATCACTTTTAACCCTCGGTTAAAAGAAATTTACTTTCAGCCCTAGTGCCTTAAAACGCTATTTTTAACAGTTTATTGGTGGGTTAAAAGTTTAGTTTAGTTTCAATGCGATTGTAGAAAGAATGATTTTCGAAATCCAACAAATTTACCACCTCGTTTAATCGAAACACTTAGCGATGAACATTTGATGCTATATATTTCTATAATCTGCTCCTTCAGCTCTATTAGACTGTAGGTAAATATATGTGTGTTTCCATTTAAGAAAAATCAAGATGGCGTCGTACCTGTCAAACCAAGCAGCCAATAAATTCGCTAGCCCTGGATCCGAGGTCGGCCTTTGATGCCACATGACCCCCATGTATCAAATTTTTAAGAAGTGCAACAGGAAAACTGCTAATCGAGTGAGCGACTTAGAATGATTTTCGAAATTCTATAATATTGCCACCCTGTATAATCGAAATGTCTAGAGATAGATATACGAAGCAATATATATTTCTGTAATCTGCTCCTTCAGCTCTATTAGACTATGGGTAAATATATGTGTGCTTTCATTTAAGAAAAATCAAGATGGCGGCGTACCTGTCAATTCGAGCAGCCAGTAAATTCGTTAGCCCTGGATCCGAGGTCGGCCTTAGATGTCATACAACACCCATGTATCAAATTTTTAAAAAGTGTAACAGAAAAGCTGCTAATCGAGTGAGCGACTTAAAATGATATCCCTGTACATTGCATTGTTTACCTGACAGATAAACAATGCAATATCGGTTATATCTGGAGTTTTATTTTCAATCTGAAGTTTTACTTGAACTTGTAAAAGTAGCCCTTAATTGCCATATTCGTAATCATCGACCCAAAAGGAAGGTCCCCAATTTTTTTAAAGTTTTTTATGTGCTATTTGTATTTATATAGATATTTAAGTATTAAATAATGTTGTCGCTTGTCGTACGCTAATTACCAAAACTGGGCGTGACACCTTAAAAAAATTTTGCAAGCAGCGCCTTTCCTTCTACGTGCAACCCCCTACTTTTTATACCACGAGCCGCCACTGGTAGTTTAGTTTGATTCTGTCCCAACCTGCCAATTCAACAATCTAATAACAGATCCTGGGACAACACATGTTACCCCACTACATACTCTACGAATGTTCAGGTCTCTGAAAACACCCTTGCAGTAGTCCTGACTTTCATATTATTCATCTCACAAATTGTCCATTTTTGCACTGAGAACATTCACTGAACAACAACTATAGGTACTTCCCAAGAAAATAATTCCTCTCAACTCAGACTCAAAGTTGGTTAAGTAAATTATTTTCGAAAATTCCATGTGGAGGTGCATTCGGATAACCCTAATATCATTAGAAAAAAATGTTGTCTATATTTATATGTTCTGCAGCTGCAAAGAATACAAACTCACCGCTGCAGATGAGAAAATCACTTAGAAAAATTGTCACATATTTTTTTCTATACTTAGAAGGTTATGAGACAGGGAAGGAGAGTGCTTGCTGGGTTCGTTTAAAAAGGAACTGACCTAGGCTGAATCATTGCTGAATTTTGGAGTACACACACTGGGTATTTAGTGGAATTTAAGAAGAACGATAGGATGTTTGTTAAAAACAAGCAGAGATTCCACTGCTCGAAACGTGTAAAAAACTCAATAAAGACAATGGAAGTCCAAGATGTTTCTCTTTACTATAAGGATATTTTGGAATTTTTCTTGTAAATCGAATTTTGCTGTACACATTTTATGAAACGATTTTCTACTTGGTAGAGGCAGGGGAAATAATCCTGATAAATTTTGGTGTACACACATCTGGCAGTTATATTGTAAAATGAACTAAACCAGATTTCTAGGAAAGTTGTCTCCTTATACAGATAGACGGCCAAGATTTCTTACCTATATAAGGTGTCATATTTTAAATGTTCCACTGGAATATCTCGCATATCATAGCCATTAAAAGAAAATTTGTCAAATAAATATTGGGTAACTTTAAGGGGGACAAGTGAAGATAATATCAATTTTTTTATAGATGGCTCTGCTAACGTCAGAATGATGTCAACTTCAACTGTCAATTGATTTCGAAATATTCATATGTAATATAACAAGGGCATTGAAAATTATTGGTAACTATAGAAAGATGTGCATGAATGAAATTTGGGATAAAAAAGCACAAGTGCATGCAGTGCACAAGTGCTTTTTTTCTGATTAAAAACCCTTGCGACATTTGCGACACCCCTGTAGGTATAGCTATTTTGATTCATATCAATGTCAGAAAACTTATTGCAGTGCCAGGTGGTATGACTATGGGGCATTAGCACTCGGAGTAGTTGTTTCTGTTTGTTTCCTTCTTAACAGCTGAAATATTTTTGGAAACATTGAAAGCAAATAAGTTTTCAATTTCCAATTAGTAAATATTGCCTTTTTGCATATTTTAAACTAGAGTTTCCTGCGAAAAAGCTAAAAATTTCTATCCCTATTATAGACAACTACATTGATTAAGGTTTAGGTTAGTGTAAGCGTATCGCTTATAGACATCTAGACAACGTGGAATTACCGCAGGAATTTTTTGATAAACACACTCTCCTTATGGGAGAATTTATGCATGAGTGAAAAATAATCGGGGGTAATACCATGAGAGCTTTAAAATTACCGATCATTTTTCACGATTGCATGTATTCCATAATTTCACGACTCCTTTAGGACGAGTGAAATTTGCAAGGAAAACATGACAGAGTGACAAATTATCTGGTTCATTTTAAAGCTCGAGCGGTATTCAGTAAGATTATTTCTCAAATCAAATTGATATAGACGACAATGCTTAAGGTTTAGGTTAGTGTAAGCGATAATACCACGTCGTCTAGATAACTTGGAATTACCGCTGTAATTTTTTGATAAACACACTCTCCCTATGGGAAAATGTATGCATGAGTGAAATAATCAAGGTAATTTTTCTGTTGTTTAATATTACTATGGTTACAATTGTTCATAACAATAAAATATTGAGCAAATATTGAATAACAGGTGGAGAATGAAATTCTCAAAACTAAAGCTGTAGTTTTGTATTTTTTCCTTTTTCAGCTATTCACGTAATTTTCATCTTTTTACCGGATGATGTCACCCTTTATCTGCATATGAGTGACTTTATCGGTTGAAGTAGTTGAGTATGTGACTCATGCTGTCAGTTAAGTGTCGGGATTACTTAAATGCGCATTATCCGTTGGATTGGTTGCAGTGGTTTGGTATGCTGACCCAAGAGATCACCTGATCTATCTATTCCTGATTTCTGCTTATGGAGATATTTGAAAAATATTGTGCATGAACAAGTGCCAACAACCATCCAAGACAATAGGTCAACAAATGCTTGTTAACTTATTGTCAGGGATACAAAATTTTTTGAAAAGAGTGGAACGCTTCATTGCTCTAAAGGAAAACATTTTTGAACATTTACTAAGACATCAATGTATTAGATAGGTACCTAAATCACAGTTTTTAGTGAATATTTCGAATTCTGTTGCTGTTAGCGCCCGTACATAACTTGACACTTTTCTATTTAATTATTTAAGTATTTAATCCAATTCAGAAACAAAAAATATATAGATTTATTTAAAAATTTGTCATCCATCTGAAGTTAGCAGCGTCAACTATCAAAAATTTGATGTTTCCTTAAGTTGTCTCCCTTAAAGATACCCAATATTTATTTTTGACAAATTTTTTTGTACTAGCTCTGATTTGCGAGATATTCGGCTGGAACGTTTTAAACTGGGTCACCCTGTATTTTCTGGAGGCGGCGTTTAGCAGGGTATTAAACTCAATTCTCTGCCACATAGAGGAATCTGTTTTTGCACTTATTGAAACTCATCTGTCATAGACTGGTTTTGCTCTTATTGGAGCTCTGGTTCACGTCACATTTTAGTAGAATTTAGTGGAACTTAAAGAATTTTAGCTCTGAATTTAGTGAAATTTAAGGTGTGCAGAATTTATTGGAATTTTGGTGTATACATTTTATAAATTGATTTTCCCCTCCATTGCCACTGTCTAATGATTGACATTAAGAGAATTACACCTTGATCCCACTGTGACTAAAAAAATTATTTAATTATGTTTTTGAGTTGATAATGTTTTACCAATTGTGAGAAAATAGTACTTGCAAGAAAAAAAGCATTATCAATTTTAACAATTTATTATTAACCATGCAATAATTTTTAGGGTACTTTTTGTTAAAATGACAAATGGTCCACAAACTCCCAAAACAAATACATTATTACGTACGCAGCTGCTTTCTAAGCCTAACCAATTTGAGGAAATATCACCAATCACGAATAATGAAGCCGACAATGCCTTTAGAAAAGCAAATGCAAGGTCAAGTGACACAACTCCTTCTCCTTTGGCCAAGAAGAAACGGAAAGCAGAAAGGTATTATATTATTTTAATTTGGGTAGTCCACTTAAAGTCCACCAGTAGTCCACTTAAAGTAACATCTCCAAAATTTTTTCGCGACACGACAATTTGCGTCGAGTCAAAGCTGAACTATCACTCTACTATTCTCTTGCTTCATTGAATGCAAACTTATAAAAGATTTTTGAATATTCTATCATGGTGGAGTCTCTCACCAAGTTTTATTTTGTTTCAAATAAGTTGAAGGTTTTTGGAACAAAATATTGGCAAAATCGTTAAAGAATAACTGTTGTACCACCGAATATTAACTAACGATCGTTAGTTAATATTTGGTAGTTATACTCTGCGTGGGTTAAATATATTTCACTTACACTTGTTACTATTTGATTGGACTATAAACCGTCGTGCATAAACTGTCTCGCTTTTTTTTATCTATCTTTTAAAAAAAACGCGACTTTCGGTTTTAAAATCTTTGCTGGCTATATTCCACTTAACTAATGGCTCGAATAATGGTGTATTTACCCCGTGTTCGTTAGAAAACGTTCGTTTACCCTGTGTTCGTTAGAAAACGTCATCAAGAAGGCTATGAGTTTTCGATAGAAAAAGGTAACATAATCAAAGTAAATAGACTTTTGTTCTATCATCCTATTTCTTTTGACATTTGCTTAGCCAAGTAGATGACGTTTTCAAATAAACACACCCTACACCTATCACTATTTACTGAGTTTTTAGAACAAGTTTAGATAAAGCTCCGGCAGCTAAGAAGCTTTACTCGGGTTCACCGCTTCCAACTGATCCTCTGGATATTGAACAAACTGAAGTTTTGAACGCTTGTCTTTCTGGGAGAAATGTATTTTTCACCGGAAGTGCTGGTACCGGAAAAAGTTATTTATTGAAGAAAATAATCGGCGCTTTACCACCTGATGTCACGGTAGCAACTGCCTCAACAGGTAAGTTCAGTTTTTATTCAATTTGATAAATTGTATAATTTCCATGCTCCTTGGTTTGACGATAAATGCGACTTCCAAGTACATTTAGCAAGGCTTGGATAAAAATAATGCATAATACGCGAAATATGTACTAAAGCTACACAACAACGTAAGTTAAATAATTTACGAAAGCAGATTAAAAAGTAAGAGCTTTCAAAACTACTTTCTAAAATAAATTTGAGCCAGAAATATGGTTTCATAAATCCGTCGCCGGCGTGAGGAATATTTTAATAGATTGCCCCTCTTCTTCAGAAATAGAAGCAGCATAACCTTGCCTGAAACGAAGAAATAAAAAGACGCAAAAAGACACCCTATTATACTATTATATCAACCCCATAACAATAGGGTTGATACTGAGGAACTGAGTACAATATATTCTAATTGCTTAGAGAGATCAAAGGGAGAGATAACACTTATTTAACCGTCTTGTGATATTTTAATTAATTAGTATAACTTTACTCAAAATATCAAGACCATTTGCTGCTTTCATCATCATTTTGTCTGAGCTGCCTCTGTCTGATGCCTAGAAATATCATAAACAAATCGGGGTGTGCCTTTGCTTTCCAATAGCATATAGCTGGTGATCGCGTTTAGATCTACACTCTGTTGGTTACTTCCCCTTCATGTGTTTCGTGTCTTTGTAATTAAAAGTTCCATATTTAATAATAATAATAATATTGTTGCGAACTCAGGTTTCAATAATTCCAGTGGAGCGATTTAACACAAAAACACTATTTATTTATCCCACAAATACACACAGGTACAATTCGCCTCCTAAATAACTCACTACTTAACACTTTATAGCCTTCTATTATCGTTTAGTACTTTAGCTTATCTATAGCTCGATTAAATAAGACTACTGCTAACGGCGGCGCTAGTCGCCTTTTATACAAAATCCTAAAAATCCAGAAAAGCCTAGAATATTCTTAGAAGAAAAATAATTGCTAAGAGACACATAAAAAAGGTCGTAAGTAACTGCGTTCTAAATAAACAGCAACAAATCACTCGTGTTAGTTCCCATGCCGCAGCGCCCGGATAGGCCGCGAAGGTCCAACCTCTTATGTTGCTCCGCCTCCCAGCGCCCGCTCTCCGTAACATTGCCTTCCTCCTAAGGCTGTTCGTCCCGAACAGATAGAGTTCCATGGTATCGTGCTAATCGATCCAGATAAACAACCTTCATCTTTGACCTGGGGGTCCGCTGGATCCTATACACCACGTCATTAATCTTCTTAATGATGGTATAAGGCCCTTCCCAATTTTGGCTAAGTTTGGGCGACTTTCCCACCCTTCGCCGCGGATTGTACAGCCACACCAAATCACCATCCTGGAAGCCGCGGGAGTTAGCCAGTAAGTCATATCTTGCTTTGGCTCGATCACTGGAGATCCGCAGTTTATTCCTGACTTGTTCATGAACATTGTTAAGCCTCTCCTTGAGCTCTTCCACAAAATTCTCGGAGTTGAGCGAGTCTTTTTCTGGTGTTCCATACATCAAATCCGCAGGAAGCCTCATTTCTCTTCCGAACATCACTTTGGCCGGAGTATAACCAGTGGCTTCGTGTATAGAGCCTCGATATGCCAAGAACATGAGAGGTAGATGCTGAGCCCAATCACGCTGATGATCTGTCACCATTTTAGACAGGTAATTTTCCATGGTCCAAAGGAGTTGTCCTGGTCTTGGGAATTCCGAGAAGTTCCATGACCTTCTGGAAAACAGTCGATTCAAAATTTCGGCCCTGGTCAGAATGGAGTTCGAGAGGGACTCCAAATCTGTAGAACATTTCATTTACTAGCACCGTTGCCACAGTCGCTGCTTCCTGATTAGGCAGGGCCTTTAGTGAAATAATCCATGGCCACCAAGATGTATTTGTTGCCTGACTCAGTCTGAGAAAATGGTCCCGCGACATCAATTGTTGTACGGTGGATAGTTTGGTAAGGATCAATAAAACGACTACGGGATGTGACTACGGTATGTGACTACGGTATGTGAATTCGTTTTATTGATCCTTACCAAACTATCCACCGTACAATATATATCTGGGATCACCAATAACAGCCGCTCATCAATTGTTACCCTCTCAAATGGAGCACCTACAGTGTACTGCACTATTCGGCCTAGTGATCTTGTTCGAGGTAGTTTTGTGGCACGACAAACTTCACACTTGCGGCACCAAGATTCGACGTCTTCATGATAATTCACCCAGTAGTACCGCTCTTTAATTTTGGCCAAGGTTTTATTGACCCCAAAATGATCCACACTTGTTCCGTCGTGCGATTTTCTGCTACCAGGAACAACCAACTGACTGACTAGGGTCTTGCCATCCGGACTCTCCCACGCTCTCTTCAATAATCCATTTTCTATTCTAAGAGAGTGCCACTGGGCCCATAGCGCCTTCAGGTTTGGACTTTTACCAGCAATATCTTGCCACTCTGGTCTCTTGTCGTCAGTCTTTGCCATGAGTATGGGTCCAATATTTGGATCATTCATTTGTTCTTTTCGAAGCGTCTGTGTGGTCCAGCCATCGTTTATTTCCACCGACGTTCTCCTTACAGAAGGAAGTCCCTCACGCGGCTCAGTACTTTGATAATGCTGACTATCTTCTTTACATGGCCGTCTAGACAATGCGTCGGCATTTCCTTGAGATCTTCCTGATTGATGTTCAATTTAGATCTTCTGTCTCTTAATGCGTCCGGCCTCTGTAACACTTTTTCCACCCAAATTATTGACTTGACTTGATTGATTGACTTGAATGATCCTGGGGGTCTTAACGGGCTCGGTCAATTGCCCCCTTACATTGGCCCGAACTCAGGGTCAATAATTCCAGTGTAGCGATTTAACACGAAAACACTATTTATTTATCACACAAATACACACAAGTGCAATTCGCCTACTAAATAACTTACAACTTAACACTTTACAGCCTTCTATTAACGTTTAGTACTTTAGCTCACCTGTAGCTCGATTAAATAAGATTACTGCTAACGGCGGCGCTATTCGTCTTTTATACAAAATCCTAAAAATACAGAAAAGCTTAGAATATTCTTAGAAGAAAAATAATTGCTAAGAGACACATAAAAAAAGGTCGTAAGTAACTGCGTTCTAAATAAACAGAGCAACAAATCTCTCGTGTTAGTTCCCATGCCGCAGCGCCCGGATAGGCCGCGAAGGCCCATCCTCCAATGTTGCTCCGCCTTCCAGCGCCCGCTCTCCGTAGCAATATTCATTATTGTCATCCAAAGGTACAGTAATTTAAATATACATAAAAGGAGGATGAGTCCATTTAAATGTTAACTTCGTAAAGACACTCATCAAGTAGGTATTCTGTAGTTTTTTGCATAAAATTAGACCGATGATTTTCTGACTTTATATAGTCAGGAAGTCTATTTTTTGGAATATTGCAGTAATGTGATTCGTACCGAATGTGTGTGTGAACCGAGTGAACCACTCAAGTTCTCTCTATCTCGTAGAGGTAATCAATAACGCTGTGCCTTCGTTTCAAAGTAGGTCCGATTTTGACAAAGAAGACCAAGGTCAGTATATACAGGGTGTTTCATTAAGGGTGGCCACCAGCTATATCTTGGAAATTAATTGGTTTAGAAGCTAGAGAAAAAAGTTTTGATTATTAAAGTGGACATGAGAAAATCCTGGAAATTATTATCAAGTTCCTAATTTTACCACAAGAGGGCGCAATTAGAAACCAAATAATACAAATAATTTTTTTTGAAAATTGTAGTTTTAAGGTTTATATATTATTCTATTCATATATTATAGGGTATTTTAAACATTATTAGAAAGAATGTACAAACCTGCCTCATTTTGAACTGACTCTTGTAGATGTACTGTGCTCAATAAGAGTGGCGGAAACAATTGGAAGTAAAATAATCAAAATCATTGTAACTTTCAAGCCTCATATCCGATTTTAATACACTTGGTCTTGTTTGGAAGATAATTGCCATTACTTTTAACTGTGGTATCCAGTGCTAAAAGATCGTTTTTAATAAACGTGCTAGAGGGCGCAATTTCAAATTAAAGTGATTTTTTTGGTTTTACACCAAAAAGTTAAATCATTCGATATAAGTTTGATATCATAATCGGAAAGTAGGTTAAATTTGCAACAAAAAATGTTAAGATTCCAATAACATATTTTTTCTCCTTTCAGACCTATCACTTCAAGAATGATTTTTATTACTTATTTGAATAAATATTGTTTTCGTAATTCCATAATAAAACATTCCGTTACAACAATTTTTGTTTTAAAATATGATGGTTTTGTAGGCTTGTCACTCAGTATAAAATATTTACTATTTTATCCTAAACATATCTGATTATTGAAAACTTCTACCTAATTTAAGCATACTTCTAATATAATGTTTTACAATATCAATCTATATAGCTATGAAACAAAATCGGCAGGTATCCATGAAGACAAATAACATTGGTTGTCAGTTGATTCAATTTTGACAAGTTTCGTTTTGCATTTACAAAAAATTCATTCTTGTTGATTCCTTTTAAGTTTCTTCATAGCTAAGCTATTATTATCAAAACTTGCACTTCATCCTTCAAACATGGCTTCAAACAATTCCGAGGCTTTCGACATGCCTGCCGTATATTTCGAATGTTTGCAAAATGCATCTATTGCGGAACGTACATATGCTACTAGATATCCAGCACGAAGGCATCACAGCAGAAAGGTATTTCGCCGATTGGCAATACGTTTACGGCAAACGGAAAGTGTGCGACCCATTCCAGTTTCCTTCAGAAGACGTCCCGTAAGGCATGAGGACAGTATTATCAATGTTCTTGCGTACGTGGAAGTGAATCCGCATTCAAGCACAAGAGAAATTTCAGCAGACATCGGTATAAGTGCCACTTCGATGTGTCGGATATTAAAAAACTTTAAACTTTACCCTTACCATTTAGTATTACACCAGGCCTTATCAGAATCGGATTATGAGAGACGGCTAGATTTCTGTTATTGACTAAGACAGATGTGTTACGAAAATGCTCAGTTCCTCTCCTTGGTTTTTTGGAGTGACGAAGCTACTTATACAAGCTGTGGCACAGTTAACTTGCACAATATGCACTACTGGTCAATTACAAATCCTCACTGGATGCGTGAAGTGGATCAGCAAAATAGATGGAGTGTAAACGTGTGGTGCGGAGTTTTAGGAGGCAGAATTATCGGACCATTTATTTTGAATGTAAATCTAAATGGCGAAGCGTACTTAAACTTCCTACAGAATTAATTGCCTACCCTTTTAGAAGATATTCCTCTCGATGTTAGAGCTTCAATGTGGTATCAACATGATGGATACCCGGCACATTTTGCTCAGAGAGTTCGCAAGTTTTTACATGTAGCTTATCCTGATCGCTGTATTGGAAGGGTTTGTGTGTTTCCGTGGCCGCCTAGATCTCCGGATCTAACTGTTCTAGACTTTTACTTGTGGGGAAGAATAAAAGACATTGTTTATACAACGCGACCGACCACACGAGAAGACATGATAGAGCGAATTACGAACGCTGTTAATTCGATTTCACGAGCTGAAATTGAAACGGCTGTACTCAGTACCAGAGGGAGAATAAATAATTGTATTCGGGAAAGGGGTCATTTTGAACATTTATGAAGTTTCTTAGTATTTTCTGTAATAAAATTGAAAAAAGTTATGTTGGCAGAAATAACTCCGGGACGAATAAAGATATCGTATTGGGATCTTACATTTTTTTGTTGCAAATTTAACCTACTTTCCGATTATGATATCAAACTTATATCGAATGATTTAACTTTTTGGTGTAAAACCAAAAAAATCACTTTAATTTGAAATTGCGCCCTCTAGCACGTTTATTAAAAACGATCTTTTAGCACTGGATACCACAGTTAAAAGTAATGGCAATTATCTTCCAAACAAGACCAAGTGTATTAAAATCGGATATGAGGCTTGAAAGTTACAAGGATTTTGATTATTTCACTTTCAATTGTTTCCCACACTTTTATTAAGCACAGTACATTTACGAGAGTCAGGTCAAAATGTTGCAGGATTTTCCAATCTTTCTAATAATGTTGCCCAAGATTCACCTTAAAACGACAATTTTCGGAAAAAAATTGATTTGTAATATTTGTTTTCTATTTGCGCCCTCTTGTGGCAAAACAAGGAACTTGCAAATAATTTCCAGAATTTTCTCGTGTTCACTTTAATAATCAAAACTTTTCTCTAGCTTCTAAGCCATTTAGTTTCCAAGATATGGCCGGTGGCCACCCTTAATGAAACACCCTGTATATAAAGATGGCACGGTTAGCAGTCTTGAATCTACAAAATGTGGTCGAGCTGACCTCACGAGGGCGCAATTTCAAGAAACATCGAATTATTCGTTTTTGGGCTACAAAAACAATCTGGGCTCCTCTCGATGAACTCCGGAACATTATGCTGTATGATAGCACAAACTGCACCGAGGCAGAGTAAAGCCGTCGCAGAGTATCCAGAGTAACTTGATCGTGCGATCTTCTACCCAATGCGCAATCTCCTAGCCAATGCGCTGAAACTGCATAGCGTATTTGTGGTAAACTCAGTTTGCCAGTCCCAGCTTAGTCCCAAGTCCAGATATACTCCTAAAAACTTTGTGTTGTCTGTCTCTGGATTAGACCTCCCATTACATCTGACGGATAGTAGTCGCTCCTTTCCACCTTTTCTTCCAAAAGACAACGACCCAGTTTTATCAGAATTCAGATTTAGAAAACTATGATTACACTAGTCCTGCATTGAGGCGACAGTATGGGTACATGTTGCTGCCAGGATGTCAATATGTTTGTTTGCCGAGATCACCGAGTTGTCGTCGGCATACTGACAGACAAGTCCAGAGGCCAGGTGCTGACCCATGTCATTTACATAAATAAGAAACAGTATGGGACACAATATTCTATCCATCTTCTGTATTATAAAAGGTACCTTCTTAAAAATGGCCATTTGTGTTGAGTGGTTAGGTCTAAAGCCATACTGACTGCTTGTTAAAAGGTTGTTGTTTTCCAGAAAATGCATTAGCCTGTTATATATTGCTCTGACCTTTGAGAATGAGGGCAGTATCGAAATCAACCTACAATTGCGTATATTACACCTGTCACCCTTCTTGTGTTCTGGTATCAGTTTTGCCCCTTTTAAGCCCGAGGGAAATTCTCGGGGTTTTTTTGATGACATCAGCAAGAGGGCCGGAGATCAGCCCTGCGATCTGCCTCAAAAGGAGCACTGGCACTTCATCAATTCCCAAAGAATATTTGGTGGGCAAGCCCTGTATAATTTTTTCTACTTCTGTGTTGTCAGGCATCGGAAATAATGTCGGCAGAATAGCTGCCTCATCGCCATTAATTGGGGGAGGCACTCTTGGGATTTCGGGAACATTGGAAACGTTAGCCGTAATAAGGGTTGCAGCAAACAGGTAAGCTAGCGATTGCGCATCCTCCTCCAATACAAAATTTGGCCCTTTAAGATAATTTGAGTATCTCTGTGATTGATTTTGTTTGACTTGGTTCTGTAGTAGCATTTCGAGAGTTAACGATTTTATTTTCGTTTAAAGCAACTCAATAAGAGCAAAAACTTTAATATTACTTGTAATGAAAGGAGTAAGCCACTACGCCAACCATTTTGTAAACAAATCAAATCACCATGACAACGTACAATGCAAATCTATATCTCATTCATAGATTATTGGCGATTAAAATTACCGATGGGGGCGCTGCGATTGTAAACAAATATGGCGACTTAGGAGGTAATCGAAAAGTGACGTTTGTTAAATTTTAAGAAGTTTTTGTGGTTGAAACGACTTTTTTTCTTCTACTTTCAAGGTATACTTATTGTGTGATCACCGTTTTTAGAAAATGACTGTTTAAATTAGGTACTAATGATATATTTATAGTTCAACAGTGGTTTCTGTGAATATTTGGAAGTGTTTTTTTGTGAAACTTTTGTGGGCATAATTTCGTGTAAAGCAAAAATTGCTTGAAAAAGTAAGTTTTCATGCAAAATGTACCTTTTTTCGATTCTATTCCATAATTGTGATTTTTTTTGAATTCAGTTATGGCTGAACCTGAAGCATACCTAAAACTAGCTACAGTCTTCCAGTACTTAGAAGCCACGCGGTAACCAGCAGTTCCAAACACTTTTTTGTGTGGCCATTATGGAAATCTACCAACACTGGCAGGCGAAGTGATAAAGATCGTAGCATTGTGCCTTCAGACAAGTGCTCTGCTGAATGGCTAACCCCATGAGGTGTCTGGAGCCATGATGATCCATGCATCAGATTACAAAATTTTAAACTTTAAATGCAGCTGTAAAGTAGATGCATCTGGAAACTATTTAAGTAGGTACATAGTAACTATACTAAAGTGGATGTGTTGTCACCAAAGTGTGTTTAAAATTTAAATGCAAAAATATAGATAAAAGGTTTTTAATTAATTGTTTTATTTTGAAACCTGGGATAATAACAACTTGTGTTCTTATTTTGTCAAGCAATGTTGAAGTTGAGAGGTAAACCATTGCTTTACATTTTGTACACCATAATGCCACAGTGGTTTACCTCTCGGTTGAAGTACTAGCTTTCATGTTTGGCCTTAAGGTTTTGCTCCAAGAGAATTAGGTAGTACCTGTCCTTATTTACCTATTACATCACTACCTAAGCTTCTTATTACCAATACAAAATTAAACATAAATTCTTTGAAAATAAAATGCCTAGTAATTTTCCTAATTTTTTTGGAAGAAAATTTCAAGGGTAAGTAAGTAACTTTGTGCGAGGTAGATTATTTTACTTACCAGGTTATTAACCAATAATATTTGTAAAGATGAGATACTTTAGTCTCAACTTTAGTTATGTATTAGTAACAGTTTCTCACAACTAGGCCAAGGAATACATCTTTTACGAATGTTTGACAAATAATATACAAATTCACAAAAAATGGTCTGAGCGGTAGGCTGTGAAATTTGAAACAAAAAAGCTAAAATATTAAATCGTATGGCCATTTTCAACTTCATAAAAACAAAAATAACCCTATCTTTTACAGTAAGTTTATGTGCCTTTTTATCAGGATACATTTATGTTATTAAGGAGACAAAATCATTTAGTAAACTGAAACTGTTAAGGCCTGTTAAAGATAGTAATTGTTGCTCAGATTTAATACTAAAAGAAAAACTTACAATTGTATCACTATTCTGGGCACCGTTACCTCTGTATCGGTTACCCGAATAAGGGTTGACTACTTTTTGTTGTAATCAAAAAATGAACTGTTTACCAAGACACTATTGCTTTATGATTTGGGATTAATCAAGGAAACACAACAACTTTGTCAAAATCTAGTTATAATGAATTACTAATATAACAAAAGTAGCAAAACATACAGCTATGCAACTTAATAATTGCAAAAGATTGACAATGTTTATATAAGCAGTAAAAGATAGAAATAACCCAACAATCAATTACTAGTAACTATATAGTTTGGTAACCACAGAATCAAACTACAATGCGCTGAAAACGGGAAACTGGTGTGTCAATGGTATCAATGTCCATCTAATGGTATAAATTAAATTTGGGTCAAAATACTAATAATTTTGGACAAGAAGGTATACACAGAGCGACAAAACAAAATGCATCGACGTTTAGGTCCAACTGTGTTGCATTTACTTCGCCTACGTTCAATCTTTCTCGATAGATATTCCAATGTTGAGTGACTTGCAACCAAATTCTGAAGATAATCAGCTAGACCTTTACCTTGTTACTTGTAGTAGTACACTGGGGATTGCTAAAAGGTTGAGGTGGGGGGGGGGGGACTTCAGAGTTAAAGGGGGGCCTCTTATGTCACTTGGACACTTTTATCCAAAAACTTAGACTGTGGTGCTTCTTGGTGCACTGATGTCTTCATATCCACCAAAGCATTTACTACCAATTGTTCCTTAGGTGTTAGATCACTCAATTGTAACAACTTTTCCTCACTACATTCAGAATTTAAAGTCATAGGTTCTTTATTACAACTATCACAAACACTACTAAAGTCTGGGATAGAGAAATCATTGTCTGACAAACTTTGACTGGAGGAAGATTTCTTGATGGTCCCGCAAAAGCTTTTAACTTAGGTCTCAACAAGTTTGATGCTAGTTTTCCTGAAAAATTATTACCCAAAAATGTTAAACAAAAAACACTTATTTGAAAAATATGTCTAAATACCTCTATTGTAATCATGTTGCTTAAAGTGCAATGAACAAACTCTCAGATGTTTGCTAACTGGTTTTGTTATTGATAGGACTTTGATCCAGAATTTTCTCCTGTCCACAAACTCTTCTTTGGAAATACTTCTTTTGGTGTTTTTGGGGCAATTGCAATTGAATTCGCAGCAATCTGTATTATGGATAGTTTTCTTTAGCTTTTTTTTTTGTACTAAAAATTTTTACAAATCACATGATAATTTGAACCACAAAACTAATCATTAAACACCGTAATACATGAAGTAAAAGAAAACTATACAAAATGTAAACAATTTCGGAAAATGTAGGGAAATTTAAAAATAAATGAGACTTTGCTGATGCAACTAGGAATATTAGGATACAACTTCCGAAGCAAGGACGAAAATTACGTATAAATATAAATAAACAATGAAGATGATTACTTCCTAACTAGTTTTACATTTTTGCCCCCAGTTGGCGTCTAGATTTTTTTAATCGCCAATATTAGTTGAGTTTGGTAATTACATCCCGAGCGCTCCGGATATCAGTCTATCTCACTCTAGCTTGTTAAGATTTTGGGAGATGGTCTGTGTCTGGAGCACTCGAATGGAATTACCGAACTGCCGAACTATATCATATATGTTTTAACCCTATTTTCTTAGCCGTTTTGTCAAGTTTATTTCCGATATTTAAGAAGTATTCTGAATGAAACTATTACTTTGCATGGTGTAAAATAAGTCTAAATAAACCCCAAATTTATAATAATTACGTATACTTGCCGAACTTTAACATTTAAAACCTTAAATTTTAAAAAAATAAGGCATCTCTGACAAATCACTCATTTAAATCATTATAAAATTGTCAGCCGTGAATTCTCATGACGTCATAATAGCTCTTTCTTTATTTTTCTGGGAAATGAGGTAACCTATAAAGTTGACAGATCTTGGAGAATAACCTCCTCTACAGTAACTTCATATATTGTTTCATCGCAAAGATCATTAAACAGTAAACCGGTGGTCACTTGGTGACGCAAAACAAGTAACATCTATGTCAATATTGATATATAATAAGTAAATCAGCCTATTCTGGCACTTGCGGTATAATCCTGAGTTTAAACAAAACGAGTAGCCGCGTATGAGTTCTTTGACCAAAGAGGGTTATTCGCGTATTACAAACAAACTTTACATATCCTGAATATGAAAATAAAGTTACTAGAAACGACTGTCACAGTATCTGATAAGTAAACAATATATACCCAGTTATAGTTATGAAGCTTAGTTTATAAGAAATGATAAAATGGAAAGTGTTAAAACGTTAAGTTAATTGTTAAAGGACTAAACGAATCCTTAAGATCTCATTACCAATTCTTTCGAGCAAGAACGTATTCAAAGACAAAGCTGTAAAAATAAATAATTGAGATAATTGGTCTTACATTCTCTGCATCTCTTAATCAGGTGAACTATTGTCGAGACTATTGTTCTCGTCGTCGACTGTTTTCTGGAAGATTGCCGACTGATTCGTACTCTACGTCGACCCAGGGAATCCTAGACCAAGGGTAGCACGGATGATCAACTTCTAGATGTGATGTCTCCTAGCATGCATTTTGATGCGAAGAGTGGGATACAAAAGGAAGAAGGAATCCAAAAGGCGACAAGGAAAACAAAAAAAAACCTTGAATAGAGAAGAGTACAATTAGTTTGATAATTAAACCAGAATTAGGAAAGCGTGTCTTACCTTTTTATACGGAAGGGCGGAAACCGAAGATTGTCACCTGTCGCTAGGCGTAGTGAAAAAGCGCCTTTGCTGATCGGGATTATGAGCTGACTAGGTGTTGCCGAATGTACCCGACAAGTTGGGATATCTCGATTGGGCCCAACCTCGAGTGTTCGAGATATAGTAGATTTGTAGCGAAGTGACCAAGAGAAAACGAAAGGGATGGCAACTAGGCGAATCACACAGAGCATATTTGCGATATCTATCGACAGAGAAATGATTTTATTAAGGGCCCTAATTCATATTATGTAGATTGAAAATAAAATTGCCACAGTTTGTTGAAAATACCGCAGTTGGTACGCGCGTTTCGTCACTCCATATAAATTTTGATGGAATAGTTTCGTCTTGACATTTTTGAAGGTACCAACGACAAAACTCTAATCTTCTTGGAAAATCATTTTCACTTAGCTTATGAACTATTGTGTATTTGCAAGGGGGAAATTTTTTGGCTTTCAAAATTCGGTGCACAGAAGACTTTGGAATTCCTGTGTCTTCATTTATATTTCTTACCGAAGTCTGTGGGTCATTATTTATTATTTCCAAAATAGCATTTCTTCTTTCTTCAGTGTTAGCCTGATACGGTCTCCTTTCCTTTTCAAAACTTTCGTGTCTCTGGATGGAAGTTCAAAGTACAAGTCACTTGAAAGTTGTGAATTTCTGTTACATTTAAAGTAACATTCGATCATATCAGTTTTCTCGTTAAAAGAAAATTTTGAAGCCTTTTTAAAAAAAACTATTTATACATAAACAACAATACAGGAAACATGTTTTATCGTATCTTCTTCATATGTGCTGAAAGGGGATAGGTATAAGAAATTAAGATTTCAAAGGTAACTTGATGGCAATAATAAGTGAATGAGATATAGTGCCGTAATTCTTTAATTACTAATGATAAAAATGTTTTGCTCTCATTCATTTTTATTATTTTTTTTTAGCAATAAAATGGTAATTTTTAGCGCTATTAAACAATGTTAAAATTAAAGATGGCTCTCATATGAAAAACAAAAGTTAGTATCTTAACCTCAAATACCGAAGACGATAGATCATTTTCGTGAATACTAAAATATTCAGCATAAAAAAGTGCCCTAACAATGTCAAAGTTTGACAGCTGTCAAATAAACAGTTTGCATAATAAGAAAGGTGTTGGATCGCAGGTGTAGGACAAATAGCCACTTCACTTTCTCGAAATCGCCAACGTTTCGACCTTTATTTTTAGGTCTTCCTCAGGGCTACAATAACAACATACGTATGACAAACTTTAAATATACAGGTAAATTAACGTAATTAAAATTAATTAAAAAGCTTCACCAAACTGGTGCATCTTGCAATTATTAACAAAACAAAACAAAAACAAAAAAAAACATTCAAAAAAAAACGAATGAACCATTTGACTTGATGGCCATGCATCACTAGGTAATTGAATTGCGCGCCATACCCGCAAAATACGAGTAAAAGCAGTTACATATTGGAATGTATTCTGCCGCGGGAGGGGACACAGCTTACCTTTTTCAGTCAGTGAAGAATGTCACCAAATCTTATACTGACCGTCATGGCAGTACACAAAAACGAAAAATTGTTAAAATCCAGACGGTGCACGTAAAAGACAAGCAACAAACACACGGGCCAACGAAACAAAACAGAGAAATAAAACCAGGAGTCCAAAACGATAAAGTGGAACTCGACCTGTACGAAGTGCAGTGTTTTGCCCAATTTTTTTATTTATTTTTTTCCTTTCCCCATTCACATCGATTCATACATTATCTATGTTAGGCCAGATGCAGGCCACAAAGAAGAAGAAAGAAGGCGATGTCTACCTCGACTGTGTATTTTTAATATGTTGTAAAAGATTGCAATACAGCACACTCAAATTTTGGGTATCGGTCCTATCATTAACAGTACTGTTAATATGGATGTGTATCATTTCACTGATAACTCGCCTATGATAATTATTCTCTCGGTCCAGTATGGTGGTGTTCTGAAAATCAAAATTATGACCCCAAGTGAAATGGTGCTGTGCCAAAGCAGTCCTTTCCCTCTTTCCCCTATTGATCTCACGACAGTCATATTCATGCTGGTAAATTCGGTTCTTGAGGTACTGCCGAGTCATTCCCACACAGCACTTATCGCACATTCCACAAGGTACTCTATAAATTAATTCGGATGAAAGAGAAGTGGGGACAGGATGCTTCAACCTCGAATAAATTTGGCTCAAAGTTCTAGTGTTGTAATATGCCAGTTTAATATTAGGATTAACACGTGATAGTCTGTATTGGATCCTTTCTGACAATCCCTTGATATATGGGAATCGGCAGTAAGTAAGGTCATGGGAACGTAAAACGCGAGATTGAGGCGCAAGGTGATGCTGGTATTCGTTCCACACCCTATTTATGAGGCTAGACGGATAATTATTGGTTCTTAAAATATGTTTTACTTTTAAGACATTAGTACGATGAAAAACAGGACTGCTAAGCTGGATAGCTCTATAAAACATACCCTTTATGATTGATAACTTTTGAGTGGTAGCATGTGAAGACAAGTAATTAACAACCCGGCCAGATGCAGTAGGCTTCATGTACCAGTCTGTAAGAAGAGTCCCGTCCCCTTGCCTGATGACCAAGGTGTCCAAAAATGGCAATCCGGCGTTAACCTCCGTTTCCATAGTAAACTGTATTCTCGGGTTGTAATCATTAAAATAATTCAAGAGCTCATGGAGAGCATCTTTAGGACACGCCAAAATGGTATCGTCAACATACAGTTTGATGAACGGTATCGGAAACGGAATGGTCGTTATTACACGATCAATCAAGTCCTCCATCACCAAATTAGCCAAGACAGGGCTAGCCGGATTTCCCATTGCGGAACCGTCGAGCTGGTCGTAAAACCTTCCATCAAGCAAAAAATAACTATTGTGGAATAAGAATTGGACTATTTCGCAAAACAGCTCACGCGACAAAGTCGTGTAGGCTGATATGTGCTTCCAATTTTTTTTAATTATGGATAAAACTAAATCTCCAGGAATGTTAGTGAACAGCGACACCACGTCCAAAGAAACCAGAACATTATCAGGAGGCAACTGTATTGACTTAACACAATCAACATCTCAAATGAGTTTCTAATATTATAATGGGATGTTGTTGTGACATTAATTAAGATGTTGTGGACAAATGTAGCCAATTTATAAGTTGGTGAGTTAATACAGCTAACCACAGGTCTAAGACTTAGGTTAGGTTTGTGTGTTTTTCTCAGTCCATACAGCCGTGGCGCCACCCCATTGTATGACTTCATCTGTTTCGCAGAGACCTCATCAATGTAGCCATCATCTTGCAACCTCTTAATAAGGCCGTTAGCCTTAGTCTGTATACGAGACGTGGGGTCACCACTCCTCAAACGGTACGTCAGTGGATCTTGGAGCAAACTCATCAATGCAGTGAGATATTCGTCCTTGAGCATCAACACCGTCGAACCCCCCTTATCTGAGCGCATTACTAACACCTGCTGGTGTTGTTTAAGGAATGATTTGGTGGTATTCAGGTCTTTGACAATAATACTTTTGGCATTTAGATTGCTGTTTTTAGCAAAAGAGACAAAATTAGTTATGCTGTTGATACACTGCGCTCTTGTCTCATTCCTTACCTCATTTTCCTCTGGGACATGTCGCTCTATACAAAATTCAAGGTATTCAATTATATTCACGAGTGGAATCTCTTTATAGCGCAAGGGAACGGCAAAACCAGGGCCCGCACACAAAGTTCTTTCGACTTCCAAAGGGAGCTGCATATGAGAGTAGTTGTATAAATATTTATCTTGAACATTCAATACCACGGATGCACGGTCATTACACAAACTCAATAACTTCTTAATGTTATTTTTCTTTATAGAATTAAAATATCTGTTAAAACTTGAGGTTCGAGAATTTAAGAAGTTTAAATATAAATCTCTGTCACACAGTTGAGAAGCAATATTTTTTAACCTAGCCAACTCAGCCTCCAATTGTTCAACTTTCCATATTGTAATCTTGATCTCTAAGCTAACTATAGACTTCTGAAATCTACTGGATAACCTATCAACAGTATTTATATATGGGTGGTGTTCTGTCTTTAACGCGTGTAAACATTTAATATTATTTTTTACATGGTTAGGCGTTACATTTTTACTTCTACACTGTAAAAGGAATACTTTCCTGTTAGCTAGGGAAGCAAGTTTCGTCTCAGTGTTGATCCAGGCCTTAAATACTTGTAGTGTGTGCTCGCCATACGTACGTTGGATGTGTCGAAAAAATCCCCCGTTAACTGTCATCATATTGCGTTTTGCGTCCTATCAATGATTAGAAAGGTGTTGGATCGCAGGTGTAGGACAAATAGCCACTTCACTTTCTCGAAATCGCCAACGTTTCGACCTTTATGTTTAGGTCTTCCTCAGGGCTACAATAACAACATACGTATGACAAACTTTAAATATACAGGTAAATTAACGTAATTAAAATTAAGTTTGCATAATAATGGCCAAATAAAGAATTGCCGATTTTCAGTTTTTTTAAATTATCTCTAAAACCAAAAACGGTAGCTCATTTATCAAAAGACATTTAAAATAAACATAACATCCTCTAAAGCTTTCCTAATTTAAACATTTCTGTAACTTCAATATTAACCGAGATACCAATGGTGAGCATCGAATTTGGGACACAGTGTATATATCACATATGAACTAACCTGACATAGTCAGAGTACTGACGAATTTCTGGATTAATCCAATTTGGCTTTGTTTTCTTTACCCTGTGAGTGCATCGTGGAAAACACCCATCAAAATAGTAAGAAAATGTTTGTATAAAAAAGTTGTATTTCAGTCAGAGTGAACCCAACTGACGAGCTCTAGTGGGAGCGAAACGTGTGTTGGGAGGTAACGCTCTGATCTCGTACAATTTTTCGGCGAATTTTTTCACTGGGTTATGGAAGATTATTCTTCTGTAATAGATAGGCCTATATACACCGGACACAGGCTAGATGTGCTGTGTCATTCCTGCTTACAAAATTCACAGTGTTTTTCATTGGGGGGTATGTTTACAAAGAGCGGCTTTGCATTCAGCTGTCGTCTGGTGAATATGGCCGTCCCTCCACATTTAAATTGTCTCCTGGACTATGGAGTATGCTACAGGAGAATGTTACTTATGTGGTCCGACTGCAGCCAATGCTTTGTGATGCATAGCAAATCCGGGGCAAGCTAAACTAACAGCACGTTAAGTTCGTTTCTTTTACTGTTTAAGTTTTGCACATTAATCTGCAGTAAACGCAATCTAAATCTTTATTTAAAGGTTTTACTGCCTTTGTAGTTTTGACTGGTGTCGTCTGCCGAGCTTGACCTGAAACTGTCTTGGCTTGACTCTTTGTGTGCCTAATTTCCTTGCTTGGTAAACACTCTTTGTTGGTTATTTTAGCTCGTCTAAAAAATTACGACCTAACCCAAAGTTGAATATCTGGAATGTCACTCGTTTAGGCCAAAACTCTGGACTGTCTACTATGTCTTTAAGATCATATGGTACTCCTACCAGAAAGAATCGCTTGTTTCCCTTTTGCATCTTTGGCTGACACTGTTTAATAGTAATTTTGTCTACCAAGATATTTGCATGCTTCATAATATGGTTGTTAATTTTGTCCTCAGTGACATATTCTCTCAGTTCTTGAGAAAAAACCAAGCTTTCTTGTCATTATTTATACCACATCCTCCGTTCGAATTTCCTGGCAGATATTTATTTTTTTAGTTCCAGAAATCGTTGCATATTTCTTTTTGCGCACCTTGCTCGGAAAGCTGGGATGAATCCCTCACACTCCCGAGAGTTGGTGGAACCCACGTCCCACTCGTGTTCTGGTGGCTGTTCTAGCTGCTCGGCAGATGGTTCTGTCGCTCGTAAATGCGCTACATCCCTATCAGGTTTATTGTGGCATTGTGGGTTGCCTAAAGCTGCAGCATGAAGCTTTTTATTGACAGCTGTCGCTGTATCCTGCTTGTTGTTTTGTTTTTCTTTGTTTTCCGCCTTATAAAAAAAATTAATATAAGATCAGTCATGTCAGAGAAAAAGAATGCTAAAACTGCCGGGAACCCCTTACAACAGTAAACTAAGTATCCGGTGCCCATGCGCGAGTTTATGGACTGTGGGTTGCCAGCATTACCACTATTGGCACTATTACCAGAAATATCCCTAAAATATCGAGATCACGTGACGATAAAGTATTAAGTATGTCCAAGGAAGTGCTTCATATTTGCGGTCTATCCTAATATTCTTAGTAAAAATATTATATTTTATTCATTATTCTAAGAAATGTGTTTGATATCGACCTTAGGAAACATTTTTTAAGAAAGTCTCGAAGACTGTGAATGCAATTTGGCAATAATGCAAGTGATTTAGCTGCGTCCTTTTCTATTTTGACAAGCCTTGGCATCTTATAAAATATGATGATAACACAGTGTAAGGAATAATACATTATATCAGTAACGTCAGTCCGTCGAAAATACAAAACTCCTCTCGCCCTGCCCCGTCCGCCCGGCCGCCGGTGGTGCACCACCAAATCGGTTTTGGCAGTGCATCGCTGGTGCTTGAGTGGTATTGGCGATTAAAAAAATCTAGACGCCACCTGGGGGTAAAAATGTAAAACTAGTTAGGAAGTAATCATCTTCATTGTTTATTTATATTTATACGTATTTTCGTCCTTGCTTCGGGAGTTGTATCCTAATATTCCTAGTTGCTTCAACAAAGTCTCATTTATTTTTAAATTTCCCTACATTTTCCGAAATTGTTTACATTTTATATATTTTTCTTTTACTTCATGTATCACGGTGACTGTGGGTTGCCAGCATTACCACTATTGGCACTATTACCAGAAATATCCCTAAAATATCGAGATCACGTGACGATAAAGTATTAAGTATGTCCAAGGAAGTGCTTCATATTTGCGGTCTATCCTAATATTCTTAGTAAAAATATTATATTTTATTCATTATTCTAAGAAATGTGTTTGATATCGACCTTAGGAAACATTTTTTAAGAAAGTCTCGAAGACTGTGAATGCAATTTGGCAATAATGCAAGTGATTTAGCTGCGTCCTTTTCTATTTTGACAAGCCTTGGCATCTTATAAAATATGATGATAACACAGTGTAAGGAATAATACATTATATCAGTAACGTCAGTCCGTCGAAAATACAAAACTCCTCTCGCCCTGCCCCGTCCGCCCGGCCGCCGGTGGTGCACCACCAAATCGGTTTTGGCAGTGCATCGCTGGTGCTTGAGTGGTATTGGCGATTAAAAAAATCTAGACGCCACCTGGGGGTAAAAATGTAAAACTAGTTAGGAAGTAATCATCTTCATTGTTTATTTATATTTATACGTATTTTCGTCCTTGCTTCGGGAGTTGTATCCTAATATTCCTAGTTGCTTCAACAAAGTCTCATTTATTTTTAAATTTCCCTACATTTTCCGAAATTGTTTACATTTTATATATTTTTCTTTTACTTCATGTATCACGGTGTTTAATGATTAGTTTTGTGGTTCAAATTCTCATGTGATTTATAAAAATGTTTAGTACAAGAAAAAAGCAGAAGAAACTATCTATAATACAGATTGCTGCGAATTTAATTGCAATTGCCCCAAAAACACCAACAGAAGTATTTCCAAAGAAGAGGTTGGCGTGGATGAGTTTGTGGACAGGAGAAAATCCTGGATCAAAGTCCTATCAATAACAAAACCAGTTAGCAAACATTTGAGAGATTGTTCGTTGCACTTTAAGCAACATGGTTACAATAGAGGTATTTAGACATATTTTTCAATTAAGCGTTGTTTTTTTACATTTTTGGGTAATAATTTTTCAGGAAAACTAGCATCAAACTTTTTGAGACCTAAGTTAAAAGCTTTTGCGGGACCATCAAGAAATCTTCCTCCAGTAGTCAAAGTTTGTCAGACAATGATTTCTCTATCCCAGACTTTAGTAGTGTTTGTGATAGTTGTAATAAAGAACCTATGACTTTAAATTCTGAATGTAGTGAGGAAAAGTTGTTACGATTGAGTGATCTAACACCTAAGGAACAATTGGTAGTAAATGCTTTGGTGGATATGAAGACATCAGTGCACCACGAAGCACCACAGTCTAAGTTTTTGGATAAAAGTGTCCAAGTGACATAGAGGCTCCCCTTTAACTCTGAAGTCCCACCCACCTCAACCTTTTAGCAATGTACTACTACAAGTAACAAGGTAAAGGTCTAGCTGATTATCTTCAGAAATTATGATTTGCAAGTCACTCAACATTGGAATATCTATCGAGAAAGATTGAAGGTAGGCGAAGTAAATGCAACACAGTTGGACCTAAAGGTCGATGCATTTGGTTTTGTCGCTCTGTGTATACCTGCTTGTCCAAAATTATTAGTATTTTGACCCAACTTTAATTTATATAATTTGATGGACATTGATACCATTGACCCACCAGTTTTCCGTTTTCAGGGCATTGTAGTTTGATTCTGTGGTTATGGAACTATATAGTTACTAGTAATTGATTGTTGGGTTATTTCTATATTTTACTGCTTATATAAACATTGTCAATCTTTTGCAATTATTAAGTTGCATAGCTGTATGTTTTGCTACTTTTGTTATATTAGTAATTCATTATAACTAGATTTTGACAAAGTTGTTGTGTTTCGTTGAATAATCCCAAATCATAAAGCAATATTGTATTGGTAAACAGATCATTTTTTGATTACAACAAAAAGTAGTCAACCCTTATTCGGGTAACCGATACAGAGGTAACGGTGCCCAGAATACTGATATAGTTGTAAGGTTTTCTTTTATTAAATCTGAGCAACAATTACTATCTTTAACAGGCCTTTTCAGTTTACTAAATGATTTTGTCTCCTTAATAACCGAAATGTATCCTGATAAAAAGGCACATAAACTTACTGTAAAAGATAGGGTTATTTTGATTTTTATGAAGTTGAAAATGGCCATACGATTTAATATTTTAGCTTTTTTGTTTCAAATTTCACAGCCTACTGCTCAGACCATTTTTTGTGAATTTGTATATTATTTGTCAAACATTCTTAAAAGATGTACTCCTTGGCCTAGTTATGAGGAGATAGTTGTGAGAAACTGTTACTAATACATAACTAAAGTTGAGACTAAAGTATCTCATTTTTATAAAGATTATTGGTTAATAAACTGGCAAGTAAAACATTCTACCTTGCACAGAGTTACTTACTTACACTTGAAATTTTCTTCCAAAGAAATTAGGAAAATTACTAGGCATTTTATTTTTAAAGGATTTATATTTAATTTTGTATTGGTAATAAGAAGCTTAGGTAGTGATGTAATAGGTAAATAAGGACAGGTACTACCTAATTCTCTTGGAGCAAAACCTTTAGGCCGAACATGAAAGCCAGTACTTCAACCGAGGGGTAAACCACTGTGGCATTATGGTGTACAAAATTTAAAGCAATGGTTTACCTCTCAACTTCAACATTGCTTGACAAAATAAGAACACAAGTTGTTATTATCAGACTGTGAAATCTTTCATAAGTTGGTATTATCCCAGGTTTCAAAATAAAACAATTAATTAAAAACCTTTTATCTATATTATTGCATTTAAATTTTAAACAAACTTTGGTGACAACACATCCACTTTACTATAGTTTTTTACTATGTACCTACATAAATAGTTTCCAGATGCATCTACTTTACAGCTGCATTTAAAGTTTAAAATTTTGTAACCTGATGCATGGATCATCACGGCTCCAGACACCTCATGGGGTTTGCCATTCAGCAGAGCACTTGTCTGAAGGCACAATGCTACGATCTTTATCACTTCACCTTCCACTGTTGGTAGATTTCCATAATGGCCACACAAAAATTAAGTGTTTGGAATTTAAGATGTTTTGTCCACGACCACTTAATAATATATTGATATTCAGCTTGTTGACAAAAGTAAAATAGTGCTCATATAGCGTCAGAGGGATATATGAGTAGAAACAGCTCGCCATTTAAGTTATATATGTTGCCTTGGCAACCAGTAGGAGTAGGCAACAATGTAATATCATCAATGCCGCAGCGTAAACAATGCACTGGTGGCACCGGTTTTGCCGTCAAACGCGAGTGTCACTTTGACACTTCAACAATTTTATTTTCACTTGCTATAGATTTTATAATTTGTAATTATTAGACAATGGCAATGGACAAAGTATAGTATTATACTGGCTTTTTATGGCCATTATTCCCATTCCCATATTAGAAAAAAATCGTTTCAACCACAAAAACTTCTTAAAATTTAACAAACGTCACTTTTCGATTACCTCCTAAGTCGCCATATTTGTTTACATTCGCAGCGCCCCCATCGGTAATTTTAATCGCCAATAGGTAGTGTATATAAAATTATTGAAATGTCAAAGTGACACTCGCGTTTGACGGCAAAACCGGTGCCACCAGTGCATTTCTTATGCTGCGGCGTTTGATATTGCGTTTTTGCCTACTCCTACTGGTTGCCAAGACAACATATATAACTTAAATGGCGAGCGGAAATAATATCATTATTCCCGCTGTTTCAACTCATATATCCCTCTGACGCTATATGAGCCCCATTTAACTTTTGTCAACAAGCTGAGTATCAGTATATTATGAAGTGGTCATGGACAAAATAATTAATTAAACTCTTCGAGTAAGAAAAAAATAGAAATTATTTTCTGGTTTGCGAACATCAACCACCCTGTACCACAATAAATTTGTATTACAAAAATGGTCTCATAATAAACCCATTATTTATTATATTATCTATGTAGAAACATTACAAAGGTAAAATTATCCATTATCAAAGAAATAAAGTTACGTTTAAAAAAGACCCCGTAGCACACTCCTAGAAAGATTCCATCCAACGGTTGCTGTATCGCATTTACACACAAGTTCCTCGTAACTACTCGAGAAAACCGTCGGGTGCAGGTGCGCGCGGCACGCTTTAGTTTTGGAATTTTCAAAGTGCCGACACGAACTGACCCTACTGATATTATTCCTTATACTGTGATAATAATAAAATAGCACAATAACTGAACACGGTAAACGTTCCGAGTCCGACTTTTCCAAGAACTTTAGCGGCAAATTCAAAGTGCTTTTTTTCAAGAAGATTTGGACCGGAAAACACTCCTTGCGGATATGAGTCGAGTTGAGTGCGTGGTATGCCTGGATGAATGAGGGAATATTGTTAAATTGTTAATCGACATATGCCGATTCTAGCTTACCCGTACAACAAACGATATTATTAGTCAGTTTAAATGCACCTTCAATTAATTCATTGCTCCTATTCCTTAAAAATTAAGTATTTAACTGCAAAATTAGTAAAATATATTGTTACGATTCGCAGCGAGGCCGCATGGGAGGCGGGGCAACGCGTGTGTGGTTGGTGGAGCTTCGCGACCTATCCGCGCTGCGTCATCGCTGACACGAGTGATTTATTGCTCTGTTTATCTAGAAGGCAGTTGTTTACAACCTTTTTTTTATGTGAGATTATTCAAGAATTCTTATCAAGAACTTTCTAGGTTTTTCTGTAATTTTAGGATTGTGTATAAAAGGAGAACGCGAGCGCGCCGCAGAGTAGTCTTATTTTAAGCGAGCTATAAGTAAGCTAAAGTACGAAGCGATAATAGAAGGCTATAAAGTGTTAAGTAGTGAGTCATTTACTAGTCGAATTGTACCTGTATGTATTTGTGCAGTAACTAAATAGTGTTTTCGTGTTAAATCGTTACACTGGAATTATTGAACCCTGAGTTCACAACAATTGGTGTCAGAAGTGCGATTCCAGTGGTAATTTGAGGACTAATATTGTTGAACTGTGAGTGAGTGCTTCATTGCCGGACATTATGTGTTTATGCCAGTGACCAGAAGCCAGCATCAAGCGATGGAGGATCAACTTGCCGCCCTGCTGTCCCTTATGCAACAACAGAAGGAAGAGCAAGAAGGACGTTATGTAGAACAAAAAGAAGAGCAGGAAAAACGTTATAAAGAACAAAAAGAAGCACAAGAAAGACGTGATCAAGTTCAGGAGCGACGTTATCAACAACTGAAGGAAGAGCAGGAAAAACGTGATCAAATACAGGAGCGACGTCATCAACAATTCAAAGAAGAATTAATGAACCATCTCCCAGCTAGGGAGCAACAATTGGAAGAAAGAATAATGCAATCGGTTAACGGCGTCAACGAAGGACTCGAAGCTGTCAACCAGAGGGTTCTCGAGCTAGAAAAGAAATTCCGGGAACAACTTGAGGACGACAACGTGTCTACAGAGAGTTTTAGCACAGCCAACGCAAAAATCGAGCCGCCCGGTACTACTGCATGGGAAATTTATAAAACTCAGTTTGAGGCAGCTGCAAAAGCTAATGGTTGGTCCGAGCCCCAGAAAGCTACATCATTAGTAGTAGCACTTCGTAGAAAAGCTGCTGAATTACTCCAATCTCTGTTGGCAGCTGATCAAAGTAATTATGCAGCTTTGGTACACTCTCTGCAACTACGATTCGGAAATGAGCACAAAGAAACCGTGTTCCAGGCCCAGCTGAGGATGAGACAGCAGAAGTCAGGCGAATCCTTACAAGAATTCGAGACGGACATAGACAGACTAATTCACCTGGCATATCCATCGGCCCCTGAATCTTTTCAAACGCAATTTGCCGCCGAAGGGTTCATTGACGGAGTTCGCGATAGTGACATGAGATACCACTTACGTCTAGTAAGGCCCAAGAATATCACTAGTTCGGCCTAGCACTAGTTCGGGCCCTGGAATTCGAGGCGTCACGAGTGTCATCTAGTTCTTCTCCACGTGTAAGAATGGCCACTTGCGATGACGAGGAGGATACGTCAAGGACTGAATCCATGGCAAGTTTACATAAAACGATTAAGGATATGGCAGTCAATATACAAGCCCTGTTGGGAAGGACGCCTCGATCAACAGACAATCGGGGCATAAAATGTTTTAACTGCGGCAGACTGGGTCACATCAAAAGTAACTGCAGCAATAGGGCAAGAAGTCCGTCGCCGTCGTTTAGAAGACCGAGCGGCGACCAAGACCGCCCTAGGTCCCAGGAAAACTAATTCCGGTCAATGCAAGGGGGCAATTGACCGGGCCCGTTAAGACCCCCAGGATCTTTAAAGTCAATAGTTTGGGTGGAAAAAGTCTTACAGTGGCCGGACGCATTAAGGGACAGAAAATCCAGATTACCTTCGATACAGGAGCAGATGTTACCATTGTAAGGCCAGATAAACTTGTCGGATATACCATACAACCACTGCCCAACCCTATTATGTTAAAATCAGTTACTGGAGAGTCTTGCCCTATAGACGGAGAAGCCGATGTTACCATCATTATTGGAGAAAGACTTGTAGTTCAGCATAAAGTGTTGGTTGCCAGGATCAAAGACGAGTTTATTTTGGGCATGGATCTCATCAGGAAACATGGATTCTTCTATGATCATAACCGGAATATTCCCACGTTTGGAGATGAGGAGTTTGCATTAACCAATGGAAATGTTGAAACTAGTATCCGTTTACTGGTGGTGGAAGATGTGAAAATTTCTCCAAATTCAGAACAAATTATCACAGTGACTTCTGAAAATGATCCTGGGTGGTCCATAGGACTTATAGAACCTAACCTGGATTTGACGACTGAAATCATGGTAGCCCGAACTTTGACCGACACGAAGAAGACTATGCCAGTAGGAGTTGCCAATATTGGAGAAAGGACCATCAAGCTCAAAGAAGGAACAGTTCTTGCCAATTATGAGCCTGTACAGTGGGTATGCAATTGTGTCGAAGCAGAGACATCCAAAATTAAATCTTCTAACCAAGCTTCCCCAGAAGTTATTGATGCTTTCAAACGACATTGGGGCCATCTGTCAAGCGAACAACTTCAATCTGCAATAAAATTTGCTATGGATGAATCTGATATGTTTAACTTCAAGAGCAACGGCAGTCAAACTGATTTAGTTGTCCATAAGATCAACATAGGAGATGCCCAGCCAATACGACAACACCCACGAAGGGTCCCTCTGGCTAAACAACAGGAAGTTAACAGTTTGCTGAATGAAATGTTAAAGGAGGGCGTCATAGAAGAATCATCTAGTCCATGGTCGTCGCCTGTGGTTCTTGTTAAGAAAAAAGATGGTTCAGCGCGGTTCTGTATTGACTACAGGAAACTTAATGATGTGACCAAGAAAGACAGCTACCCTTTGCCATGTATAGACGACACCTTAGCAACTTTATCGGGATCAAAGTGGTTTTCCACTCTAAATTTAAAAAGTGGGTACTGGCAAGTAAAGATTGCTCCCGAAGACAAAGAGAAAACTGCATTTTCTACTGGTTCTGGGCTATACCAGTTCACTGTTATGCCTTTTGGATTGTATATATATGTTCCATCAACTTTCGAGCGACTAATGGAACTGGTTTTGAGGGGGCTGACTTGGAAAACTTGCCTGGTTAGATGACATTATTGTCATGGGACGTAATTTTGACGAGCATTTGAGGAATTTAAGAGAAATCTTCAGCAAGTTACGGAATGCTCACCTGAAGTTAAACTACAAGAAATGCAGCCTATTCCAAAAGCAAGTCGAGTACTTGGGACATACTATCTCCGAACAAGGCATTAAAACTAGCCCAAGTAAAATATCTGCCATTAAAGATTGGCCAGTTCCCCGAGACAAACACGAAGTAAGGAGCTTTTTGGGACTATGTACTTACTACAGCGGATTTGCCCACATCGCAAAACCGCTGCACAAATTAACAGAAAAGAAAACACCGTTCTTGTGGAACCACGATTGCAGTCAGGCGTTTGCAAGGCTTAAAGCTGCCCTCTGTTCTAGTCCAATCTTGGCTTACCCTATAAAGGGCGGACTGTTTATTTTGGACACGGATGCAAGTAACTGTGGTCTAGGTGCAGTACTCTCTCAAAGACAAAACGTGCAAGATAAGGTCATTGAGTTGAGTACTACACTAAGACTTTAAGTAAGCCAGAAAGAAACTATTGCGTCACTAGAAAGGAGCTGTTGGCCATCGTTAAAGCAGTCGAACATTACCATCGCTATTTATATGGAAAAAGGTTCCTGATTAGAACTGACCATGGAGCCTTGAAATGGTTATTACAGATGAAAAACTCTGAAGGTCAAATAGCCAGATGGATAGAGCGCCTGCAGCATTACGATTTCCAAATTGAACATCGACCAGGAAGGTCTCGCGGAAATGCCGATGCATTGTCTAGACGGCCATGTAAAGAAGATTGTCGGCATTGTCAAAGAACTGAGCAGCGTGAGGGACTTCCTTCTGTAAGGAGAACGTCGGTGGAAATAAACGATGGCTGGACCACACAGACCCTTCGAGAAGAACAAATGAATGATCCAGATATTGGACCCATCCTCTCTGCAAAGACTGACGACAAGAGACCAGAATGGCAAGAAATTGCTGGTAAAAGTCCAAACCTGAAGGCGCTATGGGCCCAGTGGCACTCTCTTAAAATAGAAAATGGATTACTGAAGAGAGCGTGGGAGAGTCCGGATGGCAAGACCGTAGTCAGTCAGTTGGTTGTTCCTGGTAGCAGAAAATCGGACGTACTACAGGAAATGCACGACGGAACCAGTGGAGGTCATTTTGGGGTCAATGAAATCTTGGCCAAATTTAAAGAGCGGTTCTACTGGGTGAATTATCATGAAGACGTCGAATCTTGGTGCCGCAAGTGCGAAGTTTGTTGTGCCACAAAAGGACCTCGAACAAGATCACGCGGCCGAATGGTGCAGTACACTGTAGGTGCTCCATTCGAGAGGGTAGCAATTGATGTCGCGGGACCGTTTCCTAAGACTGAGTCGGGCAATAAATACATCTTGGTCGCCATGGATTACTTCACTAAATGGCCTGAAGCGTACGCCCTGCCTAATCAGAAAGCAACGACTGTGGCAACGGTGCTAGTAAATGAAATGTTCTGCAGGTTTGGAGTCCCTCTAGAACTTCATTCTGATCAGGGCCGAAATTTTGAATCGGCGGTTTTCCAGAAGGTCATGGAACTACTCGGAATTCGCAAGACCAGGACAACTCCTTTGCATCTACAGTCGGATGGGATGGTGGAGAGATTTAATCGGACCATGGAACATTACCTGTCTAAAATGGTGGCAGATCATCAGAGCGTGATTGGGACCAACATTTACCTCTCATGTTGATGGCATATCGAGGCTCTACGCATGAAGCCACTGGTTATACTCCGGCGAAAGTGATGTTCGGAAGGGAAATGAGGCTTCCTGCGGATTTGATGTATGGAACACCAGAAAAAGAGTCGCTCAGCTCTCAGAATTTTGTGGATGAGCTTAAGGAGAGGCTGAACAATGTTCATGAACAAGTCAGGAATAAACTGCGGATATTCAGTGATCGAGCCAAAGCAAAATATGACTTACTAGCTAACTCCCACGGCTTCCAGGATGGTGATTTGGTGTGGCTATACAATCCGCGGCGAAAGGTGGGGAAGTCGCCCAAACTTAGCCAAAATTGGGAAGGACCTTATACAATGATAAAGAAGATTAATGATGTGGTGTATAGGATCCAGCGGACCCCCAGGTCAAAGATGAAGGTCGTTCATTTGGATCGATTAGCACGATACCATGGAACTCGTATCTGTTCGGGACGAACAGCCTTAGGAGGAGGGCAATGTTACGATTCGCAGCGACGCCGCATGGGAGGCGGGGCAACGCGTGTGTGGTTGGTGGAGCTTCGCGACCTATCCGCGCTGCGTCATGGCTGACACGAGTGACTTGTTGCTCTGTTTATCTAGAAGGCAGTTGTTTACAACCTTTTTTTTATGTGAGATTATTCAAGAATTCTTATCAAGAACTTTCTAGGTTTTTCTGTAATTTTAGGATTGTATATAAAAGGAGAACGCGAGCGCGCGGTAGTGTAGTCTTATTTTAAGCGAGCTATAAGTAAGCTAAAGTACGAAGCGATAATAGAAGGCTATAAAGTGTTAAGTAGTGGGTTATTTACTAGTCAAATTGTACCTGTGTGTATTTGTGGAGTAACTAAATAGTGTTTTCGTGTTAAATCGTTACACTGGAATTATTGAACCCTGAGTTCGCAACAATATGATAAACATCAATTAATTGTCAAATCGACGTCAAAATGGCGGGTTCGGAAAACATTAGAACCAACGATTTCGGGTGGCCTTTCTTAGAGTATGCCTAATCTTAATTTTAATTGAAAAAAAAGAATAGAAGTACTCTCAGAGCGCAGTTGAACCGTCACCCGAAAACACCATTTAAAATCTCCCGCATGTGCTATTTGTATTAAACCTTCTGTTGGCAATTCCAATGCCTTCTAAGGACGTTCTAATCTCTAACGTGGGCTCCATAGGAGACTGGCCATATAGTTCTAGAAGGTATTTGGTTCCCGCGCTGAGTTGATGTTGTTTACCTTTTTTTTTGTGGCCTTTCTTCCAACAATGAGGATTTTTTCATCAACACAACAGGCAGTTGTTTTCCTCCAGAATTACATCTTTGCTGCGTACTTCTGATAGTAATTCCTTCAAATACTGGATTTCCAGCATGCTATCAGTTTCCTTCCCATCTACAGCCTCTGGTTTGGTATTCTGAGGGAGGTTATTTTCATCACCATCACTGTGAGCCTTACATTTAACTCGCGTTTCATCAATAATAATGACCTTCTCGGCCCAGTATCGTGCTACACATGATTTGTGAAATACTCTTCCGCAGTTGACAAGAAATAATACTATTTTACCGAGCACGAATTTTTACACGATCGCTCTTTGGCGGCTATCATCACAATTTCATCATTATAAAGAGGGTTCATAAGAAGAACCTCATAGTAAGTCATGGTATTAAGCTGTTAAAAACTAAACGTCTAAGAGAGAGAGTTCATAAAAAAAAATGAATATCGGAACATTTTATGACATTTTCGATTTTCAATTTTTTATGAAGCCATCTCAGACCTACTGTTTTAATTCCATGGCCTACTTGAGGTTTTTTTTATGAACGCTTGAATCTATCTATCTGTAGCGGTTCATTCTCATGTTTATCGTTTGCAATATGTTTTTTTTTAACATTTTCTGTAAATATTTGTTTAAGTTAGGTTCTTTTTAACTCTTTCTCTTTTTATTTTTTTTTTAACCTTTGTTAGAATCTAAATCTATAGTATAATGGTTTTGTTTTGAGCCGCCGAAACAGTAATTGTCATTCATATTTTCTACTGGGTTTGTTGCCTCTTGCTGACTTGATAAAATCCAAAAAATTCGGTCGAAACGTTGGCAATTTGAAAACAAGCGGAAATTGTTATTTTATCCCCAACCCTTTAATCCACACGTTCTTAATATCTATTGGTTAGCAATAAAGCGCACAATGGCCACAATGTACTTTTACTCTCCGGAAGTTAATAGTCCGGAAGGAAATAATAGTAAAGCTTTAACTTCTTTATTGTGAAGTTCCCAGCAGAAGAATAATCGTCGCTGGGCGCAAAGGCCGATCCCGGGCCCCCGTAGGAATCTTTCCCAGCTAAGCTAACGTAGAGCCTCCAAACTCCTGCCTCGATGGCTTGACCTGACCCTTAACCTCCGAATTTGCTACATAGCCATGAGAGGTTAGCGGCCATTCGGTCCCCACCCAGGCGATGCGTCGCCAGGCGCGTTCGACGCTCAAAGGAAAAGTGTTGCTGTGTTGCTCTATGCTTTCATATTCTTCGATTCACCAGTTTGGAATTGCTTACAATATTAGCAAAAACCAAATGAACAGGATAGAAACCTCAGGTTTGAAATTAGTTAACTCTAAGTCAACAGTCTCAAGTTTTAGGAGGATAGAAACCTGTTGTAAATAATTATATATAAAGCTTTAGCGTCTTTAAACAAGTTCGGGCTCAAGGCCTTGATAGCGACGGTTATACTTCTGTTGGGGAGGAGTTCCAGATTCAAGAGTCGCCGGTGTGCCCGGGAAAATACACTTTTTATTGTTGTGTGTAAAGTAAGGAATTGTAATTCTTATCTTGTGGAACTAGCAAATGCCCAAGCGGGTAACCCTATTCATCAAACAAACAAACAAACATAGAGCAACACGTCAGCGAGTAACTGTTTTTATAAATTTTATTAGTCGACAGGGACACGAGTCGCGTCGCTTTCCTGGAACCAAAATGGCTGACTATTCTTTTTGATACAATTCATGAGTGTAGAATTATGGACTATAGATAAATGGAAATTACATCAAATAGAATTATAAACATACTTTATTAAGTTTCCGGATTTAACTGTTCTTTTTTCTGAATTTTCTTATTTGTCTAATGTTCAAACATCAAAATACATTTAATTGTTATTTTATTGAATAAAATTTATATTTCTTTATTTAAAATATGTAACTGTAGCCCACCTTTGATTCGGCCAAGCCCAGAATCATATATTTTACCTCCTCCTTTCCCATACCGTCGTAACCACAGACTCGTGTGTCGAACTGTAACATGGCCGAGAAGTAACTCACTCTCTTATTAATTAACTATTGATAAGAAATCCTTTGACAGTAACCATTTCTGTGTCGTAAGTAACCTAAACTTGATGGTAAAAAAAAAACTTCTTTTTTAGGTGTGGCAGCTTGCCATATAGGTGGAATCACGTTGCACCAATTTGCTGGCATTGGTGGAGGCGACGCAACTATCGAAAGAAGCTTAGAATTGGCCTCAAAGCCTCCGACAGTAACTATATGGCGGAAATGTAAACATTTAATTATTGATGAAATTTCAATGGTTGATGGAGCGTACTTCGAAAAAATTGAAGAAGTGAGTTATTTTCTTGTATGCTATTGCAATCTCTAAAAAACATTTGTTTTGTCGCTTGTCTGTACTGTAAGTTTGATTACTTGAGGTTTTCTATACTCTCCTAACGTTTGTCAGCACTTTTCTGAAATTCCTTTGTATACAGGTAATGATATTTCAAACTTCATGCGATTCTTTAAAAATGGCCATATAATTAGCTGAAACACTCAGTAAAAATGGACAACAGGTTTAGTTGTTATTAAGCAACAAAATAATGGTGTCCAGGAGTTTAAATCTTATTCCAAGTTCCATTAAACAATAAATTTCTTCGCGGATACGCAAGCAATAGAAAAGCTTATTGAAGTTGTTCAAGTATTTAAGTAAATGAAATTTAATAGTCACACCAATAACTATTTTTAGGTAGCCCGTAAAGTACGGAGAAACGAAAAGCCATTCGGTGGGATTCAGTTAATATTGTGTGGCGACTTTTTTCAACTCCCACCAGTGACCAAACCACTGCCAGGTGAAAAAAAGGCTGCTCTTCCAAGATTTTGTTTTCAGACGAAAGCATGGAGGAATTGTTTGTTAAATATTTATGAACTAAAGCAAATTCACAGACAGACTGATAACACATTTATTACTATTTTGAATAAAATTAGGATAGGTGGGTTGGTTTCACTGATTTTCTATAGTAGATGTGGAGTAGAAAAAGATCTTCACATGTCAGGTGGTCTGTTCTTCTCATAGCAGACATATTCCGGAAACCCAAAAAAATGGCGTACGAAGGGCAATGAGCTGATGCTAATCTTGAACACGTACTTCCATAACATACTGCCTTTTCCTTGCTGAACCTGATTTCAAAAGTTGGGGAGCTGGTACTCGATGCACTATGCGCGTGTGCGTGGATTGTGCCAAATTTCGAATTTATATAAAATAGAATATTTTTTCGTCACATATTTGCGTCGAGTCACTTGAAAAAGAATCGGCAACATTGGACGTCAGGAATTAAGCGTCAACGGCCATATTACCCATAAGCCCATTAAAGCAAATGAAATTATGCAAATGGCCATTGGCCTCTGTGTTGTTTGGGTTTTAGAGTAGAGCATTTTGAGTGTTATTTGTTCTTGTGAACCAAAACCAGACTCTTAAGTTTCATAAAATATTGTGCGTTTAACTAGCTGCCATTTTCAAAAGTGCGCTCAATTTTCAGCATGCGCAGAAATTGCAAAGTACAAGGTATTCTGATATTTAGATCCCCTCGCTTTTGCAGTCCAAGGCCAGCAATCTAAAAGGTAGGCAATGATCAATATGTTTTGGACGTATGTGATCTTGGCACGCCCTTTTTGATTAGTAAGACCCACTGTTACAACTTCAGTTTAAACTTTAGTTTCAAGATATAACCTAATGATTTTGACAGATTAGCAATGCACTGTACTTCAAATCTGGAGTTTAAACTGCAGACTAAAGTTTAAAGTGAACTTCTAAAAGTGGCACGGGCGATTTTACAAGTTTAATTTGATGTTAAACGAAAGATTTTTACAGATGAACAACTAAATATACGTCAAATCTGGAGTTTAAACTTCAAGTAAAGTTCGAACTTGACTTGTAAAATGTTCAGTGTTTTTTGTAGTCCGTGAACGGTATAATGCAGATGGAGCAGCTTAGACAAAAATTGCAAACATTTGAACGGGAGTTATAGGTTATCCGTCGTGGCATCAGCAATGTTGCCATATTTACGGTTGAGCAGATATTGAGAGTAACTTTGTATTTTTAAATATGAGTACTACTTTATTTACCTTGCAATCAGTATCATACCCCTAAGGTAATCACTCAGTTTATAGTTATTATTTTATTTCTGCAATTAAGTTCGAGGTAACATTTCAATAACAGACCCCTGAAATTCCTAATTTTTCATTGATTTTTTTCAAAAAAGCGTCGTCAAAGTCAATATTTACCATTCCCCATTATGGGTTCTACATATTCTCACCTTCGAAAACTTGTGGGGTAACTTAAACCCTTTAAATTACCCCACACTTAAGAGTGACCCCACATATTTCGTTAACTTTCCCAAGAAACGCGGTGGTAGAGCAAAAAGAATGAGTTTGCGATATCTAGGCACTTAATTTTTAAAAACAGATCTCCTGAACCTCTCAGTTTTTAAAATTTTTTGATTTATGTAATGATGTTTGATATATCTACTTTTCGAAGGATGTGATTTTCTCTTGCAGGTACTGGGTTAATATCCTTGTGTTGTGAGACCACTGATCAAATGTTTTCTTTTATCCTCGAGAATGTCTCAGTACTCAGTACCCTTTTGATCCTGTGTTTACGTACACCCTGTATAAAGAGTGTTACGAAAAAGTGGAGAAATCGGTTAATTACAGATTTTCTGAAAAAAGAAAGAAATGCGACTTGTGTTATCTCTCTATTACAAATTGCTGCAAAACCAATATTATATTTGAATTTCTCGCCTTAAAACAAATCTCTAATAGTTCCTTTCACCTGTAAATATCAGTTCTCTATATTATTTCATTTTTGGTCTACTACAACATAGCGCAGGTAAATAATACAGACATTGTTTTGAAAGAATTTCAATAAAGGCCGACTCAGAAGTGATCACAGCACCTTTGTCAAATTTACTGTCGAGAAGATATTATTCTCAATATCTTTATTTTTCTTTTTACACGTTGTCGTACAACAAAAACCGAGTGATACAAAGAACTGATATCTACATGTTCAAGGAACCATGCAGAGAGGGTTCTTTGAACATGTACTCATCGTGAATCTGACAGCCATTGCTGTGGGCACGACAGCACGACGAATATCTCAAACTCCATTCTTCACTATTTGACCGTACCCGATTAAACAAACAGTGCAGAGCTGATTGGAGACAATTTAAAATAGTAGTTTTATTTAAAAATGTAAAATTACCTCAATATATGTTCAATCATAAATCGAGTAGGACCTCACCAATAACCCTCCCGTTAAAATAACTGCAATTTTGGTCCAAGCCAGACTTTTAAAATCCATCCAAGTTTCTCGACTTTTAAAATCTACTGTATACTAGAGGTTGATCAATAGAAAAATTGAACCAGTAGGTCGTATAATGTCAAAAAAGAAGAATTAAGATACAAAGTGTCATTTTTATGCTATCCTTTTCATTCAAAAATTCATAGCCAACTTGATAAATTTTTCTAATGAACACCGGACTGTACACAAAGTCCCTCGCATTTTATTAATTTTATTCGAAAATGGCCTTTAGAACCTTTTTTAGGTAATTTTACTCAGATAAATTGTTCGTTGACATAAAGGATTTCGGTATGTATTTTATCAGTCAACAGAATACGCTTTTAAATGTTGAAGAAAAAGTTTCAGTCTGTAAACGCATAATCACAAAACTTATAACAATTTTGCAAAAAATTATTTTGAAAATCAATGATATATCAAAATGCTAACACTTTATATGCACTTTTAACCACGGTGGTGAACCTTACACCCTGTATATTCCGCCGAATAAAGGGTTCTTTTACGGACAATATCCTTGGAAGCTATCTGAACAAAAGTGCTATATATATATATACGAGCTGTTCATTTGAAATTGTCATGTAGAAGGTTATGAATTTTTGGAAAAGATGACATCATCAAAGTAAATGGACTTTTGCTCTTTCATCCTTTTCTTTTGACATTCCACATCCAACTAGACGACGTTTTTAAATGAGCATCCCCACTTACCCCACCATATTTGTATCTAGGTAAAGTTGATGACGATGTAGTAAGTGCTATAGCTGCTACTTCGAAGCAGAAAATTGAGGTTGATGGTATTTTGGCTACTAGATTATGTTCGCATACTAAGGATGCTGATATTATTAACGAATCTAAGCTTCGAGCACTAACAGGTACCAATATTGACTCAAAGTCTAGTTTACAAAATTAACTACTTTCAACTGTCTTTCTACGCCTTAGGAGAGTCAAAAATATTTGATGCAGAAGATGCTATTCCCGGATCTACCAGAACGCTAGACAATCAGACGCCAGTTCCGGGACGATTAGAGTTGAAGATCGGAGCTCAAGTAAGTTATACAGTTATTATACAACTAAGATACTTATTCCGTTGACCTATAAAACTAGTCGCTTTCTAGAAAAATATGCCCTTGAAAAATAAAAGTTTTATCTCTTAAGGGGGCTGTTTCTACATTAAAAAGATTTCGTTGAAATAAAATGACTTATTTTTTCTCTTGTTTCTTTATTGTGGTGGTATTTTTTAAATTAAATGAAGTAATAAAAAAACGAATGCTGATTAGGTCACTAAGCCTGAATTCTTTTTCAAAGTCTCAGAAACAGGTACGTCATCGACACTCTGGAATCGTCTCTCAGGTCAATTTTGTAGAATTTGTCAGAAATTGTGATTGATTCTTCTAAGACTCCTAACTCCGGTTTTCCTCTTGTTTTTGCACGCACTTCGTACATCTTACACTGTTCTTCGACATCTCTTTTCCAGTCGGTCCACTAAAACCTCCTAACTCTGGCCAAAATTCTATTTATGTGAAGGCTTTTCCGTCCGGTCAAAATACAATCTAAAGTATTTTCCGGGCTTTGAAGCCATTGTCCGATGGAATTTCTTCCTGACGTTTTGTCTACAGCTGCGGCAGACATTATCTATGGCGATGAAGCAATGGGCGAAGTGATCTCCCGTGCTTCCCGACGTTAGGACTGTCCGCCGATATTCCACCGCAGTCACGCTGCAGTGAAAGGGTTGGGATGGGGGTGGGGAGAGCGCGGGGTTTCGGGTCACTTTTTCGGGCGGAAAGAAAGTCGAAGTATACTTGCAGTTTATTAAGTCCATTATTCTCAAAAAAAAAAAAAAAAAAAAAACAATAACCTAGAAGAAGTATACGTCACTTATTTTCCTACTTACCAAAATTATTAATACAAAGTATACGTCACTTTTCCTACCTACTAAAATTAATAATGTTTACAATCTAAAGCGTTTTTCGGGTTTTGAAGCCGTGCTCCATGAAATTTCTTTCTGACGTTTTCTCTACAGTTGCGGCAGACATCAAAGGCGATGAGGCAATGGGCGAAGTGATCTCCCGTGGTTCCCGACGTTGACTGATTCGACTGTGGTGAGCTTTGTGGTATTTATTTCCCCGCCCTCGCGCTGCTGTGGAGGAACTGAGGAACGCGGGGTTTCGGCGCACTTGAAGTATGTCGAAGAACTCCAGTCTCATTTAGAAACGTAATTTCCTCCTTCCTGTTGAAATTGTTGTCGTGTTTAAAGATCTCAATGGCCTCTCTCGTTAGTCTTGGATAGAAACGCTGCGATTGATATAAGATATCCACCTCGTTGAAAAGGATGTCGTGATCTTCGGAGAGTGCGTGCTCTGCTACTGCTGACTTTTGTGTTTGTCCCAGCCTGCACCTCCTCTTGTGTTCCGTAATCCTCGTGTTGAGGCTGCGTTTAGTGGTGCCAATGTCTACCGAGCCACAGCTGCATGGAGCTCGGTAAACTCCGGATGCCGATAGGGGACCTCTGCAGTCTTTGGCCGATCTCAAACTCTGTTGTATTGTACGAGTGGATTTAAAGACAGTTTTAACATTGTGATTTTCCAGTTACCTACCGATCCTGTGCGTTACTTTGTGGATGTATGGTAGACTTGTCCATCCGCGCTTTTCTTCATCTTCTCTTGTTGTTCCTTCCTGGCGCTCTACATTCCTTGGACGGATAGCCCTATTGAACTCGTGCTTGCTGTATCCATTCCAACCAAAGGCTCTTTCCAGATACTTTATTTCCCGTTCCAATTCAGCCGGCTCACAAATTCCCGTGGCTCTCGCAGACAGAGTCTTTATGACTCCCCTTTTCTGTCTGGGATGATGATCCTTTTCAACGAGGTGGATATCTTATGTCAATCGCTGCGTTTCAACCTGAAGGAGAAAATTACTGCAGGGGAATAAATACTACGGAGCTCACCACAGTCGAATCAGTCAACGTCGGGAAGTACGTCAGGTCACTTCGCCCATTGCCTCATCGGCTTGGATAATGTCTGCCGCATCTGTAGACGAAACTGACTGACTGAGTCAGGAAGAAATTCAAATGGGCCACGCCTTCAAAGCCCGGAAAGCACTTTAGATTGTAAAATTCTATTTTTTCCAAATTGAACTACACTTTTATCTGACTTTTCCCATTTACGGTGATCTAGCCGATCAAGGAAATCCCATTGTAGGCAATAACCTTTCACAGTCGGCGTAAATCTTGCTACATCATGCTACTCTGGCTTTTTTCCTTTCTCCAGCCAGTCCTCGATTACTCGCAGGTTGGCATCTGCCCGCTGTCCGTCCACTATCTGTTTTTTCTCATGCTGTTGACGGGTTCTCGCTGGGCAGCACTCTTCATAGCTCCAGCTTTACACACACACAACAGTTTACCTCAATACTTGGTTCTCTTAACTTACTATCTACCGGGTGTTGCATCGTCGGGCGGGACATAGGAAATCCCATGTAAATTTTGATAGGGTCAATTATTGGCTTCCCTAATTATTTTGGTGAATAAATGTATTTAGTTTTTTTGTAGAGCGCTAAAATTCGCAATCAATAGGATAACTTGAAGCATTTTTGATCAACCCGTTTACGAATTATTTGCCAGGAACATTTTTAATATTTTGTCGTTTTTATCGCCCCGTATTCACCGACCAGTCAAGGTAAGAGTTGGCTCTCAAATAAAGCTGTCATGAATTTTTAGTGTTTGATAGCCAAGTCTTACTGTCGTCTGTAAATACAGGGCGATGAAAAGGACAAAATACTTAAAAAGTAATTGGAAATAACTCGTAAACGTGTTAAACACAAATGTCTGAAGTTGTCCATTTAGTTTTGTTCAAAAATCTAAATTTTCTTCAAAAAATCTAAATAGATTTTTCTCTAAAATAATTAGGAAAGCCAATAATAGACCCTTTTAAAATTTACATGGAATTTCCTATGTCCCGCACGACGATGCAACACCCGGTATATCGGTAAAAGGGAACGTGCAAGTGACCAAAAATCAGTTGGTGATTCCCAGATACTATCTGCGCTGTCTAAAATGTTAATTGTTTGTTTGTTCATAACAATATCCGCAGTTCCTGGTGAAGAATCGAATGACTTTGCGGATATACAGGGTGTCCCGAAATAAAAACGCAAAGTGTTAACAGCATATTCTCACGGCCGGATTACCCCTTTTCCGCGCTCCTAGGCAACAACCCCCAATTTTCGTTCGATGAACGGTTATTTTTTTGCTTGCTGCGTGCAGTCAAACTCTGTCAAATAATTAATCCTACCCTGCATATTGTACAATGATAAAAGCTTTAGCTTATTATTTATTAGTAAATAAGTAGCTATTTATTAATAAATACGTAGCTAAGATCAAGTTACTAATGGTAGAGCGTTTTACGTTACCTTTTAGAGACTCACGTACATTCTAAAAGAAATGAGAAATGATTTAAAAAATTATAAAATAATCAGATCGTTAATCATAAATAGTAACTCTCTGTCATGGTAGTCCGTTTTGTCTTTTGTGCGGCATATTATTAATCCAAAAATTTTAGGTCATGCTGCTAAAAAATATCAATGTATCCGCTGGGTTGGTTAACGGAGCTAGAGGAGTGATAAAAGATTTTAAAAATGGACTTCCCGTTGTGCTTTTTAGGAACAGAAAGGAGTATTTGGGACAGCGTGAGCAATGGGCCGTTAAAACTGCTGGTAAGTTATCGCTAATCTGCAATGCCTTTTAAAGAACATAACTTCTATATAAATTCTAGGTGTGTGTCCACATTTTATATGTATTTCTGATCAAACGTCTGCTTTCATTTAAGAAATACTTCATTCTGAGTATGAGTCTAACTTGACTTTTTAGCACTGTTTATAATACAATTTGGATATCGCGTGGGTTTGACAAAGTTGAACTCATCTTGTTGTTTAGTTCTTGTCTGTATAGGTGTACACAATCTGATTTTTGCAAATTCTTTTATTCGTCCTGGCTAGAAATAAACTAAGAATCAATTGAAACACACCCAAAATTTTGAAAGAACCTTAAAACTGTCTCTCTCTAAAGCCACTCAACTGATTTTCGCTGGCGATGCCATTTTGGTAAGATCCATGTATAGACTGCTTTAATTGGTTATGTACTCGGTTATATGTTTGCAGGTTTCCTAATACAGGGTTCAACAAAACTTGATGCATTATTGTAAAAACTTTTTGAGCAGATAACTTTGCGGAAAGAAGATTCAGCATTTTTTGCCACGGGACTATGTAGAGACGCGTCATACCTCGGGACATATTTGGTGTTTTTTTTGGATATTTTGCCTGGTTCTATAGATATGTAGTTTTTTCTATAAAAGGTATCATTTAACACTGGGGCTCCAGTTTGCCCCATAATACAAATATTGATAAACATTTCGTACGGAATTTAAAGACTATTACGAGTATTTAGCGTCCCAATAAACTAAGTAGTAGGTGGATTAGCGGGATGGGGACAGCATCTCATAAGATGGCCACTATAAAGGGCCCGTTATACAGAGCCTACAGTCTTAGTAGCCCTAAATTCCATAACAAAAATACCACTATCGTTAAAACTATATTAAGAAACAACAATTATCCAACATGCCTTGTCAACCGTATTATAAACAAATTCAATCAACGTAAAAATATTACGAACATTAATGAAATTAATTGTAGTGATAAACTCATATATTATAGATTCCCTTATATTAAGGGACTGTTTGAAAGAATTCAGAATCTGTTTAAAGGGAGAATGCCGAATTGTAAGCTAGCATTCTATAATACTGAGACTGTTGGGTCTGTATACACAAGGCTTAAAGACAAAACACCTATCATGTCATGTTCGGGGGTGATATATGGAATCCCTTGCGACCAATCTAATCGTTGCTACGTGGGTACTACTGGGCAATTGCTGGGTAACAGAACTAAACAACATAAATATGACTGCCAAGAGCGTAATAGAAATAAAAAAGAACAGACGGCCTTAGCTCAGCATCACTTCGGGTCTGATCACGCGTTTGATTTTAACGGCGTTAAGATACTGGACAGGGAGCCTAATTATACTAAACGCATGATTAGTGAGATGATCCATATAACAGTTAACAATACCATCAATAACAGGACGGACACACAGGGTCTAAGTGTTATATATGCTAATTTGCTTAATGAAATTAGGCTGCGAACTAGCACCTTAGTTTGATTCTGCTGGTGACATACGATCCATCGGATTAACCCCCCTTTCCTCACATTGAAGCCTGAGCCCTGTATCACGGCCTTACCATTGCTGTGGTTTTGTGGTCGTTCTGTTGCTCGTCGCTCGCCTGCTCCGTACTTAATTTTCGTTATTGTTTTATGTAAGTTTATTGGTGTTTTGTTGTCATCGTGAGAACCTCTGCCCATGACGTGGACAATGGACACGTTTTTGAATAGAATGTACGTACAGGACTTCGGCCTATCAAGAGGTACAAATTTGTGTATATAAATGTTACGTTCGTTTGTGGTTTTGCGTGTAAATTTCTTGAAGGGAAAAAAATTATTTTTTTTTTCTCTAATCGTATATTTCTAATCTGTATAAATTTTTAATTGTAATTTTAATTTAGTCATGCCCCTTGCCATAAACTGATCGATGTTTCTTGTCTTTATAGCATTGATAAGGACCACAATATATGGTCGAAACGTTGGCATTTGATAAAAGCTGATTTGTCGTTATTTGTCCCCATCCCGCTAATCCACCTACTATTTAAAGACTATGCATAGGGCAAGCTAGACGTACAGGCGTAATGGCTATAAAGTTAGACACGTCTACAGTGGCGACCAAAAAGTAAAATTTTTTCAAATATTCAAGTGATAATCGAATGTCTACAATTAAGTGATGCGGAACAAAATGTATGGATGATTTTGGAATTCCGCTGCCTGATTATTGCAGCTATTAATGATGACCTCAGGACCTTTTTCCGTCTTTCCTTATATCTCCATTAGTTTAAAAAAAAATGGGTTTTTCTAAAAGTGTAACATTTCAAGACCATAAAAAAACAAATCTCCTATTCAATAAGCATTACAAACATTTGGAATTAGACGTAGCCATCTGAGAAACAGAGCTATGCCCATTTGTTTAGATGTACAGGGTGAGCCACGAAACTGACATTAATCTTCAGTTTTTTAAGCTTTATATTCTGAATTCTGATTCAATGAAACTGAACTTCAAAAATTGTTTGTATTAATACAAACAGAGAGAATTAACCGATAGTCGCAATTTTTAATTTGAATATGTTCAGGAAGTACGGCTAATAACAAGATGTCACAGGTAAAGATGAATAACATGGGGGCCTTGAAGACACTAAAAGATACTAAGTTGAATAAATAGGAAAAGCTTAGAATAATCTAATATTGTTTTTAAGAACTTAAAAACTTTTTACTGCGCTCGAGAATCTTTGAATAATTCTAAATCCTTGCAAACAATTCATCTATGTTGATAGTCAAAGCAATGCCCACTCTTTTAGAGGTGTAGGTGTAATATCATAAAAAGTCACTGATAAAATTTTAATCAGAGCAAAACTATATTAAACGTAACAAAGTAACAAAATTAACAGCTTATTAAAAATATGGAAACAATAATAAAAACATTTTTTTGTTAAATTGCCCTTCTTCAGAGCCGTACTTCCTGAACATATTCAAATTAAAAATTGCGACTATCGGTTAATTCTCTCTGATTCTATCAATACAAACAATTTTCGAAGTTCAGTTTTCTTCAGTCAGAATTCAGAATGTAAAGCTTAAAAAAATGAGGATTAATGTCAGTTTCGTGGGCCACCCTGTACATCTAAATAATTAGGCATAGCTCACAGATGACTACGTCCAATTCCAAATTTTTGTAATGCTCACTGAATAGGAGATTTGTTTTCATTATCATATGCTCTTGAAATGTTACACTTTTAGACAAACCCATTTTTTTTAAAACCAATGGAGACAGAAGAAGGTCTCGAGGTACCATTAATAGCTGCAATAATCAGGCAGCGGAATTCCAAATTAATCATATACAAATTCTATTAAATCAAGTTAAATTAATCATATACATAAATAATAGATGTGTTCAACTTTATAGCCATTACGCCTGTTCGTCTAGTTTGCACTATGTATAGTTTGCACTATATGAAATTTTTATCAATATTTGTATTATGGAGCAAATTAGAGCCCCAGTGTTAAATGATCCTCTTTTATAGAAAAAAGTAAATATCTACGGAACCAGGCAAAATATACAAAAAAACACCAAACATGTCCCGAGGTATGACGCCACATACCAGCGTAGCAAAAATGTTCTGAATTTCTTTTCCGCGAAGTTATGTGCTCAAAAACTTTTTACAAAAATGCATAAAGTTTTGTTGAACCCTGTATTAGGGAACCTGCAAAACATATAACCGAGTACATAATCAATTAAAGCAGTCTATACTTGGATCTTACCAAAATGGCATCGCCAACGAAAATCGGTTGAGTAGCTTTAGAAATAGGCAGTTTTAAATTTCATTCAAAATTTGGGATGTATCGTTTCAATTGATTCTTAGTTTAGATCTAGATCGAGATTACGACTCGAAGATTATGATAAACTTACGTAGCATTTATTGTTCTCCGACGGTTTATACGACAAACATATCTGTCGCTGCTATTGTTGTGTTTTTGTCTTGCGACCGCAGCCACTCTGATAATTATACTCAGAAAGTCCCTGCTCCTGCCTAAAACCCTTTTTATCGTAGATGTTGAAGTCTCCATAATATAAGCAATAACTTTTAATGTGCGCCCTTGTTCGTTCAACCTGTCATGAAATTAACAAATTAATGACAATAAAACATTATTTTCACCTGCCCGGCCTACCCACTAATATTACTGATATGAGCCAACATCAAGGTCCCCTTTTACACGCCATAATTTGCGTAAAGTAGGTTGAATAAACAGATTTGCGCAATAATTTGTGCGTGAAAGAGCAAATATTTTATTTGTACAGGGTGGCCAACTAAGACTGCGAGATACTGTATTTGGAAAACTATCCATCGTAGAGGCTTGCGGCAAAAAAGTTATTACTAAAATGGCAAGTAGGGAAGTTGTTTCTGAAATGGCGGCTAGAGGGCGTAACTGCAATATTGATTCTAAAAAAGTGACGTTTCTGAAGTGAATTCCGCTATATTAACCTAATAAAAAAATACCTGACCTTTAAAGTTGAAGATAATCTGAACCTTTTTTGTTTGAAAGGTTTTCCTCTATCTCTAATGAAAAAGTGGTGGGAGGTATTCAAAGATTTCAGTAAACAACGCCCTGTATCTTCGAAACGGCTGAGCCGATTTTAACATACTTGAGCTAGTTGAAAAGAGCTATTCTTGGGCTATAAATGTTATAATATTTGAAGTTTTGTTGGTCCCATATGTCGCCGCTAGAGGGCTTTTTTCGACATTCCGACAGAAATCGTTAATTTTCTATAATTCTAAAATTAATGCATTGGAATAATTTTTTTTCCATGAGGAAGTAGTTAAATTATGCCTTAACCTCGCGAACACCGCATCTCGATATCTTGTTCCTAACCTAAAATTTAGGCCAAAGAAAATTTTATAAAAAAATTCCTTCAATTTTTATTTTTTAAAACATTTTTCTGGAATTTTTATTTAAGTTGTGGCCCTAAAAAGGACCGATTTAAAAAAAGAAAGATTTTCATTGTCCCCTTAAATGCTCGAAGTGCTGACCATCGCGCGCTATGCATTGCTGAAGCCTCTCATGGGTAGATAAAACTGCAGCTTCAATTTCGGCTCTCGGAATGTTACGTATGGCATTACAGATCCGGTTTTTCATATCTTCTCTAGTTGAGTTTGAAACACGATGTCCCTTAACCGCCCCTTTAAATAAAAATCAAGACAAGCTAAGTCTGGTGATCGCGGAGGCAATGGAAACAGAATTCTTCCAATTCACCGTTGTTGAAATACTGCGTTGATATGCTCTCGCTAATAGCAAAATGTGCTGGGCAATCATCCAACTGCAAATACAAGTTTTGCCGTGTTTTCAGTGGCACATCTTCCAACAACATTGGCCAAAAAGTCAAGAAAAACATCGCCACTTAGGAGTTGCTCGACAAAATAAGGCCCACGCACATTTGAACTCCCAACGTCCTTGATGCATTTTGTAAGCACAAAAATTGCTCAAAGTAACGCTAAAATTTTGACAATTTGAGAATTACTTATGTTTTGATTATGCATTTGTTTGTTATTCCATGGCCTGCTTCTATTAAATTGTCTTTTTCGTATATGCCCATAGTTAATTTGCATTTAATCAAAAAATCTGCCTTTTGTTATAAGCGGACTTACTTTTTGGCGATATTTTGTAATATTTTCAAAAAGGGTGATATTATTTTGATGAATAAAAAACAGTTCGGAAAACTTATTTTAAAAAAATAAAAATTTAAATAATGTCCTTTTTTTTGTCTAAATTTTAGGTTAGGAACAAGATATCGAAATGCGGGTTTCGCGAGCATGTTAAGGTATCATTTAGCTACTTTTGCATAAAAAAAACAATACATTTAATTTTTTTGAGAAAACTAACCATTTCTGTCGGAATGTCGAAAAAAGCCCTCTAACATCAACATATGAACCGAATAAAACTTCAAATATTATAACCTTTGTAGTTCAAGAATAGCTCTTTTCAACTAGCCCAATCATACCATTCTTAGTTGAACACCCTGTACATACCAAAACCATTGATTTGGGTAAACCTGCTCGGTTTTGATTTTTGGTTTTGTTTTAGCGTGCTCGTTTGTGTGTAAAAGCGCAATTCAAACAGGTCTCTGTTATTATCACACCTAAAACCTCCTTATTGACCATCCCATAACACATAACTTTGACAATATCCGTCATATTGGCCAACCATCGCGTGTAGCCACCGAAATATACTCCAAGGTATTTAACTGCTTTGCTAGGCGTTATTGTTGTGTTTCCTACTGTAAAGAAGACTCTTGCTTCTTCCGTTTAGTATCACTGCCTCCGTTTTTTTTTCCGGCACCAGTTGTAACGATCTCGTCTCAAGCCACTCGTTGACTTTCTTTATTGTTAGGTTTGCCTCGTCAATCCGGTGCCATTTACTCGTCATTTATTATAAGTGCTATGTCGTCCATGTAGGCTACGACCTCTATGTTTTCCGACTTTTAGTATTGTGTCATATTGTATGTTCTACAGCAGTGGTCCCAGTACTGTACCCTGTGGGATGCCTGCTGACATGTTGAAGTCATAGTATTTATCAACTATGATTTTTCTGTTCTGAAAGTAATCTATGATTGTATTCCGAAGATAGCCTGGCGTCTTTTTCTTGTCTTATTCCTTCATTACGACTTCCCATGACACACTAATTGTCACATGGCGTTTAATGTGGACTCCTGTCCGAATCGTTTTTGTGAATTGTTGGTCTGAAATGAATTGCTGCTGCTATTTTTATTTCTAATCTATTTTTTATAAGATGTTCGCATAGTTTTGCGAACGCGTTAATTAGGCAGAGCGGCCTATAAGAGCGTGGTTCGTCTATTGGTTTCCCTGGCTTTAGGATTAAAACTAAACTGCTGGCCAATTGCTTTGCAACACTTGATTTTTGCACCAAGTTTGAGGGAGCTTAACTCTGAAATGGACCAACGGATTTCTTATACAGGGTGGAAAGTAAGGTGATGTAATTTTGGTTATACTTTTCGTTTGCACAACTTTCTGAAAATAAATAAAACATTATTTTTTGCTACAGGACTATAAACAATGATGTAACACCTCGGGACGTCCATTTTTTTCAATATATTGCCTAGTTTTCATATATCATAGCATACATCATTCTTCTTAATCTTGTAGAATATACGCAAAATTACATCACCTTATTTTCGACCCTGTATAATTTCACCTGAGTAACTTACCTTCTTTGATCATACCTCGTAAATTAGGACAAGGACGGGTCTACTGAAATTCGTTTCGATCAAAGAAATCGGTTGGTCCATTTCAGAGTTACGTTTTCTCAAACTTAGTGAAATAATCGAGTGTTGCGAAGCAATTGGCCAGCAGTTTAGCTTTGCTGACTTCCAAGGGTGTGGAAATGTCCCGCTTTCTAGTAAATCATTTAAAACTTCTAGCATCTTATGGGGATATTTTTTTGCTGTGGTTATAATTACTTCTGTAGGAACTCTATCAGGTCCTGAGGTTTTTTATTCTTAATTTTGTTGACGGCTTCTTCTAGTTCTGCTGAGGAGAAGACTGTATATTCCACAAGATATGTTTCTCTTGGTAGTGCTGGTTGCGTTGCCGGGAAGAGTAGCCGGGCCGCTTCTATTTTTCTGTCTTCTATTTTTTGTTTTAGGCTGCGGTGCACGATTTTGTAACATTCGCCCAAAATGTCATCATCTAGTTGTTTGCAGAGCACACATTCTCTTAGATTTTCTTATTTCGTTGTTCAGGTCCTTTCTCTGAAGCTTGTATGTTTCCCATCTTTCTTCTAGTGTGCCCTCTGGTGTTTGTCTCGTTCTTGCTCTGGTGTACGAGCGTCTCAGTTCAGTGCATTCCTCTCTAATTGTTTTGATATTTAGCCATAAGGGCTCTTGCTTTCATCGGGCGAAGTCGAGTGTATTGCCTTTCTATATGCAGCTGTTACTTTCCTTGTTAGATCATTATGCGTTAGTCTGTCTAGGTTTCTTTCTCTCATTTGGTTTGTGAGTTCTCTATCGAATCTGGCTTTTTCGGGAACCTTTAAACTGATGACGATATCCGCCGGAAATGACGTGTAGGTTACGTCATGACGTCTTACATCAAATTATTGCAAAACAGTTGTCACTATCATTGTTTTTATTACTTCTTATTTTCAATCCAAACGAATATAGAACTTATATTCATCTCCTAGCTAGAACGGTAGGGCTCCTAGCTCTTATCTGACCTAGCTCCAAAGCTTTCTAAAACTTTACTTCCAACCTAACAAAAACCAAAAACAATCGACACAATCAGCATCCGGTCCGGCTTTAAGTTGCTATGATGCTTGTATGACGTGCGCTGACTACCACATTAAGTCATGGGAACCCTAAGAGTGCCGAAGTTCCGGCAAAGAACGGGACAATTTTTAGGAAAATATCGACATTTGTTGGCTCTATCCATATCTTCTAGGTCATCGCTTAAACTAGCTTGCGCAAACATGTTGGCGTGTGAAAAGGAACCTTTATATAAAGTCTGTTCCGACATCGGTCAAAATTTGTCAAAATCTGTTGCTGACATCCAGGACTGTGCTCAGTACGGAAGAAAGCATGAGGTGTACACAATTTTTACTGTCAGAAATAGTTTTTGACCGATGCGCGAACTTGCTTATAAACAATAAGCGCGTTCAATTCTGATATAGAATAAACATGTTGAGAAATTTACAGAAAATGAGCTCTCAATCTAGGCAAGGCTCTTTATAATCCATAGACGTGTTTCGAAGTTACTCTACTTTTAAAATATCGCTACCAAGATTTTTATATTTTTCTTGTTTCGCTCTGTATAAAACGTTTAAATGCTTTAATTAATAAAAAAATTGCCGAAAAAGTCTGGAGATGCTGCTATTAGCCCGTTTGGCATCCATAATTGGAGAAAAAAATTCTTAGATTAACAAACTGACACACTACCAACAATTGCATAGGAAAGATGTTTTAACTTTTTTTCCTATTCGTATTCTAGACCAAATGACGTATTACGTAAAGCAAACGGTATTAAAAAAAGTCAATTATGAAGAAAGTAATGGCCGATTTAAATTTGCACAGAAAAATCCATTTTCTCAGAGATCTTAAATATTTGGAAACATTTAGTTCTAAAAATTAGGAGTTAGATAGAAAGAACCATAATGATGCTACTCACTAGAGTGCTTCATGCAGTTTCAAGATTTTTTACTTTATTTTTGGCGGTTAGAAACCGACATTTAGAGTTCAATTAAACTGTCTGTCGATCAATAGCCAAGCTGACAAGCAGTTTTACAGCGAATCCTTTCCGTTAATAGGTTGATAGACAAACTAATTGTGACTTTTAATGCACTTTTGTATTGCAGATTTCTAATCTGTAGTTGCGTTTCGGTTTCGTCAACCTACATAAGCGGAACTACAATGTGATGCCCTTACTCTATTTTTGTTTATAAACAGACTTCTCGAGACCATTTAGTTGGTATGTCGATCAATAGCTACTGTAATGAGCTGTTCTGCATCGAAACGCGTCCGTGGATGGGTCGTTAGACAAACTAATGGAACCTCTTCCTGCATTTTTGTATTGTGGGTCTTTAATTATCAAAATTATACAACTCCTTCTTACTTATTAAACCATACAATAATTATTTCAGGTGGAGCCTCGTTACTAAGAAAACAAGTACCACTAAAATTAGCATGGGCATTTTCCATTCATAAATCTCAAGGCTTAACACTGGACTGCGTCGAGATGTCTCTTAGTAGAGTATTTGAGGCCGGCCAAGCGTACGTCGCCTTGAGTCGAGCTCAAAGTCTGGAAACATTGCGAGTTTTGGATTTCAAGTAAGTACAGAAAAAATATCCGTATAATTTCTCAATTGTTTACTTCATATTGGGTGGGTGTTTCTGAAAGATGGTTTCCTCCATATTGGTCTTTTTCGTGTATTAATATTGTACGCATAGCGGATCTCCGGAGTTTCGATTAACGATATACTATATTACATCTGAAGAGACCTTGCCGTGTCAGAGTTTTGGTTCCCATTTTTAGCAGAGGATGTCAAAGCAATACGACGTCACTTCCGGCGTAATGACGTTCACCTAACATCTTATGTCAAATAATTCGAAATCGTGATTCAGCAATTGATTCAATTGATGTGCTCTAACAATATTCTATAATCTGCATTTTTCTCCATTATGAAATATCCGCATTGTTTGTTCTGTCCATATCTCTTTGGTCATTGATTTGGATATTGGAGAAGTATCAAAATGAATTGTAGTAAATTTAATTGTTTTTGAAATTTACCATTTTTCGATTATACGGAAGAAAACAGTAAATGACGATTTTTGTTTTTCATATCAATAAAACAATAGCGAAGAAAACTACTTTTATAGACTTCTTTGAACGACCCTACACATTCCCTCGTAATTCAAAAATATAACTATAATACCTAACTAACGAGAGCTACCTTTTATAGTTTGTATGAATTATTCCAAAATAAACATTATTAAGACTGTGAAGCGATCCAAAAGCCAGTTTTCTGCAATATGGTCACTTCTCACAGACAAATGGCCGAGATTTCGTCCCTATATTGTCTGCGGGCGACGTGTAGCAGAGTATTCAAACTCATTTCTCTATCAGGCAGAGGAACTATAGACCGGTTTCGCTTTTATTAGAGCTCATCGGTATGGTATACCTCGATCCTGACAGAAAACCAAGCCTGAACGGCAACTAAACTGCCGTCGTCAGATGGCGCCACCTTCATACACATATAGGCTTTTAAGCAAGAGTTAGATCCAATTGCCGTTCAGGCTTGTTTTTCTGTCAGGTTTGAGGTATACCATACTGATGAGCTCTAATAAGAGCGAAACCGATCTATGGTTCCTCTGCCTGATAGAGAAATGAGTTTGAATACTCTGCTAAACGTCGCCCCCAGACAATATAAATGGTTTTTGGATCGCTTCACAATCATCTCGCATGCCCTAGTGAAAGCACCTGCCGTCGTCAGACGGCGCCACCTACATTATTAAGACTGTGAAGGCTTTCACGGCCGATCAAAACACAATCTAAAGTATTTTCCGGGCTTTGAAGCCGTGGTCCAATGGACTTTATTCCTGACGTTTCGCCTACAGCTGCGGCAGACATCATCAAAGTCGATGAGGCAATCGGCGATGTGATTTCCCGTGCTTCCCGACGTTGACTGATTCGACTGTGATGAGATTCCTGGTATTTATTCCCCCGCCGTCGCGCTGTAGTGGAGGAACTCGAGTGGTGGCAGTGATGGCTAGGGTTCGGCCCACTTGAAGTATGTCATAGAATTCTCACAGAAGTCTCGCTTCCAATCTGCATTTAGAAACGTAATTTCCTCTTTCCTCTTAAAATTGTTGTGGTGTTTAAAGAGCTCAATGGCCTTTCTCGTTACTCTCGGATAGAAACGCTGCCATTAATATAAGATATCCATCTCGTTGAAAAGGATGTCGCGACCTTCGAAGAGAGCGTGCTCTGCTATTGCTGACTTTTGTGTTTGTCCCAGCCTGCAACTCCTCCAATTTTCTCCACGTTCTCCAAATTTTATGTTCCATAATCCTCGTGTTGACACTGAGTTTTGTGGTGCCAATGTATATCGAGCCAGAGCTGCATGGACCCCGGTAAACTCATGATGCCGATAGGTGATCTCTGTGGTGTTTGGCCGATCTCAAGCTCTGTTGTATTGTACGAGAGTACGTTTAAAGACAGTTTTTAACATTGTGCTTTTGCCAGTAGCCTGCCGATCTTGTCCACTACTTTGTGGGTGTATGGTGGACTAGTGCATCCGCGCTTTTCTTCATCTTCTCCCGTTGTTCCTTCGTGGCAGTCTACATTCCTTAGACGGACGACCCTATCGAACTCGTGCTTGTTGTATCCATTCCAACCAAAGGCTCTTTCCAGAATGCGTTCCAATTCAGCCGGCTCACAGATGGAGTCTTTATGACTCCCCTTTTCTGTCTGGGATGATGATTTGATCCGTCAAGTTCCGCAATCCTCGTCAACACGAGGATTACGGAACATAAAAGAGGAGTTGCAGGCTGGGACATACTCAAAAGTCATCAGTAGCAGAGCACACTCTCTCTTCGAATGTCACGACATCCTTTTCAACGAGGTGGATATCTTATGTCAATCGCAGCGTTTCTATCCGAGAAAGGTCAGTCAGAGAGGCCATTGAGATCTTTAAACATTACAACAATTTCAACAGGAAGGAGGAAATTACATTTCTAAATGCAGACTGGACGCGAGTTCTACGACATACTTCAAGTGCGCCGAAACCCCGCGTCCTACCCCCCCCCCCCCCGCAGTTCCTCCACAGCAGCGGGAGGGCGGGGAAATAAATACTACAAAGCTCACCACAGTCGAATCAGTCAACGTTGGGAAGCACGGGAGATCACTTCGCCCATTGCCTCTTCGCCTTTGATGTCTGTCGCAGCTGTAGAGGAAACGTCAGGAAGAAATTTCATGGACCACGGCTTCAAAACCCGGAAAACGCTTTAGATTGTAAACATATTAATTTTAGTAGGTAGGAAAAGAAGTGACGTATACTTTGTATTAATAATTTTGGTACGTAGGAAAATAAGTGACGTATACTTCGTCTAGTTTATTGTTTTTTTTTTAGAATAATGGACGTAATAAACTGCAAGTATACATCTACTTTCTTTCCGCGTTACCTGTTTGATGCACATGGCCCTAAAGCTAGAAGTATACTAATTTTTATCTTTTAGGACAACTCAGGTTTGGGCGAATCCCGACGTTTTAGCTTTCTATAGAACATTGGATCAAACCCGAATTATTCCCCTAGGGCCAAGTAGAGATTTAAATAAGAAAGTCGTGAAAAGTAAATCTTTGAAGTCAAAGTTACTTATGTCGAAACCAATTGTAACAATTTGTTAATGATAATTTTTTATTAATTTTTCTGGCGTATATTGTGATGCAATTCATGACTGATCATTTTGTATTATATTTGATAAAAATATTCACACTTTTTTTATAGCAATAAATATGTACGGTGAAGAAAAGTGAAGTTTGGTTGTTCGTGTTCAGAGACTGTGTCTATAATTATTAGTGTCGTTTACCTGCATTGGAATCATAATTTCTGTTGGTTTTAACTAACTTGTCAATATGTTTACATTATTTGTATTTGAAATTAATATTTTTCGAAAAACCAGTGGGATATCTTATATGTTCCGTTGTGCTACCTGGGGGCTCTTAGGCTTTCGGAATAATCAAGACTTTTGTATTTTGAAATTCTAATTTCAACACCATGTATCTTTTTAATGAAGCTCGATAAGTAAGACAATCCAATTTACTTCACAAGTAAAACAGACTCTCCTTAAAAGGGACCAAAGAACATGAGATTTCGTTTTCAACCACCCATTATGACTCGCCCTATATAATAACTTACCAAACAATAAACTAAAAAAACCTATCTAGAGACAAGTTTGCGTAATAGTCACTACAATCCTCATGTTTTGCTGGATGTCAATCTTTTAGTAAATTTTTAATTGTGTGTGTGGTTAACGTCCTTGTTGTCAATAAATAGGAGCAGGTTTACGGGTATAGGACTAAATAAAACCAGCTTTCTTTTTAAAAATTGCCGACGTTTCGATGGTGTATTACAATCTTCTTCAGGGCATTTTTTAAAGTTGATAACTTAGTTATGTCAGCAGGGTTTAATCCACCAGTACACATAGTGGAGAACTGAAATGAAACCAAAAAGGCACTGTCGTCCCGAAATAAATTGTAAATGGCGTCAAAAAATAAGAATCAGCTCAACGAAAAAAAGCTCTGAAGAAGGTTGTAATACACAATCGAAACGTCGGTAATTTTTTAAAAGAGAACTGGTTTTATTTAGTCCTATACCCGTAAACTTGCTCCTATTCATTAAATTATTAATATTTAGCAATATATATATAGATATATATATAATATAAGTATAAATATTAAAATATTTAGTAAAGTCAAGTTAGTTAAGCATTATTAATTTCTAAGAGTCATTATTGCGTTCCTAAATATAGTGAGTGTTCACTTGAAATCGTCATCTAGTTGGCTATGAAAGTTCAACAGAAAAGGATTAAGGAACAAAAGACCATTTACTTTGATTAAGTCATCCTTTTTTGTCAAAAATGCACATCCTTCTAGATGACGTTTTCTACTTTTTTACCTCTATTTTTTATTTTCTGCCCCGTACAACATTCAATGTACAAACAATGAAATAAATGCTTGAGGTTTGCACGGTACCAAACGGGAAGGTGACAAAATAAGTGGCGTATATGCATCCTGCAGTTTCCAAAAATGTCTTTTATTGGCAAACTTATAAATAAAAAACTGAGATTTAAATTCAGTTTTCGAAGACATTAACAATAGTGACCCTAAATAAATAACACAAAAGAAGGAATGTAAGCTACTGCAAATAAAATAAACATTTAACGGTGACATACATGGTTAAATTTAACAGTAAAATTGAAAATACTATGGCACATTGTTTTTAAAAACTAGTCTAAAAAGTTTAGTTGGTTCCATACCCCGGAAACAACATATTCAGGGCAGTTTGCATCTTCTCATTTTGGGGTTCATTAAACAACGATTCTTTTTTTCCCAACTTTTCACGGCAATGTGGGCACTCGAACTCTTCGGTATCGCAGTGCTTGATGCAAGCTTCCAGACATTTCTAAAAAATAACATATACTGCAACATTAAATTAAAATATAGAGGTTCAAATTATTAGCTTTTTCGCAGAAACTAAACTGAAGCAATTAAAACGGGGCACCCCAAATTTTGAATACATTTTTAAATTGTCTGTTTAAATGCCACTCTACCGATTTATATTAGCGATGCCATTTCGGAAAGGTCCATGTATAAACTGCTTTAAGATGTCATGTACTAGTTTATATGTATTGGAGGTTTGCTCATGCAGAGTTGAACAAAACATAATGTATTTTTGTTAAAACTTTTAGAGCATATATTTTTGCCGAAAAAAAAATAGTTATTTTTCTACAACCGACAAAATATGACAAGGTTTGCGCATTACTGACAGTATGCAAACTGACACATATTTTCATTGTTATCTTTCTCGCACGTCGCCCATAGCAGCGTAAAAAAGTTACTGGTTGCCATAGGACACGTGCGACAAAGTCTTTCGCGCACGCCGTCTATACAGGGGTAGCAGAAAAGAACTGTGAAGCTTAATCACTTAAAAAATCATTAAAGATGTTCCATATCAGCTGGACTTTTATACCGTTGTTGTATTATTCCTAATTCTTGCGCGAAAGTGTTACTTTGCGCACTTGTTAGGAAATAGTTATTTTCCATTTTTAAGTAACACTTTCGCGCACGCGACTGCAGTTGCCCGAACGACGCGAAGCGGGGTTCAAGCGGAGTTCGGGCAGCAGTCAAGTGCGCGAAAGACACTTTGCGCAAGAATTAGGAACAACATTTTTTCTACAACCCTATAAAAGTCCACCTGCTACTAATATGGGACATCTTTAACGATTTTATAAATGATTAAGCTTCACAGTTCTTTTCTGCTACCCCTGTATTGACAGCGTGCGCGAAAGACTTTTTCACGTGTCCTATGGCAACAAGTAACTTTTTTTTAGACGGCTATGGGCGACGTGCGACAAAGATAACCGTGAAAATATGTGTCAGTTTGCATACTGTCAGTAATGCGCGAATCGTGTCATATTTTGACGGTTGTAGAAAAAACATCTTTCGATACAGAAGCACGTGGAGAAACGTAACATTTGTCATGTTCGGTGCTTTTTTTTATATTTTTTTCTGGTTCAATAGATATTTCGTTTTCTCTATAAAAGTGGCGTCTTTTAATACTAAAGCCTTAATTGGCCCAATGGTCCAAATAATAATAAAATTTTTATATGGACTATAAAGAATACACACATGACAAGCTACACGTATAGGCGTAATGGCTATAAAATCAGACAGATCTACAGTGGGGAACACACAGTATTTTTTTTTAAATATTCAATAGTTAATTGAATATTCACAAATTAAGATATGAAAAAACAAAACAGTATGGAAGATTTTTCAATTCCATTCATAACATTCAATCACCTCTTGGATATTAAAAAAAAAAAGTTCTTTCTGTTCGCCACTGCAGATCTATCTAATTTTATAGCCATTATGTCTACACGTGTAGCTTGCCCTATGTATTGTACAATGAGGCAAATTGGAGCCCCATTACAGGATTCCACTTTTATAGAAAATCTACCCGAGGCATGACATTTTGCTACACTCCTGTATCGAAAATTGTTCTAAATTTCTTTTCCGCTAAATTATATACTCGAAAAGTTTAACAAAAGTACATCAAAGTTTGCTTGGACCATGTGTTAGCAAACCTGCAAAACATGTAACCCTGTGCGTAACCTCTTAAAGCAGTCTATACATAGAACTTTCCCAAATTGCATCGCTAACGAAAATCGGTTGAGTGGTTGTAAAGATAGACAGTTCAAAAGTTATTTATTTTTTGTTCATATATCGACAGAATATGTGAGTTATTTAAAATAAGTATAGTAGGCCATGAATAGAAGTCGGAAACATGTCGCGAAAACAAAAGATGTCGTATATTGGAGGCGCCATGATGGATTTTTATTGATATATTTCAAGTTAAAAACGTTATAACTGACGCCATTACTTTTATGTATTGTGGTTTATGTGTTTTATTAGAAAGTTTAGAAAAATTAAAGTAAAATTTTTAAAGATAGAGGGTTGCGGTTTTCGCGACAGTGTGCTACTTTTTTGTGAAACTAAAGATGGCGTCAGCAGAATTTGTATAGCCCTTTTGCTTTTTGAGATACAGAGTGGAATTGAAAAGTATCGCTTTTGAGGCACCCTCCGTATCCCAGTTACCTTTAAACTTATCGAAGAAGTTAAAACGCATTCTTAAACAATTTTTTCCGTAGAATCCAGTGGCGTAGTCAGTTCTTTCCTAGCAACTTCAGTTTTTGAGTTACGAAGCAAATATATGTTTTTTTAAATGGAACACCCCCCTCATATTATTTCTTTAGTTTTTTAGTCATAATGTGGGCTTTCCAATAATATATAATTATATGCAATTAATTTCAAAACGAAGCTCAGAATTTAAGATTTTCGTAAATTTTAATTTTTGTCCAATTCGTAGGTAGTAGGCTAAGGCTAGATGGCTAGCTTATTTAGAACAAAAGGCAATATGTCAAAAACTTTGTGGTTTTGTCACTTTTTGATTATTAGTAATATGTTTGTTGTTTTGGTGTTTCTATTTTATTATTTAGCTGCTAATTAAATTAATTTTGTTATAATAATGGCGGTTTACAATCTAATGAAAATCCCCAAGAAGCTTCGGAAGTATATTTCCAAAGGTACAGTATTTTGCGCGCTATGGTTGGGATAACATCTTAGGGGTCGTTTTTGCTATTATTAGATATCCAGAGAGAAGGCAACCTTTCCCAGACATATTTGCCCGAATTAAATCAAATCTACTAGAGCACGGATCATTTATCCAGCCCAGGCCTAATGCATACTCCAAACAAGAAAGAGAGAGAAAAGAAATAAACGTATTGGGTTATGTAGAAGCAACGCCTTCATCTTCTTGCAAGCATATAGAGGAAGCAACTGGTGTATCCAAATCTGATGCTCAAAGAATTTTGAAAAAATATAAGTATCACCCCTATAAATTCCACATAGTTCAACGTTTACACCCTGGCGATGCCGAGCGCAGAATGTTGTTTTGCCAATGGTATTTACAACAAATCCATACTGATGAATCTTTTGGCAGACTAGTTATTTGGTCCGATGAATGTTATTTTTCAAGTGCGGGAATTTTCAATCGCCATAATACTAGACACTGGTCCACAGAAAATCACCATTTAACTTTTGAGAGGGCACAACAAGGACGCTTTGGGGTTGGAGTCTCGTGTTTAAATTTTGGAAACGCATAGTCTACAGAATTGTTGAAGGAGGTCTCACAGCGCATGGTTACCGAGAAAATCTTGAGGAAGTCATTCCAGAACTGATGGAAAATGTTCCCTTGGCCCTTTATAATGCCGTTTTTTCCACAAGACGGTGCCCCAAGCCACAACTCTGCCCTTTTAAGGGAATGTTTAGACGATAACTTTCCTCAAAGGTGGATTAGTACCTACGGACCTGTAAGATGGCCCCCTCGATCTCCAGATCTTTCAATTTTGAATTTTTTTATGGGGTTTCATGCAAAATGAAATCTATAAAACACAATATCAGTCTCGAGCGGGGCTTCTTGCGGCAATCAATTTAACTTTCCAAAATTTGCAAAGGTCTATGATTCCTTTTAACGCGATTAGAAGAATAACAAAAATGTGCCAATTTTGGATGCAGGAAAATGGCCGTCATTTTGAAAACCACCTTTAAAAACTGTTTCTTAATTACGTTAAAATGCTATAATAAATGACTAATAACTGAGATTTAAAAAAGATCTTTTGAATTAAATTTGAAGGTGTTATAAATTAGAATAATTATTACTTACATGGATTTTTTTTTTAATAAATTTTTTTAAAAATAATTGCATACAACTATATATTTTTGGAAAGTCCACATTATGACTAATATACTTAAAAAAATATATACAGGGTGTTCCATTTAAAAAAACATATATTTGCTTCGTAACTCAAAAACTGAAGTTGGTAGGAAAGAACTGACTACGCCACTGGATTCTACGGAAAAAATTGTTTAAGAATGAGTTGTAACTACTTCGATAAGTTTGAAGATAACTGTGATACGGGGGTGCCTCAAAAGCGATACTTTTCAATTCCACTCTGTTTCTCAAAAAGCAAAAGGGCTATAAAAATTCTGCTGGCGCCATCTTTAGTTTGACAAAAAAGTAGCACACTTCGCGAAAACCGTAACTTTCTATCTTTAAAAATAAGGGAGGTACCCCGCAAAAGTGCCGAGAATGGGATACCCTGTACAGAAGAGGCAAAAAAGTCAATATGTTATTAGTAATTGGCAAGTGTAAACAGAACTGCAGACAGACAAGCTGAAAGATTATACGCGCATAGGTATCCTGACAGGCGTCAACCATCACTTTGGCGAGGTTGGAAGAAAATTGAAGAAAGTGAGCCTGATTTTGTTGTCAGTGAGGACAATGAAAAAACGTTTTTTTTTTGTAGTTGTAGACCCGTAGAATTAAAAAAAAACATAAATTTAAGTCGTACAAGTATAAGAAGAATCGTTTAATGCAATTGGTTTTTGCAAAACAACAATTTAGATGAAAATTTCCATCACTGTATCTTATTTTCGGATGAAACCAGGTATACCAACTTAGGATTATTTAATCGCAATAACACTCGATCTTGGGCCTAAGAAAATCCAAGAATTGAGTCCAAGAGTTGAATATGAAGAAAATCCAAGAGTTAAATATGAGGGAGGTATTCAAGAGATATTCGGATATTTGGATGGATGTCGGATTCGGGGTCATTAGAATCACAATAATTGGACTAATAGTTTTTTTCTACAAACGTCAAATAATGACGCATTTTACGCTTTCATTTGACAAACGAAAACCTAGCCTTTTTTGAGGATCAGAATGTGAGTTTACTTTTCCGCGCGTTGCCCAGGACAGCAAGCGATAAAGATTTTTTCGCTTGCTGTCAATAGCAACTACCACCACTCAACCAATTATTAAAAACGTCATTGTCACTTTGATTTAAATTTTCAGATTGTGTCTTCAGTTATGGTCAGTTGTGATTCACATTATTTGAAATTGATCGTTTGTAGAAAAAACGTTGTATGCATTACGAGCAAAAAGTAACTTTTTTGCTCTCGAGTGATTGCCGCTCTCCGCTTCGCGTCGAGCGGCAAACTTCACTCTCCGGGCAAAAAAGTTGTACTTTTCGCTCTTAATACATAAATAACTATTGATTGACTGCTCATGGGAGAAAGGTACCTGGAACTTATGGAGAATGAAATCGAGTTGGCTCTACGACTACCACCGAAGTAAGAATAATGAGTTTTCAGCAAGATGGTGAACCTGAACATAATAGTCAAATAGTGGTGCATCATAATACAATCGGGGAAAATTGGACAGGAACTTGTGGACCTGTTAAGTGGCCTTCTTGTTCATCACCTGACCTTACCCACTTTTTCCCGAGACACAAGACCTTAAATTTGATGAAACATTTTGCAGTGCATTTAAAAATTTTCGAAATATATCAAATATACACCTTGACCGTTTTTCACGTTTAACCATGGAGATCTCGATTATTTGAAGAGAGACGAAGGTTAAATGAAGGCAAAGTTATGCAATTAGAAGTCAATAAAAATGATGTTTTAAAATTTCGAAAATTCCCATTGATTTCGGAAATATTCGAAAAAAAATTGAAATTTTGAATTTTTATTTTTTCTACTCTTATTTTAAAGAGATAATTAAAAATAATTGGGGCTTCTTCATATCCTCCTTTTGCTCTTTTCAACGTGGTATTTTCAAATTTAAAATCCGACGTTTCGTTTTCATGCAACCGTCATCAACTTCATTTTTTTAAATACGGTCCTGGAGTCAAAATACTTTGTTGGAATTTGTACCTGTTTTTAGCTAACTGCTCTGAGACCGTTTAGGAAATATTTCAAAACATGATCTGATTTTTCAAAATATTTTCCTGGAATCTGCACCTGATTTGACTACTCTCTAACTAAAACACCGATGAAGCATAATTTTTATTCCTCTATCCATATCCCACCTCTATCCTATATTTATTTTTCGAAATATTTCCAACCAAATATATCCATTTCCATATTTCCTTTTTCGAAATATTTCGAATAATCCACTAGCGTTCAGCTCACTTTAGCTAACTAAAGCAGTGCTGGACCAGCTTTTCAATTAGGCATTTGGTGACATTATATCAATTTTTAGGTTAAATTTGGCTGGTTTTGTGGTTTTGTTTTGTTAAAATTTTTTGATAAAGACGGGTCAAGATATTTTTGGCCTCCGAAGATTACAGACTAATTTTTTTCAAAAAGCATTTTAAAGGAAAAGCCTCAATTTCCAGTCAACTTTTTAACTTTTTCCAGGATTTTATATAATCTTGGTCCTAGTTAATAGATAGGGTACTTTCGATGACACAAAAATTGAACTTTGTTATGTGTTTCGAATACTCAAAATTGTTTTTCATTTCATCAAATTGGGAGGGAATTTTATCGATATAATCCCAAAAACTGATGATTTTAGATAAATTTGGCATGAACTAAAAAGTCATGAAAAGTCTTTAGTCACCTAAAAACTGGGTTTCCGATAAGTAAAGACGACCGTTATTGTGGTTCAAAAAAAAAACGGAAATACTTTTCTTTGCCAATTTTCTTGACCAAGATAAAAAAAAATTTCGTTTAAGTATCGTCAATTTAATAATATCATAAGAGAGAAAATTTTTCCGGCAAAATATATCGATTGTTGTCCGAACGCTAGTGAGGATTATAAAGAGCCGCTTACTCTGGCATTTTGGATGTAGATATTTGGTATTTTTTGGCTTCTAACGCTTATAACTTTTAAACTGCTCATTTGACGGGATTTTGTAGTATTGCACGTATGTACAGAAATGAACGAGCTTTCCAAAAATGTGATCGATTTGGTGGTATGTGGGGGGGGGGGGGGAGGCAGACCAGTGACGTACCAAAGTCAAAAATGCGTTTTTTTCAAAACCCAAAAGTCTAGGCACTTTACCGTAACTCCGGGAATACGTGAGATATAGAGCTTCCCGTGGTAGATTTCCTCATATGCGTAGACGATAAATTTTGAAGTCTAATACCATAAGTTAAATGGGAAAATGTACAAAAATTCGCAAAGATAAGAGGGTTTTAAAAAAAAATGTAATGGTCAACTTCTTGGCCTTCTGGACCCCCTTAGTTAGACGACTGGCCCAATAACGATGGTACCAGGGAAAAGGACATATCTTTGGGCACTTTTAATCCTATCCCGCCAAAGGTGTCACTTTAATACAGAGTAGTTAAAAAAAAGTCCTAAAACGGTTAAGGAAAAGTACCCAAAATTTGAAGGTAGTTTTTTGCGATTTTTACGAAATTTATGAAGCGGTCCAGCTTCGGTTGTATATGGGCAATTAGAAGACGTGAAGAGAAAAAAAATCAGTTATTAGTTTTGGTCTAGCTCTTATACCGGGTGAGCTATAAAAGTTCTACTGTACCGCATTTTTTGCCAATTTGTTGAGACGTCGCGAAATGGCCTTAATTGAATTTCGAAGCAAAAGATGCAGATTTTTGCAAATTTTGGCCTCGAAAGTTCTTAATTCTTCCGAAAATCGCCACTTCACTAGTTAATCGGAACCATTCGGAATTAGGCTCCTCCCACTGAACGTCAACTGACAGCTAAGAATTTCCGAAATGTAAACATTAACTTTAAAGTCTCAGACTAAGGAAAATCAGCCGAAACGCGTGGAAAACTGTCTGGCCGGGGAAAATTTGAACATTTCTAGGAAGATTATTGGCAAAATGCCCGGTACTCGAGGACGTTTTCACAAAGAATGGTCGATTTGAAAATTTCGTGACTGGATTTATGTCAAAAAATTCTCCTAAATCAAAGATCCACTTTTCCGGATTTAGAGTTTCAACTCGAATGTAAAATGTAGACTAAATATAACTTTCATTAACCTACCGGCGTTGACGTAAGCGATTAAAGATATCGCGGATATCTTTGAAACGATTAAAGTTTGAAAGCTGAAATTTGGTATGTGTCTTACTACGGCTACATGGTGCCTTACGACGTTTCGTTCGTTCAGTATACGCCATCACCAGGCTTTTTAAATTACGTTTTAAATTCGAGGAATATAGAAAAGGTTGTATTTAGGATACCATTGATGGTACATGGTTCAAATTTGGATGGTAGGTACCTATCGGGGTATCATAAATTGTGATATAGCTGTTTTGTAAAAAATGTCATGAATGAAATTGCCAAAGAGCGACTAACTTGAATAAAACAAGAGAAATATTTTGCCTTACCAAATTTTATCTCGAATTATATTCGACAAGACTGTTTCACGAGAAAACTTCAACCTCTAGCTAAAAGCAATTTGTTTGTATAAATTGTTTATAAGAAAGCAGGATCATTATTTATTTACAATTAATATTAAATGTGCAGTTATTATAGTTAAAAATAGTTGGTTCATTCTCAGCTATCATAGCTACAGAACTGTTAATGATACATGGTTCAACTTTGGATGCTGGGTGCCCATTGAGGTACCGTGAATGGTAGTATAGCTGACAGAGCTATGTAGCTAACGATAGCTAGGTTATAACTGTTTTATGAACCGATGGTGATATGGACTTGAAAATCGAATGGTAGGTTGGAACGAATGTAAAGTTTTGGTTTTAATCCGATATCTCTGGAACGGTTTCAGCTAGAAAGCTGAAATTTGGTATGTCGATACTTTATGGAACGGGCTAGAGATCTTTAAGGTCCAGAACCTTGCCGCGGGTATCAAAGGTTCTATTTTGGAAACTTTTTTATAAATTGACACTTTTTTGCTACAAATTACTGGTTGTGCTAAAGGGCGCTGAAACCAAATATAACCTACGTTTCGACTTTATAGCCTTATAGCCCATCATCATAGTACCCTCTTTTATTACAAATATTGCTTTATAAATGTGCCACGCCCAAACAATCAGTTTTTCATATATGACTGACAAAATAACTTTAACGAAGCCCACTCGACTGGTACTAACTGTTGGATTTTATCGTTTCTAGGTTCCGAGATTTAACTGATTAAATTTCTCATTGATAAGGGTAGAGTGACTTTTGCCATTTTATAGCAAAGTCATTTATGACAATAGAACAACAATGTCTCAATTAAGTATGAGTCGTCTCAAATACTGCTCAAAACGTTAATTACCATTTTGCTTAGCTTTATAACAGTCTTATAGGAACATTACGTCAACTAAATTAAAAACCTTGCACACAATTCATTGGTGTTAATAGCATCGTTATACCATGTTTAGTTTTTGAATTATATACATATAAATATTAAAATGTCGATAAAAAGTCGAAAAATTACGTTTTAGGCGCCATTTCGAAGAGGAAGAAAATTACTGAAAATTCCAAGATTGCAAATTTTTTACATAATTTTGTCCCCTCTTTCATATGAGACTATTTTTGATAAAATCTAAGACAATCGATTTTGGCCCTTTGAAATTTTGAAATTTTTAAATTTTTCTGTTTATCTTGGAAACGGTAAGGTTTATCGATATGCAGGTTAATATGATGTATGAAGAGGTCATTAAGGGCTATCAGATGCATGTATCAGAAAGAAGCTAGCTTTCACGGTTTTTGAGAAAATAAAAAAAAAAGTGCAACATTTGTAGCTTATTTTTGGGCCACCCGTACTCAGTTACTGTTCTAGGCAGAGCTTCGAAAATGGGCTCTACGTGTAGCTCTATTCTTTTTCTTCCTTAGCTCTTCTTATACATTTTCTGATAAATCTTCATCGAAACGAGATATTAGCTGTTAAAGGCAGCAATGCACGATTTTTATCTCAAAATTTAGTTTTTTTAGGAAGGTTTGAGAGCCCCATATGTTTAACATAGAATTTTCTATATGTGTCATATAGTAGTCGATTTTATTTGTTACTTCAGATCGTTTTATAATGACTAGGACGTTGATTTCTGTGTTGAATAGTATAGGGTGGCTCAAAAAATGATGCTAGAAGCTAATATATGCTAATAATGCAGAAAAGGTCCATAAGCAGTGTGTATTTTACATAGAAAGGGGGTGAATAAAATGTTAGATATAGGCGATGAAAGCTTTATTAAATCTTACCATTGAAAGTAATTTTATAATTATGCAAAGAGTCTGGTGTTGATATATATGAGTATTTACTGCGAAATAATTCCTTCGCCATTTTATCCACAAATTGTTAAAAAACACTAAAATTATTCTACTTTTTTGGCTCCTCGTATAGCTTTTGGAATAAATCCTCATTAAAACGCGAGATAAGCTGTTGAAGGTTGAAATTCACGATTTTTATCTAAAAATTTTGGTTTTTGGGCCAGTTGGGAGAGTCTCATATGCTTAATATAGAAATACCGACTTTTCGCTTATAAATCAATAGTAACCGATTTTATTCGTAGGTTTTAGTAGTCGTATGATAAATAGAGCATATATGTACGTTTTGGCTACTATAGAGTGTCCCAAAAAAATTTTGTAACCTAGAATTTTGGGATTTTTTCATGTAAATTGATATCAGTTAATTTATTGCGTAAGTTCTAGTTGTTTTATGGTAAAAAGAGCGTTGATTTCTGTTTTTAATAGTATACGGGGTCCCAAATAATGCTGCAACATTTAATTTTAGTTTTTTTTGTTTACCAATATTTTTTTGTAGGTTTTATTCCCTTATTATAAACAGTTAGGAACAATCAAAGCTATAAAACTGAAATTTCAATTGTAGTTCTTTTCATAATCACAAACAATAGGTCATAAATGGGAACCTTGATATGGGACTCGTGGTACCATTAATTATATCTTTTTATGAATTTTAGAACGTTTCTTACCGTTCTTCAAAAGCTGTTAAGTTTGCGAATATGAAATAAAGTATTTCAAACGTTTCGACATTTCAGTTTCTTTTAGGTATCATTAGGTTCTTTGTTCATAATTTTGCGACAGTTTGGGCTACATCAGAGGAAGTTCAGATATTTCCTAAATTATGGGCGTTCTGCGCGCGTAATCTGAACCCACAAAACTTCTGCAACAGTTTGCCCACTGCGTTCGGGTATTCCCTAAACTATGGGCGCACCGCGCGCGTGATCAAAAACGCAAAAAAAAACACGCGTCTCAAGTATAAAGCACACCATAACAAACCAACTCAAGATTTGTGCTGACCAACTTATGAAAGTGTGTTGCTCGGCAATTTCGTGAATGACATTTACGATAAAAAATGTAATGAACGAAATAGCCAAAGAGCGACAACTTGAATAAAACAAGAGAAATATTTTGCCTTACCAAATTTTATCTCGAATGATATTCGACAAGACTGTTTCACGAGAAAACTTCAACCTCTTGCTAAAAGCAATTTGTTTATATAATTTGTTTATAAGAAAGCAGGATCATTATTTATTTACAATTAATATTAAATGTGCAGTTATTATAGTTAATAATAGTTGGTTCATTCTTTTCAAACCCTGGCTTTGACTTTGGTTGACCTGGGGAATTTGACTAGCGGAAGCTGCAGAGCACACTTCATTGGATGTTCAGAGGTTCTCGATGAGTTTTTGATGGTGATCAGAATCTAGCTGTAGGTAGGGTTTTAGCGAATTCGCATTTGCATATCCTGGTAACTTAATCAACTCCTGTTGTCCAACACCTTGTTTATCCAGGCCAGACACAGCAGACGATCGATGAGAATGATTCGTAATTTTATGTTTCTTAGTGTCAATTCCAACTCTATCCGCTGAAGCTTTGGTCCACTTAGACATGGTGTTTACTCCTAATGGACTGTTTTTGAACCAATATCCCTTCTTCCAGATTGGATGAACCGTAAGAAACAATCTGTCTGTTGTGATATTCGGTCTCCTTTTCTCAATCAATTTAAGAAATAATCTTACAGGGCTTAAGTTGGGGTTTGATGAACTTGTCACTAACCATTTGCGGTTTGTCAATTATTTTGACACACCTTGGGAAGTTTTGGAAAATATACTGTTGTACTCAATTCGTCCGGGTGAATACTCCTATGACATCAAACTCCTTTTAAAAATAATGAACTTTGCAGTGTACGCCCTCAGTGCCCCGCCAAGCAAGTTCAGACGAGGATAGGTGAAAAAACTTTTGTAGTTCATCGGGATTTTCTTCATCGTAGCTTTGGATTATTTTTATAAAGTTTTCCGTAGATAAAGCTTTTGAACTTAATTTTCTCTTTTCCGGCCAACGTTGGAGCTGTTTTTTCTTTGCATCTCTTGCCATTCGAGCACCCTTAAAGATGATATCCGTAAAAGGGTCAATTTTTATTTCATATCCTTTGAAATATTTCTCCTGCAACATATTTGCCGTTGTATTCCACATGGACTTTACAGAAGATTCTTTATAGTCTTCGACATTGCCTTTCTTCATATTAAATGCGTAATCTTCCAGGATTTTTGCCAGCTCTATTTCGTACTGTTAAAAACTGGGAGAATTGCTCGCAAATGGATTTTCAGACACCGCTTTGTTGATATCTGAAGCACACTGACTACCAAATCTCGAATTTCTATTTAAAATATTCATTTTGTCCTGTTGAAAATAGGTGACACTCGTCAAACTGACAATACTTTTTACTTGAACCTAACAAAATTTAGTGAGATTATTTCTCGAATCAAATTAATATAGACAACGACATTGATTAAGGGTTAGGTATAAGCAATAATACCACGTCGTCTAGACAACGTCGAATTACCGCTGTAATTTTTTGATAAACAAACTCTCCTTATGGGAATATTTATACATGAGTGAAATAATCGGGGGAAATACCACGAGACCTTTAAAATTACCGATAATTTTTCACGATTGCATGTTTTCCATAATTCCACGAGTTCTTTAGGATGAGTGAAATTTGCAAGAAAAACATGCCAGAGTGATAAATTTTCTGGTTCATTTTAAAGCTCGAGTGGTATTTTGTGAGATGATTTCTCGAATCAAATTAATATAAACAACGACATTGATTAATGTTTAGGTTAGTGCAAGCGTTAATACCACGTCGTCTGAATTACCGCTGTATTTTTTTGATTAACACAGTCTCCTTATGGGAAAAGTTATGCATGAGTGAAATAATTGCTGAAAAACCATCTTGTTGATTTTGTTCAGGTACGACCAGGTAGCAGTTTTGTCAGTAGAAAATAGGCTGTTGCTGTGACATTTTTCCTGTGTAAAATACTCTAGTGAAATAGTCGCTGAAAAACCATCATGTTGATTTAGTCCAGGTAAGACCAGGTACCAGTTTTGTCAGTAGAAAATAGGCTGTTGCTACGACATTTTTCCTGTGTAAAATACTCTAGTGAAATAGTCGTTTATAATATCATAAGAGAGAAAATTTTTCCGGCAAAATATTTCGATTGGTATAAAAGTTTGTTGCTCGGCAATTTCGGGGATGACATTTACGACAAAACCACGAATCGTCAGGCGAGTGGTTTTGTAAAAAATGTCATGAACGTAATTGCCAAAGAGCAACTAACTTGAATAAAATAAGAGAAATATTTTGCCTTAGCAAATTTTATCTCGAATGGTATTCGACAAGACTATTTCACGAGAAAACTTCAACCTGCAGCTAAAAGTAAATAGGTGACACTCATCAAACTGACAATACTTTTTACTTAAACCTAACAAAATTTTGTCGCTGGAAAAACATCATATTATATATGTGTGCTTTGTGTCCTTTCTAATACGATGGAACTGCAGATAGCGGGTGTAGGACGATTAAACAGCTACTTCACAGTTGCGAATGCGCCAACGTTTCGTTCTTTATTCAGATCTTCTTCAGGGCTAAAAAATATGGTAAATGAACATTCTCTAATAACACTTAATGCACGAACAAAATAATTCAAAGACATCGATAAAAATGCATAAAAGTGCGTATTTAACAATTAAAAAATTAAAAAACAAATTTAATAGCTAACAAATACACTTAAACTTTCTACATTAAAGACATAGACCGTGCATCTGTACTTGCATATTTTCTCAAAGTGAAAGACGGTATACTTTGATAAATAGTGGATTTGCTTACCTTAATTCGGTTTGAGAAGCATGTTACCCAAGCTACATGTACGTCTTTTACCGGACATAACATAAAAACAATGATTAATCCACAAACAGGCAACGACTACATGAGTTCAGGACAAAACGAAACATCAACCGCCAGGAACAAAATAAACGATGGAATGATATTAGTTCTCCTATCACCAGTGTGTCCTGCGGAATACTATTATGGTCTTTTTTATATACAATTATATATTTGCTTTCTCTTTTTTTTATTAAATTAAATCTATTGTAATTATACTGATATTGGGTCTTGAAGCTCAACAATTATCCCATAATCTCGTGAACCGAATATGGAATGAATATAGACACCAGATTTCGGATACGTCTGATCGCCGGACAGCTGTCGAACCAATGTATTGTAAGTTTCCGTATGTTAGAGGCCTGTCAGAAAGAATACAGAGTCGCTTATCCAAATAACCCTAATATAAAGCTAGCTTTTTATCAGATCAAGTCCGTTAACCAGATCTTTTCGAACTTACAACATCCAATTCCCACAGGTCTGCAATCAGAATTAATTTATAGGATAAAATGTAAAAACTGTAGTAAGTTTTATATAGGGATGACACGACAATACTTAACAAATCGAGTGTATCAACATGAGTATGATTGTCGCGAAATAAATCGGAATAAGAAATAAAAGACGGCCTTAGCCCAACACCACTTTACGGTGGACCATTCCTTCGATTTTGAGAATGTTGACATATTGGACCACAAAAATAATTAATACAAACGGGGTATTAGTGAGATGGTTCACATTTACATTAACGACACTATTAACGACAGACATCCAAAACTTAAATGTTATGAGAAAGCAAATATATAGTTGTATATAAAAAAGACCATAATAGTATTCCGCAGGACCCACTGGTGATAGGAGAACTAATATCATTCCATCGTTTATTTTGTTCCTGGCGGTTGATGTTTCGTTTTGTTCTGAACTCATGTGGTCGTTGCCTGTTTGTGGATTACTCATTGTTTTTATGTTATGTCCGGTAAAAGACATACATGTAGCTTGGGTGACATGCTTCTCAAACCGAATTAAGGTAAGCAAATCCACTCTTTATCAGAGTATACCGTCTTTCACAAATATGCACGTACAGATGCACGGTCTATGTCTTTAATGTAGAAAGTTTAAGTGTATTTGTTAGCTATTAAATTTGTTTTTTAATTTTTTAATTGTTAAATACGTACTTTTATGCATTTTTATCGATGTCTTTGAATGATTTTGTTCGTGCATTAAGTGTTTTTATAGAATGTTCATTTACCATATTTTTTAGCCCTGAAGAAGATCTGAATAAAGATCGAAACGTTGGCGCATTCGCAACTGTGAAGAAGTTGTTTAATTGTCCTACTCCCGCTATCTGCAGTTCCAAACATCATATTGATTTTATCCAGGTAGGACCAGGTGGAACTTTTGTCAGTAAAAAATAGGCTGTTGCCATGACATTTTTCCTGTGTAAAATACTCTAGTGAAATAGTCGAGATAAAAAATTGGTTTTTCTACTAGTGTAGAAGAGCTTTATAAAATTGGGATAAAAAATTGACGTTTTTAAATGTTTATTAAGAAAATTCAAATAAATAGAGGAAAATATCAGTGTTCAGTTAATCTCAGCCAATAAGGAGGTTGGGCTTGACCGCCTATAAGGAGGTTGGTCTGGAGGATGGAAATTAGTCTTGACCGCGAAGAAACCTTTAATCACCCTAAAGTTAGTTTTCCTACAAGTTAAGAAGAATATTGCTGTTGACTGTGGATTAAAAATTTATTCATTAATATTCAAGGACTAAAATAGAAGTTTTCGGACACTTGAAATGATTCCAAATAATTCTAACCTTGACCAAGATAAAAGTTTTTTGTCAAGCAAAATATTGTCCATTAGTCTGCGTACTTACCGCCAATCGGAATGAACTATCGGCTTTAAAAAAGTCTGCAGTTTGAGGGTTCAAAGATGGAGGCCCCACTTTATCAATAGATTTTAACAATCACGTCACAAATTCAGCAAAATCTAACTTAACAGTTAATAGAATTATTAATTGTCGCATATCATCGAAACAAAATTGCAAGGAGAGGAGAGATTTAGAAACCGATAAAAAAATCCAGAAATATTTAAACAAAAATAAAGATTATGATGGTTGCATGAAAACGAAACCTTTAAACTTTAAATTATTATTAGAAAAAATAAAAAGGTTTTTTTTTCAATTTCTTTTTTGCTTTAGTTTTTATCTTGCTTTTTTTTTATTTATTTAGACTTTTGGTGCATTGCATAATAAATTAAAAAATACTAAAAGAAATAAAATAAAGAAGAAAGAAAAAAAAAGTAAAAAAAAACTAAATTTCTATATAATTCTAATGGTGTAAAATTCCAATATGACGTCAATAAGAAAAAAAATGACAGTTGGTATGCAAAACTTAGATGAGTTAGTTCAAGTTTCTCTTCTTAATGTAAATGAGCAGTTTGTTCCTAATTTAACCGACCGTGTAATTCTTACCCTTTCCAAAATCCCAATGGTGAGCATTATAAAAATAACCACCCTGTATATGTTTATGTGGGTACCTACGGCCACAGAGTGTCCTACTTATCCAAGAGGTTAGGCAACATATACTTTGCTTTTTATTCGATTTAAATTAAATTACAACAAACAAAAAGGCTCATACTTATTGAAATCAACACATTTGGCCACTGTGCATTCTGAAGAAATTATTCGCAAAACTAGCAAAAAGAAGAAATATTCGCATTTTTTGCCAAGAAACCAGTGGAAAATTTCGAAATTTGAAAAACGTCATTTCTATAATTTCTAATGGAGCAAAATACTAGTGTGTCAAATTGTACTTTTTCCTGTTAGTTACATAAATTGCTATTTAAACACTAGACAAAGATCATGTGTGTAAGTTGTAAATCACGTACCTTGCATAAACTGTGTCCACACTTCAATGTAACTGGTTTGTATATTAGATTTATGCAAATTATACATTTGAAAAGCTCTTCGACTTTATCAAGAAATGCTTTCTTTCCTTCACTGGTAACAACCTTGCATTCGTCCCAATATTTCTTATTTACAGCATCGTCATCTATGGCTTTCAAAACGTCGGCTTCGAGCTCGAATTTGCAATCTTTCTTTTTCTTGGCAAACAGATCCATTAAATTCGCGGCGCCCGATTTTCTCTTCTGGCCCTTTTTGGACGTGTTCGGACTTTTGTTTTCCTGCTCGTTCTTTTGCTTCGCCTCGATCACTTTCAAGTATCCGTCTGGATACTGAAATACACATGGATTCTTAAGAAAAACACAGTATTTGAAAAAATTAATGCTTACGATCATATCGAACGTTTTTCCTCCTTTTTCCCATGGTGCTGGTGCAGGATCGTCTCTTCTAAGCAAGTATCGCCACACTAGGTACCCAGATTTTCCCTTCTCGGGGTAATATTTTACTACCTTGTAGAGCCCGTCGTATCTAAAACCCTCCTTGGGCGAATATTTTGAATGCTTTGCGAGTTTGTAACTTCTAACGACTCGAACCGGTTTGCCGCCTTTCCAGTCTTTTGCTTCAGCTCCGTTTTTGTCATCGAACTTTGCGTTGCAGTTCAAAGCTAAAGCCCTAAGATAAAGCAATTAATTAAATAAATAATATGTTAATAATTAATCATTTACTTATTAGTTCTGGTAAGTTCTTGATCGCAACTCTGATTACTTGTTCTTTTATTTCCGGAAAGGTCTCGCCCCCCTGATCCCGTGTATAAAAATTCATTTCCATTATCTACGTCGTCCTCATATCCTGAAATAGTTTATTTTCCTGTATCGATCTGAATATACGTACTACCGATAATTCCGGTTTGTTATTTTATCTCTAATTACTTGTCCAATGAAACATTATAATTATTACATACCCCCGGAAAGAACAATACTGTAAGCACAATCAGATTCCTGTCCGTGCATTCCCGCTACAGGTGGTCTGTGCACGCCAGACTCTGACACCTGGAAAGTGATGAATCGTTGATTTGAAATAGAATTCAGTGACTTGTGGGGAAAGATGGTTGTTACACATAAATTTAGGGAAAAAAAGAATAAGGGGCGTTTAGAAAAAAATTCTCTAAAAATTCCAATATGACGTCTTAATTTCCTGGAGCTTGACCTTCAAAAAGTAGAAACCTATTTAAATAATATGGGCGCTTTAAAAATAAGATATAAAAAATTTTCCGAAAAAAAAACATTTTTTTTAATTATCTAAAAAATAGAAACCATACCCTACCTCATGGACGTTTCGCTTACAACCGACATAACTTTCTATGAACATAAGGATGTGTTGAGCTTGGGAAGAAATTTGTAATTTAAAAAACTCGAAAATTAACTCACCCCTATCCTAAACCTCCACGAAAATCCGACTTCAACTCCGGGAATTGATCCTACATGAGACTTTGACACTTTGTCGTTAGTCCTTGTTAAGCCCGCACAAGCCATTCCTCTGCCCCAGTCTCGTTTCAAATCACTTTTGATGCTAGGCATATTCTGTCGCTTCTTGCTGATTTTAGGTTTCTCTCCAGCTTTCACAATCTCCGTATCATCTGTCTTACACGACGGACAGAACCTAAATTTATAGAAATTCAAAGGAAGAAAACATTGGCTACACTATCACGAGACTTATAAACTTTGCAATTAGTGCAAAGTGTACAAACAGGCACAATGGTGAGGAACGCCGCCTGAACATAATGCTCATCATAAATATGTTATATATAAACAGTAAACAGTTTTTGAATTTTAGATAATTATATTTTATAGTGGAAAACATTTTATTTATGCGCCCTAACTTTAGAGACTGCAACATTTACTAACATACGAGGTGTTCATTATAAAACTTCATCTAGTTGGCTGTGAAATGTCAAAAGAAAAGGATGAAGAAACAAAAGTCCATTTACTTTAATTATGTCATCTTTTTCTGTCAAAATTTCATAGCCTGCTAGATGAAGTTTTATAATGAACACCCCATGTTATAAACGCCTACCAACAATACCAACTGAAAGTGAAGCCGAAAACAGTTGACGAACGACCTGCGCAGTTACTCGAAAGAGATTTACAGCGTGAAATTTGACAATTATTTGAAACTTCTATGCTGCCAACTTGTCGATGCGTCTGACGTTACGCGAAATGATAAATTAGTTAAATTACCTATAATTATGTTACGATTCGCAACAACGCCGCATGGGAGGCGGGGCAACGCATGGGAGCGTGTTGGTTGGTGGAGCTTCGCGACCTATCCGCGCTGCGTCATGGCTGACACGAGTGATTTATTGCTCGTCTGGCTTAATCTAGAAGGCAGTTGTTTACAACCGTTTTTTTTATGTGAGATTATTCAAGAATTCTTATAAAGAACTTTCTAGGTTTTTCTGTAATTTTAGGATTGTATATAAAAAGGCGCATAGAGCGGCGGTTAAGTAGTAGTAGTATTATTTTAAGCGAGCTATAAGTAAGCTAAAGTTACGAAGCGATAATAGAAGGCTATAAAGTGTTAATTAGTGAGTTATTTAGTAGTCGTATTTTAATCGAGCTATAAGTAAGCTAAAGTTACGAAGCGATAATAGAAGGCTATAAAGTGTTAAGTAATGAGTTATTTAGTAGTCGTGCGTAATTGTGGAAATAAATAAATTGTGTTTTCGTGTTAAATCGTTACACTGGAATTATTGAACCCCGAGTTCGCAACAATTACCTTTACTTAGTATTTTCAAGTTTATGCAGGATACATATACATTATTACAGAAAATATAAGACAGATAAATATAACGTTAAATTGAATTTTTGAACGCCCACAAACGATAATTAATATTACATCTGCCAACGTTGCATTAATCTTGAACTTTGCTTTATCGCTTGACACAGCTTTCGAAACCGAAGACTTTTGGACTCTGTGTAGTCTGTGCTGTTTTTTTGCTGTCGATTCACGATTAAACTTGGATTTTTCTACCACAGGTATATGTGTTTGTTTTGTAACAAAACAAATGTTTTGGTAATTTGCCTGTAGCCAGGCGTGTAACTTATCTTCCCAATTAACTCCTATTAGAGCTCCATGTCATACCTATACCCAGATTTTTTCGTCATTTTTGAGGGTCTGTATCTCAGAAATTCGTTAGCCGAATTTTATAACTTAAAGACTAAAACCAGGCTGTGACGTTGATCTTAAACAAGTTGTTTCTTAAAGGATATAAAGGGTACGCAAAAACCACCGCATGGTCGCATTTCAACCCACTGCATTTGGTAGCTAGCGTAATTTCAGAACATTCGATGTTATGACATTTAGTGGGCTGTGTTGGCATCTCATCTTCATTTTCGATCATTTGTTATGACTCATCCTCTACTGAAAAGGTTCCCGTTTTATTTCAAGCCGTATCTATACGACATGGATCAGTAAATGACCTGTAGCTGTTTTCGTAGAAGGAAAAACGAAAAACCGCCAAAATCATCCCGAGATATCGACCACAGCTCTTAAATATCATTAAAATAAGAATCTTTAAGTGAAGGCATCCGCCATGACGTCGTAGTTAACACAATTTTAATCGGTATCTCATTCGATTTTTTGCCACACTTGTACAAAATGGAACAGAAATATTTAATTAACATTAAGGTTACTTCTCTGATTTTACAATCAGTTGTCTTTTAAAGAGAATTTATTTTATTAAAATCTGCCCTGGCATTCTCGCCATATAGGGTAACTTAGAGGAAAGCGCACACTTTTCGAAAAACTCCTGTAATTTTTTTTGTAGACCAAAAAAACCGAAAACCGTCGAACATGTCCCGAGATGCCAACCAATCCTATTAAATGTCATAACATCCAATGTTCTGAAATTACGCTAGCTACCAAATGTAGTGGGTTGAAATGCAACCATTGTGCAGTATTTTTTCTTTACCTGTATATGTTTTAAAAAATAACTTTTATTGTTCGTCAACATCCCAGCCTGATTCTAGAAGAAACGACCTTTCAAAATATTTTGAAGTTACAAATTTCGGTTAACGCGTTTCGGAGATACAGATTCTCAAAAGTTTAGTTCACCAAGAATAGTTTTACTTGACTGGACATATGTAATGTATTTGTGAAACTATATGTGACTATAAATGCCTCGCTCAGCTTTTAGTCGTTCAAGTTGGACTGTCGTGAACTGAACCTCACTGAACTGAACTTGAGGACAACAATTTCAAGGTTTGCAAATTGCAAAAAAGGATGCAATAATCAAAGAAAATATACAGGGTGCGGCAGAGAAACTTGCTGATTTTATAGCTTAATAAAAAAAAATACTTCAGATATCGTTTTACCTTTTTTTATTGTAACTTACATACTTTATTATTTATATATTTTATATATTTATATATATACTATAATTTTTGTTTTAAATGGTTTTAAAAATCATGTCGGGCAAATGGCGGTCCTCATTGGCAATACACTGATCCAAGCGGTTTCTGAAGTTTCGCTCCACTCTTTCGAGCCTATCGACGGGTATGTTGGCGATGGCTTCTCGAATGTTGTCCTTAAAGTGTTGCAGGGTACGTGGTTTGTCAGCGTAAATGATGGATTTGAGATAACCCAAAAAAAAAGTCGCAGGGAGACAAATCGGGAGAGCGCGCCGGCCACGGAACATCACCCCTCAAGGAGATGAGGCGCTTGTGGAAGGGTTTGTTCAAAAATTCCATTGACGTTCTCGCTGTGTGTGCCGTGGCTCCGTCCTGCTGGAACCATACATCTCCAAGGTCCAGTTCTTTCAATTTTGGGAGAAAAAATGCCTCAATCATTTCTCTGTAGCGAGCTGAATTTACAGTAACAATGCGTTCTACTTCCTCAAAAAAGTAAGGTCCGATTATCCCAACTCTCGAAATTGCACACCACACCGTAACACGATCACCATGAAGTGGCTTCTGATGAAGTTTACGGGGATTGGTATCACTCCAATAATGTTTTGTTTGTTTACGCTGCCAGAAAGGTGGCAATGGGCCTCATCACTGGAGAACCCAAGGGCGTCTGGAGGCAAGTTAAGAAGCGCTTCACGTGCATATTAGCGGGAAACAAAATCGCGATCGCTGAGTTCGTGCACCGCAGCCATTTTGTTTCGTTGAAACCTGAGTTCATTGTAAAGAATTCATCTCACAGTGCGCTCAGAAATTCTTAGAGCAGCTGAACGTTTACCCGCCGAACGCCGGGGAGAGGGCAAAAACGAAAGCCTTACCCTCTCGACATTTTCTGGGGTTCTGAAAGTCCGTGGACACCCTGGCCCTTTTTTTGCCAAACTGCAACTTTCCCTGAATGGGTCTACCCATGAAACAATTGATTGCCTGCCAGGAACGAGACCCGCGGACTGAATATTGAACCGATCCAGGAAGGGACGTTGGGTGGCGACTACCGAATAGCCATTGGGAAAGTATGCCTCGACGGCGAACGCACGCTGCGCATTAGTCCAAGGCGTGACGCCAACTCGCTTAAGCGGTAACAAAATTTTAAAACCCACTCTTGCGAGTGAGACTCTCCCCGCCCCTTTCTGACCACCCGTCGCCGATTGGCGCCAAATTCATATCAGCAAGTTTCTCTGCCGCACCCTGTACTTTTGTTCCTTCATACTTTTCATTTGCCAATTTACAGGCAACTAGATGACGTTCTCAAACTAACACGCTCTATATAAAAAAAACATGTAGATGTAACGTCGGCATTGCAGCCCTGAATAGTTCAACAAAACATATAATCGTAGCAAGTAATAATTACTAAATTCTTTATACGTTACGTAATGACTACTTACCAGTCATCGTCGGGCACAATTTCCATTGGTGGCGTCAAACAAGACATATGATACCCCAGGTCGCATTCGTCGCACAGAACAATTTTATCCCAATCATTTTTTCCCCCACAAGTATGACATCCGCACTGCTTACAGGACCTAGTCTTGACGTCTTTACAGTTATTGCAGTGATATGGATATTTTCCTTGAAAATAAAGGCACTTAGGGGGACTTTTACAAGTTCAAGTAAATCTTCAGATTGAAGATAAAACTCCAGATATGACCTACATTGCATTGTTTATCTGTCAGGTAAACAATGCAATGTACGTCAAGTCTGGTGTTTTATCTTCAATCTGAAGTTTTACTTACACTTGTAAAAGTCGCCCTTAATGGCACGAGTGGACTTAATAAAAAAAGCGTTTCAAAGTTTGAAGAAACAGAGAGCGGATCTTACTCGGCAATTGAAGTGAAATCAACCAAAGCAAAGATACCGGAAATCATAATACGATTTAAACTACCAATACAGACAAGACAGTACAAGCATGAATATTTAAAAACCTTAGTCAAAACCAGTTATACCCCTACCCATTGAGACCGCTTTTTATTTAATTCTGATTAGAATTAAGCCGCCCATCAACCTGTAGGTATAGATTTTTTTTTTGTAAAAAAATTTCAACGATGAAACGACTTTGAGAAAAGCCAGATGTCATCACAAAACTTCAACAAAGCCCTCCATAAGAGAAAGTGCACGGTTCTTTAATCGGTTAATGGTTAATCTACCTGACAACATTCACCTGCAATACAGGCAACATCTTAATTAAACTCTGGTTCTATATTCTTTGCAAAAAGCTTAATATTTTTTTGGCTTTTTGGCAGTGTTTTTTTATTACTTTATTAATTCATTTTAATGTATTTTTTGTTTTATAAAATGAGCTTTGAAACAAACAGTGTAATTCAATGCCGGTACGGGTATTGGTCCTTGGAGTAGTTGTTTCTGTTTGTTTCCTTCTTAACAGCTGCAATATTTTTGGAAATATTGAAAGCCGATAAGTTTTCAATTTCCAATTAGTAAATATTGCCTTTTTGCATATTTTAAACTAGAGTTTTCTGCGAAAAAAGCCAAAAATTTCGATCACTAACATACTTCGCAGAAAATAAATTTCTTGCAGCTTTCATTTCCTCTTATATTGCAGAATTGATACATACTTGACAAAGCAAACAAGCGTAAACCCTAAGACAGGAATCAAGACAACATATACGAATGTATAATTCTAAAAACCTCAAGAAAGACTGAGGCTTTCTGAAGTAAGCTGAAAAAGCTTATTTCGAGAGCTTCTGTCTCTGTGCTAGGCAACTGAGGAACTACTCAATAAAAGGCAAAACGACGCCAATTTCATACGTTTCCAATAACTGTTTCTAACGAGTCACATAAAGTAGCGAAAACTCCGAATTAATTAGAGCATTTTTCTTTCTTCGGGGCACTCTTAATAGAAGGATCTTACGAACAACTTACAATTTGAAATCTACTTCTTGTTGCACTACTACTGTATTGACTCTCAGTACTTTTAATGAAATAATCTCATGTTTATCTCTCGCGGTTTTAAGCGGCGATTTTGAACCCTTTATTGATTTATTCTATCCATTTACCATTTATCCCCTGACACCCTCTATGGTCATATTTAAAGTCAGTCTCCTAGGTTTTATAGCAATAAAGAAATTTTATGCGAAACACTTCGCATATCAGGAGGTATTTTAATATTTGAAGGACTTACTTTTTGTCAATTTAGGCGGCGTGCTGCCTCGTTCGTCGAGTAATACAGGTTTTTCTATTCTCATACATTCTTGTATGAATTTGATACTACAGTTGTCAATTACTGAATCACCAATGTGAATAGTTCCAATAATATCAACGCTTCCAACTTTTGTTATATTGAGGTCATACCTAAAATATAAACTTCCAATGGTATTAAAGTTCGACTAATCCTAGAAGTTACACTTACCAGTCTCCTCTTTCGTTAGGAGAATCTATATTGTAATTTGCCAAAACCACCATACCTGGCTCCAATTCAGGTATTTTGTAAGTCTTGTAACTGACAGGTCTAATATTATTAAATTGGGCATCTTCCTCAAATGGTATAACAGAGGAATGTTCTGCACTAAAAAGTTGAATAAGACTGTAAAAGGCGTTGCAAATCGTATAGAGTTCATACGGAACACGTCCATTCATTATAAAATATGGTTTGTTTATGCACTTCATTTTTATTATCATATTTATACATCATACAATATTTATTATCATGATTTCTGCTTTGGTAACGAATAAGAGAAAGGAGCTGATCATAATTCTGAATAGACAAATTAATCAATATAGTTTATTATTCATCTTAGATAGTAATGTTAAATCATCAATCAGAACCGATTTGATCTGTCAAATTTGATTGAAGATCAATCTCATTAAAACACTGATAACGATCTAACTCTGTACCTCAGAGCCAAACTATGTTAAGTCATAAATTGTTATTTTACAGGAGAGGCATTTTAAAGTTTTGGTTTAATAGTTATTATATTGCGCTGTGCGTCCTATCAATAATTAGAATGGTGTTAGATCGCAGGTGTAGGACAAATAGCCACTTCACTTTCTCGAAATCGCCAACGTTTCGACCTTTATTTTTAGGTCTTCCTCAGGGTTGTAATGCGCTCTCCTTGTTAGTAATGCGCTCAGATAAGGGGGGTTCGACCGTGTTGATGCTCAAGGACGAATATCTCACTGCGATGATGAGTTTGCTCCAGGATCCACTGACGTACCGTTTGAGGAGTGGTGACCCCACGTCTCGTATACAGACTAAGGCTAACGGCCTTATTAAGAGGTTGCAAGATGATGGCTATATTGACGAAGTCTCTACGAAACAGATGAAGTCATACAATGGGGTGGCGCCACGGCTGTATGGACTGAGAAAAACACACAAACCCAACCTAAGTCTTAGACCTGTGGTTAGCTCTATTAATTCACCAACTTATAAATTAGCTAAATTTGTCCACAACATCTTAATTAATGTCACAACAACATCCCATTATAATATTAGAAACTCATTTAAGTTTATTGATTGTGTTAAGTCCATACGGTTGCCTCCTGACAGTGTTCTGGTTTCTTTGGACGTGGTGTCGCTGTTCACTAACATTCCTGGGGATTTAGTTTTATCCATAATTAAAAAAAATTGGAAGCACATATCAGCCTACACGACTATGTCACGTGAGCTGTTTTGCGAAATAGTCTAATTCTTATTCCACAATAGTTATTTTTCATTTGATGGAAGGTTTTACGACCAGCTCGACGGTTCCTCCATGGGAAATCCGGCTAGCCCTGTCTTGGCTAATTTGGTGATGGAGGACTTGATTGATCTAAAATACACACAATAATGTCCTAAAAGTAAAAATATTTTAAGAACCAATAATTATCCGTCTAGCCTCAAAAATAGGGTGTGGAACGAATACCAGCATCAACTTGCGCCTCAATCTCACGTTTTACGTTCCCATGATCTTACTTACTGCCGATTCCCACATATCAAGGGATTGTCAGAAAGGATCCAATACAGACTATCACGTGTTAATCCTAGTATTAAACTGGCATATTACAACACTAGAACTTTGAGCCAAATTTATTCGAGGCTGAAGCATCCTGTCCCCACTTCTCTTTTATCCGAATTAATTTATAGAGTACCTTGTGGAATGTGCGGTAAGTGCTATGTGGGAATGACTCGGCAGTACCTCAAGAACCGAATTTACCAGCATGAATATGACTGTCGTGAGATCAATAGGGGAAAGAGGGAGAAGACTGCTTTGGCACAGCACCATTTCACTTTGGGTCATAATTTTGATTTTCAGAACACCACCATACTGGACCGAGAGAATAATTATCATAGGCGAGTTATCTTGTTGTGAGTTACCCTATATAATAAAGATAGTGTCGGTTTTTTTTCAAAATTATCCGTTTTCTTAATCTAGAATAAATGGGGTTTCAGACCGTGCAAATTGTATTTAAAACAGTTCATTGCTTAAAAAGTTACAGCTAATTGAAAATGACACGAAAAATTGCTTGTGCCGAACTTTAAGTTGAGCAGTTTATTTTGGATAATAGGGATAATAATCCTCTTTGTTGCCTGATGACTTTCCAATGCTACAGTATACTGCAACTCGACAGTTTGTACATTCCATATTACTCCTAAAGTCTTTGTCACGCTCCTGTCTACTATGTATTGGGTTATATTACTATTTTCTTCAATGTCAGGTAATACCTCTCAGCAGTTGAAAATCAACTTTCTTAAATGGAAACCAGACTTCTCTAAAACTTCTGTAAATTCTTTCAATTTTACGACTTCTTCTATGGTAGATCCCCCTGTTCACAGGTCGTCTACATAAAAATGTCTTTTAATTTCGCTGCATGCCTTAGGCTAATTGACTTCTTGTTCTTCAGCGGCCCTATGAAGATAACGAATTGCTAAAAACGACGCCGAAGTTGTTCCATACGTCACAGTATTCAAACGGTAGTAACCAAGTTCATCTTCATGATTGAGTCTCCAAATTATACGCTGAAGATCTCTTTGACTAGGCTCTATCCAAACCCGACGATAATTTTTTTTGGCATCTGCTCCAAGGACATACTGATGTTCTAAATCTTATTAGTATAGAATACCGGGTGACACAGCAGACATGAGACAGCCTCTATTTTTTTACCTTTAAAAATACAATTTTGAAAATTTTTGTGACTATATAACTCGTTATTTCGCTTTCTCTCAACTTTACTGATATTTTATTCTACTTCCGGTTTAACCGGAAGTGGCCATTAATTCATTACTTTTAATGCTACCCTGTATATTTTTCTTGCCTATCTTCTCCGCCAAAAAATTCTCGTCAACGTTTCGCTCTGTATAAAAATTCAGAGTGCTTTAATAAAAAATCTGGCGAAAAGGCCCCGAGATATGGATGTTGGCTTACTCCTGAGCTGAAAACGATAAGGAAAAAAGAGCTTATTGCGAAATGGCAGATCATCAAAATTTTGAAATTTTTGCATCACTTTGTTTCACACCCTATATAATAAAGATAGTGTCGGTTTTTTTTTCAAAATTATCCGTTTCCTTAATCTAGAATAAATGGGGTTTCAGACCGTGCAAATTGTTTGTGCCGAAGTTTAAGTTGAGCAGTTTATTTGATCCACTTGGATTAGTGGGACCTATAATAATCCGTGCCAAGATGATTATGCAACAATTGTGGATCGAGAGACTTGAATAGGACGAGAGACAGTGGCGGTTCGTCCTGAGGTTTGCAGGTTTGCGCAATATGTATATTGACAATATACAAATTCATTATTATATATTGTATTAGAATTAGCCCGCGAAACGATAATCATGATGTACGGCGCGGAGTCCACGTCGATTTCAATAAAATCAGGCCCGCGACCATGTTTAGGATAGGAAAAGCGGCAACGAGACTACTGTTTGCACTCCGGCTGTGATCTTTTCTTTCCACTGTTTTACTGCGGTCCGCCGTGACAATGTGCCCGTCCACCCAGCACGCTCCCGTAAGCCCCGTGGTGTTGCAATTTGAGAGCAATCATGTCATAAACCAAACCCAAACCAAAGAATAGGGATAATATATTACAATAAGAAGAGACAGTGAGACAGAGAAACTGATTTCGAGAGGGAGATGGATTGGGGCTCCCGTTTAAAAGGATTTTGGGCCAATCAAGTATCACGTGTGCAGTGATGCCAGACGTCAGAGTTTTTAGCTAGGGTTGCTAGGATCACCTCAGTCTTCTCTTGATTAACATTTTTTAGGTATATAATTTCTAAAACAGTTTAATGGCTTATGAAATTTGCGTCTGACTATAAAAGTAAATAACTAGCTTTACATACTTATTTATGGCTGAGCAAGTAATTCATTAAATGAGAAAGTAACATTAAAAAATATTTATGAAAAAATATCTGTGATCTGACAACATCGCTTCAATTCGTCCATTCCAGTCCGACAGCGGCCCTAGACGCCGCTGTCGGATGTTTGATGATTTCAGATGTATTTGTTTTCTTTAAAATCATCTCCCTATCTACCTTATTTATTATAGCCATGCTAGATCTAAATAATTTTGAAAGTGTATTATTTATTAAAGTCCGTCAATCTGAAAATGCCCTATTTCTGCTTGTAAGAATGTAATTTTGTCTACTGCAAAACTTATTTAAATTTATATTTATCTTTCAAGAAATGACTACGCCGCAATACTGTATTTAAAAGAACATTTGTCAATAGCGCGGGGTCTCCAGTTTAAAGGCGCTTTCTTTCAAGGTCATAGAAATCCTTTCTAAAACATCAAAGGATTTTCGCCGGCTGTCCGGTCTTATTTAGAGTATATTATCCCTAGTCTTAGCCCAAACAGTGCGCGTCCACCGTTTGTACGGGCCGTACACGACGTTTCACCAATTTAAATTTAACCATGAATTCGGTGGGTAGTTTAATTGAAATGGACTTTCTATTCAAATAAAAGCTACGTGAGTATTTATTACTATTTAATATCCAGAATTTCATTAAAATCAATAGTTTTTTCCACTACTAGCTTTAATACGGACCGTTAAAGGCCAGCAGAATGACTGTAAAGTGGATTTTCTCGTTTTGCTTATAAAACAATTGAACATAAGCGGTATATAATGACAACGTTATGGCCGATTATTTCCCTGGTAAATAAAGCTGTCAGTTGTCAGGCGCATTAGGCGCCGTGATATCGCCATACGGCGATTTTGTTTATCGGTTGCCACGGTAACGAAGCCTCCATATGGATTGAGGACGCGCCTGTTCTTAGTAATAAAATATGCGGAGCGCGATCTTACTAATTTAGGCAATTTTCTGTTGTAGATTTATCGAGTCTAGTAGTGGAAAAAATCGTATATAAACCGCGGTTGTGAACTACTTATGACCCTCACGTCTTAGATCCCTCAGCGCTACGCACTTCGGGATTTAAACTTGACGTTCGGGTCATAATAATGTGCTTCACAACCTTGGTTTTTAATATACTATTATTTTTATAGAAAAGAGAAACAACCAGCATTTAAGAGCCATACTTGTAGTCATCGTCCCAAAAGGAAGTCATCGTCCCCATTTTTTATTATTATGTGTTATTTGTATTTATATAGATATTTAACTATTAAATAATGTTGCCGCTTGTCGTACGCTAATTACCAAAACTGGGCGTCACAGCTTAAACAATTTTTGCAGCGGCGCCTTTCAGCTCCATGAATTGTGGAAGAATTTTTATAACGATGTAAGTCAGTTAAATGAGGTACGAATAAAGAAACTTGTTATAGCTCCAGGTGTCAGTCAAATAGAGCTTCACGGATTTTGTGATTCATCTGGGCGTGCTTACGAAGCGTGCATATATTTACGATCGGTTGATTCCAGTGTTCAAATTCAAAACTTATTTATTGTCTGCTAAGTCGAAACTTGCCCCTATGAAGACGTTGACTTTGCCTCCTTTGGAGTTAAGCGGAGCTTTAATTATGTGTTAAAACCTCATAGTAAATTGTAAAACTGTAAAATTTCACTTTTTGGAACGCTCAATATAGAGGGTGTTTCATTAAGGGTGGCCACCGGCCATATCTTGGAAACTAATTGGTTTAGAAGCTAGAGAAAAAAGTTTTGATTATTAAAGTGGACATGAGAAAATCCTGGAAATTATTTTCAATTTCCTAATTTTCCAGAAGAGGGCGCAATTAGAAACCAAATAATACAAATAACTTTTTTTTGAAAATTGTAGTTTTAAGGTATATCTTGGGCAACATTATTAGAAAGACTGGACAATCCTGCAACACAACATTTTGAACTGACTCTCGTAGATGTACTGTGCTCAATAAGAGTGGGGGAAACAAATGAAAGTGAAATAATCAAAATCCTTGTAACTTTCAAGCCTCAAAAGCTACGCACAAACCGAAAGTCTGGCTTCGGTATGTCGATGACACCTTTATTGTATGGGACGGAAATGACAGGCAGTTGCAAGAGTTCCTGAATCACTTAAATAGTATAAGACCAACTATAAAATTCACAATGGAAACTGAAAATAACTACTGCCTGCCATTTCTGGATGTATTGATGAGTAAAACGGTGGGTCACATAAGAACTTCTGTTTTTCGTCAGCCCACGCACACGGGACAATACCTGAACTTCCTTTCAAACCATCATGCATCAACAAAACTGGGAACAATTAAAACTTTATATAGGCGCGCCGTAACAATATGCAGCGACAAAGAATTCATAAATTCGGAACTTCAGAATATTAAACAGAATTTGATGCAAAATGGTTACACGGAAAAGACCATCTTGAAGGCTTTCACGGAATGTAAAAAGCAAAAGCCTCGGCCAAACAGCGAGGACCGACTTCAACTTCTTATGTTGTTCATATAAAAGGTACTTCAGAGAAACTTCGCCGAATCGCAAAACAGTACAACATACGAACGGTTTTCAAAACTCAAAACACATTAAGAAGCGTACTCTCTAAAATCAAACCGGAAAATTCAAATCAGCAAAAAGATTGTATATATCAGATCCCGTGTGAGTGTGGCATGTCGTACATAGGAGAAACCAAGCGTCCTTTGCATGTAAGAGTTCAGGAACACAGAACTCATACGATAAGAGGAGAAACATCAAAATCGGGAATTGCAGAGCACGCTTGGTCCGAACATCATAATATTAAGTGGTCGGAAGCCAAAATTGTGCATAGGGAACAGCACTGGAAGAAACGAAAGTTTAATGAAGCAGTCTTCATTGGAAGCAATGAGGGCGTCTTTAGTAAACCAAGTTGCGACGTCTCTTCGGTGTGGCATCCGTTGATACGCCAGACGTGCTGGTCGCTTGACGCGCGACAGTGGCGACGATGCGGCCAATAGGAATGGTGGGCGTGGTTAGCTGTGTTTATAAGCAAGTAGCCTAGAGCTTAGTGCTCAGTTTCACTTGAAAACGAGCAGAGATTCCACTGCTCGAAACGTCGCACAGTGGGGCCTGGAGTCTAAAAAGTTGGCATTTAATGAAAAAATTAAATGTTGTAATTGATATCGCTCTGATTTGCCTGAAATACAACACAGTCCTGCGCATTCGTTGACAGCATAGTTTAACCTGTTAGTCTCTTTGCACGGGTGAAGTCATTTACAACAACAATAGTAAATATATGTTATTTGTTATGAGTTTCTAAATTGTCGTCTTAAGTTGGCCTTAACAAATTTCTTTCATCATCAGGTAAGAAATCGTAATTTTACACGTTCCACAATTAAGTGGAAATGGTTTTTTAAAATATGAATTTTCAAATTAGTTACAGCATAAAGTTTGTATTAGTGCGCGTGTCCTAGCAACAGGAGGACCTTGGTAAGGTTCCCAGTCTGATCCGAGTTCATCTTTTCTTTTTAGTTAGAATCACCGAATGTTCTTCTTTCATAAACCATTTCTACTTTTTGCTCGAATTTGCTCCTTTGGTTAAAAATTGTTTTTTTGTAAAAGTTTGTAAAGCACAAGAAATGGATATTGCGCACAGCGAGCGAGTGAAATAATAAGATGGTCCTTAATGAATGCGTCAAAGAGTAATTGCCTATAGCAAATGCATATTCAATGTGAAAATTAAAATATGATACCAAACATGCCTTGATAAAATGTTGCTCCGTTTCGATTTACAGAGTGTTAAAGTTCCCTTTTAAAATTAAAATTTACTGAATAATTCCTAAAATTTTAATCATATACGTTTTGCGTCCCTTCATCAGGTCGATAGAAGTGAAAATAGCGGGTGTAGGACAGAAATAACTACTTTACATTTGTGAAAGAGCCAACGTTTCGACCTTTATTGAGGTCTTCTTCAGGGCTAAAATAAAATTACATATATATAGCAAATACACAGTTACAAGTGCCTATAAATACAGATAATTTAGTTATAAAAAAAAATCGGCATAAGAACATGACTAAAATTGAGTTATAAAAATCAGACAAGAGAATATGACTAAAATTAACACTACATAATCACAATTATAAATCGTGCATCTCAAATAGCTGCGGTACCCAGCTTACCTTTTTCAATAAGCGAAGTTTAGTAAGCCTAGTAAGAACTAGGAACAACATTCCACTGAATATAAAACATCTCCAGTTTCACGAAAAAACGAGCAAACGAGCACATATAGGCTACAACCTAGCTGTAGCTCAGCCATCGCTAATGTGTGTGTCGTCCTATATGGTGGACAAATAATAATAGCGGTTCCGCATGACCTTACTTTATTCTCTCGTTGAGATTTGAGAATTGATACTTATTATTTCATTTATTATTCTTTAAGAAATTTCGAAAATACTTACAAGGAAATTTGTATAAATTGTATTTCTCCAATTGTAAATTTATGAAAAATTAAGCAATTACACTAGTAGTCAATTGATAAACTAAATGGTAAATCAATCCAACAAGTCACAGCTTTTAAACTACTGGGGATACATCTAGATATGACTTTGAATTGGAATGAACATGTTGATTCGGTTTGCTCAAAGAGTGCAAAACAGTGCTTTTCATTGCAAAGATTGAAGGGTATAGTTAGCCAAAACAGTCTTAAAAATATTTTTTCTACAACCGTCAAAATATGACACGGTTCGCGCATTACTGACAGTAGCAGCGTAAAAAAAAGTTACTGGTTGCCATGGGGCACGTGAAAATAAGTCTTTCGCTCACGCCGTCAATACAGGCGTAGCAGACAAGAACTCTGAAGCTTAATCATTTATAAAATCGTTAAAGATGTCCCATATTAGTGGCAGGTGGACTTTTATACGGTTGTAGAAAAAATGTTGTTCCTAATACTTGCGCAAAGTGTCTTTCACGCACTTGACTGCTGCCCGAACTCCGCTTCGCGTCCTTCAGTTAATGGCAGTCGCGTGCCCGAAAGGGCTACTTTGCGCACTTGTTAGGAAAATAACTATATTTTTCTTATATTGAATCCTCATTTAAGTATGGTATAATATTGTGGGGTGCAGCCCATATCACTGAACGTGTTTTTATAATTCAAAAAAGGTGCATTCGTATTATGTTTGGACTTAAGTATCGAGAAACATGCAAACCAACTTTCAGTAAAGAATCCATTATGACTCTCCCCTTCACTATTCATCTATGAGACACTAAAATTTATTAGACTAAACATTCATAACTTGAAAACCCTGAATTTTTATCACAATCGCGATACTAGATATGGTTGTGATTTTCAGTTGCCTCATCATAGACTACAACTTTATAAGGCAAATCCCTATTATATAGGGTCTATATTGTATAACAAGGTACCAATACAAATAAGATCCATGAGTAACTCTCAGTTCTACAAGTCTATAAAGACAATATTACTAAAAAATGCCTTTTATAAAATTGATGAATTTCTCAATCACTCATTCCAATGATTATTGTTTGTTTATATATACTGTTTTGACGTATCCTATTTCCTGTTTTGGATTGGATTGGATTTCAATTTGGATTAATAAAGGTATTATGTTATATTATAAATCTGATCAAGAATGTAGCATAGGGCTACAAACTATACCGCTACAGTAGCATAGCGCTACATAGTTGATTTTTATTACGGAAACTATGTTGAGCTTGAAATAGTAACTTGTTGGCGTTTAAGAAATTTAAAATTCGACGTGTACTTTTTCAAAGATTTTAGAAAAGTTGATAAAAGGGATATGGGGTGATAGTTCCCAATGTCTTTGGTATTTCCCCCCTTATGCAAACAAATGACTTTAGATGGTTTTAAATAATCCCGAAAAACTCCCTCTTGGAAACTTGTGTTAAGTAAGTAACACAAAGGCTTACTTACTTGGTATTTACAAAATTTAATCAGTGAGGCAGTGTGCAAAAAGTAACTTTTTTGCTCTCGAGTAATTGCCGTTCTCCGCTTCGCGTCGAGCGGCAAACTTCACTCTCCGAGCAAAAAAGTTGTACTTTTAGCTCTTAACACATAAATAACTATTTTGTTTTCAACCAATGTAGTCACGTGCCACACGACACCCAATTAAATAATGTCAAAAATTTGACATACCATTTACATCATCAGCACTCTCAAACAATTCAAGCCATCGTTCTACATCTAATAATCTTTTGAAATTATTCCTGTATTTTAATGCAAAAGATCGTGTCAAGGGAGTTTGAGTGTTTTTACTAAATCTGAATACAGGCTAATACATTGGAATGTGTGATCAGAAAGACCATTTTCAGAGACTTTCTTATCAATTATGAGTTGGTTAAAATTTGTACATATATAATCGATTGCAGTAGATGAGTTTTTAAACACCCGCGTCGGAATATTAAACAGATGTTCAATATTAAAACATTGTAAGCAATCTAAAAGTTCGGTCTTATCAAGAGTGTCTTTAACAAGTTTGTGTTGAACTCGCCAGTCACTATGGTGCGGCTAAAAGGAAACATTGTACTCAAATACTCTAAGCAAAAACTCAGCTGTTTCAAGAAGTCAGTTTTTTGAGCCAAAGGGGATCTATATTTGCATAAATTGTTCGCTTTTACCTCCTTAGTGATAACTTGAATGCAGCAATGAAATTTGCTACCTTGTTGATAAGCACATACTCAATTTTGTCCCGTACTAAAAACATGACACCACCATGTTTATTTTCTGTTCTATTATAGAAGTTGGCAATATGATATCCCCAAATATAAATAACGTCCATTTCAGAGTTTGAGCACCAGTTTTCATTAATGCATATTATATCCAGATTTTCCACTTCTATGAAGATTTCAACTTCGTCAATTTTGTTTTTGAAGCATTGAAGATTTTGGTGTGCCAGCCTAAGTAGATTTTTATCGACATTTTTGTTCCAAGTTCCTGTAGAAAATCGGTGGTTGATTATGAACTTAGGGTTGGTTGAGAGAAAAAAAAAGTTAGGATCTGCGAAATGTTCAAAAATCAATTTGATCTATCTTCAGCCTGAATCCAATGCCTGAGAATGACACTTTTGTCCTGATGAGCTGAAGATTGCCAAGGATGTGCCTGTTCACAAAAGGGAGACCGTCCTTCAATAGCCAATAACAAGCCAGTATCAATTGTGTCATCATTCTCTAAAATCTTTGAAAAAGAGATATATCATCGAATGCTAAATTGTATGCATTCTCGTAATATATTAGTTGACTGTCAATTTGGATTTGAAAGGGTGACGGAGCCCGGAATTGGCCAATCTTCAGCACTGTAAACTGTGATGAACTGTGATGTGAGAGTGTGGATAGGGGTGATAAGGAGGCTAGACTCTATTTCGATCCATCCAAGGCTTTTGACACCCTTAGTCATCAGCTGCTGCTACAGCAGTCTTGTGGGATGAAGGTTAGAAGTTCAGCATTGAATGCATCTTATTTGCGGGGCAGAAAGCAGGCTGTTTGTGTCTCGCATGAGGGTAAATGTTGCCTGTCTAGACTGACAGATGTAAATCAGGGTGTCCCGCGAGGATCAATTTTGGGTCCCCTTCTATTTCTCTTCTATGTGAATAAACTTAAGGATGGCATCGGATAGGGTTTAGTTTGCCAGTAGGCTGATAATTCGTCAGTAATTCTGGGGCGCCCTGTCACGGGTACTCTTTCTGTATCATGCGTGACAACGATAAATGAGATGAGAGAAGGGTGTGATCGAATGAGCCTCAAGCTGAATGCCACTAAAACAGGTCTTGTAGACTTTAAAAAAGTAAAATCGCAATGTTCTCTTTGTAAGTCAAAAAAGAATTCTCCGAACTAGGGTTGCGATCCATCCCAGAACTAGCTGTAAATCATATTTTCAACAACTAAATATCCTCGCGGCTCCACCTTTGCATTTTTTATCATTGGTAATGTTTGCCAAAAAAATCCAAGTCTGTTTGTCCGGAATTGTGATGGATATGCTCCCAGTGCTCTGTGATGACTAGAGGTAGAGAGGATTTGTACTTACAGTCAGTTGCGGCGAAGCATTAGGGAAGTGGTAAACATTCCAGTTTCGTAGGGAGACACTTTTATTTTTAAGTAATAGATGTTTTTATTAATTTAATTTAACTAGAGTAGATTTTTATTAATGCTTGTCTGTCACTGTATTTTATTATTGATATTATTACCCATTATGGGCTTACTTTATGTATTTTACCTACTTTAATACCTACTCCTATTTTTATGTTATTTGGACGGGCGTTGGTTGTCTTTCTTTTGACGTTGCTTTGTGATGTTTCTATCATTTTGCTGGCAATAAAAGATGTTATTATTATTAGATCTAGACTTGCTGGGAAATACAAATTAGGTCTTTACTAGTCCATAGTTCAATTTTCCCCTGGAAGGATTGATCCTTTATGTGACCCTAGAAACTGCAAATCACTGAAGAAAAAGCTGCAATAAAATCAAGACTGGCAACAGAAAGCCATGGTAACATCTAACACAAAAGTCACGTTTTAAAGTAAAGTTAGATGAGTGGCATTATCCATCTCTTTCTACATTACGATTTCTGTTAAAGTTATCTCTTTCTTTTTTGACAATCGTTTCCTAGACAAGACCCAATACCCAAGCACACATTTATGGATGACAGAAATCTTTCCTCTGTCGTTGATTGGCCCGGCCCCAAAGACAAAGATAAAACATCCGAGAGTCCAATATCCATCCAAATCAAAGGGCTCCACTTTACCCACTTCAACTTGGATCACCTCTATGTGTGGGTTCTACACAAGCAGGCTGGAATCCCCAAGAAAAACCGAACCGATACTCTGAAGTAGTAAATAACGTAATTAGAGCTTCAAATCCCATAATTTTAGAAGCTTTTAGATAGATTAGAAGTAAAAAAAAAATCACGTGACTTGTGGCAAAGGCTTTGTAATATATTGAGTCTGAACTCGGGTCTGAAGCTCTAATTATAACCTGTTCAAGCTATTACAATAGAAAATCAAATCTTTTCAAATCAAAAAATGCCCAGTTAAAGTTGAAAATATACCCAGGGTGTCCCGATGCAACGTTTGACGACATATTGGTGAGGCCAAAATATGGTCCATATCAAATTGTATCAAAACTGCATCATCTTATTTTCAGCCCTGTATTAGTTATTATTAGTTAGATGTTTATCTAACTAGCTGTGTATATGTAAATTTATCTGTTAATTCTCAGCCTACTAAATGAATATATATTTAAAATGAACCGTAGTTCCATCTAACTTAGATACAAGGTGTTCCAACATTGTGTCGAAGTCCAAAAGCTTACTTATTGTTAGATTTAGAACAAGAAGTTAAATAAGAAAATTGAAGGATATGCTTTCTACCAGAATTAAAAATTAGACCCAAATGTACAGGTTAGTTCAGGTTGGAAAAAAGGGTGGCAAATATAATTTAAAACATATCAAAAGCAAACCACATAAATATTTTTACATATTTCCATTCTGTGGTTGGTTCCAAATATTTTTTCTGTACAGAATTTTCTATCCCATTATTCATTAAACAGTGTCAAAACTTCAACATTTTTCAACTTTGAGGGTTGTCTGTTGAAAATCTATCCAATAATTTGAGGTAACCAAATAGTCAAAAAACGTAAAATGTTTTAAAAATCTAAAATTATTGCCACTTGGTAGACCTTCATATGCAATAATGCAGATGATATCGTTCTATATTTAATAGTTTTAAACATACTAGCTCTCAAAGTTAAAAAATGTTTTACCTATTTGAGCTGAATAATAATAAAGCAAATGGACAATAATAAGTACTCACACTTTGAATGATGAAGAAAATAGGAGGAAAAATGAGTCGCCAAATTGCCCAACACGTGTTTTTCTTTTTCAATTTTTTTTCCTCCATCTTTTTCAGGTGTAACAATGTTTCAAAAATATTAACAAACCTTTTTTAAAAATGTATGCCTGATGATGCAATAGGAAATAAACATGGGTCTGGTTAACAAGTAGAAAAGAAGATCAGGATTAAAAATCCTTTTGTCATTTTTATGTATTCCAATAAAACTATTTTTTCCATATAAAAAGAAAATAAGTTGCAATCGTTCTCGTTTCCAGTACCTAGGTAGGTAAACTGGAATTACGCTGGGGGTGGTCCAGTCGAAAAAATTATTAGTGAATATATAGTTAAATTAGGGATTACAGGAATTTTTTGCAACTTCACTTACCTTTTCACACGAAAAGTTAATTTAGCTTCGTCATTTGATTCATCGCCTGCTTTTCGAAGAATCTTCTCGATTATCCCTTCGTACCAGGCACTCGAATCTAATAATTTAACATCAACCAGATCTTGTACTTTATAATATTTTGACTCAGCATCGATAAATTTTTCTTCCTCGTCTACAACTTCATCTGAAACGCTTTCCGTATGTTTTTCTACAACTGAGCACGAGATGTCATTTGTGGTTTCCTCTACAATGGGGTTATGCCTCTTTGTTACTATAATAACATCATTTTGGATCACAGAGTAGTGATTTAGAGTGGTACCGTTGACCAACTAAAACATCAACAAACTACTAAAAGGTACTATAAGAAAAACGCTTTTCATAAATTAAATACATTTAAAAAATAGAAAAGTCATTCAAAGTTTTCTTCATACATAAAATTGACGAATTAATGAATTAAATGAATTTCCTTTTTGAACGAATATCTAATAGAATATTATGTTCCACCTTTGGTTTTGAAAAATATATATCAATTTACCTCTTTTCCTTTATAAAATAAACGTTGTAACTGCGTGTCTAGATGAATTTCTTTCTCAATCAATTTTCTAAGTTCGTCAACAGTTGTAACTTTCGAGAGTTGAATCGTACTTTCTCTCTTAGACTCATCTTCTAGCCAGTTGGCTTTGATCCGAATATACATCCTGTGTTCGGTTAGTTAGGTGAGTGTAAAAGAGGCAAACTACAAAGAATAATAAAATTAGTTAGGTAATTTAGTTGACTACAATGTTGCTTCTTATAATTTGTATTAAGTACAGTTAAAAAGGTAGGAGGTAGATGGCAAGTGAAAACTCCGTCTTTTATGGAATAACGACGAAGTTTCGTCTATATTGATTAGACTTCATCAGCGCTAACTTCTATGAAGAGAGTTACTCAATATATGAAAAAATGTTAAGCTCGAGAGCTGACGCTATACTTTTATATCTACATTCGAGTTGAATAGCATTCAATTTCTTGAGCCATACTATCGTGTCAGGCTTATTGGATTTTTCTTTATATACCTATTATTGAGTCCTTTTCTTTTTTTTTCGATCAATCAATCTTTATTCTGCTATGGTAAAAATGATTTACAAACACATTCGTCAAAAGAGTAAAGTATCAACTGGTACTGAATTACAAAATACTAATTTAAAACTTATTAACTAGAATTAATTTATAGTCAATCTAAAACTAACACTCTCCCACATTTAAAACCACATTAAAATTCGTCAATGTCGTATATCACCCTTTCGACAAGATCTCTCTGTAACACATTTTTAAATTCTTTTTAAGGGAGCACTCTGATATTCGGGGGTATTTGGTTAAAAATTGTTTTGGCCACAAGTTCTGGCCTTTTTTGTGTTTCTGATAGCCTACACATGGTCAGTATGAAATCATTCCTCGCCTTTGTCGGATAGTCGTGAATGTCCCAGTGTTTCTGGAGCTGAGACTCACCCCTCTTTACATAGAGAGCATATTCTGATATATATATACAGTGCGTTTTTTTAACGCGCAACATAGGATTTTACGTGTTAAATTTTTCATGTCCTGTTGAGTGGGGTTCTATAAGCACAATTGCTATGAAGCTTGACGTAAGTAAAATTGAGGGTGTTAGCTTTACCTCTGTTGGCCGATCAGGTCCAAAAGATTTGGAATAACACGAAAAACAGCATTTATTTTCTGGAAAAATGTATCTTTTTTCTCTCCTCGTAGATATTGTTATTCAACTTTGCATGTCAGGTAAATGTCAAATGCAGGTAAAACGGCAGGTACTTTTGGCATTCAGAATGCTTTGTCGCTATTATTTATAAGTTTTTATAACAAGAAGAATAAAACAACTTGTACTATTCGTGTAATTATTAATTATTTACTCTTTGCACTTGAGTTTCCAAAAGTTCCAGATGTGTTTCCAAAAGTTTTGGTGAACATAAAAAGAATGGAAATGGTTTAAGCATTAAACTTCAAAAAATGTTTAATTAGTCTTGTTACCATGGTAGTGGTAACATGACTTGGTAGGCACCTGCTCAAAATGAAATCATAATAGTTACGAGGAAAGTCAAAAGACACATTTTTTTGGAAAATAAATTACTTTTTACACATTATTCCAAATCTTCAAGACCTAATTGGCCAGTCCGGGTAAAGTTAGAACCTTCAGTTTTAATTTTGCCAAGTTTCAAAGCCTTGGTGCTAATAGATCACCACTCAACATGGGTCCGAAAATGTAACATGTAAAATCCTAAGTTGCGCGTTAAAAAAAACGCACTGTATATACGTTGGGAAGTGTAAGAATCCCCAGACTTCGGAAAGTTCCTCTGCAGTCCTCCCTCAGCTTCAAACCAGCAAGAATCGTGACAACTTTCCTCTGCCACCTAAATATGTCACTCGCCCAGGCTGCTCCCCCCTACGCAAGCACCCCGCAAGTCATTGTTGGATGAAACAAGGCGAAGTATCCCAATTCAGCTTTTTTATCCAAAAGTAAACCCAAAAATTTCACGTGTTTAGGATTCTCTATGTCATTTGAATCCTGTAAAGTAAATGCCATCCTGTTTGTCTTATCAGCATTTACCAGGAGTTTATTTGATATGAAACATTGTTCAGCCCTTAACTGTTACCTCAGATCACGTCCCCTCAGCAACCAGTAGATCGCCGTCCCCAATGGTGAGGGTGGTGTTATCAACAAAAGCAGGGTGTATTTATCAGTACCTTCATTATGTGGAAGGTCGTTTATATGTATATTATATGTATAGTAAACACAAGCGGTCTTAATACTGAACCCTGTGGTACAAAGACATCAATTGTTCCCTCTCGCGACAACACCCCCCCAACCCTCCCAACCTGAGCCCTACCAGCAAGGTAAGAACAAATCAATTTCAAGCTACCCATGTCAAAGTTATAGTTTTTCGTATTTTCCAGTAATAGGAAGTATGACAGATAATCAAAGGCCTTGCTGAGGTCTTAAAACTGGGACACACAACATTCACCACCCTCATAGGAGTCCATAATACATTAAACCAAGTCTAAAATGTCACACACAGAGTGCTCCTTCCCTTCTTAATACCAAACTGACCATCAGAAAGGAGATTGTGGCTTTTAACGTATGCCGATATTTGTGTCGCTATACATTAAAAAAAAAGATAAAATAGGTAATAATAAAATTCTTCTTCTAGAGTTTGTAACTTCTGCCCTGTCGCTCTTTTTGAATACAGGCACTTCAATGGCTTTTTTTTAAGTGCATTAGGAAACACATTTTCTCTCATATATAGATTAATTTTGTAAGGGGAATAACTATTAGATGTTTTACAGATTTTATAAGGGGAACAGTAAGCCCATATATGTCAGCAGAGTTTTATTCTCCAAAGAAGCTATCTGACCTCACCAAAAGTAACCTCAGCAGAAAGGCAGTATTTGGCCCAGTTATAATTTTTAAATTGTCAAGAGGGTCATAATCGTTTTTTGGTACCTTATTAGTTATGTCGTGGGCAATAATAGAAAAAAAGCCATTGAAGTAATCTGGGTCTATAGGCAGTGCCTGGTGGGCCCACATCTTCCCCCGTTTCAATTTATGATGCACCTTATGGGGTTCTTGGCTGTGCTGATCATTCGATCATTTTCTAAGTGCGTCTGTTTCTGAATTTCTTTCTTATACTTTACATGATAATTTTTATATACTTGAACTTTTTCTGGGGTTATATACTGTCCACTCACCTCTCTATAAAACTTCAGCCTCTCTCTCATCTAATCAAGACTCATGTCAAATCAATTTTTCTTCATAGCATTTCACTTTGGTGACGAGTAAACAAAACTATCGAAACATTATACCTTCTTAACCACCTTAATAAAAGGCCACTATTAGACATCAAATTTGTATTATGTATAACAATGTTACAATAATTAGGAATTGATAGATATACACTTGTTGCACTTGTCAAACAATGTTCTCATATTTTTTTTTTCTGAAATTAGACTTGCAGTAACCTAACTCTCTGCTCTGGCTATGCCTTTCCTGATAGATAACTTGATATATCAGTTTTTTCAGGCCTTCAGTATCAAAAATTGCTGTAGTATAGCTTTTACACATTCGCACTATCTTTCGGTATTATTCAGTAACGCAGAAAAAAAAGTTAAATACTCTGCTTGAATCCTTGTTTATTGTATTGGTAGTGTAGGGCTGCCAAATGTCCTGAACTTTGCGGATTTGCCGAATTCGAGTCCCCTTACTCCAGCGTCCCGCATGATAGCCGCCTGGGTAGCTATTTGTCTCAATTAAGCATTTTAAGATATAGAAACTAAGCAAGCAAGCATTTAATGTCAAAATTAAAACACTCATTCCTATTTGCATATTTTTCATAATGCAGGGTGGCAACGTTATTTATGACTTCATTAACTTGTGAGATGTTGTACAGAGCAGGAGCAGGCGACATCCACCAGCGTATTTTAGATCCAATACTGCATAGCAGATGGCTCTCAGTTCGAGGAACAGCCCACATTGCTCTGTACCTCGCTAGTTATCGGAACCAGAACGAATTGCAACGAGTGTATGTGGTCACCAATTTGTCGATCAAGCCAGTATTAGATCTAAAATATGTTGGTGGCTGTCGCCTGCTGCTACTCTGTACAACATCTCACCGGTACTCCGTACATTTCCGGCTTTATGCCTCTGAAATCATGGTCCCCAATTTGTCGACCAGCCAAAGCTGTACTGATGAGGGGTAGACCCCAAAACTAGTATGCAGATGGGTTGATCGACAAATTGGTGACCACGTACACTTACTTCACTAAGTTGTTTACATACTGTTATTTAATTTCAATTAAATTAAAATAAAACAAATTTAATTAAGAAAAACAGAGGTGAGAGTTTTCTTGGGTCTTGAGTCTGGACAGTGAAAAATAAAACTCTTTAGCTTCTAAGCTTTCAACATAAATTTGCATCTTATTCCGGACTACAAAAATTATTTCAGACATTATTTCAGTTACACAGCACAACACATTAGAATTAATTAAAAGACTACAACTCACTACAGATTTTAAAATCTGAGTCAAGCTCTAGGTACTTTTGTCTTGTCACTGATTTATCCTATTCCTAGCTACACTGGATATCATTATGTGAGAATGGTATGCAGGTCAGTATGATTAGCAAATTTAAATAAAAAAAATTTTGTTGACCACTCTGTAACAATATTTATGGACATCATATGGAACTTTAAATACCCTTGTAAGATTTTGGTTTGGCTTTTGGTTTACTACCACTCTTCTTGATATGCAAAACAACAGAAATATGATAGTATTGACGTCAGCTTTCACTTATTTTGACAGTCAGTGAATTATTGGAGCAATTTAACTCCCCAAACCAACTTATGATTTTGTGCTATGACCTTTTTTAAAGGTTAAATTAGGAGATAAGGGTTGAAAGGGCTTCTGCCCCAAACTCTGTTCTGTTCTTTATGATATCATGTGATGTCACGAAAAAATCCAATATGCAAACCTCAAAGCAAACTTATTTAGGATTTGTAGACTATTTAATTTGTACTCTAAGAATATTCTTGTACCTACTGAAATTGTATGAAAAATGAATATACTCTCATAGCTCAAAATCCAAACTATTACATAGTTTAATTTAGCAGCATTTATTTCACTACTGACCAATCTAAGTACTTATGCAATAGGGAGAACTTGTGTATCTTTATTTTCCATTTTCTCTTTTAAGATCAGAATCAGGACTTGTCCTCAGGCAGCCATATTAATAAATCATTTATTTATTATTGGCATCAAGTAGGTATGGGAAATCTGATTTTGACATTTTTATTGTATCTTCTCCACATGTGCTGAAAGGAGATAGGCTCGGAGATAGGGATAAAAAAATGAAGATTTCAAACATAACAAGATGTCAAAGATAAGTGAATGAGTTATATAGAAAACATCAATGTAAGGGCAGATTTCCAAACAACCATCAGTCTGCATTTAGTTAAATCTGAACATAATGGACATTTGTTATCAGATGACTGGATTGACGAATGAACTTGAGAATCTGCCTTATGTACTGGATGATATGGCTTTAGGTACTTCTCACTTTTCAATATGGTTTCCTATATAAGATTGTGTATTTTGATGTATTGCATTGAATATTGGGACTTACTAATAAAAACTAAAAATAAAACATGAAAGTCTGAAACTAAAACATTATGAATAATATTAGCCAATAACCTAGGACATATGGTAGGTTGTAACATCTTTAGCACAATATCTCATAAAAGCAACATGGGTTAGCAAACTAGCAAAGCCAAATAGGCCAATTTAGACTAGTTTGAGTTTGCTTCTCAAGGAACAACAAGGAGAATGCTTGTTTTTAAGGTTATAGGTTAAATCCTAAGTTATTGGATTGGCAATAAATCAAAAAAAGATTAGGTTCTTCATTATCCTAGGCTAGATGCACTAAAAAATAATATACAACCTACCTAATCTGCACAAAACCAAACCTCACCACTGACAACAAAACACAACATAACCGTCACGTCCATCCTTTGATGAATAAATGGCGGGAACTTTACTAGTGTGAATTTGGGCAACCCGATTCCATCCCAACTGAACGGCCGATTACGGCCAAAGAGTCATAGGCGTACAGTGAGCGTGACCATAAACGCTTATCTTATTCCTTATTCTATTCTATAAGAAAGAGTGAAAGTGAAAGTGAGAATTGCTGGCCAATGGAATTCGTCAACAGAATTTTTTGACCAATCAAGGTTGTCAAAAATCTCACTTTCACTTTCACTCTTTCCTATAGAATATTGTGCAAACTTAACTCTTTATTTACATACAATTACACCGCTAGATGTTTCGACATGTCCGCAGCATCTTGGGGGAAAACGCTTTAAAGCACTCCCAATATTCTCCAATTAATGGCTTCTTGACTTTGCCAGTTACAGTAGATAATTTTGAACTAAAAGTCAAACAACATCCAGTCATTTTATTTATTGCAATATGGAAACACATTGTGTAACTACCAAGTCAAGTGTTAGGGGCGTAAAACTATTAGTATCACAAAATCACAATATTTTATATTTGTTTCTTCTTAATATGTATGTTTCTTTTTTTAGAAAATCCCAAAAAGAAAACATTTTGTTCCTGATAATTCAGTCGTACACAGAGAATAATTTTGGAAGGTGTTATTTTTAGATGTTTATGTGTTTATTTGCTGATAATACAATTTAAATAGATCTTTTTCTCTTTTAAGTTATATAAAAACGTAAGTTGTATATAATAAGGCCTCAATTTCGTGTATTTAATGTTTTAATAAAGGGTTGTCGTACATAACAGTTTATTCTTTTAATAGAGCAGGTAAGTAAGTGGTTTTTGAAACTAAGGCCATTTCAAATTGATATTCATCTAGCTGGCTGGAAAATTATGTAATATTCACACAGTCTACTAGATGCATATTTATTTGATACAGACTGCCGCGCAGTGTCCCCCCTCCCCGCTAATGATGATAATCGTAATCCGTTTAATCGGTTGTTGCGTGGGGCGGCTGTGTTTGCGGCTGCTGCCGTGTTGCCGCCGTGTCTGCGGAGATTCGACTACGTTATTTTCGACTACTACGTTACATTCGACTAAGTTCTAAGTCCAACGTATCTTCTTGCGCCAAATCTCTTTTACCACGCTGCAAGGGTGACCCAACTCTTGGAAAGGATCTATTGTCCCTTAGGTCGCTAATTTAAATAATATAAAATTTAATAATTTGGTGATGCCAGCAGGGTTTTATTGTTTACGACAAAACCTGCAAAACGCCAAAAAAAACTAATTGAATAGTAATTAAAAAAGAAAAAAGAAAATTGAAAATGTGATCATTGGACAGAAGAAATGATGCTCTTCAAAATGACACCTCACATGACATAGTTTAATTAAATGTTAATTTCCTGGCTCAGTCAATTAAGACATTAATTGCTCGAGTTTACAATCAAAGAATCAGAAATTAAAAGCTCTATCTGCTGAGAAAATAAGATTTTAATTTCAATTAACGATATTCGCAAAATCGCCTTAATTACTAAACTATTGTTCGGGTCACGTACAGGTCTGAAATTCTTTCAAGGGCCATAAACCATTAAAAGGGCGCCTTTGCCGGTTACAGAAGAAGGGCAATTGTTGGGTATCATGTTTTATGGCCGGAATTCCCAAGAAATTGTGAAAGTGCCTGTCCAACACTAACAAAAGAAATGCTCTTGACGAAAATAAAAATATTGCAAACATATGTGCATTTAGGGCCTCATGGGTCTGGTTTATTTAGAAAACCGAAAAATAGAAAAACTTCCATAAGATTAAAGCTTAAAAGCTTTGAAAAATGGCTTACAGAGTTGCCACGTTTCCACACATGAACTCATATGCAAACAGAGAGGTCAGTTTGCATAACAAGACACTATCTGTGGATAAAAAAGTACCTATGTATGGACAATTGTTACGATTCGGGTGTGTAAAGGATTAAGTTGATCGCTAATGGAAATGCAACGCGAATGCGCTGTGTCACTTGTCAGCTGTTTGGGAGCAAAATATGGTCTGTCATAATCGTCACTTCAGTTGATTGACTTTGACACTTACATCTATTTGGGTAATCTATGGACACAACCAGAGTTCTCGATTTTTGGAATACTCAAGACACGTTTCATGGCAGTACCGAGAAAAGGTTCTCGGTGGCGCCATCCGTGCCCGTTTGTTGAACTAACGAGATTACACCCGTCCAGTGTCAACGTCAATGCCCGTTATTGCTATGTTATGTTATATCAATGCTATCTTATTTGTTTATTTCAAAACCCGAAAACCCCGTCAACCCGAAAGGGTGACAACCGACGAAGAAAGAAGCCTCCAAAAGGTGAAGAAGAGCGCCTGAAGAGCCCCAGTCGGCATGGTACTTCTAAACAGGACCCAGAAATGGCCACCACTCAGGACTGGACAATCTGCAAGATTGTTGAGAAGAGAGACGAGAGGCTGTCATGTGTGCAACAGACTGGTTCAATCTACCGCCGTGATAGAGTACGCTTTTATCTAATGCCATTTTTAAGTCACGGATAGAGGCGCGCGAGATCCATATAAATAATAAATGACATATAATTATAACGTAACATTAAAAAGTTCAGCCAGAAAAAGTCCGGCTCGATGGCAACAAAACCGCATGCGCGGCTGGCAAGCTCCGCCCCTTAACTTTGAAAAATCGACGATGCCAAGCTTTATGTTTTATCAAGTTTTTGCCGAAATATAAAATATCTAATAATGTATTATATCAATCTAAAAAAAATACCAAGAATTATTTTTAGTTTCTAAAATGTTTGAGCTGTTAGTTAACTTGGCAAATCAGCATGATGTGGTGTAGGAAAAAACTAAAAACTCATAATGCATTGTTATGCAAACTGACCTCTCGGTTTGCATATGAGTTTATGTGTGGAAGCATGGCAACCCTGTAAGCCATTTTTCGAAGCTTATAAGCTTTAATCTTATGGAAGTTTTTTCTATTTTTCGGTTTTCTAAATAAATCAGACCCATGAGGCCCTAAATGCACATATGTTTGCAATAATTTTTATTTTCGCCAAGAGCATTTCTTTTGTTAGTGTTGGACAGGCACTTTCACAATTTCTTGGGAATTCCGGCCATAAAACATGATACCCTACAATTGCCCTTCTTCTTTACCCGGCAAAGGCCCCCTTTTAATGGTTTATGGCCCTTGAAAGAATTTCAGACCTGTACGTGACCCGAACAATAGTTTAGTAATTAAGGCGATTTTGCGAATATCGTTAATTGAAATTAAAATCTTATTCTCTCAGCAGATAGAGCTTTTAATTTCTGATCCTTTGATTGTAAATTCGAGCAACTAATGTCTTAATTGACTGAGCCAGGAAATTAACATTTAATTAAACTATGTCATGTGAGGTGTCATTTTGAAGAGCATCATTTCTTCTGTTCAATGATCACATTTTCAATTTTCTTTTTTCAGCACATTTTCCAGAAAAACTCATTTCCTGAATTTATGCCCGCGCTGTCTGAAGCGCCATATAATCGCCACTGGTCAGGGTGGTACCGATTTTTTCGGAGTACCCTTTCGGGGCGAGGAAGTACCGAGGGGGTGTTCGAGAGACGATCTTCGAGACTCGAAGAGAAAAGACGCGTTTTGAACTCAATAGAGTTACGATCAAAAAGCGACGATTAACCGGGAAGACAAGAAAGTTCGAATTTTACCGCGAGAAAAGCCCTTGGCTCCGCCGTTCTGATTATCGCCAATTCGTAATTTTTCCCCCTTTTTTGAATCTCGCTTTAGAAAGCCGCGCTAATTATTTGTATTCTTAATTAGTGATGCAACAATTAATTCGGTTATTGCTCGCCTACGAAAAGTTTCGTGGAGTGTTTTTCGGTTGTGCCATATAGTGTCAACCCACCTCTGCCCTTTTCCTGAATAGGCCATTTTCTGGCAGATAGCGGATACTTTGCAGACGCAGGAGACTACCGGCAATTAAGTATTTGTAGAGTAGTTGTAGAAGTTGAATCATTTAGTATATTATAGTAGTGTTTTGCTCACCATAATATCGAGGATCCCAGCTACTGGCAGAATTCTGTTCTCTTCTACACTGCGTCGTTAGTTTAGTTTTCTTTGTTGTAGTTTTTCCAATTTAGTAAGAAATCGTGTACCCGTCAAACACGTTTCTGGGGACCACTGAGCTTATCGCGAAAAGTTTACGTCCGCCGCTATTTTATTTCAGATTCCTGAGAAAACTAAGAATTGTCTATTTTGATTTTATTTTTAAATTAATTAGTATTCAATTAGTTTTTTTTGGCGTTTTGCAGGTTTTGTCGTAAACAATAAAACCTTGCTGGCATCCCCAAAAATATTAAATTTTATATTATTTAAATCAGCGACCTAAGGGACAATAGATCCTTTCCAAGAGTTGGGTCCCCCTTGCAGCGTGGTAAAAGAGATTTGGCGCAAGAAGATACGTTGGACTTAGAACATCCACGTAGTCGAATCTCCTCTGCAGGCACAGCGGCAACACGGCAGCAGCCGCGAACACAGCCGCCCCCCACGCAACAACCGATTTAACGGATTATTACGGATTATCATTAGCGGGGGGGACACTGCGCGACAGTATTTAAAATAAGCTTCTTTTCTATTCCTGAATATAATTTACACATGACAATGCCGTAATGCTGTCAACGTCATTTGCTGTTAACCTAACTTCGTAGGTTTTTTTGCCGGGTACGCGCGTAATATTTACGGGGATGCACAACTTTGTCCAAATGAAAATCATCCAAAAAAAAACGTCCAAAGTAAATCGATCCACCGTCGATTTTCTCCAAAATAAAAACATCCACCGAAATTCAATACAAACTAGAAAATGTCCAAAATAAAATCATGTCCAAAATAAAATCGTCCAAAGCATTTTTATTTTATCCAAGATCCTCTAATCTTTTTATAGTGGTTGCTATTAGCTCGCTACGGCGGGTTGATATCTAGAGATTATTGATCCGAATCGGCAGAAACATAAACAAATCGGAATTCATGTTTTATTATAATGTATTGTTTGTTGTTTGTATGAATTGTTAATTATTAAAATCTTTGGAGCATAAATTAAAAAAAAATACATTAAAATGTATTTCTTGAATGTCATTAGATAAAATGTCATTCAACACATTATTTCTATGTATGCATTGTAAGGAATCAGTAAAAAGAAATAAAACGAAGTGTTTGTATTAATGGAATGACGAAGATGTCTCGGGCCCCACCGTTTATGAGTTATGCGGTAGATGGGCCAGAGACCACAGGAGAAATGCTGAATGGGTAAGAGCTTTTAGACAATGGAACAAATTTCAGGGTGCATTGTTTTATTCATAACGATGAAAGTCACCCAACATGCATACATCCCAATGAGTCAATAATAAACTCTGCTACTTTTAGGATAAATCTACAGAAAGTATATCTCTGAAAACTCTGAATAACAAGACAGAGAAAGGGTGTTGATGAGGAAATCGGAGGAGAGATTGGATATTAACAGTACCTATAGAATGAGGCCCTACCATCAAACACTTAAATTACTAATTTCAGATACTCAAGTTACATCAAAAGTGTATCATGGGAGTGATTGTGTTAGTTATGGGTTGTGAAGGAACTACAACTGGCAAAGGCAGTAGAGAATGTTAAAAGGAGCCATACTATATTTCCAGACACCAGAGTGCTTAATGTTTCTGAAGCCACAATAGACCACAGGTTGTAGTGAAGGACTGAACAAGTCCACTCACATCGAATGCAATAATCTTTGTGGGGGCTACTGCTACCAGACTATGTGTGAATGCGAGGGTGAATGTTATAGAAACCCCACTATTGGCAGACACCAGACTAGTATATTTAATGTTTGTGGCCCCCCTATTGCTAGGTTCAGTGTAATGTAGCTATGTTAGTTCAATAATAATAATAATAATTGTTGTTTATTTAGCACCTGGCTAGTATAGAACAATATGCAATGATACTGTTACGATTCGCAGCAACGCCGCATGGGAGGCGGGGCAACGCATGTGAGCGTGTTGGTTGGTGGAGCTTCGCGACCTATCCGCGCTGCGTCATGGCTGACACGAGTGATTTATTGCTCGGCTGGCTTAATCTAGAAGGCAGTTGTTTACAACCGTTTTTTTATGTGAGATTATTCAAGAATTCTTATAAAGAACTTTCTAGGTTTTTCTGTAATTTTAGGATTGTATATAAAAGGCGCATAGAGCGGCGGTTAAGTAATAGTCGTATTTTAATCGAGCTATAAGTAAGCTAAAGTTACGAAGCGATAATAGAAGGCTATAAAGTGTTAAGTACTGAGTTATTAAGTAGTCGAGTGTATTTGTGGAATAAATAAATAGTGTTTTACAAACAAGATTTACAAAAGCACTCTTAAAAATCACATTTAGATCATTTATGTATATAATAAATAATAGGGGTTCTAATACACTACCTTGTGGTACACCATATTTACTAATCACTTTGTTTGAAGTCTTTTCTGACTTTTCTCCTATCCGAGTTCTATGATGTCTATTCGCCAAATAGTCCACAATCCATTCCAAAGATCTCCCGACAACACCATAATTCCTCAGTTTTTTCACCAAAATCCCGCGGTCAATTGATTCAAACGCTCGTTTCAAGTCGACGAAAACTGCAAGCACCACATCACCCTGGTTTATAGCTTTTCTCCAGCTTGCACACACATACTGCAGTGCAGACTCAGTTAAATGAGCACTCCTGAATCCTGACTGGCCGCAAATGAGAAGTTTACGCGTTTCAAGGTATTCCCTAAGTTGTATGCCAGCAACTTAGGGAATACCAGTAACAACCTCCAGTATTTTATCTATTACGTGCAAAAGATTTATGGGTCTGTGGTCAGCTGGCGTTTGAGGTGTCTCATTTTTGGGTATTGGCACTATGATGCTAATTTTTAGGTCTTCTGGCACTTTCCTTGTATTCAATGATGTATTTATAAGATTTAGCAACGGGTATTAACCATTAACACAAAGTATTTCACCAGCTGAACATTTATTGATTTGTCGCTAGTTCCTTTATTTTTTAGGGAAAAGACTATTTTTTTAAGCTGCGTAATATCTAAGGTTTTAAACCCATCAAGATGACATGTTTCCACTTCCGGAATCATGTTTTTCCACTGTTTATCTTCTATACTATTAGAAATGTCAATAAGACTATCACGATAAAAATTATTGAAGTTATTTTCAACCAGCTCTGCGCTATTTCCAAAATCTATTTGTGAAAAGTCTGTGTTCTTTTTTTCCCTCCAATCAAACCTTTCAGTGCTTTCCACATTTTTTTCCTATCCCCTTTACATTGTTCAATATTCTCATTATAATATGATTGTTTCTCTAGTTGCTGTGTTCCGTGCTAATTTGTACTCTATCCAGTCTTCAGGTCTCCTAGTAAACTTAAACTTTTTATAGGATCTATCTCTTTGTTTTTGAGCTTCTAAAACTGTACCTGTCATCCACGGAGATTTTTGGATAGTAATTCTTTGTAGTGGAGAAATCTTTTCAATTGCTGTTTGAATAATATTTATAATATAGCGATAAATAACATCCACATCTACAGCCGTATAATTCCAATTTGCGCCCACCAGTTCCTCAATAAGACTAGCTCTGGTTACATCATTATACTTCCTGAACTCGGCATATTCTTCTCTTTTGGTCTTATAGTTACCATGCAACTCAGTTCCAATGATTTCATGATCAGTTATAACTGGCACCTCTTTGGCCGCAAAATGATTTGCTATTATGTGATCTATTAGAGAAGATGATTTCTCTGTTATTCTGGTTTCTCTATTTACAATTTGGCAGAATCCCGCGTCCTGTATTATTTGTCGTAGTTTTTTTGTATCACCTTCTTTATGTAACCAATTTATATTTAGATCGCCCAAGATAAATGTTTTATTATCATTTATAGTTTCCTCATTTAACCTGCTTTCGAGATATTATAGGAACTGAGCACAGTCTGCATGTACGGTAACTTCTCTTTGATCAATTGTCTAATTTCTAATATGTGGGATAAAAGCCCTTGAGAGTTATTATGTAGCATAATTCCTGTGTCCGGGGTTGACACTCTATGTTGTGACCATGATTGCTATTTAGGGCAGGTTTGCATTTTGGCTTTTTCCTTCTTTTTCAAATAACAAGGGTATTTCCTGTCAAAAACTGAGTGGTTAAAATCGATATCTGTAATTTTCAGTATTTCCTTTGCATATTTGCAGTTGGTGCACACTTTAGATAGTGTAGGGCATGCTACATTTTGTTGATGATCTCCGTTGCAAAATGGGCAAACAGGCGTTTCTCTCGTACATACAGATAACATATGACCATATTACCAGCATTTGAAACATCTGAGTACACTGATAAACTCATAAATAGGAAAGCTCTCCCATCTCCTTGATACTTTTCCCAACTTTAGAAGAAACGTATGGGCTCCTGCGGAAGTTTCCAGTATCACGTTCCACTGCTTCATCCCTTTAGGTAAATGTCTCTTTATTAGTTTTATCTCTGTACCGTAAACTTCAGGAATCTTTGCCTTAATTTCATCGAGAAATGCGTCCATATCAGCAATAATTTCATCCGATAAGCCAACAATGACCACCTTTGGCCTTTTCATTTCAGGCACTTTAATATCATATGTATCAGCAAATTTTTCGTACACAGCTTTGTAACGAAGTTTTTCCCTAACTCACAGGTAATGACGTCCCAATTAACATTTTCTTTATATTTCATCACCCAACTCATTACAACACCTTTTATTTAAATAAAAAAACGGGAATTCCCCATATAAAAGTAAAGGCAATGGCCAAAACGGCCGTAGGTCCGCGAGTGCGCTCATAGATGGCGCCACCTGTTTGTCGCGCTTAACAAGCCGACAGAATTTATAATGACTTGTAAAATAATTCGAAGGGTTTGGGGTCGTGGACGGTCGATCAAATGGGAGGACTCAATGAGTTAGTACCGGATATCTGACCCAGGGGGCCGACGTTGCTGCTTCACGTTTCGGCTCCTGACGTCATGCTAGGCCGTTAGGGTCTTACGACACAAGAGGGGTGGATTTGTGATTTCCCGGTGTAGTTGGAGTTGTCGCGCCCCACCGGAGTACTTGTGACGTTCAAATGACGCAGGTGCCATGCTGATTCTGGCCGCGTTCATTTTGTTCCTCACATGGTGCGTTCATATGTAACCCGGGAAAATCGCTAACACACCGCTCACCGTACCGCTTCCTTCGAATCCGATTTGGGACCTATTACCGATTCCGTCACCGACCTGTTTTACATCCTGGGCTTCCCGTAGCACCGAACTTCAAAGCCAGGCTGGATGTGAATAAACCGAAACCGACTATATCCGATTCCGAATTATAAAGTACGCTTCCTCCGAAACCCCAGTTTCCAGTGGTCCCAAAGCTCCGTTACCGTTTCATATTGTTGTTACTGCTTGTACGCAATATTGAAGTTTCCGACCCCGACCGATCCAGTACAGAGTGTACTGGTTTATTACCGAAACCCCAGTTCCCAGTGGTCCCAAAGCTCCGTTACCGTTTCATATTGTTGTTACTGCTTGTACGCAATATTGAAGTTTCCGACCCCGACCGATCCAGTACAGAGTGTACTGGTTTATTACCGAAACCTCCCGTTTTCCCTGGTTCATCAGAATTTCGTCTACTAAGTAACTAACTGTTGCTTCCCCCCTCTCGCTGTTATTAATTGCATAGTTTTAGGATGTGTTCGTATGTAGTTATAGAGAGTCACTAACAGTCGTAGTATTAGTAGGTGCTTGGATGTTGTTGTACCGTAGTTTAATAGACACCCTATTATTGTTCCTTACTCCTGGTGTTTTAATCTAAAATCCCTGGAATATTTCTCCTCTGTTTAAAAGCTACCTTGTAGGCAATAGCGGTCCCTTTGTCGCTTTATAAATATCAAAGGGTGGCGCCCGAGACTCAACGAATTAATTAAGTATCAGCGGACCTGAGAAAGGGCGTCGCATAATTTTGGCGCCCGAGCAGGGACTCTTTTCTTTTGTTTAAATTTAAAGGTCCAGGGACTCTTTTGTTATTTTCTTACGCTGTACCGATTTATCCGAATCATGGAAGAAAACACAGACTTCCTACCGCACCCTAGCCTCTTACCGTTACCAAACCAAATACAGCCTTCACCTGAAATTACTGGTTCACCTATGACGTGGCCATACCGAATGCCGCCCGAAGTTTTCGTTAGGGAAACTTGTGATGTATATAGGGATCCACAAGGTACCCTATCAGACTTACGAAACCGATTCAGAGCCAGACTCTTTGAACATCAGGAAAACGCGTCAAGCACTGATGTGAGACAAATACCGACTGTTATACCACCGTTACCGACACAACCAACCGCCCCGACCTACAGTATATCCCAGCCATCATTTATTCCGCCACCATATAATTCCGACTATCCTAGTCAGCCGCCTTTTCAGCAAATAACACCTCAGTCACTCATCAACCCATACGAGTATCAGGAAAATATAACAACAGCTGGTATAAGGTCAACACCATCTGTAATACCACCGATCCCGACACGACCGACCACAACTACAACCACTACCGTGACTTATACCACTGCTACCGCAAGTAGGCCCAGTCCAGCAACCTTACCATCTCAATACCATCCTACCACATTTAGTCCTCCACCATGTCAAGCAAAATATCCGCCACCGATGGTCCGATATGTCACACCGCTGAAACTACAAGAATGGGGAATAAGCTTTAATGGAAAAACTGACCCTGTAAGTTTTATTGAACGCTTACTGGAAGTCACCGAAGCACAGGGGATAACACCGAATCACCTGATGCCATATTTATCAGTCTTACTAAAGGACGAAGCGTCTTTATGGCACCGAAATAACCGTAGGAATTGGATCACGTGGGATGATTTTCTTAAGGATTTCCGGACCTTCTATTTTCCTATGAACTACGAGGAGGAATTGGAGGTTGAAATAAGTCGAAGAATTCAAAGAGCAACTGAGCCAGTAAACCGTTATATAACCGACTTACAGACATTGATTCGCAGGCATGGACGAATCAACCCGGAGGACGAATTGAAATGGCTGTACCGTAATTTGCTACCAGAATACCGACAGCAAATCCGAAGCACCGACTTTCACGATATATCCTCGTTCTCCAATGCTGCACGAAGAGCGGAAGTACTCTTCGCCGAACTACGCAGCTCTTACCGACCGACTGAACCCTCTTACCGACCGACGGAACCAGATAGACCTACCTACCCAAGAGAAAGACAGGAAAGATCTTTCTCCCGAAATAACCCACCAGTACAAACTGAACCGAAACCCACAACAGCTATCGTTTGCTGGAGATGTGGTGAGAATGGGCACTATAAAACGAATTGTAGGAAGCCGGCTAAATTGTTTTGCTCCCGTTGCGGGAAAGCTGGGATGTTAACCCGAAATTGTTCTTGTGCCCGACAGGAAAACTAGAAGGGGGCTGCACTGAATTAGAGACAGTGCAGCCTGAAAAGATATCAAGTCAGAATGAACCGCTATTTGCTCATAAAGCAAGCTCAAACCCGGACAACCGTCCACAGATAGTAGTAAAGGTACTTAATAAAAGATTTTTAGCCCTTCTCGATACCGGAGCAACTAGTTCATATATAGGAAACGCCGTCGCTTCACTGTGTGAGCAGAGTTCTTGTTCTAAAGTTGCTTCAAGTTTACAAGTCAAAATTGCTAATGGAAAGACGGTCCATGTGAAAGAATGTTATCAAGTACCGTTGCAAATTGGGAAAGAAAAAGTAACCGCCTTTTTCAATTACTTTCCACACTTAGCTGCGGATATTATTTTGGGTATGGATATTCTGGGAGAATATGCTGATAGTCTGGACCTACAGACTAAAACCGTAACATGGAAATTTATTGAAACCCCTTCTACTGACCAGCATTGCAATTTGTTAGGAAGTGAAGAAAGACCCAGCCTTACACTCTCTGAAGATGAAGAACGAAAGTTAAAATTGTTTTTGGATCAAGAGCTTCCAAAATTTAAGAACATCCAAGGTACCACCCGTTAATTGAGCATACCATAAATTTGGAAAAAGTGGAGCCCATCAAGCAACGCTACCACCCTCGCAACCCGAAAATGCAACAAGTGATACACACCGAAGTTGAGAGGATGCTGAAAGATGGAATTATAGAGCCCTCCACCAGTCCATGGAGTTCTCCGGTGGTAATAGTCCGTAAAAAGGATGGTACACCCAGATTTTGTATTGACTTTCAGAAAGTAAACACCGTTACTCGCAAAGATGCCTACCCACTTCCTTATATCAATGCCATCTTAGATAAACTAAGGAATGCCCGTTATATTTCCAGCATAGATTTAAAACAAGGCTACTGGCAAATTCCGCTGAGCAAAGAAAGTAAACCGATAACCGCATTCACTGTAGAAGGGATGGGCCTTTTTCAATTCCGAGTAATGCCTTTTGGTCTACATTCTGCCCCCGCAACTTTTCAGCGTCTCATGGACCAAATAATTGGCCCTGACTTAGACCCGGTATGCTTCGCCTATCTTGATGACATCATTGTCTTAGGAAAAACTTTCGATGAGCATCTCCGGAATTTGCATGAAGTTTTCCGTCGCCTCCGAGCTGCTAACCTCCGGCTAAACCCTGAAAAATGTCAGTTTGGTCGACGTTCCCTCCGATACCTAGGTCATGTTGTCACTCCCGAAGGAATAAAAACCGATCCAGACAAAGTTTCCGCGATTATGTCAATGCCCGCCCCTGTTAACGTTCGAGGATTAAGACGCTTCCTTGGAATAGCATCCTGGTACCGTCGCTTTGTTCCCGACTTTTCAAGAATTGCGTCCCCTCTTACCCGCCTACTCAAGAAAGCTTCAAGATGGACTTGGTCCAAAGAACAAGAAAATGCATTTAACCGACTTAAACAATGTTTAACCGAGGCCCCTGTTCTGGCTTGCCCTGACTTTACGAAACCCTTCATCCTGCAGACTGATGCTTCCGATCAAGGCTTAGGTGCTGCACTGATCCAGAATGGATCCAAAGGCGACCACGTGATCGCATATGCAAGCCGCACCCTGAGTGTCAATGAAAAAAAGTTTTCGGTCACCGAGAAGGAATGTCTGGCGATTGTTTGGGGAATAGAGAAAATGCGTCCTTATTTAGAAGGGTACCGATTCACTGTGGTAACCGACCATCAGTCCTTGAAATGGCTTCACACCCTTAAAAGCCCGTCTGGTAGACTAGCTCGATGGAGCATGTACCTTCCACAATTCGACTTCGACATTAAGTATCGCAAAGGAGTGTTGAATAAAGTAGCTGATGCTCTATCCCGTAATCCTGCACCGAACCAAACCGTAGAAAAGGAACAAGTGTTTTTATTGGCTGATTTTGTACCATGTTCGTGGTATCGAAATAAGAAGATAGCCGATGAGAATAATCCGACTGCTTTCCCCGATTATTGTATCCGAAACGGTCATTTACACCGACATTTCTGGGACTACTCAGATCCGACCGAACCCGAAATGACCGATCCATGGAAACTGTGTGTTCCAAAGTCTGTCCGCGCTACCGTACTAACCGAAAATCATGACCAACCGACTGCCGGACATTTGGGAGTTGCAAAGACGATCGCCAAAATAGCCTCAAGGTATTATTGGCCAGGAATGTTTAGAGACATAAACCGTTACGTCCGTAATTGCCCATCTTGTCAAAGCTATAAAACATGCCAACAGAAACCCGCGGGGAGAATGAACCCAATCCGAAACAGTCAACCTTGGGAGGGGGTGTCTACAGACATTGATCGTTCCACGAAGAGGACGCAGTTTAAAGCAATCCGTAAAGCCAACGATGCTCCACTCACAGACAAATGTCAGACTAGCACTCATGAGCAAACCGAGGAGAAAGCCACCAGCTGTAAAGAACCCACAACGAAAGTCGCCGTTACCAACGTCACTTGTTGGAGATGTGGAAATTCTGGACATGACAGATATCACTGCCAAAGGCGGTCCACCTTATTTTGTTCCCGTTGTGGCAGAGTTGGAGTGACGTCGCGTCGCTGTTCCTGTATCCTGGAGCATAGGAAGAAGAAGCCGTATCTGCTAAGTAAAAAGCGATACCCTCAGAAATCTGAAAGAGCAGAGACTAGAGAGAAACCAGCTACAAAACCAGACTGAAGCCAAAGACTGTTTTAGTGATAGTGTTAGTTTTAGTATTGTGAATTAATTTTAGGTTGTATTGTTTTTTTGAAAATGTTAAGTTGTGAAGAAAAATAAGTAACTTATTTTTCTTTACGAAGAAGAGGGGGTAATGTAACGAAGTTTTTCCCTAACTCACAGGTAATGACGTCCCAATTAACATTTTCTTTATATTTCATCACCCAACTCATTACAACACCTTTTATTTAAATAAAAAAACGGGAATTCCCCATATAAAAGTAAAGGCAATGGCCAAAACGGCCGTAGGTCCGCGAGTGCGCTCATAGATGGCGCCACCTGTTTGTCGCGCTTAACAAGCCGACAGAATTTATAATGACTTGTAAAATAATTCGAAGGGTTTGGGGTCGTGGACGGTCGATCAAATGGGAGGACTCAATGAGTTAGTACCGGATATCTGACCCAGGGGGCCGACGTTGCTGCTTCACGTTTCGGCTCCTGACGTCATGCTAGGCCGTTAGGGTCTTACGACACAAGAGGGGTGGATTTGTGATTTCCCGGTGTAGTTGGAGTTGTCGCGCTCCACCGGAGTACTTGTGACGTTCAAATGACGCAGGTGCCATGCTGATTCTGGCCGCGTTCATTTTGTTCCTCACAGGGTGCGTTCATATGTAACCCGGGAAAATCGCTAACACACCGCTCACCGTACCGCTTCCTTCGAATCCGATTTGGGATCTATTACCGATTCCGTCACCGACCTGTTTTACATCCTGGGCTTCCCGTAGCACCGAACTTCAAAGCCAGGCTGGATGTGAATAAACCGAAACCGACTATATCCGATTCCGAATTATAAAGTACGCTTCCTCCGAAACCCCAGTTTCCAGTGGTCCCAAAGCTCCGTTACCGTTTCATATTGTTGTTACTGCTTGTACGCAATATTGAAGTTTCCGACCCCGACCGATCCAGTACAGAGTGTACTGGTTTATTACCGAAACCCCAGTTCCCAGTGGTCCCAAAGCTCCGTTACCGTTTCATATTGTTGTTACTGCTTGTACGCAATATTGAAGTTTCCGACCCCGACCGATCCAGTACAGAGTGTACTGGTTTATTACCGAAACCTCCCGTTTTCCCTGGTTCATCAGAATTTCGTCTACTAAGTAACTAACTGTTGCTTCCCCCCTCTCGCTGTTATTAATTGCATAGTTTTAGGATGTGTTCGTATGTAGTTATAGAGAGTCACTAACAGTCGTAGTATTAGTAGGTGCTTGGATGTTGTTGTACCGTAGTTTAATAGACACCCTATTATTGTTCCTTACTCCTGGTGTTTTAATCTAAAATCCCTGGAATATTTCTCCTCTGTTTAAAAGCTACCTTGTAGGCAATAGCGGTCCCTTTGTCGCTTTATAAATATCAAAGGGTGGCGCCCGAGACTCAACGAATTAATTAAGTATCAGCGGACCTGAGAAAGGGCGTCGCAGCTTTTTTTAGTTTTTTGGTGGATTCTTCCGTATCCCACAAAATGCGAATACATCCTTCATTGGACTGCAATACCTTGTTTATATTTACATCTATCTGCATAGGATCAATATTCTCAGTTCAGGTAGTATACCTACATTAAGTATTGGTAATAAGTTTTTACCATGTATAAAACCTATAGATGGGCGAAAGGAAAATTCCCAAAAAACCTTTAAACCCAATTTAGGGTTTTTACCCGGGTTTTTTCCCATCTTTTCTTGAAAGCACCCGGCAGTTTCAAGATTTAAGGTTAGATTTTAGATTAGAATTCAATAAATCCAGATTCTGGTTTGTTTTTTGACAAGCTAAACACTGGTCAATTGATGAAAAGCCTCAGCTGCACAAGCCAACTAATTATTGCTTAATTGGTAAGAGTTAAGCGTATTGAAAAAGTTAAATTTAGAGATTATAATGAAATAAACCCGGAATTTTCCTGCATGTGTGCAGGGAATAAACCCTCAAAAATAAAAAAACCGGGTGAAAACCCATCTCTAAAAAACCTGAACATTTTTTTACAATTTTAGAGGGTTCATTTCAGTTCAACTGCTAGCAACATTATTATTAAATGTAAACAATAGTAGATTATGTCACTAGGAGTAAAAGTGGGTCTTTTCGTGCTGAGCCCAGAGATTGACGGCCGAAGCGAAGCTGAGGCCTGCAACTGGGCGAAGCACAAAAAGACCTTTTACTCCGAGTAACATATACTATTTTTTTTTCAAGCATGCAAGAAATAAGAAATCTATTTAAAAGTGGTTCAGTTTTGCAATTTTCTCTCATCCCCTTTAAGCGGGTCTAGGTACTTACCCAATTAGGGGTGTATATTATTTTTAAAATACATAGAATATGTTAGAATGGTGGTTTTCAATGTTCAATGGTTTTAATGTATTAAATAATAACCAATGATTATGGTAAACTAAGAATTTGTAGCATTATTTTCAATACTAATCTAATAAATGTCACATTGACAGATAAATATGATGACGCGCATGACATTTAACAGACGAATTCAGAATTCGAGAACCTATGCGATTTCGACTAATAACGGTTTCGGATGGTGCTCTTGAGTGCTCTGAGAGTATTTCTCTCCTTTGTTTTTTCAACAAGAATGTAAAGATGGCAATACACTCAGATCGGTTTATCTGGTGTCATCTATTATTAAAATAATTTTGGTGAATGAAAATCGTTTATATATGCGCCACCATGACACTAGCGGTGACTTTTGACTTTACTTTTACTGCCTAGGACTTTTTTGCTACTTTTTTGGTCTCAGGATTTGAAAGCCCACTTTAGGTGTGCGTATGGAGAAAACAAATGACGTACTTTTAGTCCGCTTGAAAAAAATAGTAGATTATGTCACTAGGAGTAAAAGTGGGTTTTTTTGTGCTGAGCCCAGAGATTGACGGCCGAAGCGAAGCTGAGGCCTGCAACTGGGCGAAGCACAAAAAGACCTTTTACTCCGAGTAACATATGCTATTTTTTTTTCAAGCATGCAAGAAATAAGAAATCTATTTAAAAGTGGTTCAGTTTTGCAATTTTCTCTCATCCCCTTTAAGCGGGTCTAGGTACTTACCCAATTAGGGGTGTATATTATTTGTAAAATACATAGAATATGTTAGAATGGTGGTTTTCAATGTTCAATGGTTTTAATGTATTAAATAATAACCAATGATTATGGTAAACTAAGAATTTGTAGCATTATTTTCAATACTAATCTAATAAATGTCACATTGACAGATAAATATGATGACGCGCATGACATTTAACAGACGAATTCAGAATTCGAGAACCTATGCGATTTCGACTAATAACGGTTTCGGATGGTGCTCTTGAGTGCTCTGAGAGTATTTCTCTCCTTTGTTTTTTCAACAAGAATGTAAAGATGGCAATACACTCAGATCGGTTTATCTGGTGTCATCTATTATTAAAATAATTTTGGTGAATGAAAATCGTTTATATATGCGCCACCATGACACTAGCGGTGACTTTTGACTTTACTTTTACTGCCTAGGACTTTTTTGCTACTTTTTTGGTCTCAGGATTTGAAAGCCCACTTTAGGTGTGCGTATGGAGAAAACAAATGACGTACTTTTAGTCCGCTTGAAAAAAATAGTAGATTATGTCACTAGGAGTAAAAGTGGGTTTTTTTGTGCTGAGCCCAGAGATTGACGGCCGAAGCGAAGCTGAGGCCTGCAACTGGGCGAAGCACAAAAAGACCTTTTACTCCGCGTAACATATACTATTTTTCTTTCAAGCATGCAGGAAAGTCTATTTCAGAGTGATTCAGTGTTGCAATTTTCTTTCATCCTCTTTAAGCGGGTCTAGGTACTTACCCAATTAGTGGTGTATATAAATAGAATGTGTTAGAACGATGGTGTTCAATGTTCAATGGTTTTAATGGTATTAAATCATGGTTTAGATGGTTGAGGTAAATTATGGCAAACTAAAAATTTATAGCATTATTATTAATACTAAATTAATCAAAATGACATTGACAGATAAATATGATGACAACTAACGACATTTAAACGAATTCGAGAACCTATGCGATTTCGACTAAAAACGGTTTCGGGTGGTGCTCTCGAGCGCTCTGAGAGTAATCCTATCCTTTGTTTTTTCAACAAGAATGTAAAGATGGCAATAAGATGGTTTATATATGCGCCACCGTGACAATAGAGGTGACATTTGACTTTATTTTTACTGCCTAGGAATTTTTTCCTACTTTTTTTGGCCTCAGGATTAGAAAGCCCACTTTAGGTGTGCGTATGGAGAGAACAAATGACGTACTTTTAGTCCGTTTGATAAAAAAAAAACATTTTTTTTAACTTTTTTCTATCTAAAGCATGTTCAATGAAAAAAATAGAAAACAATAAATATCCATATATTCATTTCGGCACGCATTGTTGGGTCCCTCCAGACACCTTCATGCTGCCTATCATGGACCGTTAAGAAGGTCCTTTTATACAATCAGGGCTTCCACTAAATCCGACCTTCATATATTTGAACTCCATGAGAAACACATTGGTATCAAAAGTAATGTCAACGTGACATCAACGAATTTCTTACCCCCATTTGCACCAAGCAAATTTAGGCAAATCTAAAGTTAAGGACCCCTAAACCATACCCAGCCGACCAGAAAATCACCTATGAGGTGAATATAACGTCATGTCATTAATATGACCATATTAAACGTCATGAATATCAATGAAAATGAAGAAATGATGATAAAAATTCACCTACATGACTGAACCAAGCCACTGACTGATGTCTAATAAACGTATAAAAAACGTTTCAAATTATTCACAAAACTCTGCGCCCTTTTATGTAAAATAACGCTAAAGTCTTACTATAATTACGAATAAATCGGGGTTGGTATTATGAAAAGTTTGTTGAATATTATGTAAGCTTACTGAATATGTATGATATGGTGTAATATAATATAACTGAATATTACAACTTTACAACTATTCAACAATCATAAAGAAATAACAATAACAGTGTTACCATGTTGCCAACACAAAAATTTAAATTCTCTCATTTAATATTTAATTCACCAAAAATGTTCCCAGGGAGCGCCCGTATCATTGAAAATCGCGCGCGATTCGCATGCGCTGCATAAGTTAATTAATAGCATTTTTGGCTTAATGCTCTAGAACAATCCGAGAGGAATCTCTATTCTCTACTCTCTGAATCATATTTTAAAGTTAGAAATGTTCACAAATTGCTCTAGAGCAGCAAACCGAAAATGCTATAATCTGATTTTTTTTTTTAATTTTTACTTTTTTATTTTTTATTCAATTTTTCTTGCCTACACCAACTAGCTAGTAATTTACATCTGAAAAGACTCTCCTGTTTTACAGTTTTGGCCCCACTTTTTTAGCAGCAAACACCTAAAAAATGGCCGCGATATCCGCTGTACTATAAATTTAAAGTTAGTCAACATTTTTCTTTTAACTCTCAATGGTTTTTTGCAATGGTTCTTTTCAACTTTCAATGATGAAAATAAAATTATCTATTGCAAAAATTTAGGAAACGTTTTTGAAAAATGTAGAAATCCCTTTTAAAAAATTTAGAGCCACTAGTAATGTTTAAATAAATTAACTAAAAAATAAAACAGGATTTTTCCATTTTAAACTTAATATTATAGTCAATTTTTTTTTGTCTATGTTTAACTTTTATGGAACTCTTACCTTCCTTGTAAATGTTCCATAATCCTCTCACGAAAGTATGCAAAGGTAATTTAAAAAACGTTAAACAGATATTTAAAAATAAATTACACTTTTTGGTCTCTTCATGTGGTATTTTCATATTTAAAATCAAACGTTTCGTTTTTCATTCATCATCAAATTATGATTTTTTAATACAGTCTATAATTTTTTTTATTGTATTCTGAATTTCCTTGCAAGTCTGCAGTTCAATTCAGCATGCATTTCGAAGCAGAATTCAGAATTTATAATGGTTCCATAAAAACGAAAAGTCGGATTTTAAGGAAAATAACACGTTGAATAGTAAAAAAAAGTGGCTAAAAGTGTAATTTATTTTTAATTATCTCTTTAAAGTAAGATCGGAAAAAATAAAAACTTTTTTTCAAAATTTTTGTTTTTTGCGAATATTTCCGGAAACAGTTGGAATTTTCGAAATTTGTAAGTTGAAACAGCAAGGAATTTTTAAGCACTTTTAGTTGCGCAAAGTGGCGAGAAAGATGATTTAAGAAAAAATAACTCTAATACTAGGAAATACGACGGGAAAATAAATTACATCAACAAAAAGTTGCAAAATGAAACCAAATTAAATGAGCAGAACACAAAGCAGAGATCAAAGAAAAAAATGATGAGAAGTGAAGTAAACAAGAAAGCTAAAACATTTTTATAAAAAAAAATAAACAAATAAACTTTATTTAAAAAAAAAGTTATTGCAACTTAAAAGAGTTATCGCAGCAAATAAAAAATGCAAAAAAAAGACAATTTGAGTAGCAAATACATATATACTCTGTTCAGCGAAGGTTCAATATTACGTCATAAATTGTGATGTCATACAAAAAAACACGTCTGTCTCTGATAAAATGTCAGTTGAACAAAATGTCAAGTTATGTTTGTAAACACGGGCAGAGTATCAGTTCAGCCTTTTGTGCAAATATTCCAAGGTTTTCCCATTTCGGGTATTAATTCAGAAGGAATATCCGCAACAGCTTTACCATAGACACCTGCTATGATTCACCAGGCCATGGATGTAGATCATAAAGTATGGACATAATCGGCCCAAGATATTCTGAGTATTTTTGTGTGCTTACTATACCTAGTAGAGCTCACAACCTGCGTTGTAAAACCAATAAGCAGAAACCCTTGTCGGCGGGTCGCCCAAACATATTTTTCCTTTTTTCGTTCGAATACACCTTTTTCTGCAGAATGGCTCAATATGTGTCGCATGAATTCATTCATTTGATAAAAAAAACTGTTAGGAATTTATTGTATATTCAATTCTTGAAGTTTTTCTTAGAATTTAATTAATGCAATATGTGATAATAAGACATGCAACATAAATAACTTAAATTGAGTACATAATCTAACTAAGCGTGGGCAACTTTTTGAAGACACCTCACCGCGGTTTTGCTGTTATCTGTGTCGCGTGCATGCATCGTTCTTCCACATTTTTTCTTTAGTTGATTCAGTCAAACACCTCACTAATTTCAATTAAAGTTTTATTCATTTCCACAGAAGCGGATCTAGCCTTTAGGTGACACCAGGGGAAGATATTTTTGTGGACCAGTACGTGGTTGTTCAAGAACAGGGACTTCTTTTCAACAATTGATAGTTCCTTCGGGATGTATGTTGAAGGAATTTCTTCCGCCGCTTCGTCGATTGTAACTCCTTGCTTCTTCACTATCTTGGAAATTTTCCCCGGTTTTTCTTCACACAGTAGTTTCTTCTACATGATCCCTTAAAAGTGGTTCTTTCGTTTCTATCTTTAGTTCTATAAAAGCTGGACTCGGACTTCTAAATTTTCACGACATTTTGACATTAAGCGTCAAACTGACTTTAGCTGGTGGTTCTATTATTAATAAAAACTAATAATACGCCTGCTTTTTTGCGATCTTTTCCTAATGAAATGAGATGAGTAATGTGACGTCATATTGAACCCTCGCTGAACAGAGTATAGGTCTCATTAAGAAAACAAAAAGAATGAATAATTAATAAGAACAATAACCACAAAATATTACTAATAGCTATTTATGTAACCAGTTACGAAAAGTCCGATCATGTGTAACAAATGAATGTTTGCGGGACAAGCGCAGCGAGTTCCCGCAATTTAAATGAGATACACAAAAAAGGCTTTGCGCCACGTGTTTCATACAAGATTTTTTTCTAACTTAGACTACAAATACCTACTTAGAGAGAGAGTTATTATTATTAAACTTCAGTATTTACTTTTAAACCACTTTGTACCTACTTATTACCGTAAAACTGTAGCAACGGTGTGCCACAACCGAAACCTGCAACTGGTGGTGACACGAACTTTTCATCACCAGTTACGAAAGATTTTACTTTTCGTAACTAGTTATGAAAAGTAAGACGTTACGTCACTGTCATCAGTATTGAAAAGTGCCACTTTATATTTCAAAATTAGAAACAGGTTTACTAATGATCTACCTGAGCCGCTTTCCAGTTGTAACAAAGGATTTGAGCGTGAAGCTCCTGTAACGTTCGCGCCGCCCTACTTCATTTATTTAGCCTCACTATCTGCGGCCACGACGTCACTTACCTTATGGGGGTTCGCAGTACCAGTGTTTAACCTGCCCTTGATACATTTCAACCCTTGAAACTGTCCATCCTTGAGTGAATTTTAGAAAGGGAGCAAAAGATATCACCAAGAATAAGACAAGGCATCAGTCGAATGCATCAATACCTAACAGTATTCCTTTAGGTCGTACCTCCTAAATGCTACTTGCCAAAGACCAAACTTTATCCCACTACAAGGCAAAAGCGCCTTGAATGCGTTTTTCCTCCGAGGCTTTATTATTTATGTATCTATAATATACATGCCTTTTTAATTTGCAGTGCCATTAAATCCAAATTCAAAATGTTATAATATCAAAGTCAACTGCTAACCTTTTCAAATAAAGAGACTCAAGTTAAATTACATTGAAGTTTCTATTAATCTTCTATAAAATTACATACACTCGCGTACTACATGCGAATAAACGTTACGCCCGGTTTATCAATTCAAATCTAAAGTCTGTTTAAAAATATTCATGCAAATACCACTATAAGTCAACAAAATATATACCATCCTGCTTACCATAGTGTGACTTGACCATGCACAAAAACACAACACATTATCAATAACAAACAGGCTTTTAACTTAAAACATTGACTAGCCTTTACTCTAAGTTCCATCTTGGAACATCAACGTAAATGAAGTACTTGACCTAATCAGTCCTTTCGTGCTGGTCAACTTAACGACGGAAGACAGAAGTACTACATATTGACTGATAAATTAACACTATGCTTTGCGAATAATAAGAATCAGAATCAACATCTGAATAAGAATATGAATTAAGAATCAAGACTTAAGACTAGAATGCGAATGTGAATACCAATCAAGAATGTCTATCGGTACCTCAAAGCTCTGCTTTGATACTCGCACAATTCCTTTGTCTACAAGTGACGAAATCTCCCTACCAGAGGTTACTCATCAAACACCTGTGACCCAATTTCTAGGTCATGCATCGTACAAGCAAATTTTATTTTTATTGGTCTCTTTGTTACTCCTTTCAATTCTTGGAAGTACCTACTGTTCTAATACATTGTAACTGGAGTTACGCGCACACGTGCCTGATCTGCTATCTTCTATTTTTAGATAGTCCTTGATACATCGCCTTTGTTCCTATACTGCTTTTTACCTACAAACTACCAAATAATCTTCGATTATTAATTATTAGCAGGTGGAAACCGTGTAAGAGGGAAAGAGATGATATTTATGTTTTCTCTTAGAGCAAGGTCATGTCATTGCCATGTGCGCTGACTCCTGGATTTAATACGTCTTCGCTTATTGTACTGTTTCTTGGAAATTGAGACGAGAGATGCTTTTGATCTTGCTTTCCTATTGCGTTACTATATGTATTAATGCATTATTTTACGACAATATCTCATTTTAAAGTTACTGATTTTCGGTTCATCACACTCCCGGAGCGTTAAGTCCATACGGATCTTAAAGACTCCAGCTGGAACAGCTTTTCATAGTTGTGAAAAGTACTTCAAACACCAAAATATCGGTAGGTACTCGAAGGGCAAGGGGGGCGGAAGATTCGAGCGCTTCAAGTGCATGAAGTACCAAGGTGCTGGAAAGCTAGAAAAACGAACATCACACTTCGGAATTGCTCCGAGCTACTCCCATGGCAAGATGGAAAGCGGCTCTTGGCACTTATTCTATAGAACGGTGTAAAAGTGAAAATGAAAATCTCTGGCCAATGGAATTGGTTAATAGAATTTTTTGACCAATCAAGGTTGTCAAGATTTTCGTTCTCACTTTCACAACTTCTTTTAGAATGAGGCTCCTGGTCACCATCATAACGATCAATAACATTTTTCACAATGAATTTTATTTTGGACGAACACTTATTTGTTTCCAAAAGATAAGGCAAATACTCGACCTCTTCACTCTATCTGCTGGAAGCTGGAAGAGAGAATTGACGATACGGCTGTATATAATTTCCCGTATATTTTATTAAAGTTACCTATTAGAAAAATATAAAATTATGCTTTGTGGTTTCCCACCACCCACCAATATCCTTGAAATCGGGGCTGCACCACCTACACGACCTGGTTGCACTAAGGTCAAAAAGTGCGGCATTCGTTTCCCAATGGAACGCCCAAACTTCTACTAACTTCACCAATGGTGTGCTCTGGTGGGGCACTAATTTTACCAATGGAATACGCTATTAGCAGTTAGCACTAAAGAACGTCAAACATCAACGTCAATTTTATTATTTGACATTGTTGGTCCTTCGTTCGCATTACTCCAAATGCAGAAGATTCTCGGAAAATCCTATCATCGATTTGAGAAAAGTGTGAGCTTTGATCACGCTTCGCTCACATCAAGGATGGAATGCTCCGAAATGGAGCTTTTTCGCTCGTATTGGCAACACTGACAATAAACATAGTCCACAGACCACACTCGAAATATTAAAATACCGGAAAGTAGTTGTGTAAGCATTCCATGTTTGAAGGTCATTTAAGGACACTTTGGATGTAAATTGGTTTGGATAGAATTTCGGTGGGCGTTTTTATTTTGGACAAGATCATCAGTGGACTGAATTAATTTGGACGTTTTTTTGTTGGATGTTTTTACTTTGGAGGATTTTGTGTGGACCCCATTCTCCAAGGGATCAATTCGGTGGTAGGTCGTAGGTTTATTTCACTTTCTGCTTTCACTATATGAGTTGTTGAGTAGAGAAGTAGTACTATCAACATAAAGGACTGTTTGATGATAATAGGCAGTGTAGTTATTTGATAATTACTCACGAAAATTGGAATAAGAAAAAAAGAAATATGAGAAATACATTCACAATATTTACAAAGATGCTTCCAAGGAATCGACGGTCGTAATATTATGCTCTCTTTCTTAAATGCTCAAAATACGTGCAGAAAACATGGATAGAACATAAGCGACAAGCGTCATGCCATGTCTTAAATTTTGACGGAATGTCATAGATAGCAATAGAAAATAAGAATTTCCCCAGATATCAGTAGAAAAATTTTTGGAAGAAGGGCTGCCACTACAAAACCGATATTTCCATGGTATAACTGGCCATAGATTACTCAAATAGATAAAAGACTGACATAGGGGGCTCTGAAGGAGGAAATTTGACATTTCAAAAAAAGCTCCCAAGCCCCCACCGCATCTAAAAAGTGCCGGTTTTGGCCGATTTCTACGCGGAACCCAAAATGCCGAACTCGATTCGATTTGTTTGTATCGCAAAAATCGCGTCGTTTTTGTGTTTACAAATAATCTTTTAGTTTATTTCTGGTTTTAAATATAAATTTAGTATACAATTTTCGGGTGTATCACGTTATTAAGTGGTTTGCTGTGATATGTGGGTAATGGGGATGTTGCTAACTAGGAAATAAGAGGGCAGAGGCAGTGGCTTATCAACCATACCGCCAAGCCCCACGACGGCGGGGGGGGGGCCGCTGTACAGCCTATAGGGGGCCCTAAGCGAAGCCGTTACTTGGTTGAACATTGATTTTAACAAGGCACAAAAATCAAATTTGGCGGGGATCCCGCCACAGTAACCCAGATCCTCCTTAAGAACGAGAAAAACGTCCAACAGTCAAGCAATGTAAGTAGGTTTGAAGCAGTAACCATTAGAGCTAATCTCATGCATAATATTATGCATAATTGTAATTTGAAAAAACAGTTTTGTTTTGTGTAGGTATTGGTGATTGTGATTCAAAGAGCTACTTCTATGCAAGCAAGAAAATACTGCAAAGCTATAATTAACATAGCTTGATAAGTCAATAGCAAACAGAATAGTCCACTTTAAAATTTGGTTGTCTCTGCCCTGCTGTTTCTCAAAGGGTTAGACTGTTCACAAAAATCCAGAGGCAAGATTAAAGTAAGTACAATAGATGATTTTTTTTTGTTTTAGTAACTGCAACTTTATCACATAATAATAAAATTTCTATTTACTCTCTATGCAATTTGTCGGAGAATTTGGTTACTTTCCTAGTAGTACATTATACATGCATAGAGAACTAATGTAATGCTGTTTTGTGGTAGGCTGAGTCTCTAGTCTATAAAGTTATTAAAAAGATGCATGAAAAAAAGTCCACAGTTTGAATGCAAATGTGGAGAATTAAATTTGCTATAACTTTGTCCCTGACTCTGTCCCTGTAATAAGTTGTGTTTTCTTCATTAGGCTTTACATGTATAAGGCAAAGTATATTACCCCAACGTCCTGTTTAATAAATGTGAGCTGCCTCTGCCCCAAGAGTTAACTAGGAGGCAGCTGTATTTTCTCTCTATATGTTTTTAAAACTTGGGGCAGAGTCACTTCTAAAAAATTATAATTATAGAACAAAAAGATGACTTCCTACTCAGTACATAACTATAACAGCCACAGCTATTATAGCTTTCTCAATTATTAGAGACCCTACTGCAAAACTAGAGCATTTTTTATGTCTGATGATATGTAACATTTGTGCCGTTTGGTATGTTTTATTGGGAAGGAAAGTGATGCAGTGAGTTTTGCACAGTGCAACATTTTCAGCATTAACTCTAATTTTTTTTAAGTTTGATCCTAGTGCAATCTCATGTTTTAATGAGAATCTACCGGGGCTATTATTTGAAGAGACTGGAAGTGCACTGTTGTTGTCTCAGTGCAACACTCATTTTTCTAATCAAAATTGCTATTAAAAATCATGTCATAATTGCATATAGGTAATGCAATATGAAAGTAATCCTATTATACATGACTTCAAATACTATAAAATTTGCAAAAAAATCAGTTTGTTTTAATTAAAAATAACAAAGGTCGAATATGTTTAGGTAACTAAATGTAAAAATAGTAAACCCAAGAGTAAACCATTTGTTGCTAAAAAGATAACCCTGCATCTCGTTTTCTTTCTCTTTCTTTAAGATTGTATGACAGTCACTGATGGTAGTGGTGATAATTAATTTTGTTCCGAAAATTTTCGGTTCCAGGTTTTCAGGAACCTTCGTATATCAAACGTCAAATCAATTATTTACCAGGTGGTTAACCAGGTTTGGAAACAGTACAAACATGCCCAAATTAAATGGACTTCTGTTACTCCATCTTTTTTGCCAGCCATCAATTCACAGCTAGCTGAATGTGCAGAGTTTTCAAAGTGGAGCTCCTCACTAATGAAGATTTGAATCTCCTTAAAGAGTTTTGGGTCTCGCTACCCTGTTCGAGTCTGTGCCCTTGTATAGCTCTGGAGGTGCAGAATATGGTTAAATCATATCTCACCATGGGCTATAAGTGACTCGCGTGTGTTGTTGACTTGTCTAATACTTAAATTTTCTTTCGTTTAATTTTACTTTACTTTAAGTATATCTTTGAGACTTTTTGTTAACTAAGGGCATAGACAGAATTAAAAACTTAAGTAATTTTTTTTATAGTTTTATAGATAGGTACTTACTCCCATTAAAAATTAATGTCAAAAATTAAAAAATATCAAAAGAATACAAAATACTAGGTACATCGTTTTACAATAAATAGGCTTTGCATTTGCCGATCCTCGGGACATATTTAAATAAATCATTAAAATATATGGAAGTGTGCCATGACAGAGATGACACCTAGGAAAATTTCGTTGATTGGTTGGCGCTTCCTTTTGTACTTGTCAAGTATCGAGTGTTTTGATTTAATGAAAAAAAGACAATACCTTTGTAATAATTGTATTGTGTTGTATAGTAGATAATGGATAATTTTAGGGATAAATATAACCAGATTACCACCATAGAGCCAGGGGTAAAAGTTGTCCTTCCAAATTTCGATAACGTCCTATTTTCGGGTAGAATTGGCAACGCTGGATCAAAAAATATTTGTAAAGCTTTTTTCTTGGTCAACTTCCTTAATTAGATTTTTGTGTTAAGCCGCTATGATTTATAGTTTTTGAAGTACAGCCGTACTACTTTAGTTGCTCACCCTGTATATGACACCTGGTCGTGGGAAAAATACTGTACACAACTCGCAAGGAAGTCCCTTAACACACAAGCGTGAAATGTTGGCAATCACGTGACTTAATAACCGTTCTTATCCACGTATTTATGAAGTCTGCGGACATATCCTGCGGAATCGCTTCAATGACGTTACGAATATTCCTCTTAAGATCATCCAAACTAGTGGAGAGGGGGCTATAGCACCTTGTATACAACATTCTTTTTAGTTTTATATTCCTTTTGTCAATTTTAAGTATTAATCAAACAAAGAAAATCAAGCTCTAATTTCTTAGTTATTAAAATTAACCCGATTTCTATTTTAATTTTTTACAGCCAAAACTTCAAGTTTCAAGTCCGAAGTTTATTGGTACTTGGATACCTTGATCATGACTCTTAATTGTGGCGTCACAATATACAGGGTGTTCCATTAAAAATAGTTGAGAATTTTGATGTCGAAAAAAAGGAATTTTTTTGCTTCCACTGTATAAATGTCTACAAAATTTGTTGGCAACTAGAAAAAAACTTTGGGCCTAGAGAAAATGAATGGCATACACCGCAGGTGGCTATCACATATAGTTTAAAAGTTGTAAGCATTTAAAATGGGTCACTCTCGGCTGGGACACCCAGTATTATAGGTGAAAGAAAGCAGGGATTTTTTTTTTCGAGTTTGTCGTAATTTTTTGAGAAGACCTAATTTATGCATTGAGGAAGACGGACGGCAATTCGAAAGTCTATTATAAAATTGAAAGCTGTCGTTAATATTCAATTATGAGTTGTAAGTTATTGCGTGTCGGTGCCCAATTAATTATTTAGATTCTTCGTTTTTGATTAAATAATAAATAATTTGATATTTCAAAATGGCTGTCTTTGACCTCATAGATGTACAAAACTGTATAGCACTTGTTCTCAAGGCACACTTCGTTAAAATGTTGAAAATAAAATAAATCAGTTGTCATGCATGCTGTGCATGACAAACCTTAAATTCGTTTTCCTCGAAAACGGTTCAATTTACGAAGGCGTTTATTTTGTGTTATTGAAATTAGCAAAAAGTCAAAAGCAAAAAAGTTTCCAATAATTAAGTACATGACAAGGGCGGTTCCAGCCCTTTAGGTTTTGAGGGATGAATATCAAATTTCGTTTATGCGCATGAATAATTGGCGTGCCAAATTTCAAATTGATCAAATAAGAAACAAAAAAAAATACTAAAGAAAATATATTTTTCTAATTTTGACATATAAAGTGGCACTTTTCAATACTGATGACAGTGACGTAACGTCCTACTTTTCGTAACTAGTTACGAAAAGTAAAATCTTTCGTAACTAGTGATGAAAAGTTGGTGTCACCACCAGTTGCAGGTTTCGGCTGTGGCACACCGTTGCTATAGTTTTACGGTATTAAGTAGATACAAAGTGGTTTAAAAGTAAATATTGAAGTTTAATAATAATAATAATTCTCTCTCTAAGTAGGTATTTGTAGTCAAAATTAGAAAAAATCTTGTATGAAACACGTGACGAAAAGCCTTTTTTGTGTATCTCATTCAAATTGCGGGTTGTCCCGCAAACATTCATTCGTTACACAAAATCGGACTTTTCGTAACTGGTTACATAAATAGCTATTTTCTAATTTTGACATATAAAGTGGCACTTTTCAATACTGATGACAGTGACGTAACGTCCCCTAAAATTTTTCGTAACTGGTGATGAAAAGTTCGTTTCACCACCAGTTGCAGGTTTCGGTTGTGGCACACCGTTGCTATAGTTTTACGGTTTTAAGTAGATACAAAGTGGTTTAAAAGTAAATATTAAAGTTTAATAATAATAACTCTCTCTCTCTCTCTCTAAGTAGGTATTTGTAGTCAAAATTAGAAAAAATCTTGTATGAAACACGTGACGAAAAGCCTTTTTTGTGTATCTCATTCAAATTGCGGAAACTCGCTGCGCTCGTCCCGCAAACATTCATTCGTTACACAAAATCGGACTTTTCGTAACTGATTACATAAATAGCTATTTCAAAATCTTAACTTTAAAGTGTTGTAGATTCTTTAATGAAGTTGAGTTTTCGAAAAAATGTTATAGGAACTTGTGATCTTTATTTTTACTCTAGAATCACTCCTCGAAATATTTGCGCTGCATTTCCAGACACCCTCTATAGTTCTGGTCCTAAAATTTCGATAAGAACTACTGTGCATTTTTATTTTCGTTGTCGCAAAATTTTGCTAGGGTAGATTACTTTTAGATTCTCCATCCTTCTATTCGGCTGTGAAAGTTGGACCCTCAACCCCTCGCTAGAAAAACGTGTTGAAGCTTTCGAAATGTATCTCTGTAGGAGAATATTACGCATATCATGGATCGAAAGAGTAAGTAACACCGAGGTTCTTAATAGAATGCAGATAAACAAGGAACTGATGCTAACAATCAAAAAGCGCAAACTAAGGTATATTGAACATATAATGAGGGGAGATAGATATGAGGTAATTCGGTTGATCATCGAGGGAAAGATTCAGGGGAAGAGGTCAATAGGGAGAAGACAGAATTCCTGGCTCAAGGACCTCAATGGCTCAATAAAACATCATCCGAAATCCTCAGAGCAGCTGCATGCGGTCGTGTAATTATTGCCAGTTGGATCGCCAACCTTCGAAGGGAGACGGCGCAATGAGAAAAAGAAAGATTACTTTTAAGGTCATAGAAAATAGACTATATTTTTGATATGTAGGTTTTCTTATTGTTGCTTTTAATGCTAGCAAACCTAGCTTGAAACACCCCGTTCTTTTTTTAAAGATCAGCATAGGACCCTTCGGGGGAGGTAACGTAATACTCAAACCATAAAAAGTCAGTAAAAAAATTTGCTTATTTTAATATGCGAAAACATTTTACGAGACAATATTAATAATATATCAGATGAGGACATTATGTCAATATCATTGTTGTCCGAACGCAAGTGAGGATATATAACGAGCAGGTCACTCTCCCTTTTTGGTTGTATATATTTGGTATTTTTTCCATTTCGACGCTTATGACTTTTAAACTGCTCATCTGACGGGATTTTCGTTCGAGGGTCTTACGTACAGAAATGAACGGGCATTCCAAATATGTGGTCCGTTTTTTGGTAGGTGCGGGGGGGGGGGGGCTGACCAGTGGCGTACCAAAGTCAAAAATGCGTTTTTTTAGGTACCCAAATTTACGTCGTCTTTGTCGAAACTCCGAGACTATGTGGGGTATAGGGCTCCCCACGGGTAAAATTCCTCATATATGTAGATGATAAATTTTGAAGTCTAATTCCGATAAGTTAAATAGAAAAATTTACAAAAAATCGCAAAGTTGGGACGGTTTTTTCAATTTTTCTTTGTAATGGTCAACTTCTGGGCCTCCTGGACCCCTTTAGGTAGAAGACTGGCCCAACAAGGATGGTACCAGGGGAAAGGGGATATCCTTGGGCACTTTTAATTCTATCCCGCCAAAGGTGTCACTTTAATACAGAGTGGTCAAAAAAATGTCCAACGACAATTAAGGAAAAGTGTCCAAAATAGTAAGGTAGTTTTTTGCGGTTTTTACGAAAACTATGAAGCGGTCCAGCTTCGGTTGTATATGGGCAACTAGAACACGTGGAGAGAAAAAAAGCAGTTGTTAGTTTTGATCTAGCTCTTATACCGGGTGAGCTACAAAAGTTTTTTGGTGCCGCATTTTTTACCAATTTTGGTGTACTTTTATCACGTTTTACCCTGTAGATTCCACATTTTTGCAGCAAAAAATCTGAAATAATTTAGGGGTATAGCGCACATATGGGCCCTCCATCTGGCCGAAAAGGTCCTAGCTTTCAATTTCAAATTTTGACGATTTTTTAAACTTTACATTTGAAATTGCCACTTTGAGGCCCATTTGTGCCGAGACCGTGCATCCGATCGACTGGATTTCCATCCCAGGGGATACCTTGGAATGTTTTCTTTTCGGCACCAAGGAATCACTTTTTCGCTGGGACGTCGCGAAATGGTCTTAATTCAATTTCGAAACGAAGATGCAGATTTTTGAAATTTCGTCAAAATTTCCGTTAGTTCCGGCAATTGACGCAACCGTCTTCGGGTAAACCGTGCGCTGCGATCGCATTTTTCGACGACCGAAATTTCTCGTTTGACAGATCGAACTTTAAACACCTAGACCAAGAAAAATAGGCGGAAAATCGAGGAAAACTGTATGGCAGGTGAAAATTTGAACATTTCTAGGAAGATTACATGTAAAGCCCCCAGTCCTCGAGGTCGTTTTCACAAAGACTGGACGATTTGAAAATTTCGTGTCGGGATTCATGATTTCCGACCACGTGGAGCCCTGTGACGTCGACGCTCGGCTGGCTACGTTTGTTCCATACATAGTTAAAAACACTTCCCATAAGAAAAACATTGTGCAATGCTTTTTAAATGGGAGGAATATAGAAAGGGTTCTATTTAGGGTACCATCGATGGTACATGGTTCAAATTTGGACGGTAGGTACCTACGGGGGTATTATAAATTGTAATATAGTTGCCGTAGCTATCATAGCTACAGTAGCTGAGTACCGTTGATATTTAGAGAACTGTTAATGATACATGGTTCAACTTTGGATGCTGGGTGCCCATGGAGGTACCATGAATGGTACTATAGCTCACATAGCTATATGTAGCTGACTGTAGCTGGGTTATAGCTGCTTTATGAACCGATGGTGATATCGACTTGAAAATCGAATGGTAGGTTTCCCTTATGTAAAATTCGCTAAAAATGACATTTCTAAAAATCCAAGATGGCCGCCTGAAAAGTTTTGGTTTTAAGCCGATATCTCGGGAACGGTTCGAGCTAGAAAGCTGAAATTTGGTATGTGGCCATTTTATGGGACGGGCTAGAGGTCTCTGAGGTCCAGAACCTTGCCGCGGGTACCGAAGGTTCCATTTTGGAAACTTTTTTATTAAAATGACAGTTTTTTGCTACAACTTACTGACTGTTGCTAAAGGGCGCCGAAACCAAATATATCCGACGTTTCGACTTTACGCTTACCATAAGCCATCATCAGGGTATTCTCTTTTATTACAAATATTGCTTCATAAATGTGCCACGCCCAAACAATCAGTTTTTCGTATATGACTGACAAAATAGCTTTAACGAAGCCCATTCGACTGGCACTAACTGTTGGATTTTATCGTTTTTAGGTTCCGAGATTTGACTGATTAAATTTCTCATTTATAGGGGTAGAGTGATATTTGCCATTTTATAGCAAAGCTATTTACGGCAATAGAACAACGGTAACTCAATTAAGTGTAAGTCGGCTCAAATACTGCTCAAAACGTTAATTAGAATTTTGCTTAGTTTCACAACAGTCTCATGGGAAGTGAAAAACTGTTAAAATTTTGCAAAAATTACCTAATATTTTTATTTGATCGAACATTACGTCAACTAAATTAAAAACCTTGAACGACAAATTAAGCAGGTATTTTGTGGCCGAGAATGCTCTATTCATGGGTGTCAATAGCATCGTTATACCATGTTTAGTTTTTGAATTATATAGATATAAGTATTAAAATGTCGATAAAAAGTGGAAAAATTACGTTTTTGGCGCCATTTTGAAAAGGAAGGAAATTACTGAAAATTCCAGAATTGCAATTTTTTTACATATTTTTGTCCCCTCTTTCATTTGAGACTATTTTTGACAAAATCTATGACAATCGATTTTGGCTGAAAATTTTCACGACCTACCCCCTTTGAAAATTTTGAAATTTTTACATTTTTCTGTTTATCTTGGAAACGGTAAGATTTTTCGATATGCCGGTTAATATGATGTATGAAGAGGTCATCAAGGGCTATCAGATGCATGTATCAGAAAGTAGCTAGCTTTCACGGTTTTTGAGAAAATTGAAAAAAAAATGCAAAATTTGTACCTTATTTTTGGGCCACCCGTGCTCAGTTATTGTTCTAGGCAGAGCTTCGCAAATGGGCTCTACGTGTAGCTCTATTCTTTTACTTCCTTAGCTGTTCTTATACATTTTTTGATAAATCTTCATCGAAACGAGATATTAGCTGTTAAAGGCAGCAATGCACGATTTTTATCTCAAAATTTAGTTTTTTGGGCCGGTTTGAGAGCCCCATATGTTTAACATAGAATTTTCTATATGTTTCATTTAAATCTATAGTAATCGATTTTATTTGTTACTTCGAGATTGTTTTATAATAAATAGGACGTTGATTTCTGTTTTAGATAGTATAGGGTGGGTCAAAAAATTATGCAGGAAGCTAATATATGCTAATAATGCAGAAAAGGTCCATAATCAGTGTGTATTTTACATAGAAAGGGTGGATTATTTAGTACGTAGACAAGCCAGAATAAAATGTTAGATATAGGCGATGAAAGAATTATTAAAACTTAGTAATGAAAGCAATTTTAGTTATTCAAGGAGTCTGGTGTTGTCAGATATTAGTAATATTTACTGCGAAATCAATCCTTCGCCATTTTATCCACAAATTGTTAAAAACACTAAAATTATTCTACTTTTTGGGTTCCTCTTATAGCTTTTGGGATAAATCCTCGTTAAAACGCTATATAAGCTATTGAAGGCTGAAATTCACGATTTTTATCTAAAACTTTAGGGTTTTGAGCCAGTTGGGGAGAGTCTCATATACTTAATATAGAAATATCGACTTTACCCATATAAATCAATAGTAATCGATTTTATTCGTAGGTTCTAGTACTCGCATGATAAATAGGGCATTAATTTACGTTTTGGATAGTATAGAGTGTCCCAAAAAAGTGTTGTAACCTAGAATTTTAGGATTTTGTCATGTAAATTGATATCTGTGAATTTATTGCGTAAGCTCCAGTAGTTTTATGATAAATAGAGCGTTGATTTCTGTTTTAAATAGTATACGGTGTCCCAAATAATGCTGCAACATTTAACTTTAGTTTTTTTTTTGTTTAACAATACTTTTTTGTAGGTTTTATTCCTTTATTATAAATAGTGCGTTTGGTTTCTGATGAGTCTAGAAAACTGAAATTTCAATTGTAGATTCTGTTCACAATCACAAACAATATGTCATAAATGGCAACTTTGATATGGGTACTCGTGGTGCCATTTTATATCTTTTTATGAATTTTAGCACGTTTTTTACCTGTTTACATATTACTTAATATGAAATAAGGTATTTGAGACGTTTCGACATTTCAGTTACTTTTAGGTATCTTCAGGTTCTTTGTTAATAATTTTACGGCAATTTGGGCTACTTTGCCCACAGCGTTCGGATTTCCTAAACTATGGGCGCCCCGCGCGCATGGTCTTACCCTACAAAACTTCAAAAGTACTTTACCCACAGCGTTCGGATTTCCTAAACTATGGGCGCCCCGCGCGCATGGTCAAAAAAAAAAAAAAAAAAAAAAAAAAAAAAAAAAAAAAAAAAAAAAAAAAAAAAAAAAAAAAAAAATGACGCGCGTGTGTGACAAAAGCACACCATAAACAAACCGACTCAAGAGTTTTGCTGACCAACTTGTTAATACCACTAGTAAATATTTGTTTCTTGGGATTTAGTCTTGACATATTCCACTCAAGATTAATATTTTTTTTTTAGAATATACTGTGACATTTTTCCGCAAACTCTCCGTTAAAATGCACTCAATAAAAATAATTTTTCAAATATATAGAATTACAACAATAAGAAATATATAGATACAAAAATACATAGATTTAAAGAATTTTTGTCTCGAGCAGCTTAACGACTAGTTTGCATAAAAATGTCAAAGTATATTCAAAAAAATATTTATCTCTTGTAATATAACTAATAAATATTATAATGACGGCGCTCGAATGCATAGTTTAAATTCGAATGCATGACACTCCGGCTTTACCCTTCAAAGTCAATATTTACTTATTATTATTCGAGATCAAACAAAAACAAAGAACACTTCAGGCCACTTAATAAAACTTAATAAATTTTTTCATTTCCTTAAAATCGATAACCATCTAATCTAATTATCAAGAATTGAAGACTTATAGAGTCTAGAGGATTAGTAAATGGATATAAAGGAACTGCCTTTGGAAGCGATTGACACCAGTGTCTGAGTTAGATAAGGAACAAATATGGGGTCTGCGCGTTTGTTTACAATAGCTCTATATGCTACACTCTTATGTAGCTTTTTTATAAATTCTTTGGCTAGCAGAAACGTTCACTATTCCAAACGATTCGATTCAAAAAATAAAGAACTAGCAAGAAGATATTCAGGATTGTACGATGATTGGTGGCAGACAGCTGTGTTCTATCAAATTTATCCCAGAAGTTTTAAAGATAGTGATGGTGACGGAAACGGTGATATACAAGGTACGTGTTACATATTATTATTATTATTATTATAAATATAAGGTGTTTAGTGTTGAAGTTCTTGGGTTATCGGTCTGGGCCACTAGGTATGAAAACCCCTAAACTTCCAAGCTTTCGACAATTTTTAATGTCTTCATCAGGGCTGTTACATAATAAGATGACAAAAATTAAAAATATATTCCACTCCAGAGGCCGCAATGGCATTAGAGGACTTACCGTCTAGTGTTTTACTGTAAAACAGGGTCCAATGGCCGAACATTCAACATAATGGAGGCAATATTATTACAAGATGGGCAATTACATTTTTCTAAAATACCTTTTTTACGCACATAGTGAAAAATTATTAAAATTATTTGTCAAGCTTTAAAGGTGTCTATACCCCGACAGGCCCAACGTATCTAAATTCACCATTATTTATTTGCATGTAAACAAGCTCACCTATCGAAGAAATTTTGCCTTGAAGCATTCCTACGGTATGTGAACCGCCAGAAAGAAAAACGTAAAAACTAGGAGAGAGAAGGAAATGTCTCGTTGGTCGGAGTCATTTTAAAATGTTAGGTACTCAAGGGAGTCAGTTGTTGAGTTTTGTGTAATTTGTGGTTTGTCTTTAGGTTTGCATCTCTGGATTAAACTTGAGTATATGTTACTGAGGTCCTCAATGTCGGTTCTTTTGTTGATTGATTTGTCGTCCACGGCTATCTCTATCATTTCTAAAAAAGTCTTTTGTGATATGACGGTTCCCTGTCCCGCACCAAAACCTCGTCGAATTTGATGTGATGTCCTGTGTCTATGTGGTGTTGAGTTACTGGACTTGTATTTTTTACTAATCTGCAGTCACTTTTATGTGACGCTATTCTATTTTGGAATAAATTAGTAGATAGGCAGCAACAGAACGAGCGCAATTTGGCTCTTTTTACACGTAAATCTCCATAAGAAAATTTAAGGTCCATTCTGCACTTTTTTGTACCCCGCGTCGCGACGCCTAAACGACATCATACAGTCGAATCGCTGTGCAGACGTGCGGTAGGCAAGAAGAGCGTTTGCTGGGTGGGTAGGTAGGTTACCAGGGTATTGATCATTGTCTTGTGCTCTTAGTACTATTTCAGCTAATTTGATTAGCAGTAATTTGTTGATTAGGTATCAGATTAGGTTTTAAAAGCTATATCACGCTCTAATCAATTTATAAATTATTAAATATTAATAAATCAGAATCATTTTCAACTTATTCGGTGCAGTTCATGTCATTAATGGGATTACGTTTCTAAATAATTAATCGATCATTTGATACTTAGCATCTTGCAAATTTCTGTGTTTGTTGTTTTCAGTTAAATACTCACTCTAGGTATCTGCTTACTATAGCTACTGCTTTAATATAGTCAATTGTGTCATTAAGCTGTTAGCCTGGCTTTTAGCTTTGCACTTTTTTTTGTATCCTGCGTCGCGACGCCTAAACGACATCATACAGTCGAATCGCTCTCCAGGTGTGCGGTAGGCAAGCAGAGCGTTTGCTAGGTAGATAGGTAGGTTACCAGGGTATTGATCAGTGTCTTGTGCTCTTAGTACTATTTCAGCTAATTTGATTAGCAGTAATTTGTTAGTTAGGTATCAGGTTAGGTTTTAAAAGCTATATCAAGCTCTGATCAATTTATAAATTATTAAATATGAATAAATCAGGGTCATTTTTAACTTATCCGGTGTAGTTCATGTTATTAATGGGATTACATTTCTAGCATAATTTATCGATCATTTGATACTTAGCATCTTGCAAATTTTAGTGTTTGGTGTTTTTAGTTAAATACTCAATCTAGGTATCTGCTTACTATACCTACTGCTTTTAATATAGGCAATTGTGTCATTACGCTGTTAGCCTGGCTTTTAGCTTGTCTATACCTGAAAATACTATACTCTGAGCCACCCAGTTATACTTCCGTGACGTCAAAAGCTTTGACAGCTCCTTAAAATTTGAATGTCGGCAATTTGTGTAATAGAAAAGATCCATAAAGTTCAAGAACTGAGGTGTTTTCGTGCTGGTGCTTTTCTTTGGCTTCAACGAGGAGGAGGTTTCTCCAAGCTTTCTAGGAATAAATTACACTTTTTAAGAAGTTTGTACTCTTTTTTAAAGCAATGAGGTATAAACCATATAAGTGGTTATCACAGTGCTATTATATATTTTTTAACATTGCTCTACGCTTCAGCCAAATTTTATTATTTCAATTTCTAGCTAACTATTCCAATAAGAGGTAATTTTGCCTTTTTTTTCTTTTTTTTTGTTGATAATTTAATCATACTTATAAACCTCTAACTAGTGGTTTGCTATTGAAGAATTTACACAACCGAGAATATAAGACTAACCGTGAGTGTTAGCACTCCATTTGCAGGTCTAGGTTAAGAAATAATAGAATAAAGTATTCTTTAAATATTCGTTTATTATTACTTAATGTATAAACATTTTCTTATCAACTCAGCAATACCTCCACCACTATGTAACACTATTTACAAGAAGAATCAAGATAACTCTCCAAGGTTGGCACTATAAAGTCAACATGGCTTACATTTTAGTCTTACCAGATATGAAAAAGGTGTGTACATAAGTATAAATATATAATAATATACACTATAATATATTATCTTAGTGCTATATGTATTAAAAATAGAGGGTAAATTAGTATAATACTTACTAAAATTTTCACATTTACGTGCTTATGCTATAATGTCCTAGAGGAAGAGTATCATAAGAATTAGGGATAGGATGTCTTTTATGATCATACGGACTTAAAGCAATTTTTGCTTGAGTTATCGAATAAACAAAATGTTTACTAGATGTTATAAGATTCTGTGCCATTGTTTTTTGACACCAATTTTCAAGACACTCGACATAATCATTAAAAGTAATGCTTCTTTTTACAACACATTTCTTTACACCCTTAGCCTTTTTAGTCACACTATAATTTAACATAATCTTATCAATCTCATCGGCGTCATATCCGTCATTTTGCAATTTATCACGGGTTTTACTTCTTTCTTCTGGGATTGTTACAACTTTTGTAGCATACAATTTTCATCTAAGTCCAATAAAATCAGTCATAGGTGTCCCGTTATTTTCATCTTTCATCACACCAAGAATCTTCTTATTTACTTGCGGAATATTATAGATGTTACTTGAAGGATAGTCAGATGTATCAAAATACTTTCTACAGTCGCGTTTTATAGATTCATAGGGATCCTGAGACATTTCATATATAAGGCTATCAGTGTCAGTGTATAAAACCGTGCAATTTGGAAATGTGGGGGTAATCGTTGTGAAAGTTATAGATTGTGGCTTTGGTTAAATCTAGAATCGCCATCCCACATATATGGGCTTATTTAAATATATCTGCAGCTTCTTTAGTTCAACAGCTATCAGGTTTTCATTAAATACCGTGCAGTTTTTGAACTGAGGCTTTCCGATATGAGCCTCTGCTCCATAGCGACCAAACCAGTTGCTTACTAAACGAACATCAACTCGTTTTCTGATATTCTCCATGGTCTTTCCAAAAACTGCGTTGTTCATTAGCTTGAAGAGATTTTTTTCAAATTCATTTTTAGCAGCCTTTCGAAGCTCAGTGCTTAAATCAATATAGGGTTTCAACCACGGATATTGTCGGAATTTAATTGCTCTGTGAACTTTTTTTAATTTAAGTCCATGACTTAATGCTTGCTTTAGGTTCCTGTAATGTATCACATATTTTTTTTTTTGGTATAATGTTGCCATCAATTTCCTTAATTCAGAAGAAGATTTAGGTTTTAGATTTAGGAATTAGGTGAAATACATCAGGTAAGATGTCTGTTTATTTGGATTATAAGAAGGCAAATATTTGTTATTTGCTTGAGCCCTAAGCTTTCCACAAACCTGGCTCAAGCCTCCACGTATCCCTTTTTCCACAAAAAGAAACATACCTTCATTCATCAGCAGTTCAAGTTCTTGTTACGTATACTTAAGCATAGAATCCCAAGTATATCCCGGAAGAGTAAAATAATGTGCAGGATCTAGGTTGTAAGTGCTAATACAGCTGCTACGAAATTGCTCAAAAATGTCTGCTAGCAATAAAATATCGGTTTTCATATATAAGTCTACGTATTCGCCTAACGTTTTACATCCGAAAATGTTCCATACTAGCTCGGCTCTCTGATAGAGTCTCTTGGGGCATGGGCTATCGTTCAGGTTGTTATAAAAAGCTTCAATAGGAGGTAAACATGTCTCCTCAAAACGCTCAAACGAGTCTATGTAGTCATATGGCATTATACTTTTTTTAGTTAATAGGTTCAGATGATCGACTGGTAATGACGGAAACTGGGACTTGAGATTTCCGAACTCTGACAAATATGAACTTAATTCATCAAGAGAGGACCTCGTGAATCGAAAACTGTCGATAAAACCGAACTTAATAGTGGAGCTGTTAATATGTTTAGTAAAGGAAATATATTTTTCTTTGTCTCTTTGTTGATCGGAAGCAAATCTACTTTTCCTTCTATTTTGCTGGCAATATCCGCAATTATAAAATTCGCATCATAGCAGGAGAGGTTGTGGTATACCGCAGGAATAATATGGGAGTCCTGATACTCTAAATTGCAGGACTCATGAGCTGCACCTCGATAATTGTTAACAGGAATAAGATGGTTACGGTCACGTAATTTTTTGTGATTTGTTTTAAACGGCTTCTCACAAATGTGACACAACGTTGAAGATCTGAATTTTATCTCTTCTTCTATAGACATATCAATATTGAACGGACACTGGAACACTGTCTCTACATTACCAGACAACTGATGCATCTCATTAGCAAACCATTCCGTACAATCAGTTCCCAGATAACTTTTGTAAAATGATAATGAGAAATCGAATGAACATTTAAAGTAGTATCAAATAACTACAGGAATATGATGACGTGTTTTGTTAGGATCATCTATAGGCTTTAGGACACTTTCTAGATCAGCGTACACAATAAAAGGCACTTTTTCCTTATTTTTGTAATTTTCAAATTGTGCGATATGTTTTCCTATGTCAGGCATTTTTACAGCACACTCGTTCAGTTTGTCACAATCTTCAGTAGGATTAATTAACTTTTCCTGGGTCCTAAAATAATGCAGGCAACGGTCGCAAATATATTTACGTCCATCTTCTCGACTCAGTTGCTTGGAAACTAGCCTAGAAAGATTCTTAATCCACACGTAATGATACTTGACAGATGTTTCATTGAGTCTGTCGTTTACAACATTCTCGCATTCCTCATCGATATATCTGTCTTGTACTATCAAAAGATTTACGTGTTTGGTCATCTTATTTATTAAGATGAGCTTAAGAGAGATTACTAGCTCTTTTTCTCGAAGAAGAAAATAGTAACTTTTTGAAAAGCAAAAGTTTTGTGATAGTATTCTCACAGGTGAGTTATTCTAAGTTTTTTTTTTTTTTTTTTTTTTTTTTTTTTTTTTTTTTTTTTTTTTTTTTTTTTTTTTTTTTTTTTTTTTTGAAAACCTGAAGCTAAGACTTTTTTTTTGCCATTTTCAAAACATAACCTAAAATTAAAAATAATGGTGATTGTAAAATAAATTATCTAAATTCAGGTGTTCCACATTCTGACGTCAGTTAGTCAAAAATGAGTCGATTTGCGGAATTGCTGACATAAGTAGAGAGTTTGTGGGAGACCCTCCTCCTCCCAATCTCACTCCTCCTCCGAAAACCTATGAGAGAGCAAACTCCTCCTCCGAAAACCTATGAGAGAGCAAACTCCTCTTCCGAAAACCCATGAGAGAGCAAACTCCTTCTCCGTTCGATACACAACCATTGCCCCACCACCATTACCCCCCCCTTAATCATTTACTTATATAAATATTGAAATGCAAGTTGTGGTACAAACAACAAGAGATAGTTTATAGTTGAAAAGGGTTTATTTACAAAAATGTCGTTCTCTAAATTTGCTAGTCAAAGTAATGATTACTTGTCAAATAGTAAGAAAAATAGTATGAGTGGAGCAAATAAGAATGTTTTAAATATTGTGAATACAAAGTTTTTTTATCTTAACAGTTCTTTCACAAAATTTGTTTTAATTGGAATTAGTGTAAACGACTTTTCACCCAAAATAGTAATTGGAGGCAGAAATGGATTCTACATGACTCTGAGTGAAGATGAGTGGATCACCTTTTGCAAGTATGAAGGTGTAATTGCAAATTATTTCTACTATCCTGGTGTTGATACATCTACCATTCAATGTGAAAACATTACTTTAAGTTTTGAGAAAATTAATGACTTTCCAGTCCTAAAGGTTAACAAGGCAGACTCTAATTATATCTATCTTGGCCAGGAATCCATTGATAGTTTGTGGAAACTGAAAGATTTGATAGCATATAGAATCTCTATTATAAAAGAACAAAACTTTGAAAATTACTTTAATGTGTACAAAGCATCAACTGCAAATCAAATTGGCGACTTGCTCACCAATGTTTATAATGTTTTAAATCCAAGTGAAAATCCAAATAGTGAGAATGTCAGCACCATATTGGAGTTTCTAATATTATATCCAGACGAGTTGGAAAGCCGACTGCAGAAGCATGGAACAAAAAGGAAATATTATAAAGAAATGTGTGACTATTAGTGAAAGTAGTAATAAACTACATGTGCTAAGAACGTGGGAATTTGCATATAGACAAGCTCGAAAAAGTGAATATCATCAATTGTATTGTGACAGACTGCGATTCGAAAAAAGAATTGCTAGCTGTAGTTACATAATTAATCCTATACTAAGTGAAGAGCATAGAAATAAAATATATCTAACCCTATGTAATAAGAATTAATATAATAAAACTATTATTCTTAATGACTTGCATTTTATTAAAATATATTACAAAACATTAGTTTTATTAATCCATGAATTATGTGATTTATCGAACCCCAACCACTTTACATACACTTTATTGCCTTTACGTCTTAACACTTTCTCAACCAAATAGGCATCTGGATATTTAACATGTTGTAACTCTTCTTCATAGAAAGCACCTTCAATATCCTCATTTCGCTGATCTCTTAAAAGGTATGTTCTTGAATTTGTCAGTTTCACGTTCTTTATTTGAAAAACTTCAGTCGACCAGTTTGGAGTATATCCCTTGGCAAAAACTTCTCGATGTTTCGAAATTCTTACAAAATCATTCAACTTAAATTTAGCCCGTTTTGGATCTAAAGTTTTCTTGTTAGTGTATACATTCTTTAAAATTATTTTTTCATTTTTTTTTATTAACATCTGCAGGTTGGTAGCCAGTAGTACTATGTTTTGTTTTATTATATTTATCCACAGTTTGTTGTAATATTTCAAGCCATTTGTAAGTACCTTGATTACTAAATCTTTTCCACATAATATTTTTTATAGTCCTATTTACACGTTCTACAACACTTGCTTTTAAATTTGAAAATGTGCTGTAATGATTTATTTTATATTTTTCCATCAGCTCCTTAAAATGTTTATTGTAAAATTCAGTACCTCTGTCCGTTTGCAAATTTTTCGGTGGGGTTTTTGCACTAATTATTATTTTCTCCATTGCCCTACTAACATCTTTAGCATTTTTTGATTTCACAGGTTCAACCCAAACATATTTAGAAAAAACATTAATAACAACTAGAATATACTTATTCCCTTTGTTAAATTTCGCATAAGGCGGCATTTCAACTAAATCCGCTTGAAAGAGATCATTCAAACCCCTTACAATGACCCTCCTTCGAGAATAGTTTCTTCTTGCCAGTCTATGTATTTCATTTACTATTTGTTCTTTAATGTTTGTCATTATTTGTTGTATAATAATTCTTCAAAATTTTTTAAAAACGTTTTCAAATAATTTGTATAAAATTCAATCCACTCTTCGTCTTCAAAGTTTGTTTCTTTAGTTAAAGACTTATTTAGTTTTACAAACTCTTTATATAAATAATTCAAAGAATCTAATGTTTCTGCTTTTAAGCATTGTGAGAATTTTATTCTAATACCTTTCAACAACATTTCATGTTTTTTTATTACTAGTTCCATTAGTTTTTCAATATTTGCTATTTGTAAACGTACTTCCTTAAGCTCATTATTTTTGTCTTTATAAGTGTTTATTTTTTCTTTACTTTCTTTTAATTTTTGTTCTTCCTCCTTAATTAAATTAATTTTTTTCCAAAGTTCATCTATTGTAATATCTTTAAACTTAGTGTTCAATAAGTCACGTAATTTCTCATCTTCTTCTCTAACATGTTTTTTTAATGATTTAATATCTTCACTAAATTTGTCAATACCACTAACTGCTTTCAATAACTCCTTTAATTTTTTATCTTCTTCTACTATAGAAGATTTTAATGATTGAATATCAATATCGATTTGATGCACTTTGGATATGATTTCTGTATCTCCATTAATTGTTTTTATATTAATTTCTTTTTTTAAAGCTAGAATATCTGCTGAAATATTTTCAAATTTGTCCTTCAGTTCAACAGTTAGTTCATTCATTTTCATTAAATCACCTTCAACTCTTACTTTCAACTCATTAAATTTATCAATATCATTTTTATGAATCATTAAATGTAGTGTTAAGTTTCTTTCAATTTCTTTTATGTTTTTGTCAATTTCGCTATGAGTGTGGCCAAAATGCTTTACTTCTTCCTTGACTCTTTTGTACACGTCAGCAGCAAATGTCTCAAATTTCGTTTTAACATCGCTCTGTAGAGCATTTTTAATTTTAGATATGTCACTCTTTATTTCTTTTAATTTATTTACTTCCATTTCTAAATTATTTTTTGAAACATTCAATTCACTTTGGTAGTTTGATATAGTTTTTATGTCATCTTCAATCATGAGTAATTTCTGTTGAAATTCTCATTTTTTCGAGTTGCTATCTTCTAAGAGCTTTACTTTTTTCGCAACATTTTCAATAACTAGATTGTTTTCATTGATTTTAGTAACATCAGTATTTGCTTTTTTAAGTTCACCGATTTCTGTTTCTAAATTATTTTGTATAGCTTTCACCTCATTTTGATGACTACTTATTGCTTTAATTTCCAATTCAATCGATTCTATTTTATTTTCAAGTTTTTGTTTTGAGGCGTCATCTTCTAGAAGCTTTAATTTTTTTGCAACATTTCCAATTTCTGCTCTGTTTTCATTAAGTCTTTTAGTTATGTTTTGAAAATTTTCTAGAATTTGAGCTTCAACATCTGCGATAATTGACTTTTCTAAATATGTTATATTTGGCTGTGCCCGCTTTGAAATATGACGTCCGAATTTATCCACAGTCATTTTTTAATAAACAACAAATGCTTTTAGACTTTTCTATTTATAGTATAACCTTAGCCTCTTTTAATTCCTCTACAATAGATATAATTTCATTAGAATGAGCATTATTTCCTGCAACGGTAGAAGCTACTAGCAACCGCAGTCTGTCTACTAGTTCATTGACATTATCCCAGTGTACATAATCAGTGTTCAATTTGTTTCTTTTTAAAGTTAACCCTTTCCCAGAAGCTGTTGCTCTTGTTGCTCTATATGGAGCTTTGGGCTTGCCAAAGGTTTCAGCCAATTTTTGCATCGCTGTAATTCTTGTTTTAGTGATTCCCTGTTTATGCAAATATGGTCCTATAATTTGTATATATTTGCTAGATGAGTTTCCCTGAACTTGCTCATTGGGATCATGGTTTCTTCGATATGCATTAGTTCTCGCCAAAATGTCCATATAATTATCTAAGTCTTCTTTCTTATAGGTGACAGGATGCTTTTTGAAAAGTAATTCATATAAACCTACTGTTCCATTATATGTTTTTCCTTCAACTTTAATATCTTTGCCTATTATGTCAACAGGTTTCTGCGTTGTACCCAAAAAAAATTTCCCTGTTTGAAGATCATGAACTATTCCATAGTTGTGATCAAATTTATGTTCTGTATCTCGTACTCCTTCATCAATATATGTTCTAGGTAATTCATGAACATCTTGCAAATAATCTGCATATGAAGATGTGGAAACATAATTTTGAATCGTTTTCTTAGTTTGTTCCAAAATGTCAGACAAGTTTAGATCTAACGTTGAACTAGATGGGTCACTAGTTTCAGCAATTACGTCTGTTTCTAATATTGACGGTAGTTGGCTGGCTTCAAAAAATGAAGGAATTGATGGTGTCAAAACCGGTGCTTTTTTCTTTTGTTTTGTCGGTGTAGATGTTTCAAAAAATTTTGATGGAGATTCAACTTCTTCCATTGGTTCTACTTTTACTTGAAAAGGTTCAATATTTCCTATGGTGGAGAGTAGTTGATTAAGTGGTTGGGTAATTGGTTTATAAGATTGTTCTAGTTCAGATTGGGTCGAAGAGGCAGCCAACTTTAAACCACGATATTTGTCATTGACTGCTTTTCTAGATTTTATCAATTCCCTAGCTACACGTTTGTCCATGTCAAATTAATTTTAAATGATGAAAAATTATGAAACAATTACTTTTATAGGTAAATGTAGGAATCAAATTTATTTCTATATCTGCCGTTGTTTATCTGACAGTCTTTGTCTATTACCAGAAATCCATAGGGCTCTTTCCAACAGTTGGAACAAATATTTTTAAACTAATCATACGTCATGTCTATGATGCAATGATCATTATAAATGTGCTTTATACTCGTTGAATCTTGTTTAAATAGTATTAATAAGTTTGAATTTTCCCTAATTAAACGTTTTAGAATGGAACTATACCCTTGGAAAATAAAGAAAACATCTGTGTTCCTATGTCTGCCATGTGTAAAAAAATCTCTAATAACATTCTGATTTTGTGATGGAATATCGTCAAAAATTATAATAGAATTGGGTTTTATTTCATGTGGTGAGATGATGTCTTCATCATTGTCATATTCCACATAGCCAATTTCTTTTATAGGTCTCAATAGATTTCTCAGATATTCATATTTTGGTTGATCTAAAGACTTTGAATATACATAGACATTTTCAAACCTAATACCGTTTGGATGTTCTAGCAGGGTGAGCATTACATTAGTTTTGCCACTGCCACTACAGCCTACTATCAAACATCTTTTTGATCCTCCTCCAAATAATTCACCATGCTTTTTAAACTGCCTTGAGAAAACTTTTTCATCATGATTCTTTACAGGCAGTGAGTAATTTTGTTTTTCAACCCTCATGTCTAACTAGTAGATTTGACTGAAGGTAAAAGTATTTATACCAGAGACATAATACATTCTGTCATAATAACATGATGACTTGTAGGAAGAAACGTATAAATAGAGCCGTCAAAACAGGTTCTAGTTTAGTAAATAAATTAGTTACTAAGCTTCCGTTTGAACTCCATATACCTGGATATAATTACTGCGGACCCGGAACAAAATTAGAGAAAAGATTAGAGCGTGGAGACATTGAGAGTTAATCCATTGGATGCTGCTTGTCAAAAACATGATATAGCATACTCTCAGTCTGAGCAGTTATCAAAAAGACACGAGGCGGATAAAATTTTAGCAAACGAGGCTTGGAAAGGGTGAAAGCTAAAGATTTTTCGATTGGAGAAAAAATCGCAGCATTGACAGTAGCTGGCGTAATGAGGGGCAAGAGAAAACTTGGAATGGGCTTAAAGAGGAAAAAAGTGGGAAAAAAGCGTGTTATTCGCCCTCCTAAGAAAATTGGAGGTTTTTTACCATTATTACTACCAATACTTGGTGCGATTGGAGCATTGGGTGGTGGGGCGGCTGGTATTGCTAAAGCAGTGAATGATGCTAAAGCAGCTAGAGAACAGTTGGAAGAATTGCATAGACATAATACAGCAATGGAAAATATATCACAAGGCAAAGGTCTTTTTGTAAAGCCCTTCAAAAGTGGCAAGGGGGTTTCCAAGGGAAAAGGATTATTTATTAAACCCTACAAAGGAGGTTCGGTTAAGAGAAAATCACAAAAAAAAACACCAAATAAATATTCCGATATGCAATAATTCTTTATACGGAAATATGCTGGATGTGATGATGGATATCGTAAAGAAATTTTACAGTACTGAGTACCGGCACATCTTCAATAAATCCATTGTATCCATGGTAACCTGGAAACCGGTACCGGTACAGGATACCGTAATGAAACTATTTGTCAAATTGGCGGATTTGTCAAAAATATATTCGCCGCGCATAAAATGTATTCTTTTCCTGTTTTTAATAAGTATGAAGTAAAATGTTGTACATCATACGACCGGTAACGTGTTACAGTAGTCGTTTCAAAATTCCAGACTAGGCTAGCGGCTCGTCCGGAAACATCTTACTCCTACTGTAAAACTATTTTTACCGGACTTATAACGTAAATAACTATTACGGTTTGTATAATATAACCATTAACATTGACACAGTTCAAATATTATATAGGGGTCATTCAAATAATAGCCTTTGGAAAAACTTTATGGAATGATTTATAAATATTGTTACGATCGCAGCAACGCCGCATGGGAGGCGGGGCAACGCATGGGAGCGTGTTGGTTGGTGGAGCTTCGCGTCCTATCCGCGCTGCGTCATGGCTGACACGAGTGATTTATTGCTCGTCTGGCTTAATCTAGAAGGCAGTTGTTTACAACCGTTTTTTTTTTATGTGAGATTATTCAAGAATTCTTATAAAGAACTTTCTAGGTTTTTCTGTAATTTTAGGATTGTATATAAAAGGCGCATAGAGCGGCGGTTAAGTAGTAGTCGTATTTTAATCGAGCTATAAGTAAGCTAAAGTTACGAAGCGATAATAGAAGGCTATAAAGTGTTAAGTAATGAGTTATTTAGTAGTCGTGTGTAATTGTGGAAATAAATAAATAGTGTTTTCGTGTTAAATCGTTACACTGGAATTATCGAACCCCGAGTTCGCAACAATATAAAGACTTTTCATATTTTAAAATTAACAACTGTTGTGCTTTTGTCTTCAAACAGGTCGATTGTATAAAAAATGTTGTATGCAACATGCAAAAAGGTCTTTTTTGACAAACTTGTTGTTAACAATTTTCACGTTGCGTGCAAAAAAGATGTACTTTTTGCACAAATAACTATTAAGTAATGGTTAAACAAGTACAAAAATGCAGTTATATCAGACTGTGAAGGCTTTCACGGCCGGTCATAATACTATCTAAAGTGTTTTCCGGGCTATAAAGTCGTGGTCCAATGGAATTGCTTCCTCACGTTTCGTCTACTACTGCGGCAGACATTATCAAAGGCGATGAGGCAGAGGGCGAAGTAATCTCCCTTGCTTCCCGACGATGACTGATTCGACTGTAGCCTGTAGCCTGTAGCACGCTCCAAGTCCGTGGTATTCGTACCGCAGCCGTCGCATCGCAGTGATGGGGCCGGGGTGGGGATGGTGGCGCGGGGTTTCGATGCGCTCGACGTGTGTCGTAGAACTCGGTTTCAGTCTGCATTTAGAAACGCAATTTCCTACTTCCTGTTGAAATTGTTTTCGTGCTCTTCGAGATCTTTAAACCACGGCTTTATAGCCCGGAAAACACTTTAGATAGTAAAAATGCAGTTGTCTATCTCAATTAGTTCCTGAAATATAACCAAAAAACTTGTAAAAACTATTTTTTTTTGATACACCTGCATCTTAAAATGTTGCGTTTGCGGATAGGGGGCTATAAGTTGGATGACTTAGCGTCCTCTACAACACCTTAAAGTTCGTCAACATCTTTCTGAAACACGTATATTGTATTATGTCCGTCCTAATAAAATTTTTGTGTGAACTTACCATCATCAGTGTGATCCATGATAACGTTGTTAAGAGTTAGCAATGTTTCGGTGCTTTTAACTCTTAAAAGTTTTAAAGTTAGTTAAATTAGGCAAAAGTTTTTAAATTTATAAATTACTATTTGAAAACGGTTTATCGAATTACATTCACTTAAAGAAATATCAAGAAAAATTTAAAATATTAAAAATATTTTAAATAAAAATAAAAAATACATATTTAGTCATTAAGCTATTTTTCCCCAAGTTTGTACGAAAGTTTTTTTGAGAAAGGACTACTTCTGTGATTTATAATATTTAATATATGATTAAGCAATTGTTGCTTTTCTTAGTTTTACAAATACTTATTTTTATCCTTAATTTTTTAGGTATAATCCAGAAATTGGAATACTTTAGCGAGACTGGAATTGACGCCGTTTGGTTGTCACCAATATACACATCACCACAAGTGGATAATGGATATGATATCTCCGATTATCGCGATGTAGGTAAGTCGATATTTGTTCTAGAAGAAATGGAATTTTTAAAGGCGTTTTTGGACATTTATACTAAAGAAAATATCAAGCTTTTGCTGGGTATCGAACCCAGATTTTCCACTTGCCGGGCGGATGCTCTGACCACTGAGCCACGGAATACCGATTGTTTTTTCACTATAAACTAGTTAGTTGTAACGTTGTTAGGTGTTAGAAGGGAAGGGGAATACATTCGCAATCAGAGACCGTCGAGTCTCATTTCCTCGTCTTCACAGAATCGTTAAATATGTTGACACCCAAATATCGAGAAGGAAAACTCTGATCTCCGGTATTGGTCGTGTTTAAGTTTAGTTACATATTTAACTTCCGAATTAATGTAACATTTCCAGACAGATGTTCACATATCGCACCTATGGAGAAACAACGACATGAATACATATTTTCTCAATGAGCATTTATGTCGTTGTTTCTCCAGAAGTGCGATATATGGGGCTTTCATCACTTTTTTTAATTTAGGATCGTAATCTAAAATTTGGCAAAGGACAGCCTGTATAGAGGGGGTTTTTATGATCTACAGTCTACAGGGTTCTATTAGTTACAATTTACAGTCTATTTCCCCGCCAATTCTTCTCTCAAAGTACGATACTGTTTATTTATAATCCTTATTCAGATACACCTGGAATTGCTTTAGCTATTCCGATTTTTTTTGAGTTATTTGTAAATCGGTTGACAGAAACCTATAATTTTTGGGAGAAAAAAGAGACGCATTTATAATTTTCGATTGGTGAAGAATTTAACATTTTTTTAATAAAATACCTTTTAATAAAAGAAGCGCTTTAATATTTTTAAAGACTAATAGAAAACTATTTGGCCAATAATTTCCGTATAAAGAAAAAAATTAAAACAAAAATAATTTATGAGCATATAATATATAGGTACCGTGTATTTTAGCAAGGGGGAGTTTTTGGACCCATATTGATATGAACCTTTTGTCATATTTTTTGACGTTGAATACGACAAATTTGTTGCATTACTTTCGAGACACACCAAATACAAGATGAGTTTTTTTTTATGTTCAGTGAAGAGATTTCGGAAACTAGTATGGTAGGTAACGAAGTGGTTTAAATGGGATAATACTTCCAAATTTCGAGACAGGCTGAGTCAGGCTGAGATTATACAGGATGAGTTTTCTTCGATGTTTACTAAAGAGATTTTCAGAAACTAGCAGGGTAGGTAACGAAGTGGGTTATATAGGGAAATAATTTCAGTTATTAAAAGGTTTTTCTACAAATGCATTAAAAATTCAACTTTTAACACGCGAATGAATTGTTAAAAGTAGCGTTTTAGGACACTAGTGTTAAAAGTAAATTACTAGAAAAGTAAATATTATACTACTTAAATTTTCATAGAATCATTTTAATGCATTTGTAGAAAAATTATTGTATGCTTTTCGTGTTAAAAGTGCCTTTTAGGAATTTATGCGAATTGTTGAACTCGCTTCGCTCATTCTGCAAACTTTCACATGCGTGCCTTAAAGTTGCATTTTTAACACTTACATCATAAATAGCTATTAATGAGATAACTGGCAAAATCCAACTTTTGACGATTTCTTCAAAGTCCTTGAGAATATGACAAACAGATCGTTGAAGAAGGACGTGTTTGTATATTTCGAGCAAAGTTTAATTATTAATCATTTAAAGCACCGTTTTCCGCCCTTAGGCAACCATAAGCGCCAAATTTATTCTAAGGTGAGCATCAAATGTTGGCTGAATTAGAACGAAATTAGGATTTGTAATATATAATTTAACATTACCAAATGTACAGATTTAAACACCCTGGTGCGCTTCTTTGTAGAGGATATGTAAGAAATGTTGTCTTCAACAAGGTGGTGACATGAGACCTGGAGTGGTGAGTGTCCCCTTAGGGGCATCTTTGAGCTCGAAATTGGTAATGCACTTGTTGTAGCGAATTAGGACAAACATAATATATCGTTTTTTTCTTGTTAATGAGGAGATAATTTTTTTTTCCAGACAGCATGTATGGATCCCTTAGTGATCTCAAACAACTACTCGATGAAGCACATAAGCGGGATATCAAAGTTATATTAGATTATGTTCCCAATCACACCAGTGATCAGCATGAATGGTTTAAAGCTTCAGTGAAAGGGACTGCTCCATACGATGAATACTATATTTGGCAGAATGCTACTTACGTAGACGGTGAACGTAAACCTCCTAACAACTGGGTATGTGCATATCCGTACTTCGTACTTCATTTAGTTTGAATTTCGCCAACAGCGACATATGAAAGCTTAATTTGTAAAAAAAATACGAAGCTTAACTTTTTTTGTGCTAACTAGACAATGACTGAAGATATCGCTGAAAATACTTACAACAAATAAAAAACCCAGTTTTTGAGAAAGGTCAAACTCTCCCTATAAACAGTAAATTGCGTCTAAATTGTCTTCAAAACTTGTAATAGTATCTTTTTGTAGGCGTACAAAAGGTTAAAGCTTTACATTTCAGTGAATCAATAGAGACAAATGGGTATACTATTATCGCATACTACAGTATCCTCCCTTTCTTTTTACTGAAGGCCCGGCGCTGCTGTTAAATGTGAATGAGTGGAATTTAGAATTTTATTTAGGGCCGCTATTACAACTCAAGTGCAATTCATACCTGTTTAGCAGTAAAAATCTTTTGTTTAATCTTACAAGGGGTTTAAACTTTTAAACAGTTTAAACATTTTAACTCTGGTCCTATTTCAACAAAGTAGATACTAGCTACAATAGCTAAAGAAGCCGGGATTTTCTTGGTAACACTACTGTCACACGCTAAGGCTCAACTTTACCAAGTTACACTCAAAGTCGGGTTTAGTTATGCTCGACTGGCACTTGAACCCGCTCAGAAGAATCGCATTTCCGTCCAATTAATTTCATGCATGACACTTCGTGGCAGTAATGCTTTTTGAATTGACGCTAAACTCGACATTGAGGGTGACATATAATCCCTTCTTCCTCCAATTATTGACATTTGACTTCTTGTCATCTTTGAAACCTGCAAGAGGGTTTGTGCCTTTCTCAACAATTCATAAAAATGCTAAGAGGTATTTACTTGGCTTTGGTATAATTGCCGATTAATAGGTGAAACTGTTCAACTTAAGCCAACAACAAAAAACTAGTTCATGTTCTTTTAAAAGAACGAAATAAGCTTGAACCACCAGAATAAGGACCTAAACAAAATCAGTCTTTCGTAAAGTTTTGTATCAAATAAAGAGAACAAAAATCCCAAAAAATTTCATACTTTTTGTAAGCAGTTTAAGATATATATTTTTGTAGTTAAGTAGCTTCAAAGGGTCGGCGTGGGAATGGAATGAAGAAAGACAGCAATATTATTATCACCAGTTTGCTCCTGCTCAACCTGATTTGAACTATAGAAATCCCGAAGTCGTTAAAGAAATGACCGACGTTCTAAAATACTGGCTAGATTTTGGAGTTGATGGATTTAGAATGGACGCCGTTTCTGCTTTGTTTGAAGACGAGTTACTTCGAGATGAACCACCCTCAGGTAATGTCTTTCCGCAAATCTCACTACATTATGGACAATTTGAACCTTTATGCTTTCACTGTTATACTGACCTGTTATGTTATATTTTGGTTGTAAACAAAGCATACAACAGTCTACAGGTTGTTGACAAAATTTCCAAAATAACATTTTGTTGCACCTATATGAAGAGCAGTAATTTTAATATACCTACATATAATCTATTCAGTTATTTTTTGGCAGCAACCCATACCATGTAATTTCACCGGTATAACATCGATTGCGATTGTTTGTTTACTTGTCTAAGATGTGTCATTAAAATTTCGCGATTGCCGATTTTTCTTACACGTAACACGTACATGAATTATTAACGCCTAATAATTCGTCCACTTTCCTCAGTTTGATTCTTTATTGAGGGCTGAATCTAGGAATTATTGATGGTTTTGTAACTAATATGATCTGGACACTTGTTGGCGAAAAACACATAAAAATGTCAGGATTTCACAAAGAGTAAATTGACAAATATCTTAAATTTTAACGGAAAACCGACTGGAGTCAGGAGTGACGTTGACACGTTGACTTTATAAAAGATTACCGTGATGTCATTAGGTTAACCCTTGACGTCACTAACTTAACTTAACCACTCTAGTGGTCTAGATCGAGGAAATATCCTTTTTATGTGCCTAACGCATGTAGGTAAATTCAACATGTAATTAATCAAGAGAATCAGACATAAAGATAGTATCCTCCTGGCTGGAAGGACAATATTTTTCAGTTTCCATATGAAAGAATGTACCTGTATTACATAAAAATTAAACCAAGCAATATAAAGTTGAAACGTTCAAAGATCCAAGTTTCTTTTCAATAGGAATTCCTGGGTCTTGGGTGGAATAATCCAAGGAAGAATGAAGTTGAAAAATACTAAAATCTAAAACGATTCAAACCCATGCGCATTGCGGCCTAGTTTGTAGGGCGATTTCGGATGGCAAAGTAAAGCAAGCACTAGTTGCACTGGCCTTTTAGTTATTTCTATCTTTATCTAATCTATATGAGGGAAAGAGTGAAATATTGTTATGAACGGTAATCCAGTTAAAATGAATTACATACTGCCTGAAATTGCCCCAACAATCAAAACAGTAAAGTTCAGTCCAACCTCACTTTATTATGTATAGGTTTCGTGCACGTGACGTCACAATTTGAACCTGGGGGTATGACAACATAACCTCACCCATTTAAAATACATGTAAATTAATGACATCTTTGCATTTAATTAAATTTTTTTCAATTATATTAAATCGAATGAAACTTCAATTTTGCTGGAGACCTTCTAGAATCATCATTCTTGACAAAGAAGCAAAAAATTATTACCTTTATGCTGAAATAAGTGGTAAGGAGAGCAATATTTTGTGGACTAGACCTACCACCAAGTACCACCAACCTTTTTATGCCTTAAAACTACTTCAAATTCAAACAAAAGAGCATGGAAATAGAAGTTTGGCGTTCCCAGTAGATTCTATTGCCATAAAAACTAGAAAGGAATGGATTGTTAAAAGGTATGATTACTTGGCTAGAAGCTGAAATAAGGTATTTAAACATTTGTAGGTGTTTATTCTAAGTCATATACGCCCTGGACGTGAAAATCGTGCACCAAATCCAAATAAGTCGAGCACTTTTGTGTCTACAAGGAAATAATTATAAAAAAAGAATTGATGGCTGTGATCAGAAATAGATAACACAAACTATAACAGTTTGAAATACTCGAAACATTTTTATGCCTCAAAACTACTTCAAATTTAGACAAAGGAGCATGGAAATAGAGGTTTGGTCTTCCCAATAGATTTTAGTGTCATAAAAACTAGAAAAGAGTGGATTGTGAAAAGGTATAATGTGATTACTTGGCTGGAAGATGAAATAAGATATTTAGACACTGGTAGGTGTGAATTCTATATCTAAATACCCGAAACAGTAAAACGTGCCACGCTTGTCTTAAAAGGAACAGCTTTTTATTTAGACATGTTACCGTTACAAAAGCTAACAAAGGACTTCATTTTTTTCAAAGGAACAAGGTGACTACTGACTGCTAATGTCATCAGACAAATGCCAAACATCAATTATCCGAACTCACAACTTATAACTAATTCTCTAGATAGCACTGTTTTCATTAATACCTTTAAATATTCTCAACACCCCCACTGATTAATAAACACATGACCATCCCTGAATCCAAGTAAGGATATCATTTGTCCATGTCAATCCGCACTCAGACTTTTGGTTAATATATCAGCCGGCATAATTTCACTTACATTAACATACTTAAGACTAATAAGTCCTTTAGCAAAACAATCTCTTATGAAATGATGCCGGATATCTATATGCTTGCTTCGCTTATAATACCCAGGATTCTGAACCAAATTTAATGCCGCCTGGTTATCACAATGCATCGTTATAGCGTCTTCAGCCATGCCCAACAGTTCATTTATTAATGAATTGAAATAAATAGCCTCTTTAGTGGCTTCAGATAGACCCATATATTCGACCTCTGTTGTAGACAACGCAACTGTTCTTTGCTTTGAACTGTTGAACACCGCTGAACCGCTAAGCTTAAATACATATACAGTGTAAGACCTACGATCAACCGTACATCCAGCCCAGTCAGCATCAACAAAACCTTGTAAACTACCACTATTATGATCACTATCCCTAGTATATACTAAACTTAAATTCAAAGTTCTTTTTAAATACCTTAGTACCCGTTTGGCATACATTATAAAACTTCATCTAGTTGGCTGTGAAATGTCAAAAGAAAAGGATGGAGAAACAAAAGTCCATTTATTTTGATTACGTCATCCTTTTCTGTCAAAATTTCGTAGCCTGCTAGATGAAGTTTTATAATGGACACCCCGTACTTCCAGTGTATGGCACTATAATTTGTGTTGAATTTACTCAAGTAGCTAACACTAAAAGATATATCGGGTCGGGTTAATACACTCAAGTACATCAAACTTCCAATTAACTCCTGATAAGGACAATCATCCATTTTTTCATTTTCAAACTTATGACCCCCACTGTCAGGCTTAACCTCCATGGGTGTTTTTACAGGATTAGCATTTAACATGTTAAATTTTTCTAACAAACGAATAATGTAATTTTTCTGGCTCAAAATTATAACATGGTTTTCCCTATCATGAGACACTGTCATATCTAAACATTCCCTGATCGAGCCTAGGTCTTTAATTTGAAACTTAGATCCTAGCTGACGCTTAACAAACCCAGTTTCATTTGGGTCACTTGAAGAAATGAAAAAATCATCTACATATACTGCAATTATAGTCAATTTGTCATGCTTTCACTTAGGGTACAAGCAAGGTTCATATTTGGACTGAGCATAGCCCATTTCAATCAAAACATTCTTTATTTCATCATTCCAAACACGAGAGGACGGCTTCAATCCCTATATGGCCTTAATTAACCTCAAACATTTATTTTTCCTTGAATTATGACAACAGTCAGGAATTTCCATAAATACAGTTTCTCTTTAAGTTCCATCGAAAAATGCTGCACTCTTAGGCTTGAATGTCGAATAACATGTGAAAAAGTTTCAAAATAATCTATGCCATGCTTCTGAGTAAAACCTTTGGCTACTAACCTAGCACGATACCTCACTGCACCATCACAACTGATTTTCTCTTTAAAAACCCACTTTGATTTCACTAAAGTCACTGAAGAGTCTGTAGGACGATCAACTTCCTCCCATGCCTTCGCCTCCTCAAAGCTCCGCAACTCCTCTGCTATCGCTTTCTGCCAATGATCAGCTTCCGGCCCTGCAAGTGCCTCTCGGATTGTAATTGGATCATAACTGCACTGATCTGCACACATGTATGTCACATAATCATCGAATAACTTGACCTTTGGTTGTCTTTGAGATTTCCTAACTTCCACCATTGGGACATCCTCTTCTGATTGGTCACACACAAAATCCTCATCACTAGTTACATTATCAGCAACCTCTTCTCTTGATGAACTGGACTCTGACCAAACTTCTGGTTCGGAAATCACATCCTCAGCACCATTCGAAGCATCAGTGGTATCTAGTTCCCCCACTGACTCTACATTTTCCACACTTTTATACGAAACATCTTGCTCAGAAATATTTTCCGTTATGGCTACATCACATCTTATCACAACGTGATTGGTTTCAGGATCTTACAATCTATATCCTTTACTAGTATCACTGTAGCCAAGTAGTATCATTTGCTTGGACTTTTTGTCCCATTTTAGTCTGTTTGCCTTAGAAATGTGCACCATTGCTTGACTGCCAAAGATTCTTAAGTGCTTTACGTAAACCAGCAATACTAGTTCTGTTATATAAATACACGGCACTATTGACAGCGTCAGCCCAGAAGCGCTTATCTAAATTGGCATCGAACATCAAACATCTGGCTTTCTCGACAATTGTTCGATTTAGGCGTTCAGCACATCCATTCTGCTCAGGACCATGAGTAGTCTGGTGCAAAATACCTTTCTGTTTCAAAAAATTTTCAAAATTACTTCCACAAAACTCCCCACTATTATCCGTCCTTAATATTTTAATTTCTTTTCTAGACTAAATTCTGGAACTCTCTAAACTTTGATGCAACCTGGTCCTTAGACTTAAGAAAGTAAACAAAAGCCATCTTACTGCAGTCATCTTGTTGAATTAAAAAATACTTGGCCATCCCGAGAGAAACTGTCTCCATGGGACCACATAGGTCTGCATGAATTATTTCAAGCAAGTTATTAGACTTCTGGCTTCTCTCAGTAAATGGTAGCCTTGTTTGTTTGCCTTCCTTACAAGTTTTACAGTTACTTCCAATAACTTCATTTTGGTACTTACATGTCATGCTTTGGGCAGCTCCACCAATCATTTTGCATAGAGTCTTATCACTCAAATGTCTGAAACGGCGATGCCAAGTCTGTGAGGCAACAAAACACTTGTCCAATTGACGTTTAAGTTCCAGTTTAAACATATTGTTGTTTTCACTAGCTACAGCCACTATGTTCCCATTTTGGTTTAATCACTTTAATTTTATTTTTCAAAAGTTGTCCAACTGACAGCAAATTGGTTGCTAAATTTGGTATATAGTAAGCATCCTTGATTAGTATGTTTTCAGTTCCATTGCCCACAACAGTTGAAATCTGAAGGTTGCCCTTACACTCAACTGGCAATTTAGTTTCGTTAGCAATGACAATTTCACTAAGCTCTAATGAATCACTAACATCAGTTAGCCAATGTCTTTTTGCAGTTAAGTGCACACTGGCTCCAGAGTCCAGATCCATTACATCCTCCAGAGAACACTGTGGCACAGAAGACATTTCCTGATTCCGGCGGTTTCAACTTTGGACAATTATTTCTAAAGTGCCCAATCTGCTTGAATTTAAAATAGCGAATTTGTTGCATTTGTATTTGTTTATGTTTACCATCTGTGTTTTAACTTTGACGTTTATCAGCTGCTTTAAAATCAGGTCTACCACCAAAACTGCCACCTCTCGGATCCTTCTTGGAAGTCACAGCAAATGCGCCACTGGCATCGTTACCGACATCTGGCTGCATATCTAGCAACTTTGTTTTGGTAGAATCCATAGTTACCTTGATTCCGGAGTGCTCCACTACCATTATCATTGGCGAAAACCGCTCTGGTAATCCCGCCAAAAGTAGAGATCATACTCACTCCTCATCGATGTTGAAACCTGTTCTTCTCAATCTCTGAGACGTTTGGAAGAATGGTTTTCCAACTTGGCGGATATCAGGGTCCTTAGAAACCCTATCCGCACTTGTGAAACTAGTGTCGTCATACGGGACTCGGAGGTTTTTCCAAACTTCCTCTGCGGTTGCAGCATCTTTTACATGGGGATACAAAGACGGATCGATTGTCAATACTAACTTGGCCTTGGCCTTGGCCACTAGCGTCGTATCTTGTTCTATTCCCTGAATACATTGTGTACAAATGCCCACTCGTCATAGTTTTCCCGACCACGCAAACGGGGCACATTAGCCAAATAATGCGACGACATGTTTGCTAACAAAGACACACCGCGTACCGACACAACCGTTTCAAAGTTCCTACTTCTTCAACAATCACACTCACAACTTGGTTATCTGGGTGTCTGGGCCCATAACCTGTTGAGCAGAGTTTGCAAGTAACGTGATTACCGTCAAGAGAAACTCCCGAAACAATAAAACGTGCCACGCTTGTCTTAAAAGGAACAGCTTTTTATTTAGACTGTTACCGTTACAAAAGCTAATAAAGGACTTCATCTTTTTCAAAGGAACAAAGGCGACTACTGAGTGCTAATGTCATCAGACAAATGCCAAACATCAATTATCCGAACTCACAACTTATAACTAATTCTCATAGATGGCACTGTTTTCATTAATAAATACCTTTAAATAATCTCAACAATATATGCCCTATACTTGGAAATCTTGCACCAAATCCATATAAATCAAGCATTTTTATGTCTACGAGGAAATAATTGTCGAAAAAATTTGGTGATTACTGTAGTCAGAAATAGATAACACTTGAACTGTGCGGTGATAAATTAAGGCAAAATAATTTCAAGATGTGGTATTTAGAATAAATTGTAAATGTTCCTCCACAATTTAATATAAAAACATTGTTACTTGTGAGGTTATAATTTTGTTTATCGAAGAATTTAAAACAAAACCTGTCTCTTAATGGAACACATTTTATTATAACAAACACTTATTCAAAGATTTTCTTAAATACAATCTCACTGATGCTGCTAGAATATAAATATATACTCTTAAGTTATATAAATAAATTCGTTACTGAAGTAAATAAGTTTAAGAATATATGCCACGAAGCCCTTTTGCAATTTTCTTTTTAATATATAATTGTCCTTTCGTTGCGTTACATACTACTTATATGAAATGGCTTCTGTTTTCTCACTTGGCTACTTATTTTTCATTTCCATACTCTACAACAACAATAAAGCTATGAAACATAACTCCAGTTAAACAATTACAAAAAAAGAGCAAAAATAATATGATTGGAACTGTATGTTAAGCATCAGTGAGGGTATAATTCTGTACTTAAGCATCTACTTAGTAATATTGTATCCTCCTTTCCTCCTTGGCCTTGGTTAAGTTAAACACTATGAAGACAGGCATTGCAAAGTAGAAATACAAACAAAATTCTGATTTCAGCATTTCTTATTCCCAAAATATTTGGAGTTGAAATAATGGGCTTCTTAACAGTTGTTCCAATCACGCAACGCTCAGATATCAATAGTGTGATTTGAAAGTACAATTTTAAACTGTACCTGAAGCAGATTAGAGTCTGTCTAGGCAGATTCTGCAAAGTTCCAATTTTATGTAATTCCTGTACAGTTATGAGGCAATGTTACCCAATAGCTCCGAACTGGATATGGGAAATGTACTGCTTAGAACAACTCACTTTTGTTTAAGGGTAAATATCTTAACAAATATTATAGAAAAACGGATTTATATGCATGAAGGCAGATTTTTTCCATTTACGTTAATGTAATTTTTTGAGGTTGTTTTACCACCAAGTTCGATGAGAGGTCACGTGCTGCACGAAACCTATTGTTTTTCTTTGTTTTCCAAAAAGAAATTAATAAAAGTATTTACACAAATGTAAATGAACCTAACCAGTCTCAATCTCTGAAGATATAAAGGAAGGACCTATTGGCAGGGACAAGTGTAGTTTCCTTACTATTTAAACAGCTAAGTAATGTGGATAGAAAATGTTAACCCCTGGTACGGAAGTGTATATTATATCAATCACATACTTCTCAATCTCATTTTAACTGTGAAGATAGAATTCAGGGTCAAAAGAAGTAACTCAAGTACAAGATTTTTACTTTTTATCTCTTTTTATTCTCAGTGTCATCATTAGTATGACTTTAGAGGTTAGAGCAGATGATATATCAAATTTTAGTATACTATGTATCGAGGGCTTCAAAGTTAGTTCAGGTAAGCCCTGTCACAAAATCATCAGGGTTACCTACATATTTATTTTATAATTACATAAAAATAGCATACCTAAGGGTACACCATACCAATATAAATCAGTAAATAAACTTCAAAATGAATAAGCAAGTATGACCAGAAGTTAAAGGCTCGTAGTTCAGTTAGAAAAAAAAGCAATTTCTTTACGAAACTGTGGTGATTTCTCCTACGCCCACTATTCAACATCTTCATATTAATCCTATTTCTCCACCATAAACATTTGGGAGTAGGCTCAGGTTCAGCACTCGAGCCAGACTTTTCCATCCACCACCTCAACTATTACAGTTAGGTTTACATTAATTTATCAAGTTGCAAGACATATTTTTGTAGGATTCTGTAACTTTTCTTACTGAGATGTGTGAATGATGTATCCAAGAATGTATCACTCTAAAGCTGCAAACACATAATCGAAATCAGTTATAAAATATTATGATTCTATTTGTAGCATTCCTTAGAGTACTAGCTGCTCATCTAGTTTGAGAATGTTCACTTATTCTCCACATATCAAGGATAAAGTTTCCTTGGACATGACTTTAGAGCCCAAAAAATACTTGGTTTGTAATTTAAGGCCTGTGAAAGCCTCCACAGTTTCACAAATCAAAGAGTTTTTCTGGAAGTATCGACTATCAATTTACTTAATACCTCACCATTAATCACTATCAATTGCCGATCAGAAATGATTTATCCATACGAACTTTATAAAGATGACCAAAAACTTTACTACGGGAAATAAACGCTTGAGTTAAATGTTGACTTTCAAAACCCCACATTTCGTAGCAAAACTTTTGCTCGCATTTATTTAATTCATATAAATATATCTTGGCTTTGTAAAAAAAATTTCATTGGAATAATGTTTTCGCAAAATATGCAAAAGAAGACATGTGTGAAAATTTAAGATAAAAAAAAATTTATAGCAAACGAGATATATTTAATAAATGAATGAGATATTTGTATATTGCATTTTCCTCCAGGTTTTTATTTCTTGAAGTTGCCATACTCTGACTAATAACCACCCTACTAGCTTTAGAATGTAATATTCACTGATTGACCTGCATTTTATTAAATTCTATACCCATAATTTGTTGCTAAGCATACAATTTTTAGAGTATACGATCATATGAAGATAACCATGTGGAAGGTACTTACTTCTGTGTAGAATCTTGTTAATGGGTGAGAAAACCATATCTGGGCTGACTATGGAAGTTGGAGGCGAATTATATTCTTACAGAACGAGCGAATAATTCTATGGTAAAAAGTTATAATCATTTAAAAGGTAATTTCTAATCTTATGCAATATTATAGATTAGAATAGAGATGGGTATAATAATTTCCTACTGGTAATACTAAATAAAATTAAAAAAAAATAGTAAATAAAATTTACATTGGAATTAGTTACTATTAAATGACCAACCATAAAGAAGAACATCATGTATACAATCACAGCTAGATGGCAAAATCACCACTTGGGATCCCCAACAAAACAAACACATTTACATCATCCAAGTTCTTTAGCAACTCATTTGTTGGGTGTTCTGTATCTTCAGTGTCAATATATTAAAACTAGATAGTCTAGTACCTGTATAATCATGGGATAATGACAAAATAAAAAAAGGTGTTTTAGTCTTTCTTCAAATTTAGTATCAATCTGTGATGTTCTGGCAATCAAGAAGCATTATCCAATTCAACCTACTTACAAGGCAAATTTTCGTGAAACTCTTTGGTGTTGCCTGTACCTTTGGGCTAGATTCGCGAGAAATTGGCTCTATATAATGTGAAGGATAAGAAAATAAAAAATGTTTAAATGACCTGACATAACATCGAAAATTTATTCGACCTTTTTTACGCCAAATTAAATTGTTATATTGAAGAGTTTCAGCATTTTTTATGAGAATTATAATGCCACTGTTAAATATTAAACGTAAGTCATGATAAGATTTGATGGTAATTGTAAAATTTCAGAAATCAAGTCTCCAGAATTTACAGCCTATTAAAGTCTGTAGCAGGCACTAAAATATGCATTAGTAATAAATCTTGTAACATGAAAATTTGTGACTGTTTCTCTGGGATTTAGCCATTTCTGAATTATAATTAAATATTAAAGTGGCAAAAAATAATTTGAAACAATTGATTCAGTTGTCAAAATATAACATGTGCTCACAGTCAGCTTACAGCCCATTGTCCCATTTTCACGCTTTCAATTGGCGCTGACAAACATATCATTGGTCCTCTCCTTCCGTAACTGCATTCCACCTTTCTTTTCATCCAAGAAGCAAACTTCTTATACATATCATCACTTGCCCTTTTATAGGGTGCATATTATGCTGATACCATATTCATACTATAAACTTATTAGCCTTAACTATTATGGTTGTGAAAGATTCATTTTTAAAATACATTAATAAAATATAATGTTCTTGCTAGCGTTGAGCCCCGGCCCCATTTTTTACTCGGTTCTAGGTTAGTAATCATTTTTATTTAAATTTTGAATTAATGAAGCCATTTGGACGCTTATTCTATAGAAAAGAGTGAAAGTGAAAGTGAGAATTGCTGGCCAATGGAATTCGTCAACAGAATTTTTTGACCAATCAAGGTTGTTAAAATTCTAAAAGTCTATTCTTTCATGGTATTGCTAATTTCCACAAGGGCATTGGCCATAGTGCATGTATTTCTTTCTATATTGGAAAGCTTTTCCATCAGTTCGGAATGCATTTTGTTCATATTTATAAATCTCCTGGTTCTCTCACAAGAATTTCTATTTTTTTTTTAGGAAGATCATTAACACCCTCCTTAGCGCCCCTTTTAGGTGCTTTTTGTTTGCACGTAAAAGGTGCTAATGGGGGCAGTCCTTGCTTATTACCATCTATTACTATTTTTTTATGGTGACTGGGTCCAGCAACTGACTCCCCTGAGTTTAAGTCAGTATCCACATCTATTGATGACACTGATTGTGTCATCAATGGGGTTTTTGTTGGCTAAAATATCAAGTTTAAACAAAATTAGTTTATTTTGCAAAACCAATAATAATACAACTCATACTTATGGTGGGTTTATACACCAAATAAAATAAAATAACAAATAAAATAAAATTATAAATAAGAGTTGGTTTCATGTATACACCTATTAGCGTTCATGCACCAAATAAGATTTATGTTATTTGGTGCATGAATGCTAATAGGGGTATACATGAAACCAACTCTTATTTCTAATTTTATATTATTTGATATTTTATTTTATTTTGTGTATAAACCCACCTTTACAATGCCCAACTCTTGGTTGGGCTTGTAGCCCATCAGCTGCATTAGATTTTCTTCAGTGGGGTTCAAAGGTGGGGCATTTGGAGGACCTCCGCCAGTCCTTTGAGTTTCCAGCCTTAACACACTTGCTTTAGCCTTAGTTTTGGACTTCCACCTACCAATTGCCTAAAAGGATAAACTATATCTAGTATGTCCAGTTATTCCAGTTTTTGTAACATTACAACTTGCCATTTTTGTATATTTCTAGCACCAAGCCCCATCGAATTTAATTCGGTTGTTAATTGTTGCCACAACTTTTGTTGGGCCTCATAATCCCCATCTGACGAATTGAATTTGTTTTTCAGTAAAACTGAATATTCCTCAAAATATCCAATTATTACCCTCCACTGTTCGGGAGAGGTCTTGAACTCTCCCTCTCTAGTCTCCCTTTCTGTAACAAAGGTATAAGTAGTAGCAGTAGTAGTAGTAACAATATTGTGAGTCCGAAGCTTTGCGTCTCATAGGTATCATAGGTAAATTATTCATAGGTACATTTTCTTCAATGGAAAATTATCTCGGAATAGAGTTAAAAATAAATCCTTTGAAAAAAAATACTAAACCTAATCTAAATAATGAACAGGAATAAATAATCTTCAATTTCTCTACCTTATTAATAAAGAAATAATAATGAAAATTGATGTATTTGAATTTGGATAATAGACGTCAAGAGCTAAAACAAAATCAAAAAGTAACGTATTTTTAATGGCCGATTATTAGAATAAACCGACACATCACCTGATAAAAAAAGACATATCTAGAATTGAATAATCCCAAGAGAGATGAAATAATAGCAAGACATATTTTGATTTTTCTATTTCTATCAACTCGAATATCTCTTCGGGGTCCGGTCTTGGCCGATCGATACGTACAGAGTAAGGTAATATTCGATAGAAAAAAGTTCTCTATTATAGCAAAGAAATTTCCTTGCTATTCCTTCCGGAGTTCGCCTACTGCAACTTTGTGAGCAAAACACTAAACAATATTCTTAACCTCAAACTAATTATTAATCACTGTCACTGTCAGTCATGTTATATCGGGTGAAATATGTCAGATTTCCAACGCCTACTTGGCGACAGAAATAACTGAATGGATTATATATATATATATAAATTTAAAAAGTGAAAGCACAGGATAAGTTCATTTAGGTCAATTATTGTTCACTCCTATTTACATATTTTTTATTGACTGCTACAGTTTACTTATATCCTTTATATTTCGATTGAGTTATCAAAGAATAGACAAACCCTCATGAAGAAGAATTGTTAGAAGATGCCACATTCTTTGCTATTTTCCGCGAGTATAATTTCGATTTGATGTTTTTCATTTATCAAGACTTTATTTCAAATTTAAACATTGTAGAGGCCGAAGGTTTGGCTCCCGATGACCCAGCAACACTTGACCACATCTACACATCTAATCAAAATGAAACATTAGACATGATTTATGAATGGCGAGATTTCCTGGATGACTACTCTGCTCAAAATGGTTCATATTCGAGGTATGTCAGAAAATGCATAAAATAATATTTTAACTCAAGGTTTCATTTTTTCTGGACTCAGATTTTATTAAATTAAGTTAGTGGCATAGATAAGTCGAAAATAACAGTTTTTTAATTATTAGTTAGGTACTGAATTTAGGGCTCAAAGAATTTCTTAAAATTTGTAATTTTTATGTATTATTGATGAGAAAAAAACGGATTAGATCATGTGAATAGATAGAAATAAAAAAAGGGTAATAAAAAAAAGTTAAGTGATGTTCGACAACCCGGAAGCCCGTAGTTCAGCTTATTAAATAATAAGCTCCAACCAACCACTCATCCAACATAGCGTGAACACCTAGTAATTATAAGCATACTCAAGAGTAGCCTGAAAACGATTAAATTCTACAAAAAAAAATAAGACCACATATAAACCGTTCACTTATTATTGACATAAAGTAGGTGTCGGAAATCTGACTTTGACTTTTTGTGTCTTCTCAAGATGTGCTGAAAGAAGATAGGTATAAAAAAGATAAGTATCTAAAGGTAACGAGAGGGCAAAAATAAGTGAATGAGTTATAAAATTATCGGAGCAGCCTTTTTTAGAATCACCCAGATTTCCAATTTTGAGGATAAATTATGTAAGAATGTTTTCATAATTATAAATATTATTTACTTTTATTTATAATTATCTAATTATATAATTAGAAATAAAAGAAAAGTAGATGTCGAATATCCTGGACTCAGACCGAGAATAATTAAATTTCAGTACAACTTACACAAAAGTTTAGGATTGCACACAAGGGTCTATACAAGGTGTCCCAAGCTATTCGCGTCTGTCATTTATAGCTAAACGACTAAATAATTTTTTTTCGTACGTATACATCGATTCTCTAGGGGCACAATTTAAAATTCTTGCAAACTCTACCGGGTGACTCAAAAAAGAATAAATTACTATAGTTATGTTTTTTTTAATGGAGCCCCGCATATTTAATAACGGATTTAAATTCTAGGTCAAAAATTAGTGAAGCTTTAATGACATAACACATATCCATCTGTTACCATTTTTTTCATATTTGTACTTTTATAAATATGTTGCATCTCCTAACTTTTACAGTAATCCACTTATTTCAAAACAAATGCACATTTTATTTTTATATTATAAAGCCAAATTTATTATTGTATGGCTATTTTTACTTATTAGGCGTCTCCGTAACACTCCTCGAAAAAAAAAACCGGTAGTTGTATTACCTAGAGGGTGATGAGGTTATATCGCTTTAGAATTTGACTTATTTTTAACAAAATGAAGCAATTTTGTGAAGACAAGAAAGCATTGATATGATTTTCACATTGAGGTGAATGTCTTCAGAATTGTCTTTTAGCGTCGAGGGTTTACGCACAAAAGTATCCAGGAAGAACCATCCCGCACAAGCGGGCGTTGGAGCAAAGAGTCAAACATCTTTTATTGATTCGTAAGACACAAACACAGACTATTTTAACATTAATTCAGCCTACCCTTTACAGCTGTAAGGCAATTGGAACGTTGCTTCTGTTAATTTTCTTAGGAGATGCTACTTTGTTATAAAATTGCAGATTTGGCCAAAATGGTAACAGATAGATATGTGTTATGTTATTAATGTTTCACTCATTTTTGACCTAGAATAATCCGTCATTAAATATACCTACTTCCAAAAAAAACATAACTAAAGTACTTTTTTTTTTTGAGTCACCCTGTAGAGTTTCAAATAATTTTAGGTTGTGCCCCTAGAGAATCGATGTATACGTATGAAAAGAAAATACTATATTATTAATCGAGCTTTTTATGAAAGCCATTATTCCCTTAAGGGGACGTTTGCGTCACGAGCCGCAGGCGAGGGGCGCAAGTCTCCCGTGGGAATAATGGCCATAAAAAGTGAGTGTAATACTATAATTTGTCCACGGCCATTGTCTAATAATTATAAATTATAAAATCTATAGGTAGTGTAAATAAAATTATTGAAATGTCAAAGTGACACTCGCATTTGACGGCAAAACCGGTGCCACCAGTGCATTTTTTGCGTTGCGGCATTTGATATTGCATTGTTGCCTACTCCTACTGGTTGCCAAGGCAACATATATAACTTAAATGGCGAGCGGGAATAATGATATTATTCCCACTGTTTCAACTCATATATCCCTCTGACGCAATATGAGCCCTATTTAACTTTTGTCAACAAGCTGAATATCAGTATATTATTAAGTGGTCTTGGACACAAATTATTTAACGGTTTAGCTGTAAATGACCGACGCAAATAGCTTGGGACACAGTTTATAGGATATATCAACTTTCAGATTAATTCCAAATTAAAGATCCTCACTTTAAAATCATAATTATTGTTTCAACAGGATTATGATGACAGAGGTCTATGCCGATATTTCTACGACCATGCGCTACTATATCAGCGATGACAGGTCTAGGTTGGGTGCCCACTTTACGTTCAACTTCAGAAGTTTCATCTTAGAAACACACATAGGTTTCGATTCCTTTGAACTTGTTGATGCTATCAAAGATTTCCTGTTCCCTTTGCCAATTGACTGTACAGCTAATTGGGTGGTAAGTCTATAAAGTGTAATTTATTTATGGTAATTATTTGGGATGTTGCGCACTAGTGACGTCTTCTCTTTTTAATCCTTTCCTGTGGTCAGCGAGCTTAACAATTAAAGCAAAGTGAAATTTAAAAGCAAAATATATGCAAATAATATTAAACTAAAGCCTTGTTAGGTTTGTCCTAAATAGGCTTTCCTTGGTGTGAATTTGAACTGCACCATACTTTTGGTTTAAATCAGAATTAAATCAAGAGATCCTTATTTAATAGTTGTGGGTTTGATTTTTATTTTTGTTTGTATTATTACTTTTACACTCGGTTTTATAAACGTGAGTTACTTCTGCCCCGACAGTTAACCCGAAGACAGCCGTGTGTTCTTTTTATATTCAACAATTCTTTTTATATTTAACCTTTGTCTTCACTTGGGCCAGAGAAATTTGACTTTATAAAACTGGGTATTATTAGTTGGAATAAGGACGATAAGATGTCATTATCAGATTGTGCAGGGTTTCATGGCTAGTACATTCTAGAGTTATTACGGCAGCAGTCCAATGGGATTTCTTCCTGGCAACTTCCTAAAGAAATTCTATTGACTACGGCTTCAAGGCCCGAAAAACTACTAGAATGTATAATTAGAGAGTTTTCAATAGAAGCTGGTAATCAAAATGCCTGTGAAGTGTCAAGAAAAAAGGATGCTGGAAGAACAGTGTCATTTACTTTTATTACTCTATTCGCTTTTGGGTCAGAAATTTTGTAAAAAAAAATTATCAAGTTGATGGCTAGGAATGCCAACTGGATCATTTTTGTACCTGCTAAGTGGTATGTGAGAGTGAGAAACAATGTCTTGAAAATTACGAAACATTATGCCGTATGGGTTTGTTTAGGTAGCTGTTTACTTTGCTGTAATTTTTGGACATTATTTATAGCGAAGGCTTATTCAAGCAACTTGAGATCCAGAATTCCCAGAACTTTTGGAATTGATCGACAGAATTGTGCTTTTCAATAGACACAAGTTTAGGTCAGCAAAATTTGACACTTCTACACTTGTAAATCAGTTTGAGAACTGATTTACAACCAATGAACGAAATGTTTATACGGATACAACAGAATTTCATTAATTATGGCTCAAGTTTAAATGCGGAACCTAATTTACCGAAACCTGTAACTTCTGACTAAGACAATATTGTGAATGTTTTGGCTTACTTCTACGCTCTTCCCCAAGCCTCTATTCAAAGTTGTTCAGATGATTTGCATATGCATGGGGTTAGCATATGCATCGAGTCAGAGAATCATGCGTCTTTTTTATATTTAGATATGACTTAACTTAAAAAAACAAACATTAATGGTTTATGTATCAAGGGAATAAAGTAGATGTTTATGCCCTGAGGGTGACGAGCTAAAGCTGAGGGCCTCGGGCCCGAGTGTTCCTAATTCGCCCGAAGGCATAAACATATGCTTGTGGCCGTGGTGCATATAAAGTTATTTATGTTTATTACTTATGTATTTAGCAACTAGGCAATAAAAACGCTATTATGAACTGATAATACATAATGTATATTAACATCTACTACTGCTTATTATTATTACTACTTATTGTTAGCTTGGAAACCATGACAAGACTAGAGTAGCAACCAGGTTGGGTGTTGAAAACATCGACGCCTTAAACATAGTGGCTTCCCTGCTGCCCGCCATTCTAGTGACATATCAAGGAGAAGAAATTGGTGCAGAAAATGGTAAAGTACCTATTCTCGTTACGTAACTATCTTTTTCTAATTTTGACATATAAAGTGGCACTTTTCAATACTGATGACAGTGACGTAACGTTCTACTTTTCGTAACTAGTTACGACACAGACACACCAGACACAGACTAAAAGTGCTGTGTCATTCTCTCATATATATATATATATATATATATATAAAAGCGAGAATTCTCAGTGGTCAAGAGTGGTCTCAAAAGGGACACTTAAGTGCTAAACCCGCGAGCAAAAAGGGAATGAAGAAATTAAAGGAAGAAACTTGTCGAATGCTGGAATTATGGGGGGAGGGGGAAGAAATTTATGAAAGACCAAGGTGTCGAAGGTAATGCTACTGTTGCTTAATATTGATACTAATATGTGTACTAAAGTGATGTGTACCCAAAAAAAAAAAATGTTACCTAAAGTGTTTTCCGGACTATAAAGCCATGGTCCAATGGAATTGCTTCCTGACGTTTCGTCTACTACTGCGGCAGACATTATCAAAGGCGATGAGGCAGTGGGCGAAGTGATCTCCCTTGCTTCCCGACGATGACTGATTCGACTGAAGCACGCTCCGTGGCATTCGTACCGCCGCCGTCGCGTGTGTCGCAGAACTCGCTTCCAGTCTGCATTTATAAACGTAATTTCCTCCTTCCTGTTGAAATTGTTTTCGTGTTTAAAGATCTCAATGGCTTCCCTCGTTAGTCTCGGATAGTAGCGCTGTGATTGATGTAGGATATCCACCTCGTTAAAAAGGATGTTGTGCCCTTCAGAGAGAGCGTGCTCTGCTACCACTCCGGGAGCTGATAGGGGACCTCTGCGGTTTTTAGCCCATCTCAAGCTCTGTTGTTTTGTACGAGTGGGTTCAAATTCAGTCTTAACCTTGTGCTTTTTCAGTAGCCTGCTGATCCTGTCCGTGACTTTGTGGATGTATGGTAGAGTAGCCCAACCGCGCTTTTCTACATCATCTCCCGTTGTTGCTTCCTGTCGCTCTACATTCCTTGGGCGCACGGCTCTATCGAACTCCTGCTTGTTGTATCCATTCCAACCAAAGGCTGTCTCCAGATGCTTCATTTCTCGTTCCAATTCAGCTGGCTCACAAATTATCTTAGCTCTCACAGACAGAGTTTTTATGACTCCCCTTTTTTCTTGGATGATGGTCTACGAACAAACTGATAGTGAAACTGGCCTACCATAGTTGAGTGGACATTTCGATATAGATATTTGTCAGGGAGGGAAGTGCAATCATCAGAGTGAACCCAACTGACGAGCTCTAGTGGGAGCGAAACGCGTCTTGGGAGGTAACGCTCTGATGATTGCACTTAATTTCCTTTCTGCACTATACGTCGCCCCCAGACAATATAGGTACGAAACCTCGGCCATTTGTCTGTGGGAAGTGACAATAGTGTAGAATTTCTTTTGTTGTGTTATAGAGGTTAATCCTCTATAACAGTAATTTTTGGGCCTTTTTTACACCAGACACAGACTAAAAGTGCTGTGTCATTCTCCCATATATATTTACAGGCCAAGAATCGGAAATCTATTTTTGTTTCCACTCTTTGTATACTTTCGGTATGGTGTTAGCCGAAGTACTGCCACGGATGCAGGCACATTTATCGATCGACGAAGCGATTCGTGATCGGTGTCTGCAATACGTGCAGTACAAATGCCCACTCAACGAAAGAGATGGCGCCAGTGAAACTGGCCTGCCATAGTTGAGTGGACATTTCGATATAGATATTTGTCAGGGAGGGAAGTGCAATCATCAGAGTGAACCCAACTGACGAGCTCTAGTGGGAGCGAAACGCGTCTTGGGAGGTAACGCTCTGATGATTGCACTTAATTTCCTTTCTGCACTATACGTCGCCCCCAGACAATATAGGTACGAAACCTCGGCCATTTGTCTGTGGGAAGTGACAATAGTGTAGAATTTCTTTTGTTGTGTTATAGAGGTTAATCCTCTGTAACAGTAATTTTTGGGCCTTTTTTACACCAGGCACAGACTAAAAGTGCTGTGTCATTCTCCCATATAATACTATATAACTATAATACTATATAACTATATATTGTTACGATCGCAGCAACGCCGCATGGGAGGCGGGGCAACGCATGGGAGCGTGTTGGTTGGTGGAGCTTCGCGACCTATCCGCGCTGCGTCATGGCTGACACGAGTGATTTATTGCTCGTCTGGCTTAATCTAGAAGGCAGTTGTTTACAACCGTTTTTTTTTTATATGAGATTATTCAAGAATTCTTATAAAGAACTTTCTAGGTTTTTCTGTAATTTTAGGATTGTATATAAAAGGCGCATAGAGCGCCCGAGTAGGATAGTCGTATTTTAAGCGAGCTATAAGTAAGCTAAAGTTACGAAGCGATAATAGAAGGCTATAAAGTGTTAAGTAGTGAGTTATTTAGAAGTCGAGTGTATTTGTGGGATAAATAAATAGTGTTTTCGTGTTAAATCGTTACACTGGAATTATCGAACCCCGAGTTCGCAACAATTGGTGTCAGAAGTGCGATTCCAGTGGGAATTTGAGGACTAATATTACTGAACTGTAAGTGAGTGCTTCATTGCCGGACATTACGTGTTTATGCCAGTGACCAGAAGCCAGCATCAAGCGATGGAGGATCAACTTGCCGTTCTGCTGTCCCTTATGCAACAACAGAGGGAAGAACAGGAAAAACGTGATCAAGTACAGGAGCGGCGTTATCAAGAACAGGAAAAACGTGATCAAGTACAGGAAAGACGTTATCTAGAACAGAAGGAAGAGCTGGAAAAACGTGATCAATTACAGGAGCGACGTTATAACGAACAAAAAGAAGAACAAGAAAGACGTGATCAAGTACAGGAGCGACGTTATCAACAACAGAAGGAAGAGCTGGAAAAACGTGATCAAATACAGGAACGACGTTATCTAGAACAGAAAGAAGAGCAGGAAAAACGTTATTTAGAACAAAAAGAAGAACAGAAACGGTTTAAAGAAGAATTAGTGAGCCATTTCGCAGCTAGGGAGCAACAATTGGAAGAAAGAATAATGCAATCCGTTAACGAAGGACTCGAAGCTGTCAACCAGAAGGTTCTCGAGCTAGAAAAGAAATTCCGGGAACAACTTGAGGACGACAACGTGTCTACAGAGAGTTTTAGCACAGCCAACGCTAAAATTAAGCCTCCCGATTACGACGGTACTACTGCATGGGAAATTTATAAAACTCAGTTTGAGGCAGCTGCAAAAGCTAATGGTTGGTCCGAGCCCCAGAAAGCTACATCATTAGTGGTAGCACTTCGTGGAAAAGCGGCTGAGTTACTCCAATCTCTGTCGGCAGCGGATCAAAGTAAATATGCGGTTTTAGTACACACTCTGCAACTACGATTTGGAAATGAACACAAAGAAAGCGTGTTCCAGGCCCAGCTGAGGATGAGACAGCAAAAGTCAGGTGAATCCTTACAAGAATTTGAGGCGGACATAGACAGACTCATTCACCTGGCATATCCATCGGCTCCTGAATCTTTTCAAATGCAATTTGCCGCCGAAAGGTTCATCGAGGGAGTTAGAGATAGTGACATGAGATACCACTTACGTCTAGTAAGGCCCAAGGATATCAGCGAGGCACTAGTTCGGGCCCTGGAATTCGAGGCGTCACGAGTGTCATCTAGTTCATCTCCACGCGTACGAATGGCAACTTGCGGTGAAGAGGAGAATACGTCTATGGCTGAATCCATGGCCAGTTTACATAAAGCGATGAAAGATATGGCAGTCAGTATGCAAGCCCTGTTAGAAAGAACTCCTCGATCAACAGACAATCGGGGCATAAAATGTTTTAACTGCGGCAGACTGGGTCACATCAAGAGTAACTGCCGTAATAGGGCAAGAAGTCCGTCGCCGTCGTTTAGAAGACCAAGCGGCGACCAAGACCGCCCTAGGTCCCAGGAAAACTAATTCCGGTCAATGCAAGGGGGCAATTGACCGGGCCCGTTAAGACCCCCAGGATCTTTAAAGTCAATAATTTGGGTGGAAAAAGTCTCACAGTGGCCGGACGCATTAAAGGACAGAAGATCCAGATTACCATCGACACAGGAGCAGATGTGACCATTGTAAGGGCAGATAAACTTTTCGGATATACCATACAACCATTGCCCAACCCTATTATGTTAAAATCAGTCACTGGAGAATCTTGCCCTATAGACGGAGAAGCCGATGTCACCATCATTATTGGAGAAAGACTTGAAGTTCGGCATAAAGTGTTGGTTGCCAGGATCAAAGACGAGTTTATTTTGGGAATGGATCTCATCAGGAAACATGGATTCTCCTATGATCACAAACAGAATATTCTCACGTTTGGAGATGAGGAGTTTGCATTAACCAATGGAAATGTGGAAACTAGTGTCCGTCTACTGGTGGTGGAAGATGTGAAAATTCCTCCAAATTCAGAACAAATTATCACAGTGACTTCTGAAAATGATCCTGGGTGGTCCATAGGACTTATAGAACCTAACCTGGATTTGACGACTGAAATCATGGTAGCCCGAACTTTGACCGACACGAAGAAGACTATGCCAGTACGAGTTGCCAATATTGGAGAAAGGACCATCAAGCTAAAAGAAGGAACAGTTCTTGCCAATTATGAGCCTGTACAATGGGTATGCAATTGTGTCGAAGCAGAGACATCCAAAATTACATCTTCTAACCAAGCTTCCCCAGAAGTTATTGATGCTTTTAAGCGACAGTGGAGTCACCTGTCAAAGGAACAACTTCAGTCTGCTATAAAATTTGCCATGGATGAATCTGATATGTTTAACTTCAAGAGCAACGACAGTCAAACCGATTTAGTTGTCCATAAGATCAACACAGGAGATGCCCAGCCAATACGACAACATCCACGAAGGGTCCCTCTGGCTAAACAACAGGAAGTTAACAGTTTGCTGAATGAAATGTTAAAGGAGGGCGTCATAGAAGAATCATCTAGTCCATGGTCGTCGCCTGTGGTTCTTGTTAAGAAGAAAGATGGTTCAACGCGGTTCTGTGTTGACTACAGGAAACTTAATGATGTAACCAAGAAAGACAGCTACCCATTGCCACGTATAGACGACACCTTAGCAACTTTATCGGGATCAAAGTGGTTTTCCACTCTAGATTTAAAAAGTGGGTACTGGCAAGTAAAGATTGCTGCCGAAGACAAAGAAAAGACTGCATTTTCTACTGGTTCTGGACTATACCAATTCACTGTTATGCCTTTTGGATTGTGCAATGCTCCATCAACTTTCGAGCGACTAATGGAACTTGTCTTGAGGGGGCTGACTTGGAAAACTTGCCTGGTATACTTAGATGACATAATTGTCATGGGACGTGATTTCGACGAGCACTTGAAGAATTTAAGAGAAATCTTCAACAAGTTACGGAATGCTCACCTGAAGTTAAACTACAAGAAATGCAGCCTGTTCCAGAAGCAAGTCGAGTACTTGGGGCATACTATCTCAGAACAAGGCATTAAAACTAGCCATAGTAAAATATCTGCCATTAAAGATTGGCCAGTTCCCCGAGACAAACACGAAGTAAGGAGCTTTTTGGGACTATGTACTTACTACAGGAGATTTGTAGAGGGATTTGCCGACATCGCAAAACCGCTGCACAAATTAACGGAAAAGAAAACACCGTTCTTGTGGAACCACGAATGCAGTCAGGCGTTTGCAAGGCTTAAAGCTGCCCTCTGTTCTAGTCCGATCTTGGCTTACCCTATAAAGGACGGACTCTTTATTTTGGACACGGATGCAAGTAACTGTGGTCTAGGTGCAGTACTCTCTCAAAGACAAAACGGGCAAGAGAAGGTCATTGAATACTACAGTAAGACTTTAAATAAGCCAGAAAGAAACTATTGCGTCACTAGAAAGGAGCTGTTGGCCATCGTTAAAGCAGTCGAACATTTCCATCGCTACTTATATGGAAAAAGGTTCCTAATTAGGACTGACCATGGAGCCTTGAAATGGTTATTACAGATGAAGAACTCTGAAGGTCAAATAGCCAGATGGATAGAGCGCCTGCAGCAGTACGATTTCCAAATTGAACATCGACCAGGAAGGTCTCACGGAAATGCCGATGCATTGTCTAGACGGCCTTGTAAAGAAGATTGTCGGCATTGTCAAAGAACTGAGCAGCGTGAGGGACTTCCTTTGGTAAGGAGAACGTCGGTAGAAATAAACGATGGCTGGACCACACAGACCCTTCGAGAAGAACAAATGAATGATCCAGATATTGGACTCATCCTCTCTGCAAAGACTGACGACAAGAGACCAGAATGGCAAGAAATTGCTGGTAAAAGTCCAAACCTGAAGGCGCTATGGGCCCAGTGGCACTCTCTTAAAATAGAAAATGGATTACTGAAGAGAGCGTGGGAGAGTCCGGATGGCAAGACCGTAGTCAGTCAGTTGGTTGTTCCTGGAAGCAGAAAATCGGACGTACTACAGGAAATGCACGACGGAACCAGTGGAGGTCATTTTGGGGTCAATAAAACCTTGGCCAAAATTAAAGAGCGGTTCTACTGGGTGAATTATCATGAAGACGTCGAATCTTGGTGCCGCAAGTGCGAAGTTTGTTGTGCCACAAAAGGACCTCGAACAAGATCACGCGGCCGAATGGTGCAGTACACTGTAGGTGCTCCATTCGAGAGGGTAGCAATTGATGTCGCGGGACCGTTTCCTCAGACTGAGTCGGGCAATAAATACATCTTGGTCGCCATGGATTACTTCACTAAATGGCCTGAAGCATACGCCCTGCCTAATCAAGAAGCAACGACTGTGGCAACGGTGCTAGTAAATGAAATGTTCTGCAGATTTGGAGTCCCTCTGGAACTTCATTCTGATCAGGGCCGAAATTTTGAATCGGCTGTTTTCCAGAAGGTCATGGAACTTCTCGGAATTCGCAAGACCAGGACAACTCCTTTGCATCCACAGTCGGATGGGATGGTAGAGAGATTTAATCGGACCATGGAACATTACCTGTCTAAAATGGTGGCAGATCATCAGCGTGATTGGGACCAACATCTACCTCTCATGTTGATGGCATATCGAGGCTCTACGCATGAAGCCACTGGTTATACTCCGGCGAAAGTGATGTTCGGGAGGGAAATGAGGCTTCCTGCGGATTTGATGTATGGAACACCAGAAAAAGAGTCGCTCAGCTCTGAGAATTTTGTGGAGGAGCTTAAGGAGAGGCTGAACAATGTTCATGAGCAAGTCAGGAATAAACTGCGGATATCCAGTGATCGAGCCAAAGCAAGATATGACTTACTAGCTAACTCCCGCGGCTTCCAGGATGGTGATTTGGTGTGGCTATACAATCCGAGGCGAAAGGTGGGGAAGTCGCCCAAACTTAGCCAAAATTGGGAAGGACCTTATACAATTATAAAGAAGATTAATGATGTGGTGTATAGGATCCAGCGGACCCCTAGGTCAAAGATGAAGGTCGTTCATTTGGATCGATTAGCACGATACCATGGAACTCTATCTGTTCGGGACGAACAGACTTAGGAGGAGGGCAATGTTACGATCGCAGCAACGCCGCATGGGAGGCGGGGCAACGCATGGGAGCGTGTTGGTTGGTGGAGCTTCGCGACCTATCCGCGCTGCGTCATGGCTGACACGAGTGATTTATTGCTCGTCTGGCTTAATCTAGAAGGCAGTTGTTTACAACCGTTTTTTTTTATATGAGATTATTCAAGAATTCTTATAAAGAACTTTCTAGGTTTTTCTGTAATTTTAGGATTGTATATAAAAGGCGCATAGAGCGCCCGAGTAGGATAGTCGTATTTTAAGCGAGCTATAAGTAAGCTAAAGTTACGAAGCGATAATAGAAGGCTATAAAGTGTTAAGTAGTGAGTTATTTAGAAGTCGAGTGTATTTGTGGGATAAATAAATAGTGTTTTCGTGTTAAATCGTTACACTGGAATTATCGAACCCCGAGTTCGCAACAATATGTATATATTACATTTGAGTTTTCGCGCTTTGACAGGTCTCAAATAAAAACATAACAAAAAGTTATTTTCTCAACAAGAGAAATGACCAAAACTAATGTACTGATCGAAAAACTTTAGAGTGTGGTCAAAAGCCAAACGGATTTAGTGTAAGGAATAAAAGTATAAAAGGACTTCTGGAGACACTAAAAGTGGTAGACATATTAAACGCATAACAATTATCTTAAGAAAAATTATTGATCTGATCTTACCTGAATGGACTATAATGTGTTTTAAGTCAAAACTAGACTGAAAAAAGCTCTGGAGTGTGATCAAAAAGTGACAGACAAATGGTTCACACCGACATGTTTCAGGCAAATACCTTTTAGAACTATACGGCCAGTCTCTTATGGAGCCCATGTTAGGGATTAGAACCTCCTTAGTAGGCATTGGAATTGCCAAGAGTAGGTTTGATACAAACTGCGCATGCGCGAGGTTAAATGGTATTTTCGGGTGACGGCTCAACGGCGCTCTGAGAGTACTTCTATAATTTTTTCTCAATTAAAATTACGTTTAGGTAATCTCTTAGAAAGGCCGTCCGAAAACGTTGTTCTAATATTTACTGAACCCGCCAATTTGACGTCGATTTGACAACTAATTGATGTTTTATCATATGTTTTACTAATTTTGCAGTTAATTACTTAATTTTAAGGAATAGGATTGAGGGTGCATTTAAACTGACTAATAATATCGTTTGCTGTACGGGTAAGCTAGGATCGGCATATATCGATTAACAATTTAACAATACTTTCTCATTCATCCAGGCATTCCACGCACTCAACTCGACTCATACCCGAACGGAGTGTTTTCCAGTCCGAATCTTCTTGAACAAAGCATTTTGAATTTGCCCCTAAAGTTACAGTTGTCTCCATTCTCGGAAAAGTCATACTCGAAACCTGTACCGTGTTCGTTTATTATGTTATGTTATTAAGTTATTGTTGTGTTAAATTTTTTTTATAAGATGCCAAGGCTTGTCAAAATAGAAAAGGACGCCGCTAAATCACTTGCATTATTGCCAAATTGCATTCACAGTCTTCGAGACTTTCTTAAAAAATGTTTCCTAAGGTCAATATCAAACACATTACTTAGAATAATGAATAAAATATAGGTGACACGGGGTGTTCATTATAAAACTTCATCTAGCAGGCTATGAAATTTTGACAGAAAAGGATGACATAAGCAAAATAAATGGACTTTTGTTTCTCCATTCTTTTCTTTTGACATTTCATAGCTAACTAGATGAAATTTTGTAACGAACACCCGTAACGTATTTTTACTAAGAATATTAGGATAGGCCGCGAGTATGAAGCACTTCCTTGGACATACTTAATACTTTATCGTCGTAATAGTGGTAATGCTGGCAACCTACAGTTCATGATGAATACCGGATATCTAGTCTACTGTTGTAAGAGTTTCCGTCAGGTTTAGAATTCTTTTTTTCTGACTGATGACTGATCTTATATTCATTTTTTTTATAAGGTTTCAGGTGACCAAAATACCTATATATAGTAGTTCGGTTTACCCAAGTAAATATTTCCCAGTTTCGATTATAGGATACGTCTTTTTACTGGGAGAGTATGAGATCTTTTGAACCCAGTGTGTTTTAATATTTTAGGTGAAGTAACATGCGAGCAAGGCTATGATCCCCAAGCAATAAAGAATTGTACTACATTTAATGAAACTAGTCGGGACTTTGAACGAACTCCTTATCAGTGGGATTCCACCAAGAATGCAGGTAAGACTTGTATAGTGTAGTTTTATTAAATGTGATATGATTTGTTCTCTAGACTGTTTTTAAAACTTAACTATTTACTGTTTCTTTTTTAGGCTTCAGTGACGGAAATACTACATGGCTTCCTGTTAGCCACAAGTACAATGAAACCAATCTAGAGCTTGAATCCGACCCTAATGCCACTTTCTCTCACTACCATATTTACAAAAGGATTCTTGAAATCAGGAAAGATTTTAAAAACACAACGTGGGAGGTAACATCATGGGGAGGATCCATTAGCAATGTATTTTACCTCACCCATGAAACTGAACATGCATTTTATGGTGTGGTATTTAATATTGACGACACTGAACAAACTATCTATGATGATAATTTCTTGAGAAACACAACCAGTGAAGTAGTGTTAACAGGATCCAACAGCCAGTACTCTATCGGGTAAGATTGAGATAATTATATGTCCGACTGTTATAGCGGAACTTAGCTGTTTTGACTTGGTTGAAGCCAAGGAAGCCCTTAAAAATAGCCTAAGTGTTTGAAAGAATTGGATTTTGCACTTAAAATTTTAATTTTTCAGCTGAAGATCTTCAAAACTGTTATTTAGTAACAGTAAAGCAACAGACAAAACAAATATTTGTCTGTTGCTTTACATGCAACGTCAGTATTTTTTAGCTTTTTGTAGCTTTTTGTTCTTTAGTATTTATTGTGTTCTTTTCAATCAATCATACCAGCTGAGATACCAGCTTTTTAGACAATTAATAATTGAATCTCAAAGCATGAGAGAGTATCACTCTTGAATGGACCAACGGCCATTCGTATCACCCTCAGAAAATGTAAACTAATGGAATCCACTCGCGCAATTCTCCGCTATATGGGCAGCTGTTACCAAAAATGATGAGACGCCATGTCTAAGGCGAAAACCAAACATTTCGTTGGCTATGTGTTTTTCTGCAATAAATTGCATTTTGCAAGACTTTAATAATATAAATAATTATGTTGTTTACAATGGTGGGATGTGCAGATTACGGTTTTAAAAGCAGCGGCTATAGAAAGGAGCCTGGAGTTACGTTTCACAGGTAAACAAATAATGGCGTTTTTCAGGAACAATTAAATTATTTCAAATAACTCTAAAACCAGTTATTTTACATCCAAATCTTTGAAATATGATTTAGTATATACCGCAATGAAGTCAAGAATGCTATTTTGGGAAATATTATTCTAATCCTGTAACTTGTAGACAGTTTTTTATTTACATTTTTGAGCAGTTTTTCCAGCGGCGCATGAGATGTAATCCCAGTGCTATCAACGACTATTAATTCACAATTATTTTTATTTATTTAGTAGGAAGTTGACGTTTGCTAATAATATTACGTATAATATTACTCATTTTACAAATCGTAATTTAGTTCCATTATTATTTTTAATAAAATATTTTCTTATGTCCTTATGTGCTACAATACCAATGCTACGTCATGTGGCATCTTCACACTTGACAGATTGGAGCAAACTGGTAACAGACGCCGGCGTCGTATCCTACTTCCTCTGGTTTACATTTTCTAAGGTCTCACACTTTCTAAGGCTCACATTTTCTAAGGCTAACACGAAAAATGTGTTAGCAAATATACATGACCATATTGAGGTCAATATACAAATATATAAATATACACAAATATATATGACCATATTGAGGTGAAATTCCACCCTGTATAATTTCACCTCAAAAATTTGTGTCGTTTTAATATAATACGTAAATTTGTACAAGGACAGGGTTACTCAGGGTTATTTAAATTCGCTTCATTCGAAAAAATCCGTTAGTTAATTTCAGAGACATGCTCTGTCAAACTTGGTGCAAGAATCGAGTGTTGCAAAGCAATTGTCCAGTAGTTTATGTGGTATAGAATTTATTAACCACTACCCAAATCTATAAGGTTAAAGCGATAACGATTATTACCATTGTGTAAAAACTAAGTACTTTCTAACTAGGTGTTTATGGCACTGACGTAGGTAATCAATAATACAATGTCTTCAAAGGTTCATCGCCGTCATAAATTCACCAGGGCTAAATTCTTTGGGTAAAAATTCTTGATTTTTTTATCCAGCTTCGTTAAGATGGTGTTGTAAATTGTGGAATCAGGGGTGTTATTCAAAATTAAAACTAATATGTATTCTAAGAGTCATAAACCTCATAAACATTTCCAGCCCCAAGTACGGTTACCCCAGACCTGTCTATATCCCTAAAGTTTGTCTTAATAAGATGTCACTCCCAAAGTATCCTAAAAACAGATATAAAATCCACAAACTTATAAAATTAACGAAAACTATCTCTTAATTAAAGCAGGCTCAACCTTTATTGCTACCAATCTTTAAGTGGTCTTATTGAACACTTTATATTTCAGGGATGTTTTTGACGTGGTTCGGCCTTTGAAATCCAAAGAAACCGTAGTTTTGAAAATCACCAGACCATGACTATCGCAGGAGTAAAATCCAACAGCAGTTTATATATCCGAAATATGATAGAAATAAATGTATAATTTAAAATCAATAAATAAAGGTATAGGCAATATTTCTTAAAATTTTCGTTCCCGAACAAGTTACCTATGGTATGGGTATGTAGAAAAAAAAGTGTATGTACAAGGTGGCGCCTTTCGATTAATTTATGGAGTATTGACGGGAACACCTTTTTAAAAAAATTGTCACACCAAGTGTTGTTTTCCTAACGCATATAAAGCATATGACGCTGGAAGGTTATTATTGTTTTTCGAAGAATCACATGGAAAACACCATTATAAATTAAATAGTGTTACGGTAGGCAGCGTCGAAACGCCGTAGGCGGGGCAACGCGTGTGGTTGGTGGAGCTTCGCGACCTATCCGCGCTGCGTCATGGCTGACACGAGTGATTTATTGCTCTGCTTATCTAGAAGGCAGTTGTTTACAACTTTTTTTTATGTGACATTATTCAAGAATTTTTATCAAGAACTTTCTAGGTTTTTCTATAATTTTAGGATTATGTATAAAAGGAGAATAGCGCGCGCGATTACGAGTAGTCTCATTTTAAGCGAGCTATAAGTAAGCTAAAATACGAAGCGATAATAGAAGGCTATAAAGTGTTAAGTAGTGAGTTATTTACTAGTTGAATTGTACCTGTGTGTATTTGTGGAATAAATAAATAGTGTTTTCGTGTTAAATCGTTACACTGGAATTATTGAACCCCGAGTTCGCAACAATAGCATAGGCTGCACTGCTAATAGTTGGATTTATTACATCAAAAACCACTTGACACAAGTCAGCAATACTAAAACAAAATGAAATTCTTAAAACTAAGTTATGATACCGCCAAGCACCTAAATACGGTGTGTTCATTATCCAGCTTCATCCAGCAGGCTATGAAATTTTGATAGAAAAGGATGACATAATAAAAGTAAATAAACTTTTGTTTCTCCATCCTTTTCTTTTAACATTTCACAGCAAACTAGATGAAATTTTATAATGAACACCCCCGAACAGTATGTACCGTTTAAACAGATAAATATACAGTGTATCCCAAATTGGTCTTTCATGTATTAAGATCTAGGAAACTATAGGAGCTTCGAAGTTGGTTGAATGGGGAAAGTTCTAGACAATTAGGTTAGTAATGTAATAACAAAAAGGGGTGACTGTAAAATAAAAAATTTTGAGAAAACCAAAATAATGCATTTTTAAAAACCTGTTATAAGTCTTTTATTTTAAAAGATAATCGAAATTTGTGAAAACATTTCTGAAGCAACTTTTTGAATGGAATACACCTGTAACGGTAAAATTTCGATACAATGTTTCGATTTTCTGGAAGCATCATCAACTTCTGTTTTTCTTATGACGGCCATATTGAATTTTTACATTTGTTTACAGGGGACAAGAAATGCGTTTCAAAAATGTATAACAACCCTAGTAAGATTTTATAGTATATTAAAAAATCAAGAAAAATTTCGTTTTTACGAGCAGGACATGGATTGAACTTGACAGTAATACGTGGTTATTATTGCGAATGCTTAAAAACAATATCACAATGGCTGTAGAGGTCACAGAGCAATATTTGTTGAATGCAGAATTCTTAAAAATTAAATTGAAACAGCTGGAAATTACTTAAAGTGAGGGAAATTTTGACATGCGGGAATTTCAGTTCCGAGAACACAGAAATGCTCAAATTTCTAATACTGACTACGAATGCGGAGCGAGGAACGACTTCAGCATGGTTTATATTCAAGTCTTGAAGTCTATGCATTTATTAAATTAAAAAAGAAAAATTTCTTACTTCAAGACCAAGCACCTAAATCAGGAATACACGATAATGGCTCAATTGAAAAACAGAATGATGCAATCGGACATAGAATTTCCGTTAGAGCCACCGAACGATAAATTTCGATTCGAAAATTATGCTTGCGAAGCATTTTAAAATCATTGGAAAGACATTCGAAGAAGGCTACCAAAATCGATCTTCTCCGAGTGGTTTAAATGTTCTCGCGACTAGTTTGACGTCTTTAGATAACGTAAAAACATTTGGTTAAATGGAAGCGGGACTAACGTTGACGTATCCACATATACTCTGTTCAGCGAGGGTTAAATAGTACGTCATAAATTTCAACGTCATACAAAAAAAACGTCTGTCTCTGATAAAATGTCAGTTGAACTGGTTAAAAATATGGTATTTAGTCTTCAAAAATGCACCAAATAAAATCTTACCTTGAACACTGCTTCTACTGGTATTTCGTGCCACTTTTTCTCGCTGAAAGTAGTCAATGACTCTTAATATCAAAATTTGTTCCTTTTCACCGTAGGGCCAAGTAACCATTTTACAAAATTTTACACTCTTTTGCCGGTGACGATTAATCCAGAATTTCTAAATTTCGACGACATTTTGACATTAAGTGTCAAACTGACTTTAGCTGGTGGTTTTATTATTAATAACAACTAATAATAAGCTTGCTTTTTGGCGATCTTTTTTAATGAAATGAGATGAGGAATGTGACGTCATATTGAACCCTCGCTGAACAGAGAGTATACTCTGTGAAGTGCGCTCTCGGAGTATTCTCATCCTTCTATTCGCAATGAGAAAACAAAGGATGGTAGTAATGTCGCAGCGCACAGAGCAGTCTACCGAAAACTCTAGAAGAACAAAAGTTTAAGGTTAGGTCAACTCGAGTACTTTTTGACATAAAAAAAATCATTGTAATAACGAAAGATCGAAGATTTGTTTTTTTGATTATTGGCTCGTAATTATTTTAAAACAAATTAGTGTAATAAATAATAAATACCCATCGGGCGGCTTGCAACATCGCTTGGTGGTAGTGAAAGTGGACCGTTCCCGTCAAAGATCGCGTAGGTTCAAATACTTTGTCCTACAATAACACCAAGACTATCAAGTGTATTGTGTATTGATTTATTGATACATGACTAGTAAGCCAAGGCAAGAAAGGGCGACAAAAATCTATCAAGTGTATTGTGAATTGATTTCTTGATACCTGACTTGTAAGCCAAGACAAGGAAAGGCGCCAATATTTTATAGGATGCTTAGACTTTTTCTGATCATGAAAATGGAAAATTGGGTCGCTTTTTGAGGTTTTATGATTATAATTAATTAAATTAAATTACATTATTATGGCTTTATTATCGACATCAACTGACTAATGTGTAAATATGGGTCCACACAAAATCATCCAAAGTAAAAACATCCAACAAAAAAAAGTCCAAATTAATTCAGTCCACTGATGATTTTGTCCAAAATAAAAACGCCCACCGAAATTCTATCCAAACCAATTTACATCCAAAGTATTAACATCAAAAATTTTTCGATCCACCGTATTTTCATCCAACGAAAAATCATCCAAAGTGTCCTTAAATGACCTTCAAACATGGAGTGCTTACACAACTACTTTCCGGTATTTTAATATTTCGAGTGTGGTCTGTGGACTATGTTAATTGTCAGTGTTAGTTAAATGTCAGTGATCAAAGCTCACACTTCGATGATAGGATTTTCCGAGAATCTTCTGCATTTGGAGTAATGCGAACGAAGGACCAACAATGTCAAATAATAACATTGACGTTTGACGTTCTTTAGTGCTAACTGCTAATAGCGTATTCCATTGGTAAAATTAGTGCCCCACCAGAGCACACCATTGGTGAAGTTAGTAGAAGTTTGGGCGTTCCATTGGGAAACGAATGCCGCACTTTTTGACCTTAGTGCAACCAGGTCGTGTAGGTGGTGCAGCCCCGATTTCAAGGATATTGGTGGGTGGTGGGAAACCACAAAGCATAATTTTATATTTTTCTAATAGGTAACTTTAATAAAATAAACGGGAAATTATATACAGCCGTATCGTCAATTCTCTCTTCCAGCAGATAGAGTGAAGAAGTCGAGTATTTGCCTTATCTTTTGGAAACGTAACTAGTTACGAAAAGTAAAATCTTTCGTAACTGGTGATGGAAAGTTCGTGTCACCACCAGTTGAAGATTTCGGTTGTGGCACACCGTGGCTACAGTTTTACGGTACTACGTAGGTACAAAGTGGTTTAAAAGTAAATATTGAAGTTTAATAATAACAACTCTCTCTCTAAGTAGGTATTTGTAGTCTAAATTAGAAAAAAATCTTGTATGAAACACGTGGCGCAAAGCCTTTTTTGTGTATCTCATTTAATTGGGGGAACTCGCTGCGCTTGTCCCGCATACATTCACTTGTTACACATGATCGGACTTTTCGTAACTGGTTACATAAGTAGCTATTAGTAATATTTTGTGGTTATTGTTCTTATTAATTATTAATTCTTTTTGTTTTCTTAATGATACCTATATGTATTTGCTTCTCAAATTGTTTTTTTTGCATTTTTTATTTGTTGCGATAACTCTTTTAAGTTGCAATAACTTTTTTTTTTAATAAAGTATATTTGTTTATATTTTTTTTTTATAAAAAAGTTTTAGCTTTCTTGTTTACTTCACTTCTCATCATTTTTTTCCTTGATCTCTGCTTTGTGTTCTGCTCATTTAATTTGGTTTCATTTTGCAACTTTTTGTTGATGTAATTTATTTTCCCGTCGTATTTCCTAGTATTAGAGTTATTTTTTCTTAAATCATCTTTCTCACCGCTTTGCGCAACTAAAAGTGCTTAAAAATTACTTGCTGTTTCAACTTACAAATTTCGAACATTCCAACTGGTTCCAGAAATATTCGCAAAAAACAAAAATTTTGAAAAAGTTTTTTATTTTTTCCGATCTTACTTTAAAGAGATAATTAAAAATAAATTACACTTTTAGCCACTTTTTAGTCTACTATTCAACTTGTTATTTTCCTTAAAATCCGACTTTTCGTTTTTATGGAACTATTATAAATTCTGAATTCTGCTTCGAAATGCATGCTGAATTGAAATGCAGACTTGCAAGGAAATTAAATACAATAAAAGAAATCCTAGACTGTATTAAAAAAATCATAATTTGATGATGAATGAAAAACGAAACGTTTGATTTTAAATATGAAAATACCACATGAAGAGACCAAAAAGTGTAATTTATTTTTAAATATCTGTTTAACGTTTTTTAAATTACTTTTACATACTTTCGTGAGAGGATTATGGAACATTTACAAGGAAGGTAAGAGTTCCATAAAAGTTAAACATTGACAAAAAAAAATTACTAGTGGCTCTAAATTTTTTAAAAGAGATTTCTACATTTTTCAAAAACGTTTCCTAAATTTTTGCAATAGATAATTTTATTTTCATCATTGAAAGTTGAAGAAAACCATTGCAAAAAACCACTGAGAAGTTAAAAAAAAGTTGACTAACTTTAAATTACAGTACAGCGGTTATCGCGGCCATTTTTTAGGTGTTTGCTGCTAAAAAAGTGGGGCCAAAACTGTAAAACAGGAGAGTCTTTTCAGATGTAAAATACTAGCTAGCTAGCATGCGAATCCCACGCGATTTTCAATGATACGGGCGCTCCCTGGGAACATTTCTGGTGAATTAAATATTAAATGAGAGAATTTAAATTTTTGTGTTGACAACATGATAACACTGTTATTGTTATTTCTTTATGATTGTTGAATAGTTGTAAAGTTGTAATATTCAGTTTTATTATATTACACCATATCATACATATTCAGTAAGCTTACATAATATTCAATAAACTTTTCATAATACCACACCCGATTTATTCGTAATTATAGTTAGACTTTAGCGTTATTTTACATAAAAGGGCGCAGAGTTTTGTGAATAATTTGAAACGTTTTTATACGTTTATTAGACGTCAGTCAGTGGCTTGGTTCGGTCATGTAGGTGAATTTTTATCCCAAAAATTTCACGTAAAATAAACATGACATTTCTTAATTTTCATTGATATTCATGACGTTTAATATGGTCATATAATCACGTTATATTCACCTCATAGGTGATTTTCTGGTCGGCTGGGTATGATTTAGGGGTCCTTAACTTTAGATTTGCCTAAATTTGCTTAGTGCAAATGGGGGCAAGAAATTCGTTGATGTCACGTTGACATTACTTTTGATACCAATGTGTTTCTCATGGAGGTCAAATATATGAAGGTCGGATTTAGTGGAAGCCCTGATTGTACAAAAGGACCTTCTTAACGGTCCATGATAGGCAGCATAAAGGTGTCTGGAGGGACCCAACAATGCGTGCCGAAATGAATATATGGATATTTATTGTTTTCTATTTTTTTCATTGAACATGCTTTAGATACAAAAAAGTTCAAAAAAATGTTTTTTGTTTACATTTAATAATAATGTTGCTAGCAGTTGAACTGAAATAAACCCTCTAAAATTATAAAAGAATGTTCAGTTTTTATACATGGTAAAAACTAATTACCAATACTTAATATAGATATACTACCTGAACTAACATAGCTATATTACACTGAACCTAGCAATAGGGGGGCCACAAACATTAAATATACTAGTCTGGTGTCTGCCAATAGTGGGGTTTCTATAACATTCACCCTCGCATTCACTACATAGTCTGGTAGCAGTAGCCCCCACAAAGATTATTGTATTCGATGTGTGTGGACTTGTTCAGTCCTTCACTACAACCTGTGGTCTATTGTGGTTTCAGAAACATTAAGCACTCTGGTGCCTGGCAATATAGTATGGCTCCTTTTAACATTCTCTACTGCCTTTGCCAGTTGTAGTTCCTTCACAACCCGCAACTAACACAATCACTCCCATGATACACTTTTGATGTGACTTGAGTATCTGAAATTAGTAATTTAATTGTTTGATGGTAGGGCCTCATTCCATAGGTACTGTTAATATCCAATCTCTCCTCCGATTTCCTCCTCAACACCCTTTCTCTGTCTTGTTATTCAGAGTTTTCAGAGATATACTTTCTGTAGATTTATCCTAAAAGTAACAGAGTTTATTATTGACTCATTGGGATGTATGCATGTTGGGTGACTTTCATCGCTATGAATAAAACAATGCACCCTGGAATTTGTTCCATTGTCTAAAGGCTCTTACCCATTCAGCATTTCTCCTGTGGTCTCTGGCCCATCTACCGCATAACTCATAAATGGTGTGGCCCGAGACATCTTCGTCATTCCATTAACACAAACACTTCGTTTTATTTCTTTTTACTGATTCCTTGTAATGCATACATAGAAATAATGTGTCGAATGACATTTTATCTAATGACATTCAAGAAATACATTTTAATGTATTTTTTTAATTTATGCTCTAAAGATTTTAATAATTAGCAATTTATGCAAACAACAAACAATACATTATAATAAAACAAGAATTCCGATTTGTTTACGTTTCTGCCGATTCGGATCATTAATCTCTAGATATCAACCCGCCGTAGCGAGCTAATAGCAACCACTATAAAAAGATTAGAGGTTATTTCAAGGAGATTTTGGACGAAAATGCATTGGACGATTTTATTTTGGACATTTTCTAGTTTGGATTGAATTTCGGTGGATGTTTTTATTTTGGAGAAAATCAACGGTGGATCGATTTACTTTGGACGTTTTTTTTTGGATGATTTTCATTTGGACAAAATTGTGCATCCCCGAAGAATGAAGCTATTTTTTAACAATTTCCTTAACTCCAGTAGCAGAGCTGCAGCTGCACGCATTGTTTGTATTTTGAGTGGGGATGCACAATTTTGTCCATAGTAAATCGATCCACCGATGATGTTCTACAAAATAAAAATATCCACCGAAATTCAATCCAAACCAGAAAATGTCCAAAATAAAATCGTCCAAAGCATTTTCATTCAAAATCTCCTTGAAACGACCTCTAATCTTATTATGGTGGTTGCTATTAGCTCGCTACTGCGGGTTGATATCTAGAGATTATTGATCCGAGTATTGTATTGTTGGCATGAATTGTTAATTAATAAAATCTTTAGAGCATAAATAAAAAAAAATACATTAAAATTTATTTCCTGAATGCCATTAGATAAAATGTCATTCGACAAATTATTTCTATGTATGTTGTAAGGAATCAGTAAAAAGAAATAAAACGAAGTGTTTGTATTAATGGAATGACGAAGATGTCTGAGGCCCCAACGTTCATGAGTTATGCGGTAGATGGGCCAGAGACCACAGGAGAAATGCTGAATGGGTAAGAGCCTTTAGACAATGGATCAAATTCCAGGGTGCATTGTTTTATTCATAGCGATGAAAGTCACCCAACATGCATACATCCCAATGAGTCAATAATAAACTCTGTTACTTTTAGGATAAATCTACAGTGTCGAATGACATTCGACACATTATTTCTATGTATGCATTGTAAAGAATCTTAGTAAAAAGAAATATAACGAAGTGTTTGTATTAATGGAATGACGAAGATGTCTCGCGCCCCACCGCTTATGAGTTTTTTATGCGGTAGATGGGCCACAGGAGAAATGCTGAATGGGTAAGAGCCTTTAGACAATGGAACAAATTCCAGGGTTAAATAACAATAACAGTGTTGCCATGTTGGCAACTCAAAAATGTAAATTCTCTCATTTAATATTTAATTCACCAGAAATGCTCTCATGGAGCGCCCGTATCATTGATACGGGCGCGACTGTCTTTAAGCCCACTCGTACAATTCAACAGAGCTTGAGATCGGCTAAAGACCGCAGAGATCCCCTATCAGCACCCGGAGTATATAGAGTTCCATGCAGCTGTGGCTCTGTATATATTGGCACCACAAAACGCAGTGTCAACACGAGGATCACAGAACACAAAAGGAGTTGCAGGCTGGGACCAACGCAAAAGTCAGCAGTAGCAGAACACGCTCTCTCTGAAGGTCACAACATCCTTTTTAATGAAGTGGATATCCTACATCAATCACAGCGCTATTATCCGAGACTGACGAGGGAAGCCATTGAGATCTTTAAACACGAAAACAATTTCAACAGGAAGGAGGAAATTACGTTTCTAAATGCAGACTAGAAGCGAGTTCTGCGACACACGTCGAGCGCGTCGAAGCCTCGCGCCGCCGCCCCCACCCCGGCCCCACCACTGCATCGCGACAGCGGCAGTACGAATACCACGGGTAGCCCTCCGTGGTATTCGTACTTACCATAATGAGTCGAATCAGTCATCGTCGCGAAGCAAGGGAGATCACTTCGCCCACTACCTCATCGCCTTTGATAATGTCTGCCGCAGTAGTAGACGAAAGGTCAGGAAGCAATTCCATTGGACCGGTATTATGACCGACCGTGAAAGCCTTCACAGTATGTAAAGATAATTTAAAAAAAGTTAAACAGATAATTAAAAATAAATTATACTTTTTGGTCTCTTCATGTGGGATTTTCTTCACATGGTTGGCATTCATCATCAAATTATTATTTTTTAAATACAGTTTAGGATTTTTCTTATTGTATTCTGAATTTTCTTGCAAGTCTGCATTTCAGTTCAGCATGCATTTCGAATCAGAGTTCAGAATTTCTAATGGTTCCATAAAAACGAAAAGTCGGATTTTAAGGAAATAAGACCCAGAATAGACCAAAAAGTGGCTAAAAGTGTCATTTATTTTTAATTATCTCTTTACTATTAAGTTCGGAAAAAATAAAAGCTTTTTTCAAAATTTTTGTTTTTTGCGAATATTTCCGGAACCAGTTGGAATTTTTGAAACTTGTAAGTAGAAACAGCAAGTAATTTTTAAGCACATTTAGTTGCGCAAAGCGGTAACAAAGATGATTTAAGAAAAAAATAACTCTAATACTAGGAAGTACGATGTTAAAATAAATTACAACAACAAATATAAAAAGTTGTAAAATGAAACCAAATTAAATGAGCAGAACACAAATAGATCAAAGAAAAAAATGATGAAAAGTGAAGTAAACAAGAAAGCTAAAACTTTTTTATAAACAAAAAATATAAACAAATAAACTTTATTTAAAAAAAAAGTTATTGCAACTTAAAAGAGTTATCGCAACAAATAAAAAATTCAAAAAAAAGACAATTTGAGACGCAAATACATAGGTCTCATTAAGAAAATAAAAAGAATTAATAATTAATAAGAACAATAACCACAAAATATTACTAAAAGATTATGTTATTTCAAAAAGTGGGAAGATTACATTAAATTTTTGAAAAACCACAAAAACAAGTGATAGTTTTAGAATGTTTTGCATGGAGAGTAAAAAAAAACAGGAGGTAAGATAATTTGCGAAGCAAAAATTTAGGATCATTAAAAAAGAAAGAAAATAGAATTGATGAGCCTCATAAGTCAAGAAAAAATCGAAAAAAAATTATAAGTGAAAAAAGAAACACTGTATTAAGTATAAATAAAAATATTAAATTTCAAAATACTGCATTATAAGATTAAGTAACTCTATCGAGTGTAAAATGCGATTTACTCACGACTCAAAGAGTGTTTAAAAGTGTAAAATAAGAATTGGGCCAATCAGAACGGCGTAGCCAAGATCTGGTTTTGTCTCGCAACAAAATGCAGGTTTTATAAGTTCAGGAAAAGTATTATCCAAACTCATTCAATATTTACTAATGATCTACCTGGGCACGTATTGTATAAATAGGTGTGAAAATGAAAATGAACTGTCAATGGCCGTCTGGCCAATGGAATTGGTCAATAGATTTTTTTGACCAATCAATGTCAAGATTTTCATTCTCACTTTCACAACTTCCTATAGAATGAGGCTCCTGGTCACCATCATAATGCGACGAACACTTATTTGTTTCCAAAAGATAAGGCAAATACTCTTCTTCACTCTATGTGCTGGAAGAGAGAATTGACGATACGGCTGTATATAATTTCCCGTTTATTTTATTAAAGTTACCTATTAGAAAAATATAAAATTATGCTTTGTGGTTTCCCACCACCCACCAATATCCTTGAAATCGGTGCTGCACCACCTACACCACCTGGTTGTGTGCTCTGGTGCGGCACTAATTTTAACAATGGAATACGCTATTAGCAGTTTCGCGCTCTCCGTATCTTCTAGGTCATTAGTCTACACTTTACTTTCGAGAGATGAGATGATCGAACTTGGGAGATAGTATGTGCTCAATGAAACGTGTACGCATATAAATAATAATTGACATATAATTATAACGTTAAAAAGTTCAGCCCAAAAAAAATCCGGCTCAGTGGCAACAAAGGCGCATGCGCGGCTGGCAAGCTGCGCCCCTTAATTTTGAAAAATCGACGATGCCAAGCGTTATGTTTTATTAAGTTTTCGCCGAAATATAAAATATCTAATAATGTATTATATCAATATAAAAAATACTAAGAATTATTTTTAGTTTCTAAAATGTTTGAGCTGTTAGTTAACTTGGCAAATTAGCATGGTGTGGTGTAAGAAAAAACTAAAAACTCATAATTTATTTAAAATAAGCTTCTGTTCTATTCCTGAATATAATTTACACATGGCAATGCCGTAATGCTTTCAACGTCATTTGCTGTTAACCTAACTTTTTAAGTTTTTTTTTGGCGGGTACGCGCGAAACATTTACACATTAGTCAGTAGTTGATATTGATAATAAAACCATAATAATGTAATTTAATTTAATTAATTATATTCATAAAACCTCAAAAAGACCCAATACTCACCATTTTTATGTTCAGAAAAAGTCTAACCATACTATAAAATATTGGCGCCTTTCCTTGTCTTGGCTTACAAGTGAGGTATCAAGAAATCAATACACAATACACTTGATAGTCTTTTGTCGCCCTTCCTTGCCTTGGCTTACGAGTCAGGTATCAAGAAATCAATACACTTGACAGTCTTGGTGTTATTGTAGGACAAAGTATTTGAACCTACGCGCTAAAATCTTTGACGAGAACGGTCTACTTTCACTACCACCAAGCGATGTTTCAAGCCTCCCGATAAGTATTTATTACTTATTACACTAATTTGTTTTAAAATAAATACGAACTTATAATCAAAAAAACAAATCTTCGATCTTTCGTTTATTACAAATTTTCATTTCATGTCAAAAAGTACTAATCTCAAACTTTTGTTATTCTAGAGTTTTCTGTAGACTGCTTCCAAGTCCTAGTGCGCTACGACATTACTCCCATCCTTTGTTTTCTCATTGCGAATAGAAGGATGAGAATACTCCGAGAGCGCACTAGGGCGTCCGGCCGAAAACGCAATTTTTTTAGTGGGCGTGTCCTCCGCATATATCTTGCGCAGAAGAATGTGCGCATTAGCAAGCAGTGAGCCTAATCTTGGTTTTCATAGGTCACTAGAAGCTGCACTTTTAATCCATGGGGAAAGATTGACGTTCGTAGTATATTAACTAGTACGAATATGCGTGTACGTATATAAAGCGCTCCATAAAGTTTTTCCAAAGGCTATTATTTGAATGACCCCTATATAATTTTTTAACTGTGTCAATGGTTATGTTATAAAAACCGTAAAGGAAAGATTCCGTCAAAAACGCGACTTACTAGTTATCTATAAACTGATTTGCCAAAAATGTGATTGACAACATTTTAACCAGTAAATTAAAAGCAGGTGAAGGTAAATACCAATAACAACTTTCCTACAAGTTGTTATGATGGTTTAATGTAATTTTACTTTAATATCTGCCATCAGTTTGACTTTGATTAATTTCCTCGATGTTGCTCGCATTATATTATAAATCAGCTTATAAATTTTCTCAAAATCAGTCAGTAGAACTCAAAGAACGGTTTTAATTTCTCTGCCGAACTACCCTTTGGAAAGAAGCCCAGTGTTCTGAGGCAGAGAGTTTTACAGACAGAGACAGATTAGTTGTACCTACCATATCCGAAGTGCAGATAACACTGTTCCTGGTCAAATTTTGAGGGCGGTATGAATGGATTGTATGTGCATCTTGTTTCATAGCATTAGTACGTCCCTCCCTTTTTGTAGATTTCTACAGTGAAGAAATGTTAACGTTTTGTAAAGGAGCTAATATACAGTGAGTAGATAACTACAAAGATACTTTTAATGGAAAGATTTTATGGTTCCAGGATAAAGAGTCATTTACGTAAGACCTTTTAGGGTGACTTGTACAAGTTCAAGTAAAACTTCAGATTGAAGATAAAACTTCAGATATAACCTACATTGCATTGTTTATCTGTCAGGTAAACAATGCAATGCACATCAAGTCTGGTGTTTTATCTTCAATCTGAAGTTTTACTTGAACTTGTAAAAGTCGCCCTTAGTGGTTCAGTGTTAACAAACCTTCTCTTAATATATATTATGTTGCTCAGGGTGAGCAAAACTCGATGTTTTAGCTCTAGTATAAGAAAATTTCTTGTTCTAAAAATTACTTCTGCCAAGTCTGAAAAACGTAGTAGCAGCTAGCCAGTACATGGATTTATTTTTTTCGCTTACAACTATTATTTTGGTAAGTTCTGGCAACAACATTTTTTGTAGTGGCTGCATTTTATAACCTTTACGTATAACCAATAAAACTGACACAGTTCAAATATTATACGAAGGGCAATCTGTCAAATTTCCATGACCTACTTTTCCGAAAAATATTATGAAAAGCTTTATACGTGAACATTGACACCAGGGCGCATTTTTTTCACGTTAGCGGTATGCGGAGTACGTAAGCTTGCGGGTTCCTGCGGACGTCGTTAACGTATCCCCCTGCTGTGAGCAGAGACATTTACACTACGTAGACAAGGCAAGTCATTCATAAAAGTATAAAATCCCTATGGCAACATCCATTGTAAAATCATGAATGAACTAACAAGAGTGGGGAAATGGTTGGAAGACAGCACGCGCTTTCTTAATCCATTGGCGTAGTCAATTTTTTTTTCATGCTTCGAATAATTTTTTATAATATTGATATATTATATGTAAGGAGGGATTTTGGAGTGCTTTTTAGATATACATACCTAATTAGAGTTTATCCTGAAATATATCAGTAAAAATGGATCACAACTATTGAGGGCTGAATTCTGGTAGTTTTCAAATATTGCTAATGTGTGCTTATTTCGGGAGAATTTGAGAGGGCGTTAGGGAACTTTGGTTGTATTTCTTATGGAATCGTCTAGTTACAAATTATATATTCTTTTGTAAAGGTCATTCCTGTTTTAATATCAATCAAACAAAACATTAATTGTGTTACTTAATTTATAACATACAACTTTTTTTTATTAAAATAACATTAATTTTCTTATCAAAAAATATCAACCTCTACTCTAACAATGTATACATAGGTACTTACTTAAAGTAGAAGCAAAAATGCATTACATAATCATTATACAAGCATACTGATGGTTATCCCAGATTTTCTTGGCCAGTCATTATTTATACAAAAAGTAAGAGTTAAAGCAGTGATACGGCTTACCGCACAAGTTAGAAATGCAGGGAAATATACAGGGTGGCGTAAAAGTTGCAGATATAATTTACATAATTTTAAAGAAAATCATATAAATATTTTCACACACTTCCGTTCTGTCTTCTCTTCCTGGATTTTCATTTGTTTTCCTATTAAACAGCGTCAACACTTCGACATTTTTTTAACTTTGAGGGGTTGTATGTTGTATGTCGGAAATCGTTTAAGATAAAAAGAAACGGTTTCAACTTTTGTATTTCAAGGTCTATCAAATGAGAACAATAAATTAAATTTTTTTTTACAATTCTTCTTCTTGATCTCAGCTTCTCCCTCGGAGGTTGCTGATCATCATGGCTATTCTAACTTTAGAGGCAGCTGTCCGAAATAGATCGATAGATGAGAGGCCAAACTAGTCTCGCAGGCTACGTAGCCAGGAAATTCTACGTTGACCGACGCTTCTGCGTCCCACGATCTTCCTGATGACTTGACTGCATGATGAGCTGCAGAATTTCATATTACAATTAAGAAAGTGCAAACCGTTTTGTTCTATTCTTAAACGGTTTCAAGCATACAACATACAACTCTTCATTCCAATTCAACATAAAAAGCATAAAAAAGAAAAGTAATCGAAGTAGGTACGTATACGATATGCTTTACAAGGAATGTTTAGAACAAACCACGGAACAGAAATACCAATGTTAAAATATTTTTTAAAATTTTTAAATTTTTAAAATTATGTAAATTATATCTGCCGCGATTTTATACACTAACCTGCATATTTTTCTAAAATTTTTGTTTGTGTAGTAAAATAGTGATTGAAGTTTACCGGTAATTTTTATATCATTTTTCTCACTTACAGGTAATTTACCAGTAACCTTGGATATCAATATCAAACGTTTAGGATTAAGTAAGAATATTATAATTTAGTAAGAATATACCTCAGAGAGGTTGCCACCTTCCAATAATTGTGGTGTGGGGGGATAGATTTTATAAAAAGTATGAAATGAGTGTCTTTTTTATAAGCAAAAATTAACACTTGGGTTATATTATAGAGGGGAAGGAAAACAAGGGATCGCAATGTAAGGATCTATAGTAATAACGTCAAAAATTTATTGCTGCATTAAAATTTGTTTTCCTTTCTCATATACATTTATAAGATTTTTCTGAAAAGCCGTGAAAATCTGGACAATTGGCGTCACGCTCAGATTATGTGCAGGACACTGGACAGTTTAACCGAAAAAGCTGGACAGATGGAAATTCTAATGAAAGGTCACTTTTGATTTTACACGCATTTTGGTAACAAATAGACAGATTAAACAAGTTGACTACAACGAAAATTAACATTAAATTACATCTTCTTCACGGATTTCTTATTGGTCCCCTTAAAGTTAGGAAATTTTCTAACACCAACACCTACTAGAATATTGGTTCCCCCTCGGGTTCTCCTGACCCTAACTAACAAACTCAAGAAACAATACAATTATCAAAGGCTTCTTTAGTTAGATGGGATTGGGGACTGGCACTGCGCAGAACAAATAACGATGTTGTGCGGATCCAATTTTATAGAAATGTCTTTTTAAATTCTATTGAACATTTTTGAAAATTACCGATAAGGAACCTTGCTGGGTAAAATTTCCAAAATTACCGTTACCGCGGTAAAGTTACCGAACTTTAATCACTAGTAGTAATACCGTATCCTGCAACTTTCGTACTCAACTTTTTGCTCTAAATCTAACTTTTTGTATAAATAAAGACTACTCAAAAAAGCTTGGGATACCCTGTGTAAGGCTTGCTTTTTCATTCTTTGGTCATAAAACAAATGAACTAAAAATAGCTTACTGGTTTAAGTTAAAAATTATCTTATAGTTAAAAATTAAAATGTAACCCCAATACGCCAATATATATAGCTATTCAATGGTTAGAACGTTGAACGTTTGTTTTCTTGGACCCTTTTAGTTATGTGGATGGTTACTTTCTCGGAATGTGGTCCTTTCTTAAATAAAACTACAGCAGGTGCTTGAAACTTAGGAGGTTATTTATTTTTTGACGTTTTGGCACGAATTGGCGCCTTTGTCAGATTGTGCCACTACAACACAAGGAATACTTAATTTAAAGTTATATAGTGCATATAATTTATAAATATTAATTATACATTATATAAGTTTAAATTAAGTATTCCTTGTGTTGTAGCGCACAATCTCATGAAGGCGCCAATTCGTGCCAAAACGTGAAAAAATAAATAACATCTTCATCTCAGTTTCAAGCACCTGCTGTAGCTTTTTTTAACAAAGGACCACATTCGAAGAAAGCAACCGTCCAAATAACTATTCACTACTACAAAACGTTAGATGCTACCACCGAATTACTGGCTTTGAAGTATAAGCTAAGGATTTCAAACCGTAAGTACGTAGATAATTTACCGTTTTGTAGGGGTTTTTATTAATCCTAGTTCACCTCGAAATTGATCTCGGATCACTGGTGATCCTTTGCCACATTTTGATTTGATGATATTGGTTATTTCCCTTTGTGTGGATGAAGCAGTGCATGTTGATGAGGATGACGAGAAAAATGTTTTTGATGGGCCACATTGTGGATGTCTTCCCGAGTACTTTCCTACCAGGATAGGACTGTAAAATAACAAACATTTTAGCCTGAACTCTAGAGCAATTAAAATCCAAACTACCCCTGATTTGGTAAGAAAGATTGTAAGCATTCTGTCGCTGGCGGTGGTTCAGAATCTTTCTCATCTATTGGTGTAAATCCTGTGCTTACAAGATCTTTTGGAGGACTAAAAAGTTGCATTCAGTAAAGTGTAATACGTACTAAAAATATTATTAATCAACCTGTAGATACTTAGTACAAAGAATATCCTACACCCACATTGATTTAGGGTATGTAGTGTATTCCTTGTACTACTCAGCCTTTATAGTCCGTTTAAATATATATTCATCTAGCAGGCTGGGGAATTGACAGATATTTACCTCCCTAAATATGATCATTTATATTTTAAATATCTGAGCCTACTAGATGCATACCTATTTGAAGATAACTCTGGCAGTTAAACAGAAACTTTAAAACTGAATTAACATATTTGATTGCATGCCTTTCTACAACACTTAAAGAGCTCGATTTTTCTTACTTTTCCAAATGTTCGTCATTTAGATCTACTTCCACACTTGATGAGGTTCCGAGTGAGCTACATTTAGGTACATATTATTTTCAACATGCAAGAAAACTATTTAAAACGCCCTACCTATTTGAAAACGAAATATTATTAAAGGGTCTTGGTACAGCATCATGCTTCAGGTACTGCTTGCCATCATTTTTGTAAAAATAACTCTCTTTATTAAAATGAAGTGAACACACCTTGGAAGTCTTAAGCATTTTTGAATTAGGATCAAGTCCTAGTGCTGCAAATCAAATATTCCGGGTGTCAGTTTTGGCAGGAAATCTAAAGCAAATATTTTTTATTTAATATACCAGGAATCAGGAAAGGCTTTAGGTTTATCCAACTTCTTAGTCATAGTCTGACATAGTCGTAAAAGTATTCATAATTTTCATCTGTTACAACATGGATTACAGCCCATGAAAACAAAATATCTATGGCAATGCTTGGTTATATGGATCATTATGGTCAAAAATTAAGAATATGATTATTAGTGATGTAAGCTTTGAGACATGACACTGTCATGTCACGGTTCATAATGAATGTGACAATCACATCACATTGCAATGTGATGAAAATGTCATAATTAAAGTAAAGATTGCAACTTTTAGGATGACCTAGATTTACCCTTTAGGAGACCTTCTAGTGAAGATAAAGACGACAAAATGGAAACCATATATCTCTTATCGCTTAACAGCTTTTTTTTATGTTAAACTTTGGTTTTATCACATATTTTATTTCTACATTTATTGAGGACAAAATTTATTTGTCCCCAATTTTATTAAATCTCAGCGAAAAACATATTAAAATCTATAATAGTGCTTAGAAAAATTTTAAATCATTAGTAGGTACTACCCTGTGACTAAAAATTGCAAAACTTTTATTATTTTAAAAATACAACTTTTTTTGAAAGTGAGACATTATGATCCATTATCATGCATTATGATGGTCATATGACCATCATTTGCCACGAAAAATAAATGATAGTCATTTTACATCACTAACAATTGTGACTATCACTAAGAAGTTGGATAAACCGTTCCTTCTACTTTTAAAAATTATACAATTATTACTTACAACTTTTGCATTTTGTGATATTACTTAATACTAAATTTCAACTACCTAACTGGTCTTCCAAAGCTAACTACTAAATTTAGCAAGCTATGTAGGTAACTAACGAGGTAACTAATTATGCAAAAAAAAGAAAAAAAAGACAAGAGTACCTTTTTAACCTAGAATAGTCTGAACACTTTGATTTACTTAAATATTGAGAATAGGTACTTACTAAAAAACCGAAAACACAAAGCATATGATTAAAAATCGCCTCTGGAAAGAATTAACACATACGGCATACCCTAACTTTAATTGTTCTAGATAAAAGGCAACCTAAAAAATTATGAAAGAAAAAACAATTTTGAAAGGCCATCTTCACAGTACCAGCGTCCTTAGGAATGAGGGGAAAATCTCTGTTGAATTTTGGTGTAACTAGACAGATTGGGATTTCAGTGGTACCTATTTAGTAGAATTCAGTGGTATCTAAGCTGAATTATATGAATTTTTTCAACTTTTTTGGTTGAAATCATGAAGTGATTTTCTCCTCGGGAGAGGGTGGACAAATACTCAATGGATTTATTGGAATTTAGTGGAATTTAAGTTAAATTATGTAGACTTTTTATTTTTACACACATTGTATGAAGTGATTTTCCCCTCGCTTAGGAAGCATTTTTGTCTGTATAGGTATTGTTATTTTGGTCTGCGGAATTCAAATCTTAGGGTACGCCAATGGTAACATTCGTTGTCTTTCTCTTAACATTGACAAGTATTCGACTTACCTGTGAAACTTCAAATTTGGATTTGAACGGGCTGTAATCCTACAAATTGTGCACTGATTCACCATGGTAATGTCCTTTAACACTCTCTAGCACTTAATTAATATCAAAAAGTCACTAAAACGCACCAAAACTTTAAAAATCTCCAAGCAAATACAAACGGCGTCGTTTTACTACGAATACTACGAACGTACAATTAACTGAATTAACACGTGACACTCGCATCGGCGACGTTGTCACGTCGAGTGGTGAACACATGGTGGTGAATTTTATCCCTTACTTATTTTAACAGTTTTAATTCAGATTTTACAATATGGAGATTATAACAGGATTTGCTTGTGTATGAAAACACTTCTCAAGTAGAGATTTCTGTTACAACGATGATATTTAACCAGGAATGCTTCAATTATTGTAAAAAAGTAAATAAATGGGGGGGGGGGGGTGGCTGTGAGTAGTACGTCTGACCCTTGACTTGTCAAAATTTGCTACAATTTGTGTGTTGGAGAATATTCTGATTAAAGTTGAGTTCGGTAATTACATCCCGAGCGCTCGGGATAATACTCTATCTCACTCTAGCTTGTTAAGATCTTGGGAGATAGTCTGTGCCCGGAGCGCTCGGAGGGAATTGTCGAACTCGGCTTAAGAATCCTAGATTCAGGTTTAACCAGCCAACTGATCTGTTGTTACTACAAGAAGTGTACGGAAAGAACCCCTACGAGAACCCTAAGAGGTGGAATATACAGGGTGAAACTGTTAGATTTTGAAAAAGTTTTGTATATGGAATGGATGAGGGTCTTTTGGAAGTACATTTTAAAATCATTGTCATTGTATACAGGTGGTCCCAAAAGTATAAAATTGATTAAAGTTTTATTTTTTTAAATGAAACACCTAGTATATTAATGTATTTTCGGTATCAACGGACAAAAGTAAAGGTAGTTTTATTAAGGTTTATGGCATCTAAACCGTACTGTTCTTCAGATATTCGTGATTTTGTGAAACTGCAGCATCAAATTTCATGTTTAAAATCTCAGCACTTGGTTATTTTTCAACCACCGAAATTGGCTGGTGGGCTACTAGTACATTGATTTTTTTGCGGTATGTATTAAATATTAACTACTGTGTACCAAATGTAAAAAAATGAACACTAAATTATTGCAAACTTCAAACAGTAATAATTCGTTTAATTTAAATAAGACGCCCTGTATTTTATAGCATCATTAGATGCAGAATTTAGTTTCCTATCAAAAACTATTAAACATTCCTATAGCTTGGTTGTTGCATTTTCTTGGAAAATTTATTTTTTCTGAATTTGCGCTGACATAAACGAATGTAGTAATCTAATTTAACTGTTCAGGTCTGTTCAGGTGTTACCTGATTTTGACAAAGCAAAATTTATTGTCATTTCTAGTTGTCACATAATAATTTAAAGTTATAAATATTTATTTTATTGGGAGTATAAGTTTTACTTTATGCGACGGAGTGTGAAAGTTTAAACGCCGAGCGTAGCGAGGCGAATTAAATTCACACGAGTCACATAGAGTAGCTTATAGTCCGAATAAAATACAATATTTTATTTTCAAACAATTAATGCATATAATACAGGAAACGTAACTGCTAATTCCACTCAATCCCATTAAAAAACATACACATCCTAATTTTAGTTTGCTTTGTATCCATAACTACCGTATAACACCAGCTGACAATGATGTCTCTAAAGTTAATTGGATGACAAGATATATTTGTCAGGTTTTCGTTTTTGTAAAGGTCTTTTAAATTAAGTTTGAGGCCGATTAAATAGCAATAAGTCAGATGTAGAAGAAACAAGTTTATCAACTACGCCACCGAGAGTAGCTGCAGTGGCGAAATTAGCAGTTTGTTTTTTATATTTTCCCTTGAGTGGCGTATAAGTGTTATACGCCGCCGGATTATAACACTTATACGCCGCTCAAAACAGGCGTCAAAAATGTGACACTTATACCTTCATAAAACAGTCACTAAAGTTGTGATTATATGACGTTTGAAAATAAAATATTTTTTTACTGTTATATTTGGTGGTTAACAGGGAGTTTTTTATTTAATCAAAATGCTGGTTTACACAACAGAAGAACGAGTCGATATGATCTTCATTCTAGCAGAATGCTTACAAAATTGTCTTTTAGCATCAAGGGTTTATGCTGAAAGGTTTCCTAACCGAACTCGACCGAATAGAGCCGTTTTTGAAAGACTGTTGGTTCAATTTAGGCCAACTGGTAGTGCTCAGTATGAAACGACTGCCAAAACGAGACCAGTTACAGAAAACCAAGAAAGTGAGTTAGCCGTTATTGGCTCTGTAGTTGAAGATCCCCATGTCGGTCAACGAGAAATTGCACAAAACTTAAATATTAGCCAAGCAAGCGTATTAAGGATTCTTTAAAAACATAAATATCACGATTATAAGATACAACTACATCAAGGACTCTCCGATAACGATTTTGGCCAACGAGTGGACTTTTATATGTGGGTGTTAGAAAAAGTTGAAGAACAAGAAGATTTTTTTGAATCAGTTCTATTTAGTGATGAGTGTACTTATCATAACGATGGTTCTTTTAACCGACACAATTTTCATTATTATTCTGATTTTAACCCCCGTGAATTTAGAGTTATTAATAACCAACATAAGTGGTTAGTAAATGTATGGGGGGGCATAATGGGATAGTATGTGATTGGACCTTATTTTTTTGACGAACATTTAAACGGAATGTCGATTCTAAATGTTTTGAGAAATCAGTTTCCAATTTTACTGGAAGAAGTTCCTCTAGATATAAAAACAACCATGTGGCTGCAAATAGATGGGGCACCTGCTCATTATCATCGTGAAGTCCGGGAGTTCTTAAATGTTCGTTTTCAAAATCGACCAAAATCGATGGATTGGAAGGAATGGAGCACAACATTGGCCACCAAGGTCTCCTGACATAACGCCTCCCGATTTTTTTTTATGGGGATATGTGAAAGGAATCTTGTATAATGCGCCATCAACCACAAAAGAAAACATGAAGGAACGAATCAGAGAGGCCTTCAGAACCATAACTCCCTATATGTTACACAATGTGAGTAAAGGATTTAAAAACAGAATACGTTTGTGTTTAGAACCAGACGGTCGTCATTTTGAACAAATTTTATAACTGTTTGTTGGTTTAGATGCCATAAACCTCAATAAAACTACCTTTACTTTTGTCCGTAGGTACCGAAAATACGTTAATATACTAGGTGTCTCATTTAAAATAATAAACTTTATTCAATTTTATACTTTTGGGACCACCTGTATACAATGACAATAATTTTAAAATGTACTTTCAATAGACCCTCATCCAATCCATATAGAAAACTTTTTTAAAATCTAAAAGTTTAGCCATAATCTTCCGTGTCGAGTAACGTGAATCACCCTGTATAGCTAGATTTGGATGAGAAGCCGTTTCAAGACTTTTAAGTCTCTATGCTCGAAGCTGTTTTAACTCTGTACGCTCCTTTGTTTTCTATATGTGCAAAAATGGGACAATATGCTGCTATTTGTCAGATTTCACAGTATTTAGGGTGGGTTTCTTACCTCCATAAGCTTTATTTATCAAGGTGGAGTTGCAAAGTTAACCCTATTCACTTTTAATAACATCCAATTAAACAAATACCAGCATCTTGTCCCATTCTTGCCCATATAAAAAAAGCAATGGAGCATATGGAGATAAAAGAGCTTTCCTCCCGAACGCAGCTTAAGATGAGATGCAAAATACATGAATCCCTATATTCAATGAGAATTCTGAAATGACTGTAATTTATAACAAACCTGAAATAGTTATATGATCATTGGTTTGGACATTTTTAACAATTCCCAAGCACAATGCCAGCCTTGGTATGTGTTGTTTTTCAAAGAGAAACATGTTTCTGGACTCAGTGTTGGAGATATTTTGAAGAATAAATCGTCAATATAATTGTCGCCTATTGCCCAACAGCACATTAGTAAACAAAAGAAGTGCATCATCTAAATCGTCATCCTCTTCTTCAGAGTCTGAATCCCTTAGAGCTTCCACATTGAGAATTTCTTCCATTCTTTGTCCAATTACCTACTTCTTACTTGTATTACTATAAATACTCTGATGTATTGTAGGTACCCTTGATGTATTGTAGTACACCCTAAATACCGTATACAAAACTTTTTACCCAATAATGTCTAACTACAGACAACAACAAACAGACGTTTCACGTCACCCACCTGGATATGTACTTCTAGTCAAAAATGATAGTCGAGAAAACGATGCGCTAACGTGAAATAACTTGCGTTAACGTTTACACGTTGCGTTTAAGTCCATATCTACTTTATCTGTCTATTACCTAGCTCTAAAGAACGTGAAACGTCAATTTTATTATTTGACATTGTTGGCCCTTCGTTCGCATTACTCTAAATACAGAAGATTCTCGCCTATCATCGATTTGAGCGAAGTGTGAGCTTTGATCACGCTTCGCTCACATCAATGATGAAATGCTCCGAAATGGAGCTTTTTCGCTCATATTGGCAACACTGACAATAAACATAGTCGACAGACCACACTCGAAATATTAAAATACCGGAAAGTAGTTGTGTAAGCACTCCCTGTTTGAAGGTCGTTTAAGGACACTTTGGATGATTTTTCGTTGGATGAAAATACGGTGGATCGAAAAATTTTTGATGTTAATACTTTGGATGTAAATTGGTTTGGATGGAATTTCGGTGGACGTTTTTACTTCGGATGATTTTGTGTGGACCCCTCTGAAGGATGCATATAACATTTGTCAAAATAACACTAAGTGTGTATACAGGGTGTTTAATTAAGGGTAACCACCGCCCATATCTTGGAAATTAATTGGTTTAGAAGCTAGAGAAAAAAGTTTTGATTATTAAAGTGGACATGAGAAAATCCTGGAAATTATTTTCAAGTTCCTAATTTTGCCACAAGAGCAATTAGAAACCAAATAATACAAATCAATTTTTTTTTTGAAAATTGTAGTTTTAAGGTATACATGGGCAACATTATTAGAAAGACCGGACAATCCTGCACCATTTTTAACTGACTCTCGTAGATGTGCTGTGCTGTGCTCAATAAGAGTGGGGGAAACAATTGAAAGTAAAATAACCAAAATCTTTGATTTTGTAACTTTCAAGCCTCATATCCGATTTTAGTAAACTTGGTCTTGCTTGGAAGATAATTGTCATTACTTTTAACTGTGGTATCCAGTGCTAAACGATAGTTTTTAATAAACGTTCTAGAGGGCGCAATTTCAAATTAAAGTGTTTTTTTTGGTTTTACACCAAAAAGTTAAATCATTCGGTATAAGTTTGATATCATAATCGGAAAGTAGGTTAAATTTGCAACAAAAAATGTTAAGATTCCAATAACATATTTTTTCTCCTTTCAGACCTATCACTTCAAGAATGATTTTTATTACTTATTTGAATAAATGATTGTTTTCATAATTCCATAATAAAACATTCCGTTACAACAATTATTGTTTTAAAACATGATGGTTTTTTAGGCTTGTCACTCAGTATAAAATATGTCACTATTTTATCCTAAGCATATCTGATTATTGAAAACTTCTACCTAATTTAAGCTTACTTCTAATACAATGTTTTACAATATCAATATAGATAGCTATGAAAGAAAATCGGCAAATATCCATGGAGACAAATAACATTGGTTGTCAGTTGATTCAATTTTGACAAGTTTGGTATTGCGTTGACAAAAAATTCATTCTTGTTGATTCCTTTTAAATTTCTTCATAGCTAGGCTATTATTATCAAAACTAGCACTTCATCCTTCAAACATGGCTTATACCAATTCCGAGGCTTTCGACATGCTTGCCTTATATTTTGAATGTGTGCAAAATGCACCTATTGCGGAACGTACATATGCTACTAGATATCCAGCACGAAGACATCACAGCAGAAAGGTATTTCGCCGATTGACAATACGTTTACGGCAAACGGGAAGTGTGCGACCCATTCCAGTTCCTTTCAGAAGACGTTCTGTAAGGCACGCATTAGGACAGTATTACCAATTTTCTTGCGTACGTGGAAGTGAATCCGCATTCAAGCACAAGAGAAATTTCCGCAGACATCGATATAAGTGCCACTTCGGTGTTTCGGATATTAAAACACTTTAAACTTCACCCTTACCATTTAGTATTACACCAGGCCTTATCAGAATCAGATTATGAGAGACGGCTAGATTTCTGTTATTGGCTAAGACAGATGTGTTACGAAAATCCTCAGTTCCTCTCCTTGGTTTCGTGGAGTGACGAAGCTACTTATACAAGCTGTGGCACAGTTAACTTGCACATTATGCACTACTGGTCAGTTACAAATCCTCACTGGATGCGTGAAGTGGATCAGCAAAATAGATGGAGTGTAAACGTGTGGTGCGGGGTTTTAGGAGGCAGAATTATCGGACCATTTATTTTGAATGGAAATCTAAATGGCGAAGCGTACTTAAACTTCCTACAGAATGAATTGCCTACCTTTTTAGAAGATATTCCTCTCGATGTTAGAGCTTCAATCAACAAGATGGATGCCCGGCACATTTTGCTCAGAGAGTTCGCAATTTTTTAAATGTAGCTTATCCTGATCGCTGGATTGGAAGGGGTAGTGTGTTTCCGTGGCCGCCTAGATTTCCGGATCTAACTGTTCTAGACTTTTACTTGTGGGGAAGAATAAAAGACATTGTTTATACAACGCGACCGACCACACGAGAAGATATGATTGAGTGAATTACGAACGCTGTTAACTCGATTTCACGAGCTGTACTTGAAACGGCTGTACTCAGTACCAGAGGGAGAATAAATAATTGTATTCGGGAAAACGGGGGTCATTTTGAACATTTATGAAGTTTCTTAGTATTATTCTGTAATAAAATTGAAAAAAGTTATGTTTGCAGAAATAACTCCGGGACGAATAAAGATATCGTATTTGAATCTTACATTTTTTTGTTGCAAATTATCTACTTTCCAATTATGCTATCAAAATTATACCGAATGATTTAACTTTTTGGTGTAAAACCAAAAAAAAACGCTTTAATTTGAAGTTGCGCCCTTTAGCACGTTTATTAAAAACTATCGTTTAGCACCACAGTTCAAAGTAATGGCAATTATCTTCCAAATAAGACCAAGTTTACTAAAATCGGATATGAGGCTTGAAAGTTACAAGGATTTTGATTATTGGGTTCTAATATTTGAACCACCATAGATTTTAAGTGTCTTATTGTATAATGTTTTACCACAACGACCCTTAGTGTGCCTTTGATGTGGATCTTCCATTCTTAGAAGAAAGCTAGCGGCATGTGTATGTAATTATCTTCTTCTGCAAATATAAGTTTTATTTTATGTCATGTCATGGTTCTTTCTCATAACTCATTTTACTAAAAAATCCAAAACAATATACGTAATCAAGTTAGCTTGAAAGTTTGTATCCAAATCACAAACGCTCAATTGCATGTTTCAAGCCCAAGATATGTCCTAGAGCCCACATTGAGAAAAAAATGTATACAAGCTACTAGATGACTTTGACCTGCCCTATACACTTCCGAAATCATGTTATGGTAGACATCCTATAGTGGAAGGTAAAGTCCTAATGTCAGATATAAAATATTTAAGTATACTATATTGTAATCAATAAAAAGTATCAATGTGTGAGTTATAATTTTTTAAACATGTTCCAAAATGTGAACAGATTGGTTGTGATGTTTTAATAGAATAGGAACAATGAAAGTAGCTAGTACTTTATTACTGCAGCAATCTTGTCTCCTGACAATTCACAGCCAACTTAATACGTTTTTCCATTAAACACATTCTACTTGTTTTGCTTTGTATATAAAATAAAAAGTTCTTACAAATTCATTAGCATTTTTATTCCAGGTATAGTAAGTTATTTGCAAAGGAGTTCTTAATTTTAAACTAATAATAGCCTTTACTTGTTTCTAAAAGTTACTTCAAATTCTATGCATATATGTAAGTATTATAAGTCGAAACATTCTCAACTGAGTTTGAGCCCCTGCTTATACTATTTAGTTTAAAAGAACTGTAGCTCCCTTTAGTTGATAATAAATTGGTTCCATTCCACCAAGAAACCATTCCAGAAGGATCTATCATTCTTGACAACCCGCTAATATGATATCGAAATTAAAATAAACAATGTGCTTGCCTAGAGTGGTTCTGCAACCATGTCAAGATGGTTCCTCATTTCAATTTGAAATGTTTGCTGGTAAGTTGGCCAAAATGATTTTTTAATAAATGTTCTGCAATGGTTCTCTAGCATGTTGGAACAAACCTGATATTAAATCAGACAATTACTAAGTCACCACACAAACATTTTAGTTTCTTGATATTTAGGTAGTTTAAGAAATTAAATGCTCAACTAGACTTCTTTTAGTGTAATTAATCTATAGTGTAAAATCATATATATTTAACGAAACAAAAATACACTTCTCTAAAATACCTACAAATGAATGAAAGGGTCAACTTTGATCCAACAATGGAGCTTTACCCAAATGACAACTGAAACGAAATAACAGTAAATTCATCAAAATATTCTTTTCTTTATCTTGGGGGGAGGTAATCTTCAATAATATTAACTCAAGATCACTGGGACTCTCATCTCGGATCATAACACAATCCAAATCATATGGCAGTACTTAAATTCACTCTGGTAGAAAACCATATTTTCTCAGATGCTTTTGCTGTTTGGAACAATTTTTACTTGACTGCAATCTGCATTCAATTTTAAGCTTGGAAAGTGGTAGACTATATAATATTATGTAAGGCATAGGCATAAGCATAGTTAAATGTATGGTCTATTCCCAAGGCATCTGGACACTAAGGTAATTTCTGGGTGAGTATATTCGGAACTTTAGGAAATCTTGTTCATGGTTGATGGTCCCGTTCAGTTCGTCCCTCTGCATATGCCAACGGAGGCGGGAGAACGGACGTACTTGACATCGCGGTGTTGAGGAACATCCGCTTCTGGCAGGAGTTGGTGACGGTGAATGAAAGATACCTCGGATCACAATCCAATAAAATTGACCCTTGAAGCGAATGCCGAAATCAAAACGACTCGCTCTAGGCACACTAATTGGAAACGGTTTCAAGAGCATTTTAACGCACTTGCGACCGTCCCAATTATTGCTGATGTGGCCCAACTGAGCAGACCGCCGAATATACACGGGTGCTCGTTCAGTAACAGAGACGGCTGCGTAGATTGTACCGCAACGGCCCCTCAGAGGACAATCGCAGGTTGCTTAACGAAAGCAACCAGCGATTGAAAACAGCCTTGCGGGAATACCGCGGCCGATGCTGGGAAGACAATTGATCGCGCTCTAGCGGTTGCAGAAAAGCCTCAGGCGAGAGACAAACGCCATACCACCGCTACACAGCGTAAACGGAATAGTGTACAGCGACGAGGACAAGGCAGAAGCATTTGGCCATACACTCGAAAGAGAGTGTAGGCTAAATGATCACCCTGACGATGATGATCGTCACATTCATTAGGTTGAGAGGACCTTCAGGCACCTGAGGGGCGAGAACCCCAGGGGTCAGCAGGACCCGATGGACCCGGTTAGCCCCGGCGAAATCAGGGATGTCCTGAGGACCCTTGTGGAACGAAAGGCTCCGGGGCAGGACGGCATCTTCAACAAGGTGCTGAAAAACCTGCCTAGGAAGGGTGCAGCCTGTCTTTGCGCCATGGCGAACGCGACGCTGAGGCTTCGGCATTTTCCATCGAGGTGGAAACAGGGAGTGGTGATAATGCTGAACAAGCGGGGCAAGAATAAGGCGTATCCGAAGAACTACCGGCCCATCACATTGCTGTGTGGGGCTGGTAAGGTCGTGGAACGTATTATCCTGAGGAGACTCCAAGACGAGTGTACACGCCTAAACGTCGTGCCCGTCGAACAATACGGTTTTCGGGGGAGTGCATTCGACAGAATTGCAGGTCTTGACGACCGTAGAGAGCATCGCTGAAGGCAGGAACTCCAGACTAACTTCTGGGTCGGTCCTGCTGGATGTGGAGCGAGCGTTCGATAGGATCTGGCGAGAGGGCCTGATCTGCAAGCTGAGTGACTTAGGTTTGTCGGCAAACAATTGCCAACTTATCGACAGTTACCTCACAGATCGGACAGTCGTTGTAAGGGTCGGAACCTCCCTGTCGGCGCACAGAGCGCTAGAGGCAGGTGTCCCCCAAGGGTCGGTATTATCGCCGCACCTGTACACGCTGTACACGAACGATATTCCTAGAACACCAAGGACTACGCTCGCGCCCTACGCCGACGACACGGCTTTTTTATCCAAACACCGGAGAAAAGATGTCGTGCGGTGAAATACGCAACATGCGTTAGACGACCTCCAGGAGTGGCTGGTACGTTGGAGGATTAAAATTAATCCAATCAAATGTAAGGCAATCCTGATAGGTAGACGTCGCGATGCAATCCCTGATCAACTTGTGATCGATGGAATCGAAGTGCCGTGGCAAGGCTCAGCCGTTTATCTGGGGGTAACCTTGGATAAAGGGCTGACCTGGGGCCCCCATGTCAGGGTCGCCGCTGCTAAGGCTAGGGGGCTATGGCCTCACTATACCCCCTGCTCAACCGAAGAAGCCATCTGCCCGTGAGAGGTAAACTCCTGCTTCTGAAAGCCATCATGCGACCGATCCTAACATATGGATCGGCCTCATGAGGGAGCGCGGCGGAGGCCCACCTCTCAAGAATACAAGCTGTTGAAAACATTCACCTCCGTATGGCGGTGAATGCTCCATGATACATTGGTAACGGAGAAATTCGTGCTAATTTGCAATGGCAAACAGTGCGCGACTTCATCCACTCCGACGAACGACGCGACGAAGTCCACTCCGAACACCTCACAGACGAGCAGCCCGTCGAACAATACGGTTTTCGGGGGCTGCATTCGGCAGAATTGCAGGTCCTGAAGACCGTTGAGAACGTTGCAGAAGGCAGGAACTCCAGATAGACCTCTGGATTAGTACTGCTGGATGTAGAGCGTGCATTCGATAGGGTCTGGCACAAGGGCCTGATCTACAAACCGAGTGACTGGGTGTCGGTGACAAGGTATGTCGGAAAACATTTGCCGACTTATCGACAGTTAGCTCACAGATCGGACAGTCGTTGCAAGGGTCGGATCCTGCCTGTCGGCGCCCAGAGCGCTAGAGGCAGGTGTCCCCCAAGGGTTGGTATTGTCGCCGCACCTGTACACGCTGTACACGAGCAATATTCCTAGAACACCAAGGATTACGCTCGCGCTCTATGCCGACGACACGGCTCTTTTATCCACGCCCCGGAGAAAAGATGTTGTGCGGCGGAATCTGCAGCTAACTTTAGAGGACCTCCAGTGGCTGGTAAGTTGGAGGATCTCTAAAGCTATAAGCCATTTAAAATTAATCCAACCAAGTGCCTGGCAATCCTGATAGGTAGACGTCGCGATGCCATCCCAGATCAACGTGTGATCGATGGCATCCAAGTGCGGTGGCAAGACTAGGCCATTTTTCTGGGGGTAACCTTGGATAAAGGTCTGACTGGGATGCTATGGTCTCACTCTACCCCCTGCTAAACCGAAGAAGACATCTGCCCGTAAGGGAGAAGCTGCTGCTGCTGAAAGCCATCATGCGGACGATCCTAACATATGGATCGGTCTCATGGGGGAGTGTGGCGGAGGCCCACCTCTCAAGGGTGGAAGCTGTTGAAAACATTTACCTCCGTATGGCGATAAATGCCCAGTGGTACATTAGTAACGAAGAAATTCGGGGTAATCTGCGATGGCAAACTGTGCGCGACTTCATGAGAGACAAAGCTGAGTAGACCTTCCGACAAGCACATCCAGACGACATGCTGCCGGCTTTGGGTCAATACGTGGCGGATTCCCCATAAGGGCAGCCCTGGCCACGGCATCAGCTGCGATATCAAGTTGCAGAGTAGAGCGACAGCAGAGACGCGAAAAAAAAAAAGAAAAAGAAACAGCAGAGGAGCATCACCTCAATCTGACCAGACTGACCGTAAGCCGTAATGTAAAACACTGTGGTATTGGTAAACTGTCCATCCGTACCTATCCTTCGGTTAAGCCCAGACGGATGTTTGAATTAACCCTCGGATAGCAAGACCGTGCAAGTCAGAGGTGGATTTCGTGGCTTGCCCGGGCCGATCATCTGTCATTACCGTCCGTGTACCTACCCCTCGGTTAAGCCCAGGCGGATGTTTGGATTAACCGTTAGATAGGGCGCGGTTGCGCTGACACCCTATCTAACGGTTAATCCAAACTGTGAGCTCATCCATTAGTTAAGATCAGGCGGATGTCAAATTGACTGTTCATCGGATTTTAAATTTTTAACATTATTAATTAGAAAATCAAATTAATTAAATTAAGCCATTTAATCACGTAAAAAATAGACGGTTTTTTCCGCATCTTGGACGACACTCCCCTAACCAATAGTCGGCTAAACGCCCCCCATTTTACCCCATATTTGGGGTAATTGGAAGCAGTCGAATGGATTTCCACCCGGGAAGTACCCCGGTGTCCAAATCGCAATACCACAACCAGAGGCGGCGTTGCAGTACTAACATCTTTTAAAAGAGAAGAGTAGTTTTGATTCTTGATTAATATAGTTACGAGGAGAAGAAGTTCTTAGTACATCATCCTGAAGAGAGTTCAAAACAAAGTGTAAGCTTTGATTGAGCCCTTGATGCTACCCAGCTTTTGAAATATATTTAATTCCTCCATGTGGAAATTAAGTTTTAATTATTAATTTTGTTATTCCATCTTTTTCTCTTGACATTTTACAGCCAAGTTGATGACTTTTTCTATTAAGTACTTCTTGTAAAACGAGGGATAGTTATTAAGCTTGTTAGCAGTGTTAATCATCTAGAGTTATTTGTGCTCTTTTCCCCAGACCAGGCGATGCAGAGTGCTTCTCTTGAAGGTCGCAAAAGTTGAAGAAGCCTGGGTATCTTCAACTTGGATAGTATGGCTTTACAGAATATTCTGTTATCATTATTAAAATACAAAAGATTTTAATAAGAGCTATGTGGATTGCGAGTTGCCTTATTATCTTTAAAGAGTAGAGTGATAATATAGACAGACCTTTCTCAGAAATCGTCGAGCTCTTGATCTGTATGAGATTTTTTCTTATCAGTTGATTTTTAAACTGGGCTAAAAAAATCAAATTGCTTAAAAGTCAGCCATAGAAATCAATCCTATTCAGATCATAGGCACTGCCAACACTATACACATATTGGTATATATTGCGTATAATCCTTGTATATGAATCACAAGTAAATCAATGAATGGATAGTTCGGTCCCTCTCTGCCAGAGGGCCATGGGGGACGTTGTCAATCCTGTCAACTTCATGGGGGACCATAAACTTGGCAACGGTGGAAATGTCACGGCAAAAGTAAAGCAAGGCAAAAAGTTTGGTTATGTAGTGTAGGTATAAGTATTTGTGATATTATGTTATTTTACTTTCTTTTTTTGGCAAATGCCGGCCACAAAGAAAAATGAGAAAGGATGACCTTTATTACGTACTGTTGCCGCATCCATTTAAGTTATCCTATACCCAGAGCCGTAGTTACAATGGGGCAGCCAGGGAACCCAGGCTTCAGAGCCCAGCATGAAGGACCTCAATGGATTGTGAATATTGTGATTGTATACTAGTACGAATGCGATGCACTCCTTGGTACCGGAGCTATCAGTGTCAGTAAGTAATCTTAGCACTACGTGTGCAATATGGGATGCTGGATATGCACCGTCATTGCTCAGCTCACGGGGCATGCAAGTCCAAGTGGGAACTAACTGGAGGAAGGTACTACCCTTGTATAAAATCTTTGATAGTATGAATGTGATACACTTCTTGGTACCGGAGCTATATCAGTATATGTCTCACAACAACGTGTGTATAATATGGATTCCGGATATGCACCCCGTCATTGCTCAGCTTACAGGGCATGCAAGTCCAAGTGCGAACCACCTGAAGGAAGGTACTACCTTTGTCTAATAACTATAGTAGTACGAAACGTGTGTCATATGGGATGCTGGATGCTTGTATATGTTTCATGTAATAAAGAGGACCCTGTATCTCTTAGAATTTCCTAAAGTACAACCACAGTATAAAGAATAATACATTATACCAGTATCGTCAGTTCGTGTCGGCACTTTTGATATTACCAAAACTAAAGCGTGCCGCGCGCACCTGCACCCGGCAATTTTCTCGAGTAGTTACAGGGGACTTGTATACGGCTCAAGCATAAGCGATGCACTGCCAAAACCAGCCAAAACCGGTTTGATTGAGCACCGCCGGCGGCCGGGCGGACGGGGCAAGGGGAGGGGAGTTTCAATTTTTCGAGCGACTGACGTTACTGGTATAATGTATTATTCCTTATACTGTGGTACAACGGTCACCCTCCAGGTCACCCCTGAATTTGTTACAACCTGTACAAAAACAAACTCTTTTCAAATTTATGAACTCTCTGAACTCAATATCTCCATTTTATATTCAAATTGTTTTTATAGGTAAAATTATAATATTAGGTAGGTTACTTATGGTTAAAATGCATTAGTTTTATAATAAGTTAAATTTTAAATAAAGAAAAGTGTTTTCTATTTTCTAAAAAGAACATTAAAAATGTTACAATATTGGTAGAATTCTTCAATACTCTTGTTAATAATATCATGTTAGTAAATACTATCTAATCCTAATAATATCCATAATACACTATGAATTATTAATAATACACATAATACAGATATATAGCTTGCTCAATTTTATTCCTCTCAAAAGTCTCTCTTTTTGTTTCAATCATGGAAATTCCTGTATAAAAGACTTTGCTGCAGTGTTACATCTTGTATTCTGGGTTTTAATAAATAACAGAAAGTTATTGGTGTTTAGCTTGAAAGTATGTGTGACACTGTAGTTGTAAGGTCAATCTTAAGAGTACCTACCACCCTAACGCTAATATAAACAATGGTTGTTCACTGATCCTCCAAACTCCTTCCCTAGTATCATATAGGTACAGGTGAAACCATCTGGAAAACCAGTGATTGCTTTTGTTTCATACTATCATGAATTTAGCCTATAATAACTGGAATTACAAGGATTTGTCTTACTAGTCTTTAACATTATAATATCTTAATTTTGTGTTGATTTGCTTGTAATAAACTCCCTGCTTTGTAAGAATTAAGGGACATCCTTTAGGATGACATTCATGAATCATATGTGACAAGTTTTAACTTGTCACATATGATTAATTTGGTTTCCGCGCCATTTGGTTCATTCAGTTCACTGTTCACCATTGTTCTAAGTAACGGCAGCAGCTTTTTTAGTTATTTATCGGCTGCCTCATTAACTAGCCGAAATATCCAGCTTTTTTGCTCCAATATCCATAAGATTCCCTGGGTTTTCGCGCCATTAGATTCGCTCACTTCTCTGTTCACACTGTTTTAAGTAACGGCAGCAGGCGAAGGCATTTTGGTGCTTATTGAGTTATTTATCGGCTGCTTCATTAATTGGCTCAAATATCGAGCTTTTTTTGCTCCAATATCCATAAAATTGTAGAAATTATGAATTGTAAATAAAAAAATAAAATGTGACATACCATGACAAATATGACTGCAGGCAAGAGAGCAAGGAGCATTTCGGAAATCTTTATCTAGCGTGCAATGATCCACGAGTTGCTGAATGTAAAGGTATAGACTGGACGCTCTTTTAAACTTATCTAAACGCGAAAATATCTTTAGAGAGGCATATAAAGAAACTAAAAAGGAGTATGATTGTTTGTTGCAAGCATGCAGTGAGGTCCAAGAATTATGAAAGACGTTTGGAGCTATCTGATAACAAAAATAAACGCATGTGGAACATTTGTAGAGACATTACAGGACAAGCGTGGAAGAAATCTGAAGTTGGTTTTAAGGGTGACCTTACTTATTTACTGTCGAAAGTTTTCGATTTATTGAGAGATCTGCCAAATGTGCCTTCACCTTGTAACATATTGGGTAATGCTCAGTCCATGCACCGTTCTCCCCACATAACATATGTCAAATGTCAGATAAACTTAAAAATAAGCACAGTTCTGGTATAGATGAAGTACCAACCAGCATTGTAAAGACCTCCATTCCTTATGTTAAGAAAGTCGTTCGCTATTTGATAATAACTCTTTCAAAACAGGACAATATCCAAAGCAGCTCAAGATTGCTTTAATTCAGCCGCTTTTAAAAAAGGGCAACCATGAGTTAATGGAAAATTACAGGCATATCAGTATTTTACCAGCATTTTCAAAATTATATGAATTAGCTATGTGTAATCAATTCAAAATTCAAAATTCAAAACTTCTTTATTTCAGATAATGTATAATACATGAAATGAAATGACGTCAAATAGACAAACAAAAAAAAAATGGAACAAGAGCACGGTCTACTCGTTTCTAATGGCCAATGCTAAACCCTTCTTACACTGTCATAATATTCGTACAAACTATACGCTTCTATTTCTATTAAAAAGTTTTTTACCTCCCGCTTAAACTTTTTTTGGGAATTTATCATCAACTTAAATTTATGTGGTAGCAAGTTATACAATTTTAAACACATGTAGTGTGAACATTTTTCTGTTTGCGCCAGTCTGTAAATAGGATAATTTACATTTAAAATTTGGGAAGAACGCACTGGTACTAAATTAAAATGGTCTTTGTTTCTGGAGAAAAACATCAAACACTCGTAAATATATATACCACAAACAGTCATGATACCCAAGTTCTTAAACTCCCCTCTGCAGCTAGCCAAGTAGTTCATGTTCTTTATTGACCTTAGGACCCTTTTTTGAACCGCAAACAAACTTTGAGCGCTACTCATTGCTCCAAAAAAAATTATTCCATATTTGATTACTGATTCAAAATTTGCTGAATATATTATTTTGACGGTTTTTTGATTCATATACTTGCCGATGAGCCGTATGCAATAGCAAATAGAATTTGCCCTCCTAGTTAGCTTATTGATATGAAATCCCCAGTCCAGATGTTCGTCAATATGAGGACCTAAGAATTTAGCTTCACTGGACAAGGGTTTCTCTATATCTGCTATTGTGAGGTACGATGGTTTTTTGATTGTGGAATTTTTTGTGGTGAATAGTACATAGTTGGTTTTTTACTTATTTATCATTAATCGATTTTGAGCAAACCAATTACATACTGATTTTAACAATTCATCTGCTTCAGTCGTCAGATAAATAATGTTTTTATTTCCAACAATCAAATTTGTGTCATCTGCATATGTAATTAGGGTTTTGTTGGCCGCCTTTATTAGCTGCGACAGATCATTGACAAATAATATGAAAAGCAAAGGGCCAAGTATACTACCTTGTGCAATGCCAATATCATTAGGTAACATTCGAGATTTTCCGGTTTTTCCGGCTATTGTAACGCTCACAATTGGCTTACGATCGTACAGATATGAAACGAGCCATTTTTTTACATTTCCCCTAATCCCATGATTCTCCAACTTACGAACAAGTAGTTCCCTATCCAAACAATCATAAGCTTTTGACAAATCCAACATGATCCCAAGTGCCATCTCCCCACTCTCCAGGTGCTCCATTACATTACCGACGAATTCAAATATAGCCATTTGAGTCGATTTTCCTTTAATGAATCGATGCTGACACTTATCAATGATGTTACATTGATTTATAAACTTAATTAGTCTAGTATTCTTGGCGTATTCAAAAAATTTGGAAAAACTTGGGAGTAAACTTATTGGTCTATAATTTTTTACGCAACCTGGGCCATCCTTATTATACAGGGGCTTAATAAGTGCTACTTTCAGTGACTCAGGAAAAATACCGTATCGGAATGAATTATTTATTAAATATGCTAAGATAAACTGGATCTCTGGCGCTACTAACTTTACAATACTTATCGGGATTTCATCTACCCCACAGCTACTTTTATTTTTAATTTTTGTTGCTATTTCACATATTTCGATAGGCGTTACTGGGGGTAAAAACATAGAACTAGTATTTTCATTGATTATACACTCAAAAGGAAACACTGCCAATCTGTCCAGTAATTCCGGGATTTCCGAGGTTAAATACTCATTGTATTCGTTGGCGACCTCTACCGAGTCTCCCTCTATCTTTACCTCAGAGTCACATTTACTTTTTCCTACTATCTACCGACAAATTGCCCATATACACTTCGATTTGTCGTCAGCACGTTGTATGCGGTCTTGGTATGCTGACGCTTTTACTGATTTTAATAACTGATCATATACTTTCTTTTGTTTTTTATAGTCTTTTTTATATAGAGGGTTGTGTCTGGATAAAGCAAGTAAAATATCTAATCTACTTTTACATTCTCTTACCTCCGCGTTATCGTATTTAAGCGCCTTGTGTTGTTTTTTGTCTGAAGTAATTTTAAAGGGAAACTTTGGTTGTACAAAGCTATAAAGGTATTCATAAAATGGGCCCACTGCTTATTGACGTTGTTTTTATCAATATCAAAAATTACTACCCAATCTTGAATTGATCCGATAGGATGCGCTTGTAGCTTGCAGAGGGGGGAGGTTCGTGATATTTTACAGTAAACATAACTTTTTGAGCTGGATGATCCGATGCGAAATTTTCAAATACGATGGGCTCAAGGTAATCAAAATTTGTAAAAATATTATCAATACAGCTGCCACCATTGCTTGTTAGCCTGGTATTTTCAAAAATAGTGGGTACCAGATTAAACGAATTCATTATAGAGAGAAATTCATTTTTTGAGGTGTGGTCTGTTAGCAGGTCGATGTTGAAATCTCCCACTACAAACAGAAGCCTATTTTCAACAAAGACACCCAACAGTAACTGTTCACACTTGGAAAGAAAAGTTGCCATGTCCCCGCCAGGAGGTCTATAAATACATGCGACAGTGACATCGGTCTTGCCAACATTGCATTCTGCTACCGCCACCTCGAAAGTACCACTTATTGACAGTTTATTTAGTTTAGGTCGTGACTTATATCTGTTTCCCTGCGTCACATAAATTGCAGCTCCTCCGTGTTTTCCTTCTGCGCGGCAGAACATAGATACCACTTTAAACTCGTCAATCGTTATACACTTCATCTGTTCTTCTGACTTCCAGTGTTCGGTGATACAGAGAATTTTACAGTCTTTGTGAGCCTGCATCATATTCTCAATTTGATCGACGGCATTTTCAATTAACTGCACATTCTGGTGGATGATGCTGCGTGTTAGTCTGGGTAACGATTTTGTTATGGATGGGGTAAAAAATAATTTTCTTTTCGCTGTGAGTAATTGATTTGATTTTTGTAAAATCCTAGCCTTCTTTTATAGACTGGACAATTTATATCCCTTGCAGAGTGTTTCCTTGGGTCAAGTTTCAGCTTTGAGCAGTTGAGACATTCCAATACTTCCACAATACAGTCTCTTCCAAAATGTTCCCCTCCACATTTGTGGCAGCATTGTTTGTCATTGCAATATTTTGCGACGTGACCAAAACCACAGCACTTAAAACATATAGCCATATTGAAATGTTCCTGGACATGCACTTTCACCAGATCGAAGATGACTTGTTGTTTTTTGAGAAACCATTTGGCTACATCAGGAGTTGACTGAAGAATCCAATTTTCCTTGAATGCATTTCTGTACTGCCTTCTTGCAATTATACAAATTTTACCAGCAACGCTGTAGCCTAGTTCTCCCTCAATATCGTTATTTAGTCTCACCAATTCATGCAAGAATTCCTCATTAGTAGTTTCTTGTACTGCCGACTTTTCTATACCCGTGATCATAAACGGTCGTCGTTTGACGTTCGCGGACTTGAACGTTTTCCATATTTTTTAAAGCTTATCTTAATTTCTTTTGTTGTTCTTCCGTGTGGCTTTCCAGTATCAGCCCTCCAGATTTTAAGGATCGTATATTTATTAGGCCGTTGTCGGTTTCCTTTGTTGAAAATCCTTGTTTTATTTGTTTTAACGTTTCCTTCGGATCCGTGATATTGTCAATGTTGACGACAGTTTCTAGTTTGTGTATTAATTTCGGAGTGGTCCATTCTGCCCCTTTGGTATCATCGTTCTCAATTATTTTTTTCTGCGATATTTCTGCATATGTTTTCTTTATATCAGAAACAGGATTTATGATTTCCCTATTACTGATGTGACTATCCGCAAAATCCTTTACCTGTGGTTGTCTACCTACTTCTATGTCTTGTTCAACATCGATTCCGTCAAGCCTCCCAGACTGCTGTTTGTTGGTTGAAAGTGCAGATCTGCTTGGTCGTTTTCACTTTGGTGAATGTTTTTCCCTAACTCATTATTGTGCTTTTTTGAGGCTGTTTCCAACACCGGGCTAGACTCACTTCTCTGTCGCTTCTGAGACTTTTGATTTCGATCTTCCATTTCGGACATACCCATTCCTGGTGGTGTTGTACATACAGAAGTTCTAGGTTTAAAAACATCCTCTATCGGGCTTTCTGCAGCAATGTCTTTGTCTAATGCCATAACGTTATTGCCTGCACTGCAAAAACTCCCTCGAGGATCACCGGCTCGCTGTTCATTTATGTAGGTATGCTGCTGTTTATGTTTATCAGTGAGAACTCCGAGTTTTTGTCCTGCTTGAGATATTAAATTTTCTGTATGTTGAAAATCACACGTACCCACTGAGCGACTTCTCAATGCTTTTTTTGTTTTCCTCGAGTTGTTGCCTAAGTTTTTTTCTGCATCCTCCGATTCATCGCCCATAACGGCCTCACTATACACTTTTCCACTAATTTATTCACTCTCGTTTCACAGAAAACGCGATATCTACACGGAGCAAACACGGAATATTGACCAGCTTTGAACCGCGAAATAGTATTGCTGAACTTTCTCAGAAAATGCAACATGCTAAATCATATTCACCATGGATATGTATCTAGAAGATCCACACAGACAGCCATTTATGAATTCACTACTACACTTATCTTGATCTGTGATCATGACAAGGGATATTGGAATTGCTCAGGGAAGTATTGCTGGACCAATTTTGTTTCTTATCTTTCTGAATGATTTAACATCAATTATAACTGGAAGTAAGGAGAACATAGAGTGTTATGCGGATGATACCAACCTAATGGTATGTGAGAGAACCTTGGCTGGCTTGGAGGATAGAGAAAGGAGGATTTCTTGTAGAGAGCAAAGAACTGGTTTGATAACAACAAACTGTTTTGAAAACAAATTTTGAATAAAAACAAAACAAGTATAATGCTGTTCAGAAGCATGCAAGCTAGAGTTGTCAAGCTAGAGACGGTGCTTTTGAGGGAATCCACCACTCAGATTGCGGACAAAACCAAATTTCTGGGCGTATATTTGGATGAATATTTGGACTGGTCATTTCACATTAACTCGGTTTTAGGAAAACCAAGGTCCAAGCACGACGCACGTTTATACGTCGCAACTATATATGTTTTAGGAAAACTTAACCCAGTATGCTACGGAATGAGAGTACTAATCAATTACATAAGTGAGAAAAGTTTGCGATATTTATTATGCTAACTTTGAATCCATTATGAAATATGGAATTATTTTTTGGGGGTCCGTCAAACTAAATAAAAAGGTATTTTTAGTTTGGAAGAGAGTTGTACGGATGATCTGTAACATGAGATTTATTGAGAACTGTAGGGGAGTGTTTAAGAGAAAAAGATTGTTTACTTTTTACGGACTATGTATTTATGAATATTTATTTTTTTTTCAAAAACCGAAGTAAATTTGGTTTACAGGTTACACATTTGTATAACACTAGAACACAAAATGTCACTTATCCAATACATGGCTAGTTTTGACAGAGAGAAGCCCATCATATATGTGTCTCAAACTATTTAATCATTTACCATTTACCAGATAACATCAAACGCTTGAATATACAAAATATAATGTGTGGTTAACGTCCTTGTTGCCAATGAATAGGAACAGGTTTACGGGTATAGGACAGAGTAAAACCAGCTCTCGTTAAAAAATTGCCGACGTTTCGATTGTATATTACAATCTTCTTCAGGGCTTTTTTTATGTTGAGAATATACTTGTGTCAATAGAGTTTAGTGCACCAGTACACATAATGGAGGAATTGGAATGGACCAAAATAGGCACTGCCGTCTCGAAATAATTGTAAGCGGCGTCTTTCTTGAAAGAATGCTCGACCAGAAGAAGATTGTAATATACAATCGAAACGTCGGCAATTTTTTAACGAGAGCTGGTTTTATTCAGACCTATACCCGTAAACCTGTTCCTATTCATACAAAATATATGCATGCATTATACATATATATACACACATATGCATTTAAAGTGCAGATAAAACAATTACTGATTGATCTTGAGCAATATTGGATGGATGACTTTTTCAATATGAATACTTAAGATGTCTGTGTTGGTCATGTCCCTTTATATAGGCATTATATTGTTGCGAACTCAGGGTTCAATAATTCCAGTGTAGCGATTTAACACAAAAACACTATTTATTTATCCGCAGGGTACACAGGTACAAGTCGACTACTAAATAACTTACTATTTAACACTTTATAGCCTTCAATTATCGTTTCGTATTTTAGCTTACTTATAGCTCGATTAAAATAATACTACCACCACGGCGGCGCTTATTCGCCTTTTATACACTATCCTAAAAATACAGAAAAGCCTAGAATATTTTAGAAGAAAAATAATTAATACCAGACACATAAAAAAAAGGTGGTAAACAACTACGTTCTAAATAAACGGAGCAATAAATCACTCGAGACAGTCGCTGAAGCGCCCGAACCTTTCCGAGACGCGAGACGGAAAACTTCTAGCTCCTATGTCGCGAAGCGTATCGGTCACCGTAACATTGCCCTCCTCCTAAGGCTGTTTGTCCCGAACAGATAGAGTTCCATGGTATCGTGCAAAATCGGTCCAGATAAACAACCTTCATCTTTGACCTGGGGGTCCGCTGGATCCTATACACCACGTCATTAATCTTCTTTATAATTGTATAAGGTCCTTCCCAATTTTGGCTAAGTTTGGGCGACTTCCCCACCTTTCGCCGCGGACTGTGCAGCCACACCAAATCACCATCCTGGAAGCCGCGGGAGTTAGCCAGTAGGTCATATCTTGCTTTGGCTCGATCACTGCAGATCCGCAGTTTATTCCTGACTTGCTCATGAACATTGTTGAGCCTCTCCTTGAGCTCCTCCACAAAATTCTCAGAGTTGAGCAAGTCTTTTTCTGGTGTTCCATACATCAAATCTGCAGAAAGCCTCATTTCCCTTCCGAACATCACTTTCGCCGGAGTATAACCAGTGGCTTCATGCGTAGAGCCTCGATATGCCATCAACATGAGAGGTAGATGTATGTCCCAATCTCGCTGATGATCTGCCACCATTTTAGACAGGTAGATACCATTTTAGATACCATTTTAGATAGATAGATGGTTCGATTAAATCTCTCCACCATCCCATCCGACTGTGGATGTAAAGGAGTTGTCCTGGTCTTGCGAATTCCGAGAAGTTCCATGACCTTCTGGAAAACAGCCGATTCAAAATTTCGGCTCTGATCAGAATAAAGTTCGAAGGGGACTCCAAATCTGCAGAACATTTCATTTACTTGCACCTTTGCCACAGTCGTTGCCTCCTGATTAGGTAGGGCGTACGCTTCAGACCATTTAGTGAAATAATCCATGGCGACCAAGATGTATTTGTTGCCTGATTCAGTCTGAGGAAATGGTCCCGCAACATCAATTGCTATCCTCTCAAATGGAGCACCTACAGTGTACTGCACCATTTGGCCCCGTGATGTTGTTTGAGCTCCTTTTGTGGCACAACAAACTGCACACTTGCGGCATCAAGATTCGACGTCTTCATGATATTCACCCAGTAGAACCGCTCTATAATTTTGGCCAAGGTTTTATTGACCCCAAAATGACCTCCACTGGTTCCGTCGTACATTTCCTGTAATACATCCGATGTTCTGCTACTAGGAACAACCAACTGACTAACTACGGTCTTGCCACCCGGACTCTCCCACGCTCTCTTCAATAATCCATTTTCTATTCTAAGAGAGTGCCACTGGGCCCATAGCGCCTTCAGGTTTGGACTTTTACCAGCAATTTCTTGCCACTCTGGTCTCTTATCATCAGTCTTTGCCAAGAGTATGGGTCCAATATCTGGATCATTCAATTGTTCTTTTCAAAACGTCTGTGCGGTGCAGCTATCGTTTATTTCCACCGACGTTCTTCTTACAGAAGGAAGTCCCTCACGCTGCTCAGTTCTTCGACGATGCTGACTATCTTCTTTACATGGCCGTCTGGACAATGCATCGGCATTTTCGTGAGACCTTCCTGGTCGATGTTCAATTTGGATCTTCTGTTCCTTAATGCGTCCGCCCTCTGTAAGACTTTTGTCACCTAAATTATTGACTTGACTTGATTGATTGACTTGACTGATCCTGGGGGTCTTAACCAGGGCCGTTTATCTCTTATGAGAGCCACGAGTACAATAGCTTTGTTAGTCCATGACTCCAGTCGCGAGATGGCGGCTCAAGCGAATTTCCGCCACGGCGCTCTACGAATTGGCACTAATTTTAAATTTGAAGCGTCCTTGTCAGATTTGACGAATTTCGAGATAATTCATATTTTCGGTTTATTGCTTGCTTTCTCTTAATCAAAATGTTTCCTGTTGTGCACCAAACTACAAAACCAGTAAAAAAGCAACATACAATATTCAGTTGCATAAATTTCCAAGAGAAGAAGGGGTAAGTAAATCTGAAAATACATTGTCGTACCTATTGGGGTAGGTAATATATATAATATTGAGCAAGGATTTGGGTTTTAGTTTTCTAAAATATTCGCAGAAGTCGCATATTATACCAACAATAAGCTGTTTGATCGGTTGACTGCTTTAACATTTGGCATAGGAAAGTATTTTATATTGGACATTTTAAGGTCGATCTCACGGTCCACCTTATCTTCACTTTAAGGCAAAGATATGCAAATGATTCTAAATCGTTAAGAAGTCAGCCAATCAACAAATTTAAAAAGCTATTTATTTTGCATTCAATAAAAAAATTAGATGGTGAGCAGCCTATTTCGGCTAACTATAGGTAGGTACCTAGTGCCGACTGGCATATATCGATATGCGCTCTGTGCGGGTCTCTAATTTGATAATAGCAATGTAATGGAAGATATAAATCAAGTAAAATATTATTTTAACTCTGTAAGTCTGTATGGATAGAGAAAGCCAGACCAGGTTGGAAAAAGATGGCAATCGAACGGATCCAAAATGCATAATAGGGTATCTACTTTGCATTTCTCAGCGGACTGTAAGTACATCGGCAGCAGAAACAAGTCTCTAATTGGGAAACAGGCTGTTCCCAGTTTGTTTTCACTATCAGGGTCCAGCAACATGACAAGTAAGTATACCTATAATATATATAATAATATATGAAATAGGTAACTCATTTTATTCATTGGTGCTAAAAGTAGTGTATGATGAGCTCATAATATTCTATTTACTAGGAGATATAAGTATCTTTTTGTCTAATTTTCTTGCGGTAAATGATTGGAATTCGTTTTTAAATAATTGAATCTAGTACTCAAATTAAACGTTTTAGTTAGAGCTTTAGTGTTAGTAAAAGGATAATCACATCAGAAACATAGTTAGTAAAAGGAAAATCATTCCAATTTGTGTATGACTGGTTCTCTAATTCATTTTAGATTAGCAACAGACAACGGATCGACGATATGTCTCTTGTCTTTGTCATTGGTAAAGCTAAAAGCTAGGTTAATGTTAGGAATTATTAAGGACGGCGAGTTGGGTGGATACATTTGTTGAGCAAACCAAGAACCAAGCTTGAAATGTGATTGTACTCTACAAATGGGATATCGTGGAATTGGCGAAAAAAAAATTCGGATTGGCGGCTCTTAAAAGAACCATTTAATTACATACTACAAAGAAAGTGAATAACCACCCATGTGTTTAACATCAAACACAGAGGTAAACAAGAACAATAAACAAATAAATAAAATACCAGACTAGATGTCGCACATCAGAGAAATTGTTCAAAATGACCACCTTCTGCAGAGGTACAATATGCAAGCCTCTGTTCAAAATTGCGACATGTATTGTCCAACATCACCACCGTGACTTGACCACAAATTTCTTGAATGGCAAGCTTCAACTCTTGACGTGGTGCCACAATTTTAATGGTACGGATTTTGTTTATTACCAGCATTTAACTTTTATCATTTGTTATCAATTTATAGGTAATACCGTGCAACCCTCCATAGAAAACCCAAGAGTCACCATTCCACCAGCGCCGACCATTGATTCCACCTTGCAATTACCCTTCAACCCATCATCCATTACATAAACCTCCCTGAAAATGATCCCATCCCCATCGAAAAAAACAAAATGTAATATCCGTTCAAAAACATGCAGTGAGTAAAATTTTCCAGGTTTTATCAATTAGAATATTATGGCCAGATAGTTTTATTGTTAGTACCTACTTACATGATTTTTAGCTCTGAGTTACCAGAATGTTAAGGGTTCGAATTTTGTTTAACAAGATTTAATTTATGTCGTTTTTAATTCATTTAGGTAATACCGAACAAGACAGGGCAAAAAAAACAATAATTACTGTACCACCCGATCGGTCCAATGACAGCACTTTCAAATTACGCTCCACCTCATCATCCATTACCTCATCCTCTAATCCTAAACAATCCAACCGAAAAAAAATTAGATGTAGTGCCCCTTCAAAAATTTTCAGTGAGTAAAATTTTTCATGTTTTATCAATTAGCATATTATGTTGCCTCACCGGAGATCCTTCTCGTATCGGTCCGTGAATGGTATCACATGCAAACACAAACCTCTACTTCTACTCTTATGCCGTTCCTTACTAAAATGATTAGACAAATTTCAAAAAAGTTTGTTGAAATAATAGTATAGATTGTCTAAATAAATAGCCATAGTAGATGATTCAGTAAGGTGATACCATTTGGTTTTGAATTATAAGACATCATTTTAGATAGTAATCCAGTTATTAGTTTATTTATAACTTGCTTTTTTTAGACCTGAAACGTCGCATAAATCTCCTTCGGTACACAGGAACCAAAAGTGTTAAGCACCTGTGCCCAAAAGCAAGGACCTATTATAAGGTAGCTGCGGATCTTCGAGCAACGGCCAGGAAATTCCAGTAAGCAGAGACCAAACGAGAAAAAGGTACCATGACGAAGAGACATAACATATTTTACTTAACAATAGATTATTGGTAATTCTCATTTGATAAATCTGTTATTTCACCCAAGGACTCTAATGTCGTTCACTGCCTAATATTCCTCAACCCTAATAATATATGTCTATAATTATGCTCGAAAAGCTATAGATTTCAAAGTAATATTGATTCGATCCTGTATAGTTCGAAAGTTTTGTTTGTTCTAAGCTTGTGTCCAATGGTTTGTTTGTTAATAATAATCATGTACTTTAAAAGAGCGAAACATATATTTATTTAGTTTGATTTGTCATGAGTACTACTTTTTTTATTACTTTAATAACAAACAAGCACTATAAATTATCATGTGGTACTCACACCTCCTGGTAATTTTTTGTAATAATAGTAATTGTGGCTTAATAAGGTTTTGAAACCAAATTTAATGTGTATGCCGGATTTAAAAATGCCGCCAATTAATAGTTCATGACTCCAGTCGTTGAGAGTCGCTAGTGCGCTTCGATCCGAACCAGTGTCATTCCTGTTGCCTATCTACAACACTCTCTTATCTATGGTCTTAACGGGCTCGGTCAATTGCCCCTTTACATTGACCGGAATTGGTTTTTCCTGGAATCTAGAGCGTTCTTGGTTGCCGCTAGGTCTTCTAAGCAACGGTGACAGACTTCTTGCCCTATTACGGCAGTTACTCTTGACGTGACCCAGTTTACCGCAGTTAAAACATTTTATGCCCCGATTGCCTTTTGATCGACGAGTTCTTCCCAACAGGGCTTGCATATTGACTGCGATATCCTTCAACGCTTTATGTAAGTCTAAGTCCGCCTCAAATTCTTGTAAGGATTCACGTGACTTTCGTAGGATTCACCGACAAATCGTAGTTGCAGAGAGTGTACCAAAACTGCATAGTTACTTTGATCAGCTGCCGACAGAGATTGGAGTAACTCAGCCACTTTTCCACGAAGTGCTACCACTAATGATGTAGATTTCTGGGGATCGGACCAGCCATTAGCTTTTGCAGCTGCCTCAAATTGGGTTTTATAAATTTCCCAGGCCGTACTACCGTCATAATCGGGAGGCTTAATTTTAGCGTTAGCTGTGCTAAAACTCTCTGTAGACACGTTGTCGTCCTCAAGTTGTTCCCGGAATTTCTTTTCTAGCTCGAGAACCCTCTGGTTGACAGCTTCGAGTCCTTCGTTAACGCCGTTAATGGATTCGTGAACGCCGTTAACGGATTGCAATCAATATTCTTTCTTCCAATTGTTGCTCCCTAGCTGCGAGATGGTTCATTAATTCTTCTTTGAATTGTTGATGACGTCGCTCCTGTACTTGATCACGTTTTTCCTGCTCTTCCTTCTGTTGATGATAACGTCGCTCCTGTACTTGATCACGTCTTTCTTGTTCCTCTTTTTGTTCCTAATAACGTTTTTCCTGCTCCTCTTTTTGTTCGTTATAACGTTTTTCCTGCTCCTACCTCTGTTGTTGCATAAGGGAGAGCAGGGCGGCAAGTTGATCCTCCATCGCTTGATGCTGGCTTTTAGTCACTGGCATAAACACGTAATGTCCGGCAATGAAGCACTCACTTACAGTTCAATAATATTAGTCCTCAAATTTCCACTGGAATCGCACTTCTGACACGTATTGTTGCGAACTCAGGGTTCAATAATTCCAGTGTAAACCACCTGATACATTTTAATGAATTTTTGTGTGATTACTGACACTAACCATTCTTTTCTCTAGAGAATAAAGTATTCTCACTTAATTTTTTACTTCTAGTTAGATGCCTGCAGTTCATTTACTTCTTCAATGTTCTTTCACCTATTTTTTAAGGCGGCTGTCTAACTTGCTCGTTTTATTAACATTTTGATAAGTTGGCCATGTCAAAACAATGTTGCATGGGTGCCATTATTACAGGAATAGCTGCCATATGGCTGTCAGAGTTGACGTTTTTTTAAATTGTCGAAATGCCCTCATTAATGGCCGATCGCACCAAGCAATTTTTAAGTATACTTAGTTAAGACTTCCATTATTACCCTGATTTACCCTTAACTTTAAGTTTCCTGAAAATTTACTTGGTGAAAATGGCCATAAGTCACAAGATCAATCGATACAATTTGATGATTTCTTTTGTCTTTACTTATGATTTTTTTTTCACCCTGTATTACAGGAGGATTTGGACAATTTAAAAAAGCGTCAACTGTGACAGCCTGTCACAAAACATCCCCGGATAGAACGGAAAGTGAAATGTTACACCTTGGCGATATCTCACAGCGCCATCTGTTAAAAGGAAGGCATAGTTTTAGGAATCCTGGCGCATTCACCATTTTTAATTCCGTTTTTTGGAAGGCACCAGTATACAGGGTGTTTCAGAAGAAAATGCATGTTATGCAATATGTTATTCTACATTTCATTCTAAGCAAAAATGTTCCTTTATACACTTTTATCGGCAGAAGCATTATGTAGGATATACTCTAATTATATCCCAAGTTTATAGGAACATTTTTGCTTAAAAATATATATAGAATAAGATATTAAAGCACATGTCTTCTTCCTGAAGCAACCTGCTGGTCTATGTAATAGATTATGGTATTGTATTTACAGAGAGACGTTTTTGATGTGAATAGTCTTAAACAATTTATATTTAACATCCTACCTACGATTAATAGTATTAATAGTTTACGGACTATTTAGTACTTATATGTTGTGATTGAAGTTAGCAGGATTAAGATAAAAGTTACAGAGACATTCTTTTATCTGCTGTGAGTTCGAGTCTCAATACTGGATTCAGGTTATAGTATTTATTTGCTTAATCTTAACTTAAAATTGCTATACGAATAAGTACTTGGTAATTAAATTTTATTTTTTAAAACATACTTGAAAATAACAAAATTATGTGGTATTCTATTTTTTACAAAAACTACGAAGTGTCTAACATATTATGAACTTATGTGGTCGAAACTTAAGCGTAGAGGAAGGGCGACAAATATGGAATATTTTTTTTTAAACGGCAAAATTATCAAAATATTTTAATTGTTTCAATACAAACAAAATACAAATGATGAATAAATACGTATTGTTACGATTCGCAGCAACGCCGCATGGGAGGCGGGGCAACGCATGGGAGCGTGTTGGTTGGTGGAGCTTCGCGACCTATCCGCGCTGCGTCATGGTTGACACGAGTGATTTATTGCTCGGCTGGTTTAATCTAGAAGGCAGTTGTTTACAACCGTTTTTTTTATGTGAGATTATTCAAGAATTCTTATAAAGAACTTTCTGGGTTTTTCTGTAATTTTAGGATTGTATATAAAGGCGCATAGAGCGGCGGTTAAAGATAGTCTTATTTTAAGCGAGCTATAAGTAAGTTAAAGTACGAAACGATATTAGAAGGCTATAAAGTGTTAAAGTAGCGAGTTATTTAGTAGTTGTGTGTATTTGTGGAATAAATAAATAGTGTTTTCGTGTTAAATCGTTACACTGGAATTATCGAACCCCGAGTTCGCAACAGTATATTTGAACAAGTTAGACTTGGATTTGCAAAAATCAAAACGTTTTAGAAGTTATAGTAATAATAGTAAAAAAATTAAAATTCCTCTTTTTGCAAATAGGGGCATAAATATGGAATACAAGAAAAAAATTAAAATGTATGTAAACTACTAAAAACTCAGCCTATTGGCAGAAATCGCAAATATAGATGCCAGATACATATGACATACATTCGGAATGACACCATGAGTCACAGGATTTACACTGTATCCACAGCTTTTCACTTTTTTGCTTTCTAAAAACTTCCCATCACAAAACAGGCCCTCCAGATTTTTTTCATCCTGCGGGGTTTTATCATCATTTTGCCCAGTTTACAATGAATTATCTGAATCATCATCTGCCACAAAACCTTCTTCAGAAAAGCTACTTGGTTCGTTTAAACCGTATCCTTTTTTCTTTGACTTGTTCTTAGCTCGAGTCTGTAGGATGGTCCCTGACATGCTGGGAGACGCTAGATCAGTCAAAGCTGTTTTACCCTGGCACAGACCCTGGTCAATTTTTCTTTTTACTTGAAGTTTAGATGTAGTTAGTACTGAAAGCGTTATGGATGGTTCTAGTTCAGCTTTGCAAGGTGATGCAGTTATCACGACAGATTTCCCCGCTTTCCTTCCTCGATTGCTGCTTTTTTTTCGGATGGATGGAACTGGCGAAGGAGTTACCAATGCTATTGGTGGCGTAGGATTATCAGGTGGTTGAGGTGCTGGAAAAGGGGCAACGACATTTCCTTCCTCGATAGTTTCAGAGGCAAGAAAGTCAGATTCTCGGAAAATGTTTGGATTAATCGGAAAAACTCTGGTGGCTAGAAAACCATTAACAGCAATTTCACCACGCTGATGATTTAAATTATGTCATATGCAGATATTGGACGGGCATTTTGCTGCACCCACGTTCATATCTCCTCACTGTAATGCGCTTTAAATGGTCCCATGAAAGACTTGTCGAGGGGCTGTAGCTTATGTGTGGAGTGTGGTGGTAAACACGCAATGGTAACGTGATTATCTCTAGCCATGTTGATGATATCAATATTGCGAGTGTGTGAATGGTGACCGTCCAATATAAGCAAAACTGAAGATTCTAGTGTAGGCTTTACTGTCGCTATAAAATGCTCAAACCATTTTGTGAACATATTATTTTGTATCCATCCTGATGGATGACACTCAAACTTCGTCCCAGGACGAGCGCACTTTGAAATCTGCAGACTTAAGTTTTTTCTGGGGAATATAACTAATGGTGGAACAAAATGTCCTCCTGCGCTCATACAAAATACTGTGGTAATCAGTGACCCTCATTCAGCGGAAGTAATGCTACCAATTTGTCGCTAGCCTTTATGTGCAACAATTTGTGGAATCTTTGATGGAACTATAGATAGACCGCTCTCGTCAACGTTAAAAACGCGGTCTGCTGAATAGTTATGTTTTTCAAATTCATCTGTTAACATTTTAATAAAAATTACTGCACGTTTTCTATGGAAAAGCCCTTTGCTCTAGGAAAAGATGTTCCGGTTGGTCTTCTGAACGATAGTTTATTCGAGTGACGTTTCATAAATATTATTACGATTTGCAGCAACGCCGCATGGAAGGCGGGGCAACGCGTGTGTGTTGTTGGTGGGGCTTCGCGACCTATCCGCGCTGCGTCATGGCTGACGCGAGTGATTTATTGCTCGGTTTAATCTAGAAGGCAGTTGTTTACAACCTTTTTTTTATGTGAGATTATTCAAGAATTCTTATAAAGAACTTTATAGGTTTTTCTGTAATTTTAGGATTGTATATAAGAAGCGCATAGAGCGCGCGGAGTAAGTAGTCTTATTTTAAGCGAGCTATAAGTAAGCTAAAGTTTCGAAGCGATAATAGAAGGCTATAAAGTGTTAAGTAGTGAGTTATTTAGTAGACGAGTGTATTTGTGGAATAAATAAATACTGTTTTCGTGTTAAATCGTTGCACTGGAATTATCGAACCCTAGTTCGCAACAATATCCTAAGCCACCCTTTTCCAGCTGTTTCTTTACCAGAGGGATTTGGCAGATTATTTCTGACAGCAAGTTGATATGCCATATTCCTAATGTCGTGTCTGGTTAATCCAAAATATTTACTTTCCATATGAAGCAAATATCTTATAAGTTCTTCTTCCAATTCTTTTGTTAACATTGTTGGTCGACCTAGTAGACAAACATATGGAAATAGCAAGGGCTACAATACTTTTATGGCGCCGCAACACAAACAATGGTCCTTGGCGAGGCAACAAATCATACTAGGGATGGGCCGGCGGAAAATAAATATCTAACGGGTACAGCTTGACACTTTTGGTGCTTAATCAATAGAGGTCGCTTGCTAGTTTTTCTAATTTTGAACTATTCCATATTACCGACCTATTCCATATGTGGCGCCCTTCCTCTAGTAACTCTATACTCTATGTATATTAAAAAAACTATTGAAAATTAGAGCGTACAACTGCAAAATAAATAATGAAAAAGCACTATGCATCCCTGTTTAAACTTAAAAAATAAAAAATGTTTCCACATATTTTAAACTTGCTGTCACGTATAAAGCAAAAAATACGTATTTTTTTTACTGGTTTTACCTGGTAGAAATCATGTACCAGTTCCAATTTTCGGTTATAAGCTTATTTCAAGTTATACTTTTTAAACGAAAAGCATAAAGATAAAAACATAGAAAAGTAATAATACTTTTTACTACTTTACACTTTTCAGAAAAGTAATAATACGTTTTACTAATAATAGTAAAACCTACAAAAATCACTCAAAAAGAAGAGAAAATATTCTAATTTTTTTTTTTTTTTGTTCATTTATGATTCATATCATAATGGCACCAAGGTTTCTTAATACCTAAAGTTAATAGGTTATAAAATTATAATTTTATGTGTTTTTAGAGGACTTCTGTCAAACAGAGGTTGATTTTGAAATCAATAGTCCTGCAAAAATATAGATAATTCTTACAATGTAGGTATCTAAATATATACAGGTATGTATATATACAGTATATCTTGCAAGTCACACCACAAGTTTAGAAAGGTCGTATTTCAATCTTTAGACACAAGTTTAGTGTATACAAGACAGCATATCAAAACAAGGAAAAGAGATAAATTCAAATATGGGTTTTTTCACAAATATTGTTACACTTAGTAGGTGGTATTTGATTAAATGGACAGAAAATCATCTACTCTGTCACCTCCTAAAATTATTGTAACAACTGGCAAGACTTACGTAATATGTTACTATAATTATTAGTACACTAGTAAATTATAATAATTAAATTTCTTATGTTTGAATATTGTGCAATAATGCATAATAACTCATTTATAAGTATTTTGACTCACTTTATGGAGTATTATACCTGTTAATGTTTGAGTATCTGGAATAAATCTTCTTTGATGGATTGCATTGCCAGAGAAAGAAGGCGAGCTAAGTTGATTGCGTGCTTAGGGTTCTTCAGATGCATTTCCATGATTTTCTAGAATCTCTTTGTTTGATGATGCATAAATCCATATTTTTCAAATGTACCATCAACGTTCTTGAGAGTTTTAATTTCTTTGATAATCTCTGCAAATGTTGTTGATGTAAATAGGTATTTTTTTTGCAGAAATAACATGTGAACATTAGGAAACAATACTTTCTACCATACATGTGCAATTGTATAATAGATAGTATAAAATATCAATTTCTAATATTTTTAATAAAATTAACTCTTTACCCAAATATTTTATGCTTTCCGTATCGTGTTCAACATGGTAATCTGGCTCATATATACCGTTTCTTATTTTGAATGCCATATTAACAAGAGAATATTAGCTAGTATATAAACTAGAATGATGATGGGCTCAATATTCAAACTAAAATCACCTTATTTTCAATTTTTTGTGAGATACTGTATGTACAAACACATTTAAAACGAGAAAATCCCATAAAATATATTTTACAAAGGTATTCCTTATAAATCTGACAAATCTTACCTTGGGGTATACATAAAACAGGAAAAGCGCCTGGAGTAAGATTTCTACCATTCTCAAGTAACCACATATTTGCAATAATTAACTCTTTTGAACTAAATGATACACTCAATAAGTAGCAAGTCGGAATCATTGAAATTAAACGAAATTTGTGCCAAAATTTGAGTACTGCCAAGTTGAGAAAGACGTAAATTTCCCGTCATTGTCACCTTCAACTTAACCCAGTTTTTTGGTATTTTTTGAAGAAAACTGTAACTTTCGAAAATTGAGTACTAGTGGCGCTCTCACACAATAGGAAGGCAAACTTAAAACAGTTAACCGAGCTTTCCATTTGATCTTTCCTTTCTATACGGGGATGTTTTGTGCAGCCTGTGACGTTGCAACGGATTTCTCGGACGCCACCCTCTATAGTTTCAGTGTGGTAGGAGGTCCACAAATACCTTTCGGGTAAGACTTTAGACAGTGTAGAATGGTAATTCCAGTGGTCAATTTGTTAAGTACTTTAGAGCTCTAGTGAGAGACAAAAGACTGCTCAATAGTCTCTATTCAACGCAAGAATCATACATTCAACGAAATGCTTATAAAATTATAACTTGCCTAACGCAAAATATTACAAACAACCAGAGAGGGATATGCGACGGTCGAGGAAGATGATTATAGGTATGTAAGGAATCGATTAGTGCGGTATCTTGGCTTAGAACGGGTGACACGGTAAGGTTAAAGTCCAGGAATGAAACGGTTTTTACGGTGAGTGACATCCGACTATTGTCAGGCGCGGTGTTAAGTGTAGTGGGACCCGACTTTTGCCTAGCACGGTGTATATGGATTTGGGCCCGACTACTGCCAGACAAGGTGTATGTGAATGAGCGGGACCCGACTACTGCCAGGCACGGTGTCCTAAATTGGGTCCGACTAGTGCCAGACACGGTATAAATGAAATGAGACCCGACTACTGCCAGGCGCGGTGTAAGTGTAGTGGGACTCGACTATTGCCAAGCACGGTGTATGTGTAGTGGGGCTCGACTATTGCCAAACACAATGTTTATGGATTGGTGCCCGACTACTGCCAGACACCGTATAAATGAAATGAGACCCGACTACTGCCAGGCGCGGTGTAAGTGTAGTGGGACTCGACTATTGCCAAACACGGTGTATGTGTAGTGGGACTCGACCATTGCCAAACACGATGTTTATGGATTGGTGCCCGACTACTGCCAGACACCGTATAAATGAAATAGGGCCCGACTACTGCCAGGCGCAGTGTAAGTGTAGTGGGACTCGACTATTGCCAAGCACGGTGTATGTGTAGTGGGGCTCGACTATTGCCAAACACGATGTTTATGGATTGGTGCCCGACTACTGCCAGACACCGTATAAATGAAATGGGGCCCGACTATTGCCAAGCGCGGCGTAAGTGTGTGGGGCTCGACTATTGCCATGCACGGTGTATGTGAAATGTTTTCCTGATATTTACCCTTTGAATCCTTCCTACGGTTTTTAGATTTAGTTCTTGATCCTTTAAGAGTCGGAGCCACAAAACAGGGGGATGTTCTATGGTCGGACCCAGATTGAATGAAAACTGTCATGCGGCCGCCTTTTATAGCTGAACAACAATATCCTTCGATTCTCCCCTGGGATCCAAGTGCAGGTTCCGAGATCAAAGGTATCAGTTTCATACGAGGTTTACAGAGAATACGTTAGATTACGAGATATTGATATCTTCTATTAACCAAAAACTGTTAACCTCGTATGTTTAATTTGACACCGAATTATTTACGTTCCGAAATACAGTCCACGTTTAGTTTTACCTCACAATTAATTTGTCATCCCCTAGAACTGATAGAGAAAATTAGTAACTTCGTTACAAGCCATGTGCCATCTACACCTGTAATAATGAATAGTACACAGTACAAAAACAATGTTATTCTACGACCATGTAAAAATAAACAACTTTCGTCAGACCTTGTCCTAGCCGAAAACGTAACTTTCGTCTCTAGTGAGAGAAAATCCCATAACGTTAACTTTCGTCTCTAGTGACGAAAGTAAGTTGTTCTAATTTCGCCTGTATATCGCCAATTAAATGCGATTTAACTGGTCTAATCTTATAGAACACCATGGAAAATGGTGATATCACACAAAAACATGTATATTTTGCCTGCCCGGACCTCAGAAAAGTGAATCAAAGTGTTGAAATTTAAGCAAACTGAACTCATTGACAGTCGAGGTGTCATGTTGACAATGACGCGCCTTAATTTTTGAAAGAAATACTCTATAGAGATTGTTTTTAAAGTTAATCAAGACTTAACGTTAGCATAGTCGAAGAAAAAGTATAGTGTTTTACTCGTCAAAAAAGCATTTTCTATCGCTCGAGAACATTACCAAACTCGGCTTCGCCTCGGTTGATAAACTCTAAGTTCTCTTGCGAGAGAAAATGCTATTTTCGTCACTCGTTAAACAATATACTATTTCTTAAATTGTAGGACAGATATTCAAAAACAAAAAATTATTCTTAACTCCTGGAGAGTTCTCCTGTCATACAGGGTGTCAAAAGTTTTTATGTAATTCGGTTCGTTTAGCTCTTTATTAAAACACTGACAGCGATACGTTTACAGCCTGATTAAAGCATCGTTAGGTGGTAGTGGTAAAATTTGACGTTAAGTAGCAGCGGTTTATGGAAATGTCAAATAATATTCAGTCAAAATTAACGTCAATGTCACGCGGCAAATTTAATTTTAAAGAAGAATTATTACTAGACTTTTGTAATAATGACTTATTTTTAGTTTTATTCTTTTTAATCTATCTTATTACATAAAATAGTATAAGATACACGTTCCATAACGCCATTGTCGCACTTATTTGCGTAGGCGCACACAAACTTGAATTCGTGTGCCAATGCGGTGTATCTTAATATACTATTGTAACATCACGAGCAAGTTACATAGCCGCCTTAAAAAAATGTAAACGAACATTGAAGAAGTAAATGAACTGCAGGCATCTAACTAAAAGTAAAAAATTAAGTAAAAATACTTCATTTTCTAAAGAAAATAACAGTAAGTAGACACCCAAAAATTCATCAAAATGTGGTTTAAAAGTTATGAATTCAAATGAACCCGAGTGTTTACGAGGTGTATTGAACATTAGAAATAAAGCTTATTATTATTATTATTACTTCATGCTTTTTTTTTAAATTAATGATTATATCTATTTAGGTTTGTAGGTAAAACAAATATTATGTAGCGCTATTGATATCGCAAACTGACGCCATGTTGGGGTCATGTGGTTAGTGAAATGGGAACGAAATCTAATTTCCTTTTCTAAATATAACTCCTTGTCTTTTAAAAAACCTTGTTAAAAATGTATTAAGCACTTAATAAGTGCTGAACAAATCTTTAAGAAAAATATTTATTTAAACTGGTTTAAAGCTGGTTTAAGAACAATAGGTATAGTCAAATAGTTGCAGTTCGGCGCAACTCAACAAATTACTCAAACTCAAGCCCCTCAAGGCAGAATGCATTTTCCATACAAAATTAGCCACGTAGATTCTAAACTGAATCCCCAATTATTAAAAGACTTCCGAGGTTTGTATTATTTCGAGGACTATGTATCGGCGTATCCAGCTTTTCTTTTTAGGTCAGGAATCAGGTTATGTCCAGGTTGGTCCTAAGAAGTGGTTCTTTCCAGCTCGTTACGCTGAAGATGCTGAAGATATTTACAATTTCCAGATAAGGTCAGACGATATTTTTGTAATATCTGCCCAGAGATCAGGTAAAATTACTACACCAAAATATGCATGATTAGTAATATGTGCCTTTTGTCACTTTAAGGTACTACGATGACTCAAGAAATGGTGTGGCTCTTGTCTAATAACTTGGATTATGAGAAAGCAGCGGAGTCACCTGTTAATCGAAGATTTCCTTACCTCGAGTAGGTAACAGAAAAAAAAGTGCTTGTGAAGATTAGGTGCATTTAATATTATTTTCAGGTCCAACCTAATTGTAGATTCTTTGTTTAAAAATGCATCTCCAAGCAAAATTCAATCGAATCCCTTAATGTACAAACACCTAGAAGAACTCGTCGTTTCACGACCATTTAGGGAAAACATTAAAGGATACACCGAGCCCAGATTTATAAAAACTCATTTGCCGTTTAGTCTCTTGCCACCAGGTTTAACTGAAAGTGGCTGCAAGGTAAAAATATAGTCGTAAATGCAGTTTGTCCTAGATAAGAATGCACTTCATGAGGATCTTCGAAACGATACGAGAAACGAAGGCGGTTAAACTAGAATTCAGTTACGCCATGGAAAGACCTCCATGCGGATGCAACGGGTTTGCAAACATAAGTTAAAACTGAAAAGGTGGCTTACTGAGGGTCTAAAATTGAGGGTCATTTTTAGATATATCAAAAGTGTTGATTTAGTTGTTTTCAGATTTCATATTATATCCGTATCTTGAATAGTTTAATTCATAATTTTTAAGCTAAATCAACAAAACTCGAAAATCTGATTACAAAAATATTTATATTTACAATATACCTACCTAAGATCACTTTGGTATTCGATGTGCAGTGTGGCAAAATTATTGAATGTCTAGAATCATTTTAAGTGTCTCATCCAATTCACTTCTTTCCTATCTTCAATTGAAAATAAATTTATGATCGATTTCTACGGACAGTTGTGGGGCAATGTTGATTTTGCTTAAATGTCTTTGAGAACTTGAGAGCAACTTGGGTGAGGCACTCAAATCACACTTTAACAATTCATATCCCTGTACGTACATACCCCATTAGAAAACGTCATCTAGAAGGCCGTCATCTAGAGTTTTTGACAGAAAAGACTTTTGCTCTTTCATTCTTTTGTTTTGACATTTCATAGATAACTATAACGGATTCACTTATTTTTGGCATCTCGTTACCTTTCAAATCTTCATTTTTTTATACCTATGTCTTCTTGGCACATGTTGAGAAGATACGATAAAAATGTCAAAGTCAGATTTTCAACGCCTACTTGACGGCGATAATAAGTAAATGGTTTATAGATGAGGTTTCAAATGAACACCCTACCTTACATTTTCCTGTGGTGTGCGAACTGTGCCACCATACTCAATCATCATGAGTAGTCATGTGTTACAGAAAAGGATTTTATTTTTACTACAAAAATCTGGAAACAAATCTTCATTTCAATCAAATTTTTAAATTGTTCTAATTGCCAAATTCTAAATTTTATAGTCTAAAGATGTAGCATCTTTGCAGTCTGCTTGTTTTCAAGAATCATCATTTATCATAACATGCAGGGCAGTTCATCTGGAAACATGGCAACTGACCCACCTCCTTCTGCCTAATATATGTACTGTATATCTCTTTTACGTCAAGAAATTTTCAAATTTAACTTAAAAGAAACTTAGTACCTACATGATGATATTATGTGTTAAATATGAGATTCATGTATGATAAACTCTATGTACCTACCTTCACACTAAATATTGTTGATTATTTTTATTACAAATGTATCTATATATTTCTGTTATAGGTCATTTACTTAGCTAGAAATCCCAAAGATCTAGTTGTGTCGCTTTATCACCTCAGTAAATCCTTAGTGGTTTTAGACTATCGCGGTGACTTTAAACAGTTTTGGAACTATTATAAACACAATTTGGGTAAGACAATACATATTTTGTTTTCTTAGGCAGGGTTCTTTGGTTAGGTTAGTTCAGGTTAGTTTAGGTTAGATGCGTTATGTTTTCCTTTAATTTAGTTCGTTCAGCTGGGGTTTTCCTTCGGTTAATTTGACTTGAGACCTTAATTTAGATCATGCTTCATGCCCATCCTGTGAAGAATAAAGGTATACGTAACGTAGCGATAATAGCCATCATATTAGTGAGTATTAATTTAAAATTTGAGCACTGGAGTTTTTTTCTACTGAAAATAGTCGTGTGTGAAATTTGGCACACTTTCCGACAATGGATTATTTATTAAACCTGTTTTTAAACATATCTTTAGTCGTAGAAAAAGTCCTTTTTTCTCTAAGGTCCGGTTGAATAAGTTGATTTTAAATACAGGAGCTCCTCTTAAATTGCAAATTGGCGTAAAGTTCGTTGAATAAGTTCGATTTAAATGTAAATTAGACTTTAACTTTATCTTAAGATATGATGTGGATGAAGCAGGACTTAAACTTTAGAGGTCGGTTTTAATTTAAGAAAATTAGCAGTTTTGTCACTTTAAATGTTTGTGTTACTGTTGAAATGAATATTTTTAGAATTTTTTAAGATATACAGATAGCTGATTGCAAAACTTTCCTTATAAAGTTGATATAAGGTGGATCCTAAAATTTCAAGCGATCTGTCACTTTACCAATTTTTTTGCAGCAATACATTTTATATGGAAAATTTCAAGGTTTACCTTAGCTGAAGGCTTTATGGGGAAGTGTGCAAATGGCACATATCGGAGGACGAGGATAATGTAGATATATTCCTTACAAACAACAAACAACATTTGCCGTCACAATTCGACATCCATCTTTTCTTTAATTTAAGCTCTACTGATACAACGTACATCCACGTAGATCAGAAATTTCGATGTTTAAATTTTGTTTTACACCGAATTTTAATACCAAATTTAAATATGTATTTAAAATTAACCTATACCATTGGCCCTAAGAGACTGGTAGAAATTCAAGTTTTGAAATTAGCGAACTCCAAGTCAACAGTCTCAAATTTATTTTCAAGTTCTTTGGCTACATGTTTCGCCTAAAATGGCATCATCAGGGCTAAAATATATTATAAAAAATCAATTGCAACACAAGAACATCCCGAAACAAACTCACCGCAACCAAAATACACGTTAAAATTGTTAAAAGGTTTGTTAAAAGAATAAAATAAGTTTAGATTTTTACATATTGTCGAGGACTAAACAGTTGCAAATATATGAAGGTCGGTCGTCGAGCAAAGTACGAGAACGCCGGTGGGGGCAGGGATGCTGATACGCCCATCATTTTATTTTAGATTATTAAAAATCAAAGTCGGTTTGAAATTGAACATATCATTAATGCACTTCAGTATTGGGTTCTTTTTTGCTTTGGTTATTTCCATTTTCTTTAAAAGGTTAAGCTTGTTCGATTTATCACATTCATGAAGGATTTTTAGATTACCCGGAACTGAGGCTTTATGGCGATTATTCAACAAGTGATTTGGAAAGGTCGAACTATTGTTGGAGATGTCGGAATCTCTATACCTACCTATTACAAAGTTTAAGGTGTTCGTTAGCTCTAGTTATGAATCTTCTGCCAGTCTGGACTATATAAACTGCCGGAGAATTACCACAATGCAGAGCATACACTCCTGACCTAATTAAGTTCGTCAGTGGGGTCCCTGTTTTTAACGATATGTTTCTTCAGAGTATTAAATGTTGCAATAGAAACATCAAAAGTTTAAAAAATCTAGCCAAACCCACACAGATACTACCTGAATAGGATAAAGTTCTAAAACACCTGTCCTTGCTAGAATTGTCATGTACCACATTTAAGTGTCAATTTAGATTTATTTAAGAAATTTAAAGTAAAGCATGGCTAGGGCGTCTTAACTGGGAAGCCGTTGACTTTTGCTATGTGTTTAATGGTATTAACTTCTCTATTGAAAGCTGTCCTCGATAAGGGTAAATTAATCTGTGCAAAAAGGAATTGAAAGCTGCCCATTTGTGGTTGTAGGGAGAGTTCGACGCGAATTGGATTACGTTGTCCGTGGTCGTGTGTTTTCTGTACATGTCTATTTCAATTCTCCTGTCTACATTCTATAGATGGGCCAAGGGAAAATTCCCAAAAAAACTTTAAACCCAATTTAGGGTTTTTACCCGGGTTTTTTCCCATCTTTTCTTGAAAGCACCCGGCAGTTTGAAGATTTAAGGTTAGATTTTAGATTAGAATTCAATAAATCCAGATTCTGGTTTGTTTTTTGATAAACTAAACACTGGTTAATTGATTAAAAGCTTCAAGCTGCACAAACCAACTAATTATTGCTTAATTGGTAAGAGTTAAGCGTATTGAAAAAGTTAAATTTAGAGGTTATAATGGAATTAACCCGGAATTTTCCCGGATGTGTGCAGGGAATAAACCCTCAAAAATGAAAAAACCGGGTGAAGACCCATCTCTACTACATTCCTCAACAATAATGGTACGTCCCCATGTGCGGATATGGTTGATACTGCGGATCCGCAGTGTTGCCGCAGTGCACACTGCATTCCATCTTTTTTGATATATGAGTCGTTCTACACGGACCTCTAAAATCATATGACAAATGTCAAAGATTTCGATATAGTAACTGTCGTTTTTTCCACTATTTATCTAACAACAAATACAGCTATAATAAACTATTAAAAAAATTTGACAACACTTAGCAAGAAGCTTCAATTTCAACCAATCAGACCACAGCGCCAAATCCGCAATATACGCCATATCCTCACATAGGGACGTACCATAAGTCAAGGAAAGGCAGCGGTCTGTCAACTTCAATTTCTGAGGTGAAATTCAAATCCACATGTAGCGAGTTTACATATTCCAAAAAGAAAGCGAACTACTCATCGGTCCCGTCCCAAATCAGCAAAATGTCGTCCACGTATCTTTTTTAAAAGATAATTCTGTCAGAAAGATTGCCCTTGAATCAGTTATTCTCCAAGTTCATCATAAAAATATCACTAAGTATTGGCGAAAGGCAAGAACCCATTGGTAATTCGGTAGTCTCTGTCTGTAAAAGTTGTCATTAAACTTAAAAAAGTTTTGATCCGAAACAGTCGCTGGAACAACTTTAGCAAATCGTTGACCAGAAGCCGCTCCATACAGATGTCAATCAATCAACAAACCTCTAACAAAGTCCGCGCATTCGCCTGGGAGGATATTAGGATATAAGTTCTTCACATCGAGCGAAATCAGTTTGGCGTTCGGTGGGACCATTGAATTAAAAGAGGCAGGAAGGAACATTGTGTTTTTTTGTCAAAATTTGATTTTTAGGTTGAATTTATAAGCTAGGTTGTAAATGTACATTGTAAAAAGTATTTGTGAACGGTCTTTCAAGATGGCGGATAAACATTTCCAATAATCATTGGCGTACTTGTAAAAATTATAAACGGTTTTGATTGTATATTTTTCGTTGTTGCTTGATAATGATTTTTATTTTATGTTTTGTACATTGAAATAAATAATTTGGGCTTGCTTAGGTAATAGGATTAGGTGTCTTGATTTTCTTTAAAAATAAACATAATTTATGGATTTGTATAAAATGGTTTGTAGCGAAAATAAAACGAACTCATTTTATTTACATTACATATTACAAATAGTTTATTAATGGTCATTTCCACAATGCAAATTTTAAGGAGACTTAAAGTTAAGGGCCCTTAAACCATATGTATTAGAATGAGTAACCATGGTAATAATGGAAGCCTTAACTAAGTATACTTAAAAATTGCTTGGTGCGATCGGCCGCGTCAGTCGGCGTAAGTCAGATAGATAGCCATGCATTTCTAAATTATCTATAATTAGTAAAAACAAGTAATTTAAGTAATTACTTATAATTATTAGACAGTAAAGGACAAAGTTTCACAGGCTTATTCGTCCTGCTCTAGCCTTTATGTAGTAATTATACAATACCTATATCATCCGTCAATCGTAAATAGTTAATAGGAAAAGTTTGTGGAGTATGCGAGGACTTCTTCAGGCCAGTATGAACTACAAACAATGCTTTGTAATAGAATACATATGCTTTGTTCAGAAACTGAATCCAAATTCGTCTTCTAGCTTCGTCTAGTGAAAATCTATAATAATATAGGGACTATTGGTAAAACATTATCGCAATTTTTATCGCAATTCTACTGACTAGGTGTATTCAGCAATTTTTTTAACTACTTACGTGGTACTTAGCAAAACATTTCAAACAATATAGTTACCGATGGAAAGTGGTTCCCTGGAATTTAGCGGCAGGTGATTGTGTTCGATGGCATGCCGTATAACTAATAATGATTTTTCAGGAATAGGTAATACAAATTATTTAATATCGATTAAGGTAATGATGATTTTGTTGTGTATGTTGAAAGGCGAGTCTCTTTGCTGAGAGAATTGTCATATTACAGGTCAGTTATGAAAATTTAAAAAGGTAATTTTACCTGAAGTAGGTTTTTCATGATGGAGCGCCTGCCGTCTGTTATGCAAACTGACCTCTCGGTTTGCATATGGGTTTATGTGTGGAAGCATGGCAACCCTGTAAGCCATTTTCGAAGCTTTTAAGCTTTAATCTTATGGAAGTTTTTCTATTTTTCGGTTTTCTAAATAAACCAGACCCATGCGGCCCTAAATGCACATATGTTTGTAATAATATTTATTTTCGTCAAGAGCATTTCTTTTGTTAGTGTTGGACAGGCACTTTCACAATTTCTTGGGAATTCCGGCCATAAAACATGATACCCTACAATTGCCCTTCTTCTTTACCCGGCAAAGGCGCCCTTTTAATGGTTTATGGCCCTTGAAAGAATTTCAGACCTGTACGTGACCCGAACAATAGTTTAGTAATTAAGGCGATTTTGCGAATATCGTTAATTGAAATTAAAATCTTATTCTCTCAGCAGATAGAGCTTATAATTTCTGATCCTTTGATTGTAAATTCGAGCAATTAATGTCTTAATTGACTGAGCCAGGAAATTAACATTTAATTTCAATAAAAAGCTTTAATGGTCAATTAAACTATGTCATGTGAGGTGTCATTTTAAAGAGCATAATTGATTCTATCTAACGATCACATTTTCAATTTTCTTCTACTAGCAGATTTTTCAGAAAAGCAAATTTTTTTAATTTATGCCCACGCTGCCCGAAGCGCCATATAATCGCCACTGGTCAGGGTGGTATTGATTTTTCTGGAGTACCTCTCGGGGATGAGAAGTACCGAGAGGGTGATTAAGAGAGACGATCTTCGAGACTCGAAGAGAAAAGACGCGTTTGGAACTCAATAGAGTTACGATCAAAAAGCGACGATTAACCGGGAAGACAAAAAAGTTCGAATTTTACCGCGAGAAAAGTCCTTGGCTCCGCCGTTCTGATTATTGCCAAATCGTAATTTTTCCCCCTTTTTTGAATCTCGCTTTAGAAATCCGCGCTAATTATTTGTATTTTTAATTAGTGCCACAACAATTAATTCGGCTATTGCTCGCCTACGAAAAGTTTCGTGGAGTGTTTTTTCGGTTGTGCCATATAGTGTCAACCCACCTCTGCCCTTTTCTTCAATAGGCCATTTTCTTGCAGCTAGCGGATACTTTGCAGACGCAGGAGACTACCGGCAATTAAGTATTTGTAGAGTAGTTGTAGAAGTTGAATCATTTAGTATATTATAGTAGTGTTTTGCTCACCATAATATCGAGGATCCCAGCTACTGGCAGAATTCTGTTCTCTTCTACACTGCGTCGTTAGTTTAGTTTTCTTTGTTGTGTTTTTCCAATTTAGTAAGAAATCGTGTACCCGTCAAACACGTTTCTGGGGACCACTGAGCTTATCGCGAAAAGTTCACGTCCGCCGCTATTTTATTTCAGATTCCTGAGAAAACTAAGAATTGTCTTTTTTAATTTTTTTTTTCTTAATTACTATTCAATTAGTTTTTTTTTTGGCGTTTTGCAGGTTTTGTCGTAAACAATAAAACCTTGCTGGCATCCCCAAATTATTAAAGTTTACATTATTTAAATCAGCGACCTAAGGGAAAATATATCCTTTCCAAGAGTTGGGTCCCACTTGCAGCGTGGTGAAAGAGATTCGACACACGAAGATACGTTGGACTTAGAACATCCACGTAGTCGAATCTTTTCCGCAGACACGGCGGCAACACGGCAGCAGCCGCGAACACAGCCGCCCCCACGCAACCACCGATTAAACGGATTACGGATTATCATTAACGGGGGGGACACTGCGCGACATGGCATCCCTGGCGGGGAACTTTAGTGATTTAAATTACCTAACCTGGAGGTAGAAAACTCTAGTATTTTAAATTTCCCTCGCAGTGAAGCGAGTATGGAATATGTTAGAACGACCCCAACATTTACAGAAAATAGATCGCCTCTTGAAGGGATCAACCATTTCAATTCGGCTAATAATCGTGAGCCCCAATATAACCCTTCTATCAGGAACCAAGAAAACCCCCTAGGTGATAGTGCTAGGGTTAGACAAATAATAGAATTTTTCTCTAACGCTATGAGCCAAATTTTGCTGCGAATGGGAAACAATAATCCAGTTCCATTTAGTCGCACATTTAGCGGAAAACCTCATGAGTGTCCAAAGCATTTTTTGAGCGAACTTGAAGAATATTTTCTTCGCAACCACATCGTCAACAATGTTGAGAAAGTTTGCACAGCAGCGGCACAAATGAGAGGAGCAGCGCGTGATTGGTTTAAACCCCTACAAGAGTATCCAATCACGTAATTGGAATTTGGTCAATTATTAGTTAACCGTTATGACAGCGTGGAAATAATAATGTCCTGTAAAGCACAGTTATATGGAAAAAGTCAAACTACCGAATCAGCGGAGTTATTCACCATAGGAAAACGTGCCCTTTACTATCGCCTTTTTCCCCAAAGTTCAGAGAGCGAATTAATATGTCTGATAATAACTTTATTACGCCCAGCCCTTAGACTTCGGGTCAGATTCATGCCAATTGAGAGCATTGAACGGTTAATGACCGTAACGGCTACTCTAGAAAAGGACCTAGCCGATATAGAGAAGCAGGTACCCCAGCATAGAAATCAACCCCGACGACAGGACCGGCTTAAGAGAAACAAACATTTTAATGCCCGTCGGAATGGACCTCCATCAAACCTTGTTAGACAAAATGAGACCCCTAGACCACTACCTACTAGAAAGACAGTGCCAGTAATGTACAAATCAGTCCACGAAGCACGCTTTGATAAAGTAAGCTCAGCAAAAACCACAAATAAACGAAGCAAATACCTTAAGAAAAATCCTGACAAAGCTCCTATTGCAAGGCAGCTGGACAAAGCGAGACATAGAGCTCAACAGTCTCAGGATTTTCACCAAGAGGAAGCAGGAGTTTATGAGGTTACTGAAGCTACCTTATTTAGCCAAGTAGCTCGAGGACAGAAAAAAGTACGGCAAATAAGAAGCACCAAGTCCTTTGTAAAGTTGTTGGAGAGCAGGAAGCCTGAAGATCTACTTCCTGCACAAATAACGTTACTGCGTCGATTTACTGTGCAAGACAACCTTTTATTTAGAAAACAAGTAGCCGGAAATCGATTGGTAGTGCCCTATAACCTCTCGTCGCAAATCATTTCCGCATGTCATGTTTCACAGGACCAAATGAAACACCTGTCCCATAAACAGACGTTACGCAACATTAGAGAGCAATACTTTTGGCCTGGGATGCACAAAGATGTGGCTAGCTACGTTCAAAACTGCCATAAATGTTATGAAACAAAAAAGCAGGAACAGCCACCTAATGCCCCTTTGCCCCAAGCGCCAAAGAGTCCCAAATTTGAAGACGAACAGCCTGAACACGACTCAGACCTTTTGAATTACCTTGAGGGTTTTGAATTCTCAGAATCCAGAATAAGTACTGAGGTGGATATTGTGCCAGCCATAGAAGCGATTAACCAGCCAAATCACTCTCAAGAAGAGCCAGGATCTGAGGGAGAAAAAAATCCAGAAGGATTAAAATTCGAAGCTGAGTATGCTGCTCTTCAAAAGATTGACAGCATTGTAAAAACAGTTGCAGACCTTAAAGCCAGAGCAACCAGGTTCTCCGGATTTAGAAATTCCCAGAAATTTAACCGGATTGATGAAATGGTGACCCAAGCTTTCTTGACGCTAGATAGCATCGAAGCTGTAAGCTCTACATTACGCTCCGTTCGTAATTAATAAGCAATTAATGACTTAATTGACTGAGCCAGGAAATTAACATTTAATTTCAATAAAAAGCTTTAATGGTCAATTAAACTATGTTATGTGAGGTGTCATTTTAAAGAGCATAATTGATTCTATCTAATGATCACATTTTCAATTTTCTTCTACTAGCAGATTTTTCAGAAAAGCTTATTTTTTAAATTTATGCCCGCGCTGTCCGAAGCGCCATATTGCGCTACTTGTCAGAGTGGTATTGATTTTTCTGGAGTACCTTTCGGGGATGAGAAGTACCGAGAGGGTGATTAAGAGAGACGATCTTCGAGACTCGAAGAGAAAAGACGCGTTTGGAACTCAATAGAGTTACGATCAAAAAGCGACGATTAACCGGGAAGACAAAAAAGTTCGAATTTTACCGCGAGAAAAGTCCTTGGCTCCGCCGTTCTGATTATCGCCAATTCGTAATTTTTTCCTCTTTTTTGAATCTCGCTTTAGAAATCCGCGCTAATTATTTGGATTTTTAATTAGTGCCACAACAATTAATTCGGCTATTGCTCGCCTACGAAAAGTTTCGTGGAGTGTTTTTTCGGTTGTGCCATATAGTGTCAACCCACCTCTGCCCTTTTCTTCAATAGGCCATTTTCTTGCAGCTAGCGGATACTTTGCAGACGCAGGAGACTACCGGCAATTAAGTATTTGTAGAAGTTGAATCATTTAGTATATTATAGTAGTGTTTTGCTCACCATAATATCGAGGATCCCAGCTACTGGCAGAATTCTGTTCTCTTCTACACTGCGTCGTTAGTTTAGTTTTCTTTGTTGTGTTTTTCCAATTCAAACACGTTTCTGGGGACCACTGAGCTTATCGCAAAAAGTTCACGTCCGCCGCTATTTTATTTCAGATTCCTGAGAAAACTAAGAATTGTCTTTTTTACTTTTGTTTTTTTTTTAATAACTATTCAATTAGTTTTTTTTTGCGTTTTGCAGGTTTTGTCGTAAACAATAAAACCTTGCTGGCATCCCCAAATTATTAAATTTTACATTATTTAAATCAGCAACCTAAGGGACATAGATCCTTTCCAAGAGTTGGGTCCCCCTTGCAGCGTGGTAAAATAGATTCGACACACGAAGATACGTGGACTTAGAACATCCACGTAGTCGAATCTTCTCCGCAGACACGGCGGAAACACGGCAGCAGCCGCGAACACAGCCGCCCCCACGCAACCACCGATTAAACAGATTACGGATTATCATTAGCGGGGGAGACACTGCGCGACACGTCGTAGCTCATATTAGTGCAAATTAAGTTCAGTTCGGTAATTACATCCCGAGTGCTCGGGATATCAGTCTATCTCACTCTAGCTTGTTAAGATTTTGGGAGATGCTCTGTGTCCGGAGCGCTCGGATGGAATTACCGAACTCGGCTTTAAATGGAAATGTCATTTAGTGCTCCTTCCTGTTATCTTTTAATCCAATGGGTGGGACATAAACGTCTTTTTTCTACAAACGTCAAATAATGACGCATAGACGATTCCAAGATTACGTCATTTGACATGTTTGCCCCTCAATGTCACTGTGAAACGAAACTTGAAAATCGATCTTTATCATCATGCTTCAGTTTTTAAATTTTAAGATTGTGTCTTCAGATATGCTCAGTTTCAGAATTCACATTATTTAAAATTGGTCGTTTGCAGAAAAAACGTTGTATGCATTACGAGCAAAAAGTAACTTTTTTGCTCTCGAATGATTGAGAGAGGAACTTCACTCTCCGAGCAAAAAAGTTGTACTTTTCGCTCTTAATACATAAATAACTATTATTTGAGAGGCAAATTCAATGGAGTGTGCGTTCCGAAAATCAGTTATGTCCCTCAAGATGGAGTTCAGCCAGGACGAAACTCGATAACCCGGTAAATTAACGAACCAGATAGGTATTCCCTCTTTGCGGACTTTAGGAAGACCGTACAGGAGCGGTGTATTGGGGTTCATGGAGTACAGTCTGTTCTTGTTCTTAGTCATGTTAAAAAATTCCAAAGTCACCAAGCTATCCTGTAAAAAATTGTCAACTTTGGAGATATATTCACCCCTCTCCATAATGACCAAACAAGAGCCCTTATCAGCCTTTGTAGTCAGGACGTTGTCAGACTCTGTTTTACTCTTCAATGAGGACAAATCACCCTTATTGTAATTTTGTTTTTGTTCTGGAAAATCAGAGTTCAGATATGTTATTATCTGAGCTCTAAAAATATTTTGATTTTCTATGCTTGGGGTGATTTCTATAACGTTTTCAGACTCATTTGTGAGTATCTCCTTTTGTGTCGAAATAACTAAAGCAAAAGAGAGCCCAATACTGGAGTGCATCAATGATGCGTTCAATTTCGAACCGACTTTGATTTTTAATAACCTAAAATGATTTGCGTATCAGCGTCCCTGCCCCCACCGGCGTTCTCGTAGGTACTTTGCTCGACGACCGACCTTCAGGTATTGTTTAGTAACTGTTTAGTTCTCGACAATATGTAAAAATATAAACGTATTTTATTCTTTTAACAATCATTTTTAACAATTTTAACGTGTATTTTGGTTGCGGTGAGTTTGTGTTCGGGATGTTCTTGTGTTGCAATTGCTTTATATACTATATTTTAGTATTGATGATGCCTTTTTTTAGCCGAAACATGAAGCTAAAGAACTTGAAAATAAATTTGAGACTGTTGACTTGGAGTTCGCTAATTTCAAAACTGGAATATCTTTAGTACTTCTTTGAAAAGATACTGGTGAGTCTCTAATTTTCAAGACAGAAAATTGCTTTTCTACAGTCTTAAGTTATCGAAGTACATAATATAGTCAGATGTCGCCAAAAATGTTGTTACATGAGGAAGAGCAAAAGAATCTTTTATACAAAGTTTACGGAAATAGGAAAAAATGCAATCGCTTCAATAAATGAATATAAAAACTTTTCAGCTTTTCAAAATTTTCAAAGTTTACTTCAGGATGAAAATACCTACTTTAGTCTCTTTGTATAATAACATATAAGGACTATTGCGAACTCAGGGTTCAATAATTCCAGTGTAGCGATTTAACACGAAAACTATATTTATTTATCCCACAAATACACACAAGTTCAATTCGCCTACTAAATAACTCACTACTTAACACTTTATAGCCTTCTACTATCGTTTGGTAATTTAGCTTACCTAAAGCTCGATTAAATAAGACTACTCCTAACGGCGGCGCTATTCGCCTTTTATACAAAATCCTAAAAATATAGAAAAGCTTAGAATATTCTTAGAAAAAAAAATTGCTAAGAGACACTTCTGTTCTAAAAAAACAGAGCAATAAATTACTCGTGACAGTTCCACGCCGCAGCGCCCGGATAGGCCACGAGACGCGAAGGTCCAACCTCCATTGTCGCTCCGCCTCCCAGCCAACGCTCACCGTAACAGTACTATTACGTCGCAAAACATCAGTTTCGAATAAGTATTAAAAAATTTCAACCAAAATTTATAATCGGTTTAGGTATCATTAAAAATACTTTCCAAACAGTTTCTTGAATTGAAACAACCTCTATTCATTTTGAGATACAAATTACGTTTTTGCGCTAATTGTTAACACTTGTAAATAAATAATAATTTATTATATAATAAATATTTATTATGACAATCCGCGACTAGCTTTTAGGGCTTTACGTAAACATTTACTAATATGTGGTTATTACATTTTAGTATTATTTACACCTTACTGGGAACATGTAAAAGAAGGATGGGAAAGACGACGCGAAGACAATGTGCTGTTTATTTTTTATGAAGAAATGATAAAAGTATATAAGAAAAAGTGGGTGATTTTTGTGATTTTGACAAAATGTTTTTTTTTTAGGATCTACGAAAAACCATAGACAACGTATCAGCTTTTTTGAGCAAATCGTATTCGGACCAAGAACTAGAAAAACTGGTTGACCACATGAAGATTGAAAACTTTAGAAAGAATAAGTCGGTTAATTTCCAAGCTTCAGCAGAAATCGTTTGGAAGAAAGATGCAAAATTAAATTTTATTAGGAATGGAAAAAGTGGAGAATGGAAGGAAAATTTTGACGAAGAAATGAAAGCGGAAGCTGACGAATGGATGAAAGAAAATTTACAAGGCACAGATTTGCGTTTTCCCGAATAATTTCTCAAGTGAAGTGGTATTTCCTTTAAAAAAAAAACAAAACGGTGTGGAAATGAAGAATCTTTAGTAGATATTAACTAATAAAAATGTATTAAAAAACGAAAAGTAAAAATAAACTTTGATTTAGAAAATTTGCGTTCTTACTTTATGGTTCTTAAATTTTACAAAAAAGTTAAATGTCTTAAAACTCAAACAAAAAAGCATATTCATACAAAGTACAAAACTTTGGCCCAACAAGGGTGGTGGCAAGTCCGCTCTTGATGACTACCACAAGATAGTAAAACATATAATACTTCATCTATATAATTACGATCGAACTTCAAGCAAGGTACTTATATCATATTCACTTATTTTTGGCATCTCATTACCTTTGAAACCTTCATTTCTTTTATACGTATCTCTTTTCCGCACATGATGAGAAGATACGATAAAAATGTCAAAGTCATATTTCCAACGCCTACTTGACGGCAATAAAAAGTGAATGGTTTATACCGGCAAATTCGTTGATCGTTCAATTTCGTCTGATATTTTGAAAGGTTCGTCCGCCATATTATCTGGAGGGAATTAATTTAAATGACGTAAATCGGGAATGGTTATAGATCATTCCCGAACAGCTGTTTTTGATTAGGTCCGCCATACTTTATTGTGGAACAAACAAACAGTGTAGCCAAACATACGAAACTTTCTGTGTTTATAGTTTATACAGAAATAGTCAACACGGATCCTAACAATTCAGATGTTGTTGGTATTTTTAGGGTGATAAATCTTCTATTAAAGTAATATATATTTTCCTGTTGGTATTCACATTTTTTGACATTATTTTTCCCCTTACCGATTTTAAAACTACGAAGGCGTAGAAGGGCCAACAAGATTTTTTTTCTTAAATTCCGAGTTCAAAGTCGGAATTTAGTTAAATTCCGAGTTTAAAGTCGGAATTTAGTTAAATTCCGAGTTTAAAGTCGGAATTTAGTGAGTTTAAAGTCGGAATTTAGTTAAATTCCGAGTTTAAAGTCGGAATTTAGTTAAATTCCGAGTTTAAAGTCGGAATTTAGTTAAATTCCGAGTTCAAAGTCGGAATTTAGTTAAATTCCGAGTTTAAAGTCGGAATTTAGCTAAATTCCGAGTTTAAAGTCGGAATTTAGTTAAATTCCGAGTTCAAAGTCGGAATTTAGTTAAATTCCGAGTTTAAAGTCGGAATTTAGTCAAATTCTGAGTATATGATTGACAAATCAGTGGCGTAGACGCAAGGTTAGGTTAATAAAACATTTCTATTCCATGTTGTACAAGAACGACAAAATATTCTTTGTGAAATGGATCAATATTTTGTTAACTACGACGTCCTTTTTAAGACTCCTATTGTGATTACTTTTAAGAGCTATGATCGATATCTCGGAACGTTTTTTGCGGGAATACCCGCGCCAATAAAACACATAGGCTTTAAAAGTTAATTGATTTTAAAATCATTGGCGTATATTGATAGTGTAACACACCGGAATTCCACCGCCACTGGACTGACAATTGACGTTGCTGACAGCCCTCCGGGATAGAGAGGAGACGATACGAAGGAACCGTAAAAGGGCACGCCGGCCCTCCCGTCTCCGATTCATTATCATTTAATTTCACAAGTTCGTTTATAGTCAACTCGGAAATATACCCACAGTTGAGTTATGTGCCTGTGCTTAATTTTCTATCATTAGTGTGTCCCACAAGCGGGTGAAAGAAACAATCAGGGGTTAAATCCACGATACCTCTACAATGGCGCCCAACCGTGTGACCTCTTAAATTGTTTCAATCCAAATTCCAAGTACTTTGTGGACATACAAGTGATAGTGCATTTGTGGACCGACTTTGTGAGTGCCGATTGCCGAATTTCGAACACTGGTTGTTTGCAGTTTCGAATTTCCCATCCGGTAAACCCTTTGTTCTTTGCGACATTCCGCCGACGAACACGAAATCCATTTTCGTTTCGTTTCGACAGCAAAGGAAAAGAGCAGTGTTGCCGGAGCAAACAACTTACAAACGCCGAAGCCACCATCTGTCATCGAACGCAGTGTTGCTAACCGCGGAGTAAACGCCACAAGTTCCAAAAGAAGAACAATCTGACATTGCACAGTTTTGTCTGTCAAAAGTCATCGAAACGAAAAACGACAGAAACAGCTGATCGTCGATTTTATTTTTCGTTTGTTTACATCGTATGTTTTTACGTTCAGGGAAAAACACTAGAAGTAAAATGAGCGAAAACGCCCCAATTATTATGACTCCAGAAGTTCTGCAACAATTACTGGCAGGTATGCAAGCAATGAATGCTAACCATAACATACCACAACATCCACAGCCAGTAAACTCTGCCAACTTTGCCGCATGCAAATCCCGCTTTGATGGTAGCCCAGAAGCAGACGTCGAAGCTTTTATCGACTCAATTAAAGTGTACAAAGAGTGTCTTAATATCTCTGACGAGCATGCAGTTAAAGGATTGTCCATGTTACTGACTGGTTCCGCAGCAACTTGGTGGCAAGGTGTAAAATCATCCATTTTTACCTTTGAAGAAGCAGTTACAGCCCTTATACATGCGTATGGATACCTTAAACCACCACACCAAATCTATAAGGAACTCTTTGCCATGGAACAAGGTACAGAAAAAACCGATATATTTATTAGCAAAGCTCGCTCTCTGTTATCGCACATAAAAGGCGAATCGGCAATATCAGAGCATGTCCAGTTAGACATGGTATATGGTTTACTCAATGTAAAGATTAAAGAAAGAGTTTCCCGTGAAGATGTAGCCACATTTAAAGAACTGATCGAAAAAGCTCGTGAAGCTGAACAACTATTGCATAGTTTTAAGCTGCTTAACCCGTCAAGCAGATCTAATGTCATGGTAAAACCAAGACAGCAGTGCAACTTCTGTCGCAATTATGGCCATACCAGAGAAGTTTGTAGAAAGCTAGCTTCAAAACAATCCCATGAACACAACCAGGTCCAAGTGAAAGCCGAAGTTCCATGTAGTGACACTTCAAGTAGCTCAACTCATTCACCAGCACGTACAGTTCATTGTTATGGTTGTAATATGCCCGGGTATGTTAAATCTAATTGCCCCAACTGTTCTAGCAAATTCAACAATAGCAACAGCACACCTAAGCCTACTATGCTTGCTGAATTTTTGTGTTCTCAACCTGCTGTACATCACTTTGACCCAGTCGAGTCCAACATATGCTCGCTTACCTCACTGAACATTCAAGGACATTTTGGTTATGCCTATCTTGACTCTGGTGCGCGTCTGAGTCTCGCAGGATCACAGTTAAGAAAAATACTGATAGCTGACAATGTCCCATTTGAAACAAAACCGTTGACCATGACTCTTGCTAATGGTGAAACTGTACAAACTGATAGTGATGTGTTTCAGGTACAAGTGACTTTAAAGAACAGGACACATGTAATTAATTTGGTATCAGTGCCCCAACATGTCAACAGTCGCACCCTGCTAGGTGTAGACTTTCTTAAAACTGCAAACATTGTTCTAGATATCCGGAACTCTGCTTGGTACTACGGTGATGCACCCCAAATCAAATTTTCTTTTGAAGTTCCAGATGTTCCAGTTTCTTATCCAGACTGTGAGCCCTTTCTCAATACTGAAATTTCGTTAAACCCTCAGTTACGAGATGATGAAGGCCTGAATTTATCAACCACTGAACGTCAATGCTTAAATATTTTGTTACAGAGTAATAGCCAGCTGTTCCAGGACAGTACTGAGCCAACTCCTTTTGCTGAACATTGCATCAACCTTACGGATGATACCCCGATAGCAGTTCCACCATACCGTCTGTCTGACCCGAAAAAAGAAATGCTAAAAGTTGAAATTGACAAGTTGACGTCCAGCGGCGTTATAGAAGAGTGTGAATCTCCATATGCTGCTCCAGTAGTCCTTGTACCAAAGAAGGATGGTACCATGAGACTGACAGTTGACTACAGAAAATTGAATGCTAAAACTATACCAGATAAGTACCCGTTACCTCGATTAGATGATGTCTTGCATGCCGCCAAGAAAACTTGCTTTATGACCACACTTGATCTGAAATCTGGCTATCACCAGGTATCAGTAAAGCTTGCTGACCGTGATAAAACTGCTTTTGTCTGCCCCTTTGGAATATTCAGGTACACTCGAATGCCATTTGGACTCCGCAATGCCCCGTCAACTTTCCAAAGGCTTATGGATCGATTTCGAGCTGGACTGCAAGATCTTCATCTGCTAGTATACCTAGATGACCTGATTATATTGTCACACACGTTTGAAGAGCACCAGAGACACCTTCAACTTGTGTTTGATCGCCTACAGCTTTTCAAGCTCAAACTTAATAGGCCAAAGTGTAGGTTTTCCTGTCCCTCAGTGCATTATCTAGGGCACCTTATAACTCCAGAAGGAATCACCCCGAATCCGGACAAGATCCGAGCAATACTCCAGTTTCCGGAGCCAAAGAACGTCAAAGAGGTACTTTCGTTTATTCAGACGTGCTCCTGGTACCGAAGGTTCCTTCCGGATTTCGCGGCAATATCTAAGCCGCTGACGTCCTTAACAAAGAAGAAAGCTACTTGGACCTGGGAATCATCTCAACAACAATCGTTCGACACTCTAAAGAAATTTCTCACCACAGAGCCTATATTAAGACAAGCGGACCCTGATCAGCCTTACACCGTGAAAACCGATGCTTCTGCTTATGCCATAGGAGCCTGTTTACTCCAGGGGGAGGGCACCGAAGAAAGGCCGATTGAATTTGCCAGCAGGTTGCTGACTGCCGCTGAACAAAATTACTCGACAACCGAGCGAGAGGCACTCGCCGTCGTCTGGGCCATTACGACCAAGTTTCGTGGATACCTAGAATGCGCCAAGATTTATGTAAAGAGTGACCACCAGCCATTGAAATGGTTAATGACCCTTAAGTCGCCCACAGGACGGTTAGCTAGATGGGCTCTAGCGCTGCAGCCATATGACCTTCAAATTGACTACGTCCCTGGAAGAACCAACTTCATAGCTGATATGCTATCGAGACCTGCCACCGATGTGTCAGTTAACCTTGTTACCGTGGACTTGCCCAGACGGACAGCAGCCGATCTCCGTGCTGACCAGCTCGCGGATCCCGACGTAGCCAAAATTATCCATTGTTTAGAAGACCCGCTAGATAACGGCCTAGATGTCAAAAATTGGACAGAAAGAGGGTATACCTTGTGCAATGGAGTGTTGTACCGATACTCACCTGACTTCGACGAGGACGAGGCCCAACTAGTTGCACCGAAGTCCAAAATTCCATCCATTCTTACTGAGTACCATGACTCGCCCTTAAGTGGACATTACGGAGTAGAGTCCACCCTTCAGCGTATAGCAAAGCGTTACTTTTGGCCCGGGATGAGGCGTACCATTTCCGAATACATAAGTAAATGTCTTGAGTGTCAAAGGTACAAAGCCAGCAACTTAAAGCCACCTGGCCAACTCCAAACACCAGCCCAAGCTCAAAGATTTGAAATAATATCCATTGATCTCTTCGGACCTTTACCAACTACTCCAGATGGATACAAATGGGTTTACATCGTAGAAGATACCGCAAGCAGATGGGTTGAGATATTCCCCTTACAAGAGGCCACTGCTGAGAACTGTGCTAGGTGTTTGATAGACGAAATTGTCCTCCGATATGGAGTCCCCAGACGGGTCATATCGGATAATGGTGTACAGTTTGTAAGCTCGATCATGCAGCAAACTGCTCATTTACTTGGTTTCCACCAATCACTTATACCTGCTTACCATCCGGCAGCTAATCCTGTGGAACGCAAGAATAGAGACCTAAAGACTCGCTTGTCAATACTTGTAGCCGATGATCACACCCAATGGAAAGAAAAGCTACCTTCCATTCGGTTCGCCATGAATACCGCCAAGAGCCAAGCAACCGGTTATACACCAGCCTTCTTGACTTTTGCACGGGAACTAAGATCACCTGATGACGTCAACAGAGACATGAGAGCCATAGTCGAAGCCGATAACTTTGTGTGTCAACTGACCCCATACTTAAAAAACATCAGCTCTGTACTGCGAGATGCCCGAGATACCTCTGAGTATCAGCAAGATCGCTCTAAAAGGTACTCTGACCAGAAGCATAGAGAAGCCCCTAAACACCAAGTTGGCGACCATGTACTAGTGGAGACACACGCCCTCAGCAAGTCCAAGAACTCGTATACTTCCAAGTTCGCCCCTAAGCGCGATGGACCCTATGTTCTAACTAAAGCAGTCACACCCACTACCTTTGAGATTGCTGCACCCAGTAATCCAGAAGATAGCCTTGGTAAGTACCATGTCTCGGCTCTAACTCCATTTCGCAGCGACCAAACCAGCGACACGACTCCAGTTCGAGTGCTCAGGAAACGAGGACGACCTCCCAAACATCCTAAGAAGAATTCGCCCGAAAACCATGCGCCTCCGCCAAGTCGCTCTCCCACTAAGGACCACCGTGAGTGTGACGATGATTCTGACCACTCCATTGATGACACTGTGGTGACCGCCACCACCCGAACGGGACGAATCACGTCCAAACCTAAATGTTGCTGTTGTGCAAATTCAACCACTAGAAGCAACCATATTCTTACTTCACTCTCCACCTCTGGCTCGCGAAGTAAAGGGGGAGAAATTGTAACACACCGGAATTCCACCGCCACTGGACTGACAATTGACGTTGCTGACAGCCCTCCGGGATAGAGAGGAGACGATACGAAGGAACCGTAAAAGGGCACGCCGGCCCTCCCGTCTCCGATTCATTATCATTTAATTTCACAAGTTCGTTTATAGTCAACTCGGAAATATACCCACAGTTGAGTTATGTGCCTGTGCTTAATTTTCTATCATTAGTGTGTCCCACAAGCGGGTGAAAGAAACAATCAGGGGTTAAATCCACGATACCTCTACAATAGTTAATAATGAAAAAAAAAATAAAATTGTAGGATAATAAAATAAAAAAGAAAACTGCACATAAAAGTCGATACGACATAATTTTTCGTAATTTTGAAAGCGTTTTATCTCAGAAACCACTTATGATAAATTCATAGTTTAAAAAAGCTCTGAAGGAACGTTTCTTCTAGAACTAACTACCTTGGGCAATCTTTAATTAAACCAGTTTTATCAATGTAATACGGTATAAAGCTTTAAAATTGAACTCACTCCATTTGAATGGCGTTGGGTAGAAGAACATTTGCACTGGGGAATGGCAGAGTGGAACAATAATTGCATTTTTACAAATGAATGTAGATTTTTGTTGTATGCATCAAATGGACGTATTTTAGTGTTGAGAGGCCAGAATGAACGAAACCTGCAAGAAGATATAGAACCCAGAGTGCCATTTGGGGGTGAAAGTGTCAGCGTATGGGGAGGCGTAATGGGAAATGGAAAGACTGACTTAGTGGTTTTGATTGGTTTTAATTTTAACCTGAACTAACCTGAACGCAGTTAGATATCGATATTTGTGTATGAATGAAATTGTTATTCCCCTCGCTCAGAACTTTGGAGATGGTTTTATCTTAGTTGACGATAATGCATGGTCACACCGGGCTCAAATTGTTAATGAAGTTCTGAGAGAGAATAGCATCGAGGGCATGAGTTGGCCTGCTAGGTCGCCCGATATGAATGTTATAAAGTGATGAGCAGAATGAAACTAAAACTAAAGAAAGAGAGCAAGAATTGCAAAACTTGGATGAATTCGTAGTGGCACTTAGGGAGGAATGGGAAGCCATTCCCCAGGAGTTTATCAGAAATTTGGTGGAGACCATGCCAAGAAGGGCGGCTGAGGTAATGCGAGTTTTCGGTGGGCCCACACATTATTAAGTACATAAATTCGTAGATTTAGTTTACCTCATTAAATTTTTGAATTGCACTCGTATCTTATTTGAGACCACAAAACAAACATCCCCAAAACCGTTCCGATATTTAGCAAACCTATTAAATAACACTTCACTTAAGTTAATAGTACATTTTTGAAGTTACAGCAAAGGAGCTGGGAAATCATTAACAGTGATTATGTCACAGAAGTAATATTAAAGTTTTGCGAAAACATCCGAAGCAATCTTTATGAACTAGAGTTCTACGTCACTAATTTTGTACTTAATGAGCTTTTAAATTTAGTTTATATCATTAAAATCGGGTGACCTACACTGCTATACCGAGCAAAAAATAAAAATACTTCAAACTTTTTGAAAATACCCTGTAACTTTATCTCGAGCAAAAAAACAAAAACCGCCGAACATGTCCCGAGATATCTACCAAGCCTATAAAATGACATGACAAAGTTGAAAAGTTAAGATTTACCGTAGATATCAAATAATGCAATCAGTTCAAATTTTACATTTTTGCGCCGTATCACAATGATAAAACTGGTTTAGTTAAAGATTGGTTCAGATAGTTAGTTCTAGAAGAAAAGTTCTTTCAGAGCCTTTTTAAACTATGAATTTATCGTAAATGATTTCTGAGATAAAACGCCTTAACGCGATAAAATTGCCAAAAATTAGGTCGTATCGATCTTTTTTGTTAGCAGTTTACTTTTTTATTTTATTATCTCTACACTTTTATTTGTTTGTGTCATTATTAACTATCAATATTCGCCAACGATTTTCAAATCAATGAACTTTTAAAGTCTATTAGTTTTATTGGCGCGGGTATTCCCGCAAAACACTGTAATTTATAGAAAGGTGCAAAACTTTTTTAAACGTCCCGTAACTCTTCTTGTCGACAAAAGAAACAAAAAACCGCAAAAAACGTCCCGAGATATCGATCACAGCTCTTAAATGTAATCACTAGAGGAGTCTTAAAGTTAGGACACCCACCACCCACATAGCAACAAAAGCATATTCATATACGGGGTATATACGAGGTATATTCTCAAAAGCATTTGATTTTTGGAATGTACCTGTCATATACTTGTCATATGCCAACATTTTACAGTATGGGTATGTGGACATGAGCATATTCCAGAATATACCAGATATGTTACAAGTTGCACATTCGGTCGTTCGTATGTGTCAAGCCAAAATTTGCAATAAGATTGCTTGAAGTTAATAAAACTCCTTTCTTTTCTAAAAAAAAAAAATTATAAAACAGGAATAGGCATCGCAACTCGGTAAAATGTTAACCAAATTTGGCACTTGACGTTTCAACTTTGACATAACTGAAACTCGAGTTGAGGTTATGAATCTTCGTGTGGCGTCGTGGCGTGGAATCGTGTCGGCGTCCTGTTGTTTCCCGGTTTTTTTGGGAGTTTGGGAGTCGTTTTATTTGCTTGTTGGTCCTGGTTTCTTCTACACCAGTGAAGTATAGCTGTGTATAGTTTTGTATTAACTCAGTGTAAATTCTGGCCATATTGGTAAGTATTATTTTAATAGTATTGTAGTAATGTGTTGGCAGTTTCTTATCTTATCCAAATCTTAAAAAGCACAAGACCCATTTCACTATTTACAGGTTTCAAATTCTTTACAAAAATGTCTCAGAGGGGTAGTGGAAAAAGTGAAAGATCTTTTCGCAGACATATAAAACAGAAAACTATAGAAGATGTGATGGGATTATCAGCAGAGCAGGCAGAAATGCAATTTCTTGATTATGTCTCCTTGCTACCTCATACTTCTTGTTCCGAATTCATCCAGCTTCATTCTTCTCAATTCTCTTTGTCTCAGTTACAATCAGAGACCATCGATAATGCATCTAGGCCATGTAGCAGAGCATGTAGTCCTTGTCATGTTGATGATGAGGTTGATGATCATTTTAGTGTACAGCAGTCTGATGTTACCTCAGATAAGACTGATTTGTTATATAGGCCTGGTAATAGTTCAGACAGTATTATGATGTCGCAAAGTTATGAAAATCAAAATAGTTCAAATGAAAGGCCATCTAAAGTTGCTTCATCAGCTCATGCCTCAGCTAAGGCAGATTTAAGAGATTGGGCCCTAGACAATAATGTTGCCCATACTGTTTTGAACAAATTATTGTGAGTGAGACAGTTTCCAGTAAATAAAGCTGACTTGCTTCGAAATGAAGAGGACCCAGTCTCAGAGGTAGTAAAATATTTATTAAGTAGGTACCAACCTATACTTTATAAAACAAATCATATTTAATTTTTAGATTGAGTCGCAGAAAACACAGGAGAAAGTTAAACTATCTAAACAGGTTGGTAAAATCATATTGTTATTTTGTATAAATTTTTGTCATTATGGTATCAGGTTAATAGCCTTTTGCCGCAACCTCGGCTGTAACCAACATTACTTTGTACTTTGGGTAGGGTGATGGGAGTTGTGGGGTGGAAGAGACAAACCAAAAATGATGGTGAGTAATAAGAAAGTATGGTTGTGGCAAAAGGCTTATTACATCACAATATAAAAATTTAAGAGAATCAGTGTAGATCTAGGGTCTTGTATGAAATTAACTTTCAGGTCATATCAGAACCCAATCACCCTATTAATATTACACCCAGACAAGTAATAATTCCACGTGTTACATCATCCTCAGATTCAGGTTTGTTTTTTCAACAATTTTCTCTCCTCCATTTTACCCTCTCATTCATAAAAGACATGCCCATTGAAATGTGGGGCTTGTTTTGTCATCATTCATCATATGATAAAGGGCAAAAATAACTTTCTATTCTTTCCTAATATGTCCTATGAATATGATGGTAATTTTTTCTTTCTGTTTCATTAATGAACTTTTTGCATGTTTAACTTCTATTTTCTTATGCATGCATTACTGCATACCAGCATTACCAGCTATTAATTAATTATTAGAGCTTAGCTACAGTAATTATGTAGTTGCTTTTCTTATACCTATAAATGTGATGGTTTATTTTGCTTAATTGGTAAATATCTACTAGGAAGGAGTTGGATAGCAGGTGGAATAAAAAAAAACTACTTCACTTTTTTTAAATTACCAGCATTTCAACCTTTATTGAAGTCTTCCTCAGGGTTAAAATATACAGCATACACATGACAGAACCAAAACTAGAAGACATTTGGCAAACAAATATATGAAACTAGAAGAAACATGGATCACTGAAATATGTGACCCACACCCGCTATCTGATTTCTATTCATTAAAATGACAAGTACCTTCATAATAAATATGATGTTAATAGTTATTTGCTTATAATTTTCAGAGTTCAAAAATATAGTCCTATTGAAACTGAATTCGATTGCTAGTAGACTCACCCGAGTAGAAGAAAGATTGGAAATTTTACAAACAACTATGGAAGTTGAAAAACATGGAAATGAAGAAGTCTGTGATCTGACTGAGGTAATTGATGGTTTGCTGCCTATTAAAGACGATGAGTCACTTGAGGCCTTGAACAAATTTTTAATAAATAAAGTAAATGAAATGGAACTGGTAAGTAAATATTAAATAAATGCATAAGAAGTATAACTTAAACATGTAATATTGAAAGACTAAGGAGACAAAATATAAATTAACTGCATGTTTAACACCTTTAATTTTTTGTCTTCAAAAAAAAATGGCCAACAAGAATGAAAATGTTTAGCTTTCCAAAATTTCATGCTAAATGGTTGAACTTAGAACAAAATGGTGCAAATTTTTATCTTGATTTTCCCTGTCCTAATGATATTTTAACACATCTCCCATATTATTTTGAAATAATTTTTTAAAATTATGTTGATTTTGTTTCCTACGGCTAGAGATTCGATTTTTGTATACAATAATCTACTTATATGTCGATTTTGTCAAAATCCTTAAATTTATCAATACCTACCCATAATGGGAATGAGCATTTTGCTATCTAAGGTCTCTTAACTGTATATCATCTACTTTTTTATTTCAAAGTTTTAAATATTGGACAACTTTTCTCAGAAATGATAAACTTAAGTTTAATACTTCATACAATGTGATCCATCAGAATATGATACTACTTGATACTACATCTTTAGATAGGTACCTACTACTTCGTTGATACGACACTATACGTGTATATTGAGCTATAATCACACAAGAAGTGAGCAAAATAATGATTGCAAAAATTCTAACTTTATTTACAAAAACTGATTCAACTTAGGATTTCTGTGGGGTCGTAGCATTAAAACTTAGTTGGATACCATATATTTAATCTCGCTCTGAATCAAATTTAATTTCAGAATTTGGAGCTTACACAATGTATTGTTTTTTTTTTAGACAAAATACTTGTGTCGTCTAGGAGGCAAAAATATTCATGAGGTCGTTGTAAAAATGATGTTGGCTGTAATAACTAATGAATATGGGCAAAAATTTAGCTGGGAAGGAGGCAAAGGAAAGAATAAATTCAATGAACTTAAGATTACAAAATGTATCTTTAGTAAGTATAGTTTCCTAAAATATTTTATACAGGATCTTAGGGAATTATGATGCCAAAATGAAACTGGTGATAGACTGTCGAAAAATAAGTAGATTTTGCTTACTACACATGTGTCCTAAAACCAGCCGTTATTAAGATACAGGGTGTTAAAATCGATGATTTATCACGAGTTTCATTTTGGAACCATAGTTTTATAAATAATATACAGGGTGTTAGGGAAACCCTGTATATTATTTATAAAACTGTGTTAAAAATGTAAATGTAACAGCACTTTTTTAGAAGCAGTCAGGGACAATAAAAGAACGAAGGACGCCGACGATGACGAAATAATAACGTCCATCAAGAAGTGGCTTGTCAAAGCCAAGGCTCGTTTTATGAGAAAAAGGTATGTAATAATTTATCTATTTGTTTTCTTGTGGACTTTTTTCTATTTTTTTCTTATAAGTGATATGATTAAGCACACATTTATATTAATCAAGTATAGGTAATTATTTTAAACTCCTATAATGTAGAAAATATATTTTATCTACAAACGTCCAATAATTATTTATTTTACGCTTTCAATAGACAAACAAAATATTAACTTTTTTGAGGAGTTTTTTGCTCATTACCAATGAATAGGCAACCGAATTAGCCATTGTTTTATTTGACTATGAAGTAAGTCAAAAGTGCAATTTTAAGGCACGCATGTGAAAGTTACGCATTCACATGACTTTCCTAAAAGCACTTTTAGACACAAGCACCATACATTTTTTTCTACAAACTTTCCAGTAAAATTTAGATAAAATTGACTTTTAACACTAGTGCTTTAAAGTAGCCTACTTTTAACACTAGTGTTAGCGTTTCTAGAAAAAAAAATGTTTTGCTTGCTGGCAAAAACTACCACCACTCAACCAAACATTGTCAACTTTGTCAGTTCGATTTAAATTTTCATGTTGTGGGCTACGTACGTATTATGAGGTAGTAAAATGTATTGTATTATTTGTATTACTTGATATCGTTTGTAGATAAAATGTTGTATGTATTACAAAGCTAAAAGTTACTTTTTGCTCTTAATACATAAATAACTATTTCCATACATTTGATGTGTAATAAGTTTTTATGGGTTACTTTTATTGCAGGTTGAACGCACAGACACCTGCCCTATAATAACAACATAAATAAATGTTATTTAACTATAATCTTTAATAAACATTACAAAAAAATATGTCAAGCTTTTTTTACTCTGGTGGAAAAGATGTAACAAACACAAGACTTATAAAAGAAACAAATGGAAATTGGTAGGTATTTAACGATTGACAAATCCATATTTCAGACATGTGCCAAGTGTCTGTCACGAGAAGAAAAGGTGGTCTGTGAAGCGTACTTATTTATGTGTAAAATTTACTATGTTTGACCGGGCGTTAATTTTACGCTTTAAAATCTCTATTCTTTAAATTGGGTACCGGATCGTCGTTACCTCCCCCGAAGGGTCCTATGCTGATTTACTCACTGAATGGGGGCTTCCAAAAATATGGGGAGGGGTATTATTTAAAATAAGAAGATGGGATTCAAGTAAACTTCTATTTTCTGTGCCTTAAAATTACCCTAACTACTTAACTGAAATGACTAATATGAAAACAAACACCGTTATAACAAAAGGGTCTTACCTAGGTCAAGTGTAGAGGAGGACCGTATCGTGCCAACCAATTTAACGTACTTCAGGGGTAGTTCTATGCGTACCCGTGGCTTCTCTTAGGACAATAAGGACTTCTAGGACAACTTTCTTCTTTGTACTCGGACGATAACAAATTTTGGAAAAAAAAACACTTAATTACTCTTCGACGGGTGGTCGTTCGTCTATCTGACGTAACGCCCCCAAAAAGATCAACCCGAACTTCAAGTCTTGGAGTCTTGCCTACGTGCAAGCCACCGAGCAAGTCCTCGTCGCTAGATATATATATTTAAATTTCTATGTACTTTCTATGTTCATTGTGAAACTTATCTAGCAGGCTATAAAATTTTGACAGAAAAGGATGACATAGTTAAAGTAAATGGACTTTTGTTACTGCATCCTTTTCTTTTGACATTTCACAGCCAACTAGATGAAGTTTTATAATGAACACAGGTTTTATACCAGGTATGTACCTAAAATCATATTGAATGTTCTTTTAATCTACCCCGGCGAATATTCCTGTCACGTGAATTCTTTGGCCAAAATCATATACCTGGTACATACCAGGTATATATTTTCATATGCCTCATATATACCAGGTATATAACCATGAATGTGCTTCTGTCTACAGGAATATTTCAGGTATATATCAGGTACATGATAGTGCTATGTGGGCATGAAGTCGTAGTTAACAAAATATTGATCCGTCTTTTAAACATTTTTTTGCCGATCTTGTACAATATTGTTCTTGCGTCTACGCCACTGATTTGTGAATCATATGTAACTAAATTCCGACTTTAAACTCGGAATTTAGCTAAATTCCGACTTTAAACTCGGAATTTAACTAAATTCCGACTTTGAACTCGGAATTTAACTAAATTCCGACTTTAAACTCGGAATTTAACTAAATTCCGACTTTAAACTCGGAATTTAACTAAATTCCGACTTTGAACTCGGAATTTAAGAAAAAAAATTGTGTTGGCCCTTCTACGCCTTCGTATAAAACAACATAAATAAATTTAAATATAAAAAAATAGTAAGAATGGCAACACCGCCGCCGGTTTTTTTAATTTGAATCTGTAAACGTTTCAATAACATCGATTTTGTTGGTTTCAAGTTTGAACATTAAAAATTATTGTAAAAGTCGTGTATTTCTAATTTTTGTGCCCAAAATGTTTAGAAGTGAATATTACTTCAAGCTTACTGGTGATGTCAAGTATCCTTATGACCAGAAACTGGAAATTATAAACAATATTGATCCTTACTCCCTTTCGCCACAAGATTTGAGTTTCCCAATTTGTGATTTGCCAAATGTGACTTTACTGGATATTGCAGACTATTTAATTTTAAAGCACATTTATTATACGTAGGTACTAAGCAGCAGTTGAAAGCATATAAAAGTCTACAAGTTTTTAAACTGTATGCATCTGGTGCAGTTCTTTCGATCCATGCAAAACAAGTCACCAAGGATGCTTATGTAATTTTAAGTAAGGTAAGATCAATTTAAACAAGCTACTGCTTTAGCCAAAGTTATAGCTTATGCGGTTTTTTTTATAGTTTTTCCTACAGTCTTAACTTCAAGACTAGCATATTCATCAAATGGTGTGAATAGCTATATGTTTCTGAATTCTCATATATCAATTTAGGGCTTGCTGTTTTTTTGTCACAAAATGAACCAAATTGAGTTTAACCATACAGGCAGAAGTTCAACCAATTGTCAGCTGTGTTTTCTCCTTATATTTTATACATACTTAGGGCAGGACAACTTGACTTTATAAAACTGGGCATTAGCATAACCACATAACTTTTCAATTCCATCAGAAATCTCTTTAAAGTAGAGTTCTTATTAAAGGTGCTTATCAAGACTATGTTAGGTTTAGAATCACTGGGTGTACACATTTTGCAGATTTAGTTGTAGGTATTCAGAAGAATTTATGGTGACATAAATTAAATTTTTTAATAGATTTTCTCAAAATTCACCCCAGAGGGTCATTTACCCCAGAGGTATAATTACTGGTGAGTTCTATTGTGGGCACATAGAATATTTAGTGAAATTTAATTGAATTTAGTAATATTTAGTGAAATTCAAGGAAATTTTACTTGACACTTAGTGGAATGAATTTGAACATAATTTATGAATTGATTTACCTCTCGTTTTAGGTGCTGTGTGAACATGTGATAAGACAAAATATCAATTTACTTACACAATAAGCCTCATTTGCAAGGTTGTGGTTTGACAGAGTCAAGTGGGCTGTGAATCAAGGAATCTCTCACCAAGTAAAAGAATGTACATATGTTGGTCAAGTGCAGACATTTTGTTGCAAAGAAAGCAGAAAATGTCATAAAATTAACATGACTGCCATAAAAGTACATAGGTAACTCCAGATATAAGAAAGTGCATGAATGCAAAATGCAAATTATTTTCACTTGTATTTTAACGTGAGAATTTCTTCCTGAACTTTTCTGTTGAACTCCTACTGTTACATGTAAGTCATTCACTTGTTATTGACATCAAGTAAGCATTGGAAATTAGACTTTGACATTTTTATTGTATTTTCTCAACATGTCCTGAAAGGAGATATTTAGGTTTAAAAAAAAAAAAAGGATTTCAAAGATAATGGGATGACAACAATAAGTGAATGACTTGTATTTACCTATTATATTCTACCTGTTTATTGTATTTAATATTATTAGTGTAAATTTGCAGTATTGTTAGGGTTGTATTAATTGTTACTTAATATCACTTTTATTGACATGCTCAGAACTGCATATAAAAACATGTTGTGTATCATTTATTTTACAGTGAAAATAATATACTTAATGTTAATATACCTACCTGCCTAATATCCAAAAACAATTTGTGTACTTTTTACAACTTTGACACCCTGTCCTAACTTCAGAGAGAATCGGATCAGAAGCTCCAAAATGGCATTATAAAACCCCACTTAGTAGTGTTTATAATTTAACCAGCACCAAGCCACACTTAGCTAGCTACAACCTTTGACAACAACAATTGAAGCTCCTCCTTGAAACATTATAAAATATTTTTGTAATGCTTTTATTCCAGCCAATGTACCAAATTCTTAATTGTAAGACATGAAATATGAAATACGACATGAAAGTCTTGTAAAAGGATTCTACGTGGTTGGTCTAATGACAGATTTATAGAAGTATTTAAATGGTAAGTTTAACAGGACTTTTATAAAAGGACAGTATGTACTAAAATAGTGCTATGGAAACATCTTGGACTTCCATTGTCTATATTGAGTTTTTTTACACGACATTTCGAGCAGTGGAATCTCTGCTCGTTTTCAAGTGAAACTGAAACAAGCAGAGATTCCAGCCTCACTTGAAAATGAGCAGAGATTCCACTGCTCAGAACGTCATGTAAAAATACTCAATAAAGACAATGGAAGTCCAAGATGTTTGGCTTAATAGTACATCGATCATTGTCTACCACCTTTAAACAAAAACAGTGGTATGTTTAAAAGCAGATAGTATGTTTAAAATATTTTAGTATGTTTAAAAGTCCACAGAACTTTCTTATGATAAAAAAATATAAACATGTCTTGTACATAGTTGGACTAAAGATGAATTTAGAAGATAAGTATTTAAATGGCAAGTTCAGCAGGACTTTTATAAAAGGATAATATGTAATGAAATAGTAATATGTTTAAAAGTAAATAAAATGTTTAAAGTATTTTAGTATAAATATCTATAATATATATGACAGTATGTTTAAAAGTGGCTAGACATTCTTACAATGAAAAACTATAAACAAACAATACTGTATGGATCAGAACCAATTACATCCCTACAACTTTTTGGAGGGCCTGTAGAAAGGCATGATTTTGGTTAAGTAATTATTTCTAAAATGCTCATTGTTAATATCAGATTTTGTGTGTTTAAGTTTAAACTAAAATTAAACTGTCTCATTATCAAAGTATGTATTTGTCTTGCTGACACAACTTTTGACTGGAGCATCTTAAATGGGAGCACCACACGTGGCAGTATGGGCATCAGGCATACTTCATTCATAAAATCGACGCGGTGTTCATTCATAACTACTGGCCAATCAGGACAGGGGACAGGATGTAAACAATATCAGCTGATGGCTCATCCAATTTAAAATTATATTAAAATAATTCTGCTTTTAAATAATTATTTATTAAAAAGCATTTTTTTTTTAAGTGAATATTATTGAATATGTATTACAAAAAAGTTATAATAAGTTAAATAGTAAATAGTTCTATGATGTGCATGGTAACAGAGAAATAAAAATTATCAGACATATTATGAAATTAAAAGAAATGTTGGGCTAATGTGGACTATCCGAATCAAACGATTTATAATTTTATAACAGGGCATGGAAAACGAGGAACTAAGATAGTGAGAAGAACTTTTTTACTACCTACCTGTTCGTGTTTAGTTTCTGCGCAAAAGGGTAGAAGGGACAAACATATTTTTTTTTCAAGCGGACTAAAAGTACGTCATTTGTTTTCTCCATACGCACATCTAAAGTGGGCTTTCAAATCCCGAGACCAAAAAAGTAGCAAAAAAGTCCTAGGCAGTAAAAGTAAAGTCAAAAGTCACCGCTAGTGTCATGGTGGCGCATATATAAACGATTTTAATTCACGAAAATTATTTTAATAATAGATGACACCAGATAAACCGATCTGAGTGTATTGCCATCCTTACATTCTTGTTGAAAAAACAAAGGACAGAAATACTCTCAGAGCACTCAAGAGCACCATCCGAAACCGTTATTAGTCGAAATCGCATGGGTTCTCGAATTCGTCTGTTAAATGTCATGCGCGTCATCATATTTATCTGTCAATGTGACATTTATTAATTTAGTATTGAAAAAATGCTACAAATTCTTAGTTTACCATAATCATTGGTTATTATTTAATACATTAAAACCACTGAACATTGAAAACTACCATTCTAACATATTCTATGTATCTTACAAATAATATACACCACTAATTGGGTAAGTACCTAGACCCGCTTAAAGAGGATGAGAGAAAATTGCAAAACTGAACCTGCACTTTTAAATAGATTTCTTATTTCTTGCATGCTTGAAAAAAAAATAGTATATGTTACTCGGAGTAAAAGGTCTTTTTGTGCTTCGCCCAGTTGCAGGCCTCAGCTTCGCTTCGGCCGTCAATCTCTGGGCTCAGCACGAAAAGACACACTTTTACTCCTAGTGACATAATCTACTATTGCAAGCTTTTGTTAGTTAAAATCAATATCACCAATAGTTGCAAAAGTTTTTTTTCCTATAAGAAGACAAGAGGAGAACTAAGATAGGATCCCACACAGTTCTTCGATTTGCAAATGCAAAAGGGTCAATTAAGAACAGGTAGGCATAAATAAGCTCAAAATTGATATTTATTAAATGCATTTTTAAATAAAGTTAACTATATTACATTAAAGATAGGTATTGTATACAGGATGGACTTTTTAACTTGAGACAGTCAGATATCTTGAGAACTAATGGTGGGGAATAAATTTTTTCCAACGATGGCCTATATTGTACAGTAGAGCCTATTTTAGGTACATATTTTTACCTACACATAGGTTTTTGAATTTGAATCATCTTATCATTGCAAGAAATACATACCCCTTGCTGCAGTGTCACATTTTTAGATAATAATAATTTGTGTTTTGTTTTAACGTAGATGTTATCCAACTAGTTAAGTATAGTATGCTTATTGGTAATAAGTGACTGCCTATTTAAATGTTAGTGATACCATTTGTTTCCCCATGAAAAAAGTTGTTGTCTTTCAACAAATCTTATATTTAAATTGTTACTAAGTAATTGATATGTGTCTACCAACCTTAAAAGATAAATAATATATTTACAATTATGTTATGTATATATTCATTTATTCCCTTATCTTAGCTTAGCAATCAACATAAGTACATGATAAAGTATCGGGAGAAACATTAAAAAAAAAATGAAAGGATAAAAGTCTATTTACTTGAACACATGAAAGTGTAAATTTTGTTATTGATTTAACAGTTTACAGTTTGACTTTTAGGTGTTTGCACATGATTATGGCGATTTATCCCTTCATTTTCACTTTTTCCTTGTAGGTAGGGACCAAGCAAAATTGATTCTCACCCATTTTTAAGCAACCCTAAAGGCTCAAAACTTCTCAGTTTCACTTCCACCTTTTTCTATAGAATTACTGTCTTGGTCAAGTACCACTCAAGTTCAGTTGAACCACAATTCTACAACTGCCTCTAAAATGGCCCATACACTTTCTCTTTGGACCCAGTTTTATAGTTAAGTCACCCTGCCCCGATTATTAAACATATTGAGAAAACACATCTGACTCTTAAGTTCAGTCTTAGGGCAGAGTCAAGTTAATTCAAAGAAAATCTGCTGTGTTCATCAGCAAACACTGCTGAAGATGAAGGTGATAGTAAATCAGCTTCATCCAGTGATTTCAATGGTGTTTGTGTTCGTTGTGTCCAAAAAGGGCTTTTACTCACACCAGTAAGTTCATTTCAACAAAGCTAAAGCTAACTTTATGTATAAGAATAATGATGAATTGTAAGGCTTCTTGCATAAAGAGTGGGCTTTCAACGAACTAAAGTGTTACCAGTAACCAGGTGGTGAGTGTATACTTATCAGTAGGGTTATTCTCCAATATGCATAGGTTGGTTGCATTTTTGCGTAATTAAAATCTTATTGTCCAAGATCAGCAAATATATGTAGGTACCTATTCTAGTGCCTCTTAACTTAAAAGGATCTATTGTCCCTTAGGTCGCTAATTTAAATAATATAAAATTTAATAATTTGGGGATGCCAGCAAGGTTTTATTGTTTAACACAAACCTGCAAAATGCCCAAAAAAACTAATTGAATAGTAATTAAGGAAGAAATAAAATCAAAAAAGACAATTTTTTAATTTTCTACAGAAATCTGAAATAAAATAGCGGCGGACGTGAACTTTTCGCGATAAGCTCAGTGGTCCCCAGAAACGTGTTTGACGGGTACACGATTTCTTACTAAATTGGAAAAAACTACACCAAAGAAAACTAAACTAACGACGCAGTGTAGAAGAGAACAGAATTCTGCCAGTAGCTGGGATCCTCGACATTATGGTGAGCAAAACACTACTATAATATACTAAATGATTCAACTTCTACCACTACTCTACAAATACTTAATTGCCGGTAGTCTCCTGCGTCTGCAAAGTATCCGCTCTTTGCAGACGCAGGAGATGCAAGAAAATGGCCTATTCAGGAAAAGGGCAGAGGTGGGTTGACACTATGTGGCACAACCGAAAAAACACTCCACGAAACTTTTCGTAGGCGGGCAATGAGGAATTGCCTCATTAAAAGGGCGGAATGAAACCATTAAAAGGGCGCCTTTGCCGGGTAAAGAAGAAGGGCAATTGTAGGGTATCATGTTTTATGGCCGGAATTCCCAAGAAATTGTGAAAGTGCCTCTCCAACACTAACAAAAGAAATGCTCTTGACGAAAATAAAAATTATTGCAAACATATGTGCATTTAGGGCCTCATGGGTCTGGTTTATTTAGAAAACCGAAAAATAGAAAAAACTTCCATAAGGTTAAAGCTTAAAAGATCCGAAAATGGCTTACAGGGTTGCTATGCTTCCACACATAAACTCATATGCAAACAGAGAGGTCAGTTTGCATAACATAATGTAGTTAAAAATATCTTAAATCAAAACTGAAACATGATGATAAAGATCAATTTTCAAGTTTCGTTTGACAGTGACGTTGAGGGGTATACATGTCAAATGACGTAATCTTGGAATCGTCTATTGACATTTGATTAACTTTTTTGGCATATGTCAAATGTCATCAAGTTGCTTAATTTCCTTTTGATAGTTTGTTTAATCAAAAATATAAGGTAGGTAATTTTTCCTGAAACTAATCTTAATTCATCTTAAATATTTGCAATTTGAATTAACATTAATACGAAATTAACAGAAGCCGTAACGGCACTATTTCTAATTGACTGATTATTTTACACGTTTTTGAAGAACTGATAGAAGTTTTTTTGCAGTTATTGACCAGTTGTCAAACCCAAAGGATATCCATAATGGTAAGTCCGCCAAATGTTTTTATTTATTTCTAGCGTTTCTTGTTCTGAATAACGCAAGGTTTGCAGACGTATTACATTAATCTGTTGTTTGAACATTTGTTAAATTGTGGTGCGGTAGCAGTCTGCAGAAGAGCACAAGTCAAATTCTAGGTCTAATATGGATATTTTCATTCTGCATTCAGCAGAAGATAGATTTATCCCAGGATTTATCGCTACTGTTTTATATAAAATCTCATTCAGTCAAACAGTTCAGTGTACATTAGAATTTTTTAAGTAACACAAAGAATAACTAAATAGTTTTGTTCTTTAGGGGGGAAATGATTATAGAGAAGCTTTTGTAGCTTGTCTGGTAACTGTTCTCTGTTCTCTTCATAAATATATGGAAAGGCCTATCAAATCATGGGTTGCATTTAAAGAAGTCATATTTTACCATGTTTTTATAACTGAAAAATATCCATTTTTAACTTGATTTTTGATTTAAATTTTTGCTTGAGTTTTTGCTTATTCCACAGTGGCACACTCTGGGCTCCGGTTTTCTTGGCATTTTCTCCGGAAATGTTTATTTCATGGCAAGAAATAGATAAATATTTGACAACAGCCCAGCAACTTTAGTAAGCTGAAGGGAGCTGTAAACCGACATATGCTTTATTTATGTTTCCTGTCATCTATGAAACAGTAGTGAAATTTTCTTTCGTTTCATAGATGACGTGAGTTAAATTGGTCAGTAATGTTGGTTTAAGAATGTCACAAATTTTCGCGGGAAACATAATTACATCGTCCACTTCATATGTTGTATAATTAAGGTACTTATGTGTTTCTGTAATAACAAAGTTGCAGGTAAAATGTCTGTTATTTATCGTCCTTTTTACTACCTTTATGCTGTTTAACTTAATGGTTGTGTGCCTGCCAAATCTAACCACCAGCAAGGCCTGTTTTTTTTTATCATTTCAAAGGTGGCAACCCTGCACATATCTAAGTACTATTTAATTTTTTTTAACTTAGTTTTATATTCAAAGTGCCCTATCATTTCATTTAATAATTTTAATCAAACCAGAAATCATCTTTTTGACCTCCAACCTCCAAGAAACCAAATATGAAATGACATTCATGACAGTGACTTTTCTGTAGTGCTCCGGAGTTCCAAATAAAGCTGAACTAACCTAACCAACAGAGCCTACACTTATGTGCAGCAATCAACAAACTATAGTGGCCCTCAAGGGCCACCGCAGCTGGGTGCAGGTGCTGCACCAGACCTAACTAAAGGAAAAACAACTGAACTGACCAGAGGCAAAGTAAAACTGAACTAACCTAATTAACAGAGCCCACACTTATGTGTAACAATCAGCAGGCCCTGCAGCTGTAGTGCTGTAGTGGTTCTGGGAAGCTGCTTTGTCATGACCCAGAACTGCAAAAGGACAGGCTGAGCTGAACTAACCTGACAAAAGAAAAAACTTAACCAAACTAACCTAACCAAAGCAAAAACAGAACTAACCTATCCAACAGAGCTCAGACTTATGTGCAGCAATCAACAAGATGCATAAAGGCCTTAAAGAGCCACCCTAAGAGACAAGTACTGGGTGTTCATTATAAAATTTCATCTAGCCAGCTATGATTTTTTGACAGAAAGAGAGAGAGTTATAAAAGTACGTCATAACTTGACTCGCCATCAAAACAGATTTGTCATTGCCACTGTCCAATCAGCTTTCAGTGCTTCAACGTTATTAGCGGCCATCTTCTCTTGTTTTTATCCTTGTTGGTAAACTTTCTCGTTTCCCACATTTTTTTTGTTGTTTTGTAGTTTTACCAACAAAATTTTTGCTAAAAACATTAATTTTTATTACTATAAAATCTGTTTTGTATTTGGTCAACATGGCTTTCGCCTTAGAACATAAAGTTTTTATGTTGAAGAGCTACTATGGAACTGGAATCAAAAGTGGATGGGAAATGGGTTTATTCCATTCGAAACTACAAGGAGGATTTCCAGGCCGAATTTTCAAACTTTGCTTTGGTCTATATGCAGTTCAAGAAAAGAAAACCTTGGAGCATGTTCTAGAATTGTTTACAGAAGCAGGTAGTCTACAAAGACCAGGCAGTGAATCTCACAAAAAAACATACCAATGAAGTTGTTACACAGGCACAAGAAATAATGCAAAATACACCTGGTACTTCTATTCAACAGTTACACCATCAAATAGGCTTTTCTGTAGGTGCCACCCATGCCATTTTACATAAAGATCTACAAGTGTACCCATATTGCTTCACAGAAGTGCAAGAATTGCATGAAGCTGACTTTCCCCAAAGACTGCAATTTGGCAATTGGTGTATTGATAGGGATAATAACCAGAACATTTTCCAAAAATCCATATTTAGTGATGGCGCATGGTTTGAGTTAAGTGGTTATGTGAATTCACAAAACATGAGAACTTGGAGTAGTGAAAACACTCCCATGAAGTAATTGAAAAAGGACTACCCCTGAAAAAATTGAGAGTTTGGGTAGGAATCACAGCTCGCTGACTGATTGGTCTAGTTTTCTTTAAAGGGGGCAGATCACTAGGACACTTTAAGCATTACGAATTGAATAGGTACCTGCATAAGCAACAGAATTTTGCTAGCACTTGGAGAAAATAATTTACATAAAATTCCTCATTGATATCATTTAATTTTTATTTGAATTGTCAATTATATCAATATATACATCAAATATTTATTCACCTTACTTCCATTTGTACATTTATAAAATATGTTTAATAACAAATGTCAATTTATCGTTAAACAGTTGATAAGTGAATAGAAAAATTCATTAAAAATGTCAAAATAATAACAAAATATGATTAGCTTTATTAGAAGTCTTATCAAACACATTAAACACATATACCATTGAACCCATATGTCAATTTTCCATATACCAATAGCAGATTCAAGCCCTTTTCAAAATCTGCAATTCGGATCAGGTTGAGAACTATCAGCTGAGTTTCTACCATTCATATTGAGTGAAATCAGATTCAAACTGTCATCAATCTGGTTTCCTGAAAATTACCTGTAAGGATCAGTTTGATCTAGGATAAATATTTCTGAAAAGTCCTATTGTGATAAAGTGTGTGACTCAAAGTTTATCATTCATATTCCTATTAGTATAGACACAGTAAGACTTCTGAAAATCTCTACAGCTGATTTTCACCCAACCCTGATAACAGGACAGCCAATCGGGTTGGTTGAAAGTAAGGTTATAGTAATGATTGACCCATTCTGGATTGCAGTTTCCAAAAAGGACTTTTATGATCATAGAAATTGAGCACTGTCGCTTTTGAATAAACAGGTTTTAACCAGCCAATTTGTAAATTGTTGATTTGAAATGTGGTGGACGGCAAGCCTTTAAACTACAGATCTGATCATTGTCCAAGATTATCCAGTCTAACACTATTAATTACTTATCATGTATACTTAATTTCTGTCTATAACATTTTTAAACTAATTCAGTTTTTAACTATAAATTAGGAATATGAAGCTGGATGATCCTGCATTAATTAGTGGCTATTGATTTAAAAAAATCCGTAGCATTTGTTATTCAACATGAAAATACCATATACCAATACCAATAGAGATGTTTTCCGTACATTCTTGCCCCTAAACTCAGGTCCGTACTGACCTGTTCCAAGATTTCTGAAATATGTGTCAAGATTCAAGCCTATAATAAGTATTATTATGAAGTTATTTTTGTCTATACTGCTAATATTTTAATTATATTTACTTTTAAAATCAACACAATTTCTGACTTTTTAGTGATGCTGACAAAACATCTCAGTTATTTATACATTTGAATCACATTAAAACTGGCTTTCAGATCGAAAATGGTTTACGCATGTACACAGTTGCCTTAAAAACTGCTAAAAGTACTGTTGCATATAGCTTTTCCAGGCTGGGGAGGGAAGAGAACTTACACTTGCACACAAATTTAAGCCTCGAGAGTATCTACTGGCACATACATTTTGGAAACATCTTTCCTTTTAGGTCCCGTTGGTCGCAGTCCATACCGATTTTGGTGCAAAATTTCCAGGTGTCGCTTCAGGAATTGAGCCTACAATGTGTGTACAAACTTATTTTCATCTTCAGCTCTAATGTTTTAATTTTACATACCTTTGAAAATCCACTCCATTTCCAATTCTACAGAGATAAAACATTAGAATCATACACTTGTTTTAATAATTCTAAAACTAGTTTTCAGTTTTTCAAACACAAAATGGTTTGTAGGTTTGTGGTAAAAACTCCTCTATCCACAGGATACACCGTGCAGGGGCTGGTGATTAGGGTGCTTTGTCGTCGTCAGAAGTCAAAGGATCAGTATGAAAATCGCCACTTCTAAGGGCAAAAGGCCTGTTCAGGCGTTCAGGGTCGCAAAATCCTCCCAAGGTCCACCTATCTTCGTTTACATACACATAATTTGGCACAAAGAGTTGGGTGTCTTTCTAAGTTCTCTATGGAAAATGTTAGCTTGGGAATACCTCAAGTACATTTTAAAACCTATAGAGTCTTAAAAATTTTAAATAATTAAAAAATCAATCAAATTAAGGCCGACTTATTTATTTATCAACATTCTGAATGATTCTGCATTGTTTGGAATGTCATGTCAATTGCTGTTCCTTATTATTGTGCTGCTTATATACCGGGTGTCCAGCAGAACCCTGGACATAGGAGATTAATGGGAAAATGGGTTTTTATTTGATTGAAAAACTTTTAAGAGTAAAGTTGTAGAGTTTATGGTCAGCTTTCATACTGTAATTTTTTCAATACCACAGTTTTGGCTGTTTTTGGAAAAACGCCTCGAAAAGTGCAAAAATTTGAATTTGGCGCGTCACCCCCGCCATGCATGTGCAGTGTCGCCAACATAATAATTTCTTATGTCAGAGTCAGAGCCGATTTTCCTTTCTTATTTATTTTGAGGGACTATCATGTAGTAATTAACGTGATTATGCAGTGAAAATTAACCGAAAACCTGACCATAATGTTCTTAAATCATACGGTAAGTAAAAGTTACGTTTATTATTATCATAATTAGTAAAAGGAAAATCATTCCAATTTGTGTATGGCTGGTTGTCTAATTGATTTTAGATTAGCAACAGACAACGGATCGACGATATGACTCTTGTCTTTGTCATTGGTAAAGCTAAAAGCTAGGTTAATGTTAAGAATTATTAAGGACGGCGAGTTGGGTGGATACATTTGTTGAGCAAACCAAGAACCAAGCTTGAAATGTGATTGTACTCTACAAATGAGTTATCGTGGGATTGGCGAAAAGAAAATACGGATTGGCGGCTCTTAAAGGAACCATTTAATTACATATAAAGAAAGTGAATAACCACCCATGTGTTTAACATCAAACACAGAAGTAAACAAGAACAATAAACAAATAAATAAAATACAAGACTAGATGTGGCACATCAGAGAAATTGTTCAAAATGACCACCTTCTGCAGAGGTACAATATGCAAGCCTCTGTTCAAAATTGCGACATGTATTGTCCAACATCACCACCGTGACTTGACCACAAATTTCATGAATGGCAAGTTTCAACTCTTGAACATTCGCATATTGTTTATTTCTCTGGTAGAGACGATCTTGAATGAATCCCCAAACAAAAAAATCACAGGGATTCAAATCCGGAGAGCGAGGTGGCCAATTAATTGCTCCAGACTTTCCGATCCACCTATCACCAAATGTTTCGTTTAAAAAACGTCTATTTTGCAGTGCAGTGTGACACGACGCCGTAAAAAACCCGTTCTAACGGCTGGATGGCTTCTACAGCAGGCAAAATGTCATTGCGAAGCATATTGCCATATTTGTTGGCGTTCAAACTGCCATCAATGAAAAATGGACTTATAACATGGCGCCCCAAAATGCCGATCCACACGTTTACAGTTGTTCGACGTTGGTCCCGATTGTCATGCACTATATGTGGGTTTTGGAGTGCCCAAATCCGATCATTTTGTTGATTTGAAGAGCCAGTCAATCCAAATGAGCATTCATTCGTGAAACAAATGTTTCTAACAAATATTGGAGCTGCAATAATTTTTTCGGTCAGGATTTCACTAAACCCTATTCGGGGGAAAAGGTCGGTCGGTAAGAGCTTTTGCTGGTTCTCTTTTTTGTAGCTTTTAAAACCTTCTTTTTGCAGATAATTATGGATGGTCGATCTACTATGTCCAGTTTCTTGACCAATCTGTCTAATACTCTTGGAAGGATTATCGCTTACTGTAGCAAGAACAATTTTGCCACATTTTCATCCTCTGGAGCCGCACCAGCTTGAAGTCGTCGCTTTCGCTCACAGGAACATATCGGGTTAATACTCCCAGTTTCCTCAAAACGAGGAACCACCGCCTGAAGTGAACTGCGTGCTGGTATTGGTCGTTCAGGAAACAATGCAGCAATGTTGTCTCGAATTTGAGTAAAGGAATTACCAGACCAGTATTGTTTTAAAACAAGTTTTCTCTCCTCAAAATTCATAACTAATGTAACATTTAAATAAGCAATAATAAAAATAAAATTTTACACTGTATCAACAAAATGGTTCCTAATTTCGATGTTCAATTGTTTTTTGCTGTCAAAGTGAACAAATGAAAATCGAACCTTTAATATCAATAAATACAAGCTTTCTGTATACATTACATTTTTATTTCGGGGAAATTGTGTGTGAAAAAGTGGATGCAGCAAGTACCAAAATAAGTATATTTCCATAATCTATACATAAATTTCTTAACGGAAGAAATTAACAAGTGGACATGAAAAAGAAATGTAACATACATTTAGGTAATAACACATATAACAACAATTATTCCTGTAAAAACACTATCCCTTTTATTAAGATTTGTTGTCACTGAAAAGAGTTTTTTTCACAGGCACTATAGTCTCCAGATACATAGATAAAACATAAAAGAAACTGGTCTTAGCAGATCAAACATTCATCACTATCTGCTTACTGGTCTTGCTTGTTTGCTATAAACATTTGTTCCACCAATGAATGTTAATTTGGATTAATGGGTCCCTCAAATCAACAAATGAATGAGTTTGGACCCTCTAAAATCCACATACAGTGCAGGACAACCGAGACCAACGTCGAGAAGTTGTTAATGTGTGGATTGGCATTTTGGGGCGCACTGTATTTGGTTTTCCAATGAGATTCTGTCTGTCATAGAAGAATCCAGCACTTAGCAAGGGTTTTTTTACATGCAGGATAGGGCGTCGCTGTGACGTATTTTAAAAAAGGTAAAAGTTAGCAAAGTCACATACTATGCGAACGGCAGCTTTGGGTAGGTGGAGAGCTAGGTTGTGGTTCAAAATGACATAAAAAAGAGTTGAAGCCTAGTATAGCTACATAAGCTAGACCTGTTAATTGGGCGCCACTCAATTTAAGTTACAGGTTATAGCTATAATATTAAAATTGAGAAAATTATCATAGCAATTATTGATGTTCATATTGTTTAGGTGATCAAACCAAAGTAAAACCAACAGGAATTATTAAAATTAGGCACATTTATTTATTATGGTGTTAGTTCTTACCTAAGGTTAATGCAGGTACACTTGGTTTTTAAATCTACTCCTACCGGTTGAAATACTTGGCCAGTTTGTAGGGCTCTCTTGCTAGTTGAGGTAGAGGATCAGTGCATCATGTGTGAAAATGCTGGACGGTTCAAAACCTAGGAGCCATCACCGTCCTTAACGGCTCCATTTTCGGCAAAGGGGCTCCAAAACCCAGACGGTTTAAAACCTAGGAGCCATCACCGTCACTAACGGCTCCATTATCGGCACACGTGCAGGATGAAACGCTTGTAGGACACTTGTAGGATCCAAAAAAAAAGGAGGTATTGAGTTTTATTACTCAAACATTGGACTATTCATTGGACTACTCATTGGACCCCAAAATACAAGAACTTTACAATAGCCACATGGCTAGGCTGTAGCCGTTTAGGGACAGGCTGACGTCCGATGTGCCCTGGACAGTGGTCAAGATGGAAAAAGGGACTATCAAACGTTTTTACCTTTACCACCTGGGCTCTGAATTGGTCAAAAAAACGGAAATTATAGTGTCAAAAGGGGGAAATAAAAAGAAGGAGAAAATGAACCGCGAAATATGAAAATCTTGCCATTGTTGCTAATTAAAAGATAAATTTAGGGAAAGTATTAAAAGAGCACATGAAGAAAATAAGGGAATCTAAGTAAAAACATTGGTGAAATTTGGCAATGCTGCACAGATAGCAAAATAATTAATCAACCCATTGACACCAACCCATTGACACATGTCAATGTCCAAAAGAAGTCACCTTTCAACGGATTTCTAACCCTAGAACTCGAAGTAGAGGGATCGCATAGAAACGATAATCAAGGTGAACAAACATGGCGGCCAAGGTAGTCATATTTCTTTGGAAATAAAATGGTATTTTAGTTATTTATGAAAGTTTGAAAGGGAAGCCAGTAGGTTGTCGTTGTGAAAAAGAAAACGCTACATCGCGTCACACAGCACTGCAAAATAGACACTTTTGAAGTAAAACATTTGGAGATAGATGAATTCACCTCAATAGCAACAACAATAACGAACACCCTTAATTGGTGACAAGAGACAAATTGTCATGTCATCGTGGTTGTCGTATTGCTAAACTAAAATGAATTAGACAACCAGCCATACACAAATTGGAATGATTTTCCGTTTACTAATTATGATAATTATAAACGTAACTTTTACTTACCGTATGATTTAAGAACATTATCATCATGTTTTCGGTTAATTTTCGCTGCATAATCACGTTAATTACTACATGATAGTCCCTCAAAATAAATAAGATAGGAAACTCGGCTCTGACTCTGACATAAGAAATTATTATGTTGGTGACACTGCACATGCATGGCGGGGGTGACGCGCCAAATTAAAATTTTTGCACTTTTCGAGGTGTTTCTCCAAAAAACAGCCAAAACTGTGGTATTGAAAAAATTACAGAATGATAGCTGACCATAAGCTCTACAACTTTACTCTTAAAAGTTTTTCAATCAAATCAATCGTACAGGCGCAAAAAAATAAAAACCGATTTCCCATGTTAATCTTCTATGTCCAGGGTTCTGTTGGACACTCGGTATATATATATATATATATATATATACCATGTTAGTACAGATCACAATATAACAATCACAATCTGCGGCCATCGACCAAAGTCCTTCAGCCTTGGAATTCAATTATTACATCATAAATTAAAAAAAAAAAGTTTTTATATATGTCCACCTAAATTAAAATAAGATTTCTATTCTAGTGCATATTTCTGATAATATAGAAAATTGCTTGTTGAGAAAAATTGGTTGGTCTGGAGGGCCCTGTCCACATAAAGATTCCAGTGCATGGAGGTTTTGAGGATCGGCCGCAAATCTTGTTGATAACTGATGTAGGCGTGTGAGTATTGGCTCCACCCCTGTAAGTTCGTAGAGAAGCTGATTTGGTGGGTTGTGCATCCTGTTGTTTGGGTGGCGAATTCTCGTTAGAGTGCGCAAACAAGTGCGTTCGGAGACCTCGAGGTTGCGTTGTGCTGGACGGCGTATGTTAAGGAATAGTGGGTGACAATACTCGATGATGGGTCTACATATGGATTTGTATATTTTAGATGCTTTTTGACAAGAAATACCCTGGTTTTTGTAAGTCAAGCTTCGGAAAAGTTTTTGCATTTGATTTTAATGGAGTTAGTGTAGGCATTGAAGTTGAGTTTGGGATCTATGGTGACGCTCAAGTATTTAGTTGAGGGTTGGGGATGCAGATTGGAGTTTAAGATGTTGATAGTGGGAGATCCGGTGGTTAAATATAATAAATTGTGTTTTACTGGGATTTATTTTAATTCTCCAGTTGTTGCACCAAATGCTTATTCTGTCAGTTAATCTCTGTAGTTCACCGATTGTCCTTCTCAGGCCTTTGTGATGACAAATCAGTGCTGTATCATCTGCATACTGTAGGACATAAGCAGGAGATTCCGGATTCTCTTCTTTATAGGTATTGAAAATGTCATAGCAGAACAAATTATAAAGCAATGGAGACAGTGGCGATCCCTGTGGAACTCCCTGGTGTGGTGTGAAAATATCCGAAACCTGATCATTGACCGTGACCTGTAGGGATCTGTGACTCAAAAAGTCCTTTATGACCATTATCAAATACACTGGGCAGTTAAGTTTGTGCATTTTATATAAGAGTCCTTGGTGCCACACACTGTCAAATGCTTTTTTAATGTCCAAAAAGATGGCTGCACTGGCTAGCCTTGCCAGTTTTGCTTGTTGGATGTTAGAGGTCAACACTGTACCTGGTAGCATAGTTGAACTGCCCTGTTTAAAACCAAACTGGAATTCTGGGATGTGCATACCTATTTTACCCTCAATTCTGCATTTGATGATATTTTCAAAAATTGTTCCTAATACTCGGAGTGTGTTGCTTTTATTTGAGTATTCCCGTCCTTGGATTCTTATTGAGAAAAAAAAAAGGATGAAGACACTATCGGAGCGCGTAATGGTATGCAACCAGTAAAACGTTCGCAAAGTGTGAATGTGCTTAAATTTGAATGTTTGGGGGACAAATAAAGAACGAAGTAATTCACGACGTGCTTCAAAATAACAAAAGCCTTTCATAGGCGATTAGATGAAATTTTATAATGAACTGTACAACTGGACCAAATCAAAGGAAAAACATAACTGAACTAACTTAACCAAAAGTAAAGTAAAACTGAACTTGAGTTTTATTTTGCCTTTGAGCCGCCTGAACTTTAGGGCCATTGGGGGATCCAATACATACCTAACTAACTGCTTTCGAAAAGGCCAGTTTCTGGATATTGTGACAAAAAGTGGCAACCTCTAAGACGTGACAGGGACATTTAACACAAACTAAATAAATTGAACTTAATTATGAATGCACAGTGGGGCATTCATAATTGGTACAAATATGAATATTCCGAAACATTTTTGTTTACGGTTCGCTAACCTGAACTACTTAATTTGATGTCCTCTTTATTATAAATTTCAAAAAAACCTCAATATTATGTTATGCTTAATACCGCCCAGCACCGTATGTTTATTTTCACCTTTTACTCTCAAACTCATTCTCTTTCTCTTCATTCATATGCATATCTGATGTGCAAAGGAGTGTTTTGTTTTTGTGAATAGTTACTAATAATGTTTTACCAGTTTCTTCGCAAAGTTGCCATTTTAACTTTGAATGATTTCTAGTTCTAGTGATCAACTGATATGATTTTTTTGGCAGATACTGATAATTTTACAGTGATAGTAATATATACAAGGTGTTTTTGAAAATGGTACCATAAATGTAACTCTCCAAAATAAGAAAAATACTTTATAATAAACATATAGCGTGTTGGTAAATCAGTGTGACAAATTTTAGGGAGTGATTTTGCATGAAAAAATAATGACAGTTTGCTATATGTAAACGTATGTCCGCAAATGATTTGTTTTTCAAGATATAGGGTGTTTTCCAAGTTTTTCTTAAAAACTGAGGATGCATTTATTGCTCTGAAATCGGTCGAGATAGGGAGATAATATTTGGTGGGTTTTAAGAGGTAGTCATTGCGCATTTCTTGACATGCAATCGAAAATTTTATGTTCATCATTGGCACGCATACGAGTAATAAGCTCAATTTTTTAAAAGAAAAAACGGTAAGCCACTGAGATATTTCAAATTAAAATTCATTTTTGAAGTTCTCGTTCAATTTGTGACAAAAAATCTTTCCTTTTTTTCATATTGGGTGCGGTTTTGATGCAAAAAATTAATTAAACAGCTTAACTCGAATTTTCCATTTCTTTAATACATTATCAAGAACTATCTAATACAATAACAGTAAACCAGAACAATAACAGAAAATAACACTAATAAAAGTTTTAATAGGCACAAAGCTACAACACATTTACTAACACCCTGTATATTGAAAAATGTTTGTTTATCATATAGTCTATAAAAAGTTAGATATTAGACCTTTTAATCTTAAAATTTGCCATTTATTTGAATGAATTGTCAATATGTATACACACAAAAAAGTTTAGGTAGTTTTTACCCTATTACCCACCCCTGGACAAATGTTTCCATATCTACATAATTTGTAGAGAGGGCATAAAAATTAAACAAATCAAATGTATCTTTACATATCTTGGAAATATTAATTTAAAACCATCCTTATAAATCATGTATATGCCAAACAAAGCAATTTTCGATTCCATGTAAAGTTTTTTCTTATTTTGAAACCTATAAGTGGTTATATTTATGGTACTATTTTCAGAAACTTTTTGTATAACGGTTTATCAGCAAATCCTTCTGTATCTTCTTAGAATCTCACTTTAGGGACAATTTTTTTAAAGATATTTATTAACATATAAGCCCAACCATTATTGAAAATCTGTAATTGATGTAAATAAAGATAACATCCTTAAGAAATCTAAAGAGTTTAAATGAATTTACAAATGCTCTTGTAGATCTGTTTACTCCCTAAAACTAATCTTTTCTGTAGAGGTTCCAAAGCCACCAAACTGGCCCTTCTTATCTTGGACATACTGTATACAGTTACGATACGTTGAATTATGTAGTAGTAATTGTTGGTAAAATTCTTAGATATTCTAACCCAGATTCTAAGTATCATTATGAGGATGATAATAGCCTATTTATACATGGTTGAAAATTTCTGGTTTAGAAATGGCTCACTAAAGTTCATTCAAATCCAAGCCGGAGTCAGAGTAAACTAAAACTAGACAAAAAGCTCTGGAGAGAGTCATCTTGATCATCAAGAAACACTTTTAGTAGTGGTCATCTCTTACGTCTCAGCTTGCTGAACAATTATATTCGTTACTGAAAGCATTCAATTCATAAAAATTTTAAAGAAATCAATAGGTAAAATGTGTGAAATTCTTGATCTGAATCACTAACCTTTAACATTGCTGTTGATGTTCACAAATATGGAGTGCTCATTAAAAAAAGTCATCTAGAAGGCTAATGACTTGTAAAAGTAATGGGATTTGTTCCTTCATCCTTTTCTTTTGACATTTCACAGCCAACTAGATGACCTTTTTAGATCAACACCTCATATTTTAATTGTTATCAAGTGACAAGATATTAGCATAAAAGTAATAATCTGTGGATATACTAATAGCATGCTTTGAAAACCAAAGTTTGTCTTTTTTTGTACATGCTTTCACTATCAAAATAGACAGAATATTAGGACAGGACTGCTTTACTCGAACTCTGCACTTATATATTCCACATCAATATTATTCATTTGTATACTAATTATCAAATACCATAAATTTTCAAAGCCAAGGGCATCATGTTTGACCAGTTCTATGTAACACTGTAAAATAAAAACTGGCTGAGTGAATTTTGGTGGTCCTTAATGTGACATTAATAAAATCATTCAAAATGTTGTTCATCATATTTAAACCTGTATGTTTTTCTTTCAGCCACGGGAACTCACAGAAATTAAGGACTTTCTTCTGACAGCCAGAAGGAAAGATGCCAAATGTAAGTATTCTTGAGCTATGAATCAAGAATTCTGGCCAACATTTGAGTCTAAGTAGTGGGTAGTTGAATAAACAAAAAAAAAACAGTTAAATACATTTCAGGGGTAAAATTTGTGAAACTTTTTTGTTCTAAAAAGGTAATTTAAGATATGAATTATTAGATAAAAGTAAGTGGCCAATTTATAGAAGCAACTTGAATAACTGCAAATCCTCAATAAATAATCTCACCTATGGAATATAATAAATATCCATGAACAGTAAAATCACTCACAAAATCTTTTCAATCTTAAGTATCTAATTTTTCTTCACTCTTGTGCAATAATTTTTCCAATTTATTTGATTAGCTCTTTAAATTATTTTAAGTGTAAATATTTATATATAAAGTGGTCTGCTGGGGACTGCATCAATTACTTATGGAAAAACTACCCATACAAAAAATCAAAAAAATTGGTTTCGTTATATAGTCAGTGGAGGTAACTAACATAAAATATTTTTAAGAAGTCTGCACTTTGGTTATATTACAAGCCAACGCCTTTTTTTTCAAATAGAACCTCTCAATTTTTATTTCAAATTTGGATTCTACTCTTAGTTCCTTGTTATTTTTGTTAAAAGTTGCTCTTAAAAATAACTGTTTTCAAGAAAATGCAGCTTGAAAGTTGTATTTTTCAACTTTTAAGAAGCCATAAAATTGAAACTCTTGAATGTATAACTTAGTTTTTTGAGGAAAATTCAATGGGGTCAGTATTATTTTTCATTAATCGAACAAAATTTGACATATCGTCTAAGTCAGAAGCTAAGATAGAAAAGTGCTAACTGTTTTGCTATTACTCCAACAAATTGAGGTTTAGAGCTTTTTAGAAGATGAAAAAATATGATTTTTAAGCTTAATTTTCTGGAAAACTGTTGACCTTTGGAGCAGGCTTCGTTTGCTGAAAATCTTGTACTGTACTTGTACTGTGCTGAAAGGAACTGTCAGTAGAATCAAAATTGGCAATGGGTGGTTCTAAAAAAGCAAAGGTGGCGTTGGTTTCCAGGATAACCAAAAGTGTTGTATCTTGAAAATATTTTAGTTGAGTTGTCCCTTACTATATTGAAATTTTAGATTTCTAGTGTGAAAAGTTTTCCCATAATTGATCAATGCAGTTTCTAGCTCACCACCCTGTTTGTGATATGTTTTTCGAACCTGCATTTATGTTACACACTACACCTAAAACTTTTTTTTAGCTGTTAAAATAAAGAAGAACCCAGAAAACACCAAATTCAAGGTCCGTTGCTCAAGGTTTCTTTATACGTTGGTTATAATAGACAAAGAGAAGGCAGAAAAGCTGAAACAGTCACTTCCACCAGGTTAGTTCAAGTTATGTAGTTGTTGAGAGTGAAGTTAGAGAAGTTAAGACGAAAAGTTGAATGAGTTTATAATTGGCTACACGACATAGTCCGGGTAGTAATTTGACCTATTCAAGATGAAAAAAAAGGTTTAAAACCCTTAAGAAAGTTCACCAGTTTGTGTGGTAGATGTACAATTTTGAAATTTTGAAGCTCTGAAGAAAATTTTGTGGTTTTATTTTTCGCAAATTACCTAATTTTTTTTCCACAGATAACATAAATTTAAGAGATAAATTAATAGTGGCTTACGATAAAAATGTTGGAATGACAAAAAAATGTTGCGATCCAAAAAAATTATAATTTTTGGTAGATTTTAAAAACCATTTTGTAAGTGTGCGTAGAGTATAAAGGTTAGAAGTAGGCAATATATGAAAAAAACAAAATACAATTTTAAAGTTTAACACCCTTTATTTTTGAAATGGAAACTTTTGAGAAAATATGTTTACGAAAACTTCGTCATCTATTTTGTCAAAATATTGTACACTAATTCCAAAACACCCTGTTTAAAAAGTCTTATTAGTTTATTAGCACCGATGATGCTGGAAAAGACTATTGGAATGTTGTTGAATGTTTACGAAAACATCAGCATTAAAGAGATTGTCCAATTGCTCTTCGTTTTCTTTGTAATTAAAAGTTACATTGGAGGTGACTGTACAGTATTTTAGTTAAACGTCGGTCCTATTACTATTACGAAATTTAGCCTGAGATACTCTTATACTAATGAATTACTAAAAACCTCAAGTAGGCTATGGAATTAGAACAGTAGGTCTTAAGGTGATATCAGACGGTTCACTCGGCTGAATGATCACTCAAGTGAATGTTCTCTTTTCATTTCATTCCACGCTCACATGACACACACAAAATGATCGTTATTCGCTCATTTTCTCGAATATCTTGTCAAACGAAGTTGTGTGCGATGTGTAAGATGACATAAAAATAATTGAAAGTCAAAAATGTCATATATTGTTATCTCAGGAATGAGTTTTAATGGCTTAGAGGTTTTTTTTATGACCATGCTTTATTAAAACGTTGAAATATGATTGTTCATGCAATGGAAACTCAGAGAACCTAAGCATATCTTGTTGATACTGATTATTTGAAAATTGATTGAAGCGTGTAGATAGTAATTTGTCAGGCTTTCATAGTGTGTGGCTACAATATACTTCAACTTTATCAAAAAGAAAATCCAATTGAACTGTATTTAAATTATGTGTATTTTAATTATGTAGTATAATATAAATCACAGCAAGTGTTGAGTCAAAATGATGTTGTAATATGGAATGAAAGTCACAAGCAATAATTATTGAAGTCAATCACTCAAGTGGTTTTGTTTTTGGTTTTTACTAATTTTTTTTTTGTTTCAGGTCTTCAGGTTAAAGAGGTGAAATAAAATAACTGATATATTTTGACGTAATAAATGTTAATGTAAGTTTCAAATGTTTAATTTCTAATTATCAAAACAACAGTTGTAATTAATCATGGGAGCTGTCTGGTAATATCAGAACTGGAAATGAACGTTCTTACGTCAAACTTATTCTCTTCGGATTCAGAGCCTGAGCTATTTTCGAATAAATCGTAAGAATTATGGGTTTGCAGTTTCCTAAAAACGAAACATTTTGTAAGAGAAACATGAAATAAAGCCAAAGGGGCTTTGAAATGACCACTATTTGTATTTGGTTGGAAAGGGCTATTTAAATCATGTAAAACAACCACATTAGGAAAGGCATTTTGAAATCATGAAGCGTTTAGAAATTTTATATAAAAATATTTATTTTAGTAAGAAATGAAGACAAAATAAATTTAGGGAAAAATTATTAAAAAAAATATATATAAACAATTGTCTGTATAAAAAATAGAATTAATTAATAGAATTTCCGAAGTGAGAAATAATTTTGTCCAAAAAACGCCTGTCGACGACTGAGTAATCTAATTGATTGTATTGAAGTATAATATCCAACTTGCATATAATAGGCATCATTACCTCGACACCTTCGCGAATTATGGTCTACATTATATGCTTTCTGAGCGTATAGCGGATAATATATTATTTTTTGGTACCTTAATCTTCTGTTTTGAGCAAGAATCCCCTAAAACCCCCGAAATCTTGAAATCGGGTGATACCTTATTTTACGGGCATACAGCCATCTTTTCACATAGGAAGATTCAGGTAATTCCGCTTAAACATTCCAAAATAGCAGTCATTTTAATTTTTCTTTGAAAGGATTGTAACCGGATTGAAATTGATACATAAAAAACGTGATTTTTCGCAAAACTTAAAACAGTATTCTTGAGGTTAAAATAATACTGACTTGTCAAATAAACATATATCAAGAAATGCCCCCTTATGGAGTATTCCATTTTAAACAGAGGAACAAAACTATGGATTTCTTTAATTTTTCTTATAGTGTTGATAATAGAAATAAAGTTGTTTGTTTACGGCCAATTTCTTAATCAAATATAAAGTCCCTTTAACTAAAATAACTCCCAGCATGTGTCATTTTCCCTGATACAAGTTAAATAGATGTTACATCTTGAGTCACTTTAAATTAAAGAAACTTTAAATATGATTATGAAATTGGCCGCTAATGTATTAATGTTTGGTGGTGACTTTAACCCGAGAATCAAAGTGGTGAAAATTAAATCATAGACGTAGGTACCATTTGGTTAAGAGCAAGTACACAGTTTGCCTTAACTTTTTGAGTTAAGATTCATCGCTCAGATTTCATCGTCATTTTTCGGCAAAATGTTTTTAAAAGGATTACTACATTACATACAATTAAAATTTTCCAAATAAGAAGGTTCATAATTATTTGTTAAACACGACATAAACAGAGAGTAAGAGTAATTTTTCTTAAAAGAACCGTCCATAATTTCGTAAATCATTAAAAAAAATGTAATGTACTAACTCAAAAAAAGTTACGGCCAATTGTGTACTTGTCTTTACCCAAATGGTATATGCCTTTGATTAAATTTTCACAACTTTGATTCTTGGGTTAGAAGCACCATGCAAACATTGCTATGTTGGAGAAACAACTGTAATTCTAATATCAACAGTATAAGAATAAATTAAAGAAAACCATAGTTTTGTTCTTCTGTTTAAAGAGGCATAACTCCGTTATGTTTTTTTAGCAAATCAGTACGTATTATTTTGGCTTCAAGAATACCATTGTTTGAGTTTGGACACCCTGTATCTCTGTGTCTTAACATCCGCTGTATATGCAACTTCTCATCAATAACATAGATATATCAAGATGTTCACATTCCAACCAAATCTTTTGAACTGCGTGGGTTTTGTGTCTGGGTTCTCAATATTGGAAGAATCTGGGTGTTAAGTATATCTGTAATACTATATCAGTATTTACATTATTTAATAAGAACAAATTTACCTTTGCTTCATTTTCTCTTTTACGCTATCGATGATCAGTTTGAACACAAGCCCAACTATTGTTAGTCCTATTCCCGAAGCCAAAGAATATAAAAAATAATCCAGTGTAGAATACTTGGTTGGGTTGTCAATTTTCGGTATAAGTGGATCTAATGTTATTAATGGAAGTTCCGAGCTGAAAACAAAACAGAAATTCTATTAGTAGTTTTCCAGACGGAATAAAGCAAATCAAGAAATTCTATTAGTATTTTTCCAGACGGAATAAAGCAAATCAAAGCTTGAAGCTCTACAAACCATTCACTTATTATTGACGTCAAGTAGGCGCTGGAAATCTGACTAACATTTTTATCCTATCTTTCCAACATGTGTTGAGAGATCATGGAAAAAATGAAGATTTCAACGGTAACGAGATGGCAAAAATAAGTGAATGAGTTATAAGGGTATGTCATGTCTGTTCATAGAATAGTAACAACGGGTTAAAAGGATTAACGCATTTCGTCTAAGAAACGTGGATCGCCAGGAAGGATAACGGGAGGTAATGAAGAAAAACGCGGTTGGACTAATTTATCATACTAAAGTCACGTACTGGATTGGCAGGCTACGGAAAAAGTAGTAAAGAACAAAGTAAAAACTATTTTTAAACCGACCCGCACCAATGACATTTTAGCATGAGGTCAGCAAAGAACTAGAGGGGGGTTTCCTATCAGCACCCAGAGTTTACAGGGTTTATCCAGCTGTCGCTCTGTAACATGGGCACCACAAAACGCAGTACTTGACACGTTTGATATATACACAAGGATTGCGGAACACCAAAGAAGTTGCAAAGATCGTTCTGTTGCCTCATCGGTTTTGTTATGTCTTAATGTCCACCGCAGTTGTGGGCGAAACGTCAGGAAGAAATGCTATTTGACCACAGCTTCAAAGGCCGGAAAACACTGATTTGATAATAAAATATTTTCATACAACTGTGAATATTTGCAGTTTTGTGTATTAGAAATTGCTTTGCAATATTATTATTTAGTCGCCAGTAACAAGTGCTTAGGGTTATATGGCAAATTTGTGTAAAAAATAGCAGCCGAACGCAACAGTAATTTAAAAAACTACTAATGAAGTAGAAAAATTTCTGCTGAAAACTCTCTTTGGACAATGTTGTAAAAGGGCTGAAATTTGCTATAATTTCGTCTTAATTCGCTCGCCACTACAAACATATATTTTTTTTTTCATTAAATTCACGGATTTTTTGTGAGACACACTTATAAACAAAATTTGAAGCCACCCTGTATAAGCAGTTACAGTTTTGAATAGGAACACAGTTACATGCAAGGATATTTGATAAGAAAAAAAATCTATTACTTCCATTCACGAGATCCACGTTGATTTCAAGACGAAGTACAAAGAAGTCGACTGTTAATCCTATAGGAGAGTGTTTTCCAGAAAAATATTGGATTTTCAGGTCCGAATCAAGATGAATGCGAAGTTTGTGCTTCTTATAAAGAATACAAATTAAATTCAACAACAATGGTCCCCGAGCCGAACTGTGACACTGAAATTGGTGAAGAAACTCTATCCATGCAAACTGAACATGTTGATTGTTCTATATGCCAAAATTACCACCAACACAAAGCCAATTATATTAGTGCTAGGCAAATGTACAACAAGGACACTTCTAATACTACATGTTATGGAGACACTGAGATGTATGAGGTAGTAAGAAGATTGAAGGAGATTGCTCAACAGAATTACAGTAATATTAAGAAGCACATAGAATCCTACCACCCTCAACTTTCCCACTACAATTGGGAACATGCATCAAACCGTAGATACCTCCAGTCCGATATTTCCATTCACGAGATGCACGAAGATTTCAAGACGAAGTACACTACAAAGAAGTCGTCTGTTATGAAGCCTATAGGAGAGTGTTTTCCAGAGAAAATATTGGATTTTCAGATCTGAGTCAATTATAAAGAACACAAATTAAATTCAACAACAATGGTCCCCGAGCCGAACTCTGACACTGAAATTGGTGAAGAAAATATATCCACGCAAACTGAACATGTTGATTGTTCTATATGCCAAAATTACCACCAACACAAAGCCAATTATATCAGTGCTAGGCAAATGTACAACAAGGACACTTCTAATACTACATCTTATATCCTAATACTACATCAGTAAGAAGACGAAGGAGTATGCTCAACAGAATTACAGTAATATTAAAAAGCACATAGAATCCTACCACCCTCAAGTTTCCCACTACAACTCGGAACATGCATCAAACCGTAGATACCTCCAGTCCGATATTTCCATTCACGAGATGCACGAAGATTTCAAGACGAAGTACACTACAAAGAAGTCTTGTGTTATGAAACCTATACGAGAGTGTTTTCCAGAGAAAATATTGGATTTTCAGCTCCGAATCAATTATAAAGAACACAAATTAAATTCTACAACAATGGTCCCCGAGCCAATTATATCAGTGCTAGGCAAATGTACAACAAGGACCCTTCTAATACTACATCTTATGGAGACACTGACATGTATGCGGTAGATATGGAAAAAATTCTACTTCTACCAAAAATGTCAATTAAGAATTTTTTTGTGCGCCACTTGGTGATCAATTTAAAAGATATCTACTGGACAAAATAAATGTGTTCTTTGGACCGAGGCAAATAAGGAGAAAAGCACCGGACGTAGTTTCTGCATATTATAACGTAATTAAAAGACTGAATGCTGGTACCAAGCGTGTATTATTTTGGGTTGATAATTGCACTTCTCAAAACAAAAACTGGATTTTATATACATCTTGCATATTATTTGTAAATGAGCATTGGGGTTCTGAGACAATCATCTTTAAATACTTTGAACCCGGCCATAGTTTTATGAAAGCCGATTCTATACATGGCCAAATAGGTAGAAAACTTAAAAATGCTAAAGAAGTTTTGGACTGTGGAGATCTGGAAAATTTGATTAGAAATTCAAATAAAAATAATCAAATTATTAATTTAAGAGCTGAAGATTTCTTTAAGTTTGTGAACGGCTGTGTTCAAAGAAAAAAAGACAGTGCTTTTCCTAAGTTCGATAAAATGAAAGAAGTCCAGTTTAGAAAAGAGTCCAGAAAGCTATATTTCCAAACAGACTTTACAAATGAAGATTCTGAAATGTCTACCAAGACCAAAATTCGACTTAAAGCTTCCTGAAATCTTGCAGTTCAATAGAGCAGTGGCGGTTCGTACTAGGGTTTACAGGTTTGCGCTACAACAAAAATTCTGAGCTGCCGATGATTTTTTTTATTATAATTTTTTATTTTATTATATTAACTATACAGAATAATGAATATTATGTATATTGACAATCTACAAATTCATTATTATATATTTTATATGTCAGTAAAATTAGCCCGCGAAACAATAATTATGATGTACGGCGCGGAGTCCACGTCGATTTCAATAAAATCCGGCCCGCGATCATGTATAGGATAGGAAAAGCGGCAACGAGACTGGTGTTGCAGTTTGCACTCGGGCTGCAATCTTTTCTTTCCACTGTTTTACTGCGTTCCGCCGGCGTCCACGTGACAATATGCCCGGCATCCCCAGCAGGCTCCCGTAAGCCCTGTGGTGTTGCAGTTGAGTCTTGAGAGCAAACCAAACCAAACAGTGCGCGGGCGACGTTTGTAGGGACCGGATGCGGAGTTGCAACAACGGTGGAAAGTTTAATTGCAATGGACTTTCTGTTCAAATAAAAGCTACGTGATTATTTATTACTATTTAATAACCAGAATTTCATTAAAATAAATAGTTTTATTTTTGTAGAAACGAGAAACCACCAGCAATTGAGGGCCATACTCGTAGTCATCGACCCAAAAAGAAGGTCCCCATTTTTTTTTATTTTATTATGTGGTATTTGTATTTTTTTATATAGATATTTAACTATTAAATAATGTTGCCGCTTGTCGTACGCTAATTACCAAAACTGGGCGTGACACACAAAAAATTTTTGCAAGCGGCGCCTTTCCTTCTACGTGCAACCCCATATTTTTTATACCACGAGCCGCCACTGGCAGTGGGGGTTCGTACTAGGGTTTGCAGGTTTGCGCAACAACCAAAATGTTGAGCTGCCGATGATTTTTTTTATCCCAATTTTTTATTTTATTTTTTATATTAACTATACAGAATAATGAATATTATGTATATTGACAATATACAATAGCTATTTATGTAACCAATTACGAAAAGTCCGATTTTGTGTAACGAATGAATGTTTGCGGGACGAGCGCAGCGAGTTACCGCAATTTGAATGAGATACACAAAAAAGGTTTTTCGTCACGTGTTTCATACAAGATTTTTTCTAATTTTGACTACAAATACCTACTTGAGAGAGAATTATTATTATTAAACTTCAATATTTACTTTTAAACCACTTTGTATCTACTTAATACCGTAAAACTATAGCAACGGTGCGCCACAGTCGAAACCTGCAACTGGTGGTGACACCAACTTTTCATCACTAGTTACGAAAGATTTTAGTTTTCGTAACTAGTTACGAAAAGTAGGACGTTACGTCACTGTCATCAGTATTGAAAAGTGCCACTTTATATGTCAAAATTAGAAAAATTCATTATTATAATTACAAGAAACTTTAATCAAAATAATTTAAATAATTTTTTGACAGAAATGTAAATTGGTTGTCTGTTTATGGTGCAACGGGTCTTGATTGCAAATGGAAGAATTTTAGAGATACTTTTATATACTATTTCCAAAAACATTTTTCCCTCACAAAATTCAATCCTGCTAAAAAAATTAATTATCTCAACTCTCAACAGATAATAGATTGTAAGAGGCAGTTGGACCTGTATTTCGTTCTCTCAAATAGTGACGCACAATTTAAAAATCGTTACCTATACAGCTAAAAAGACACTATACACTTCTTTTGAATGAATCGAAAAATTCTTTAATTAACAGACGATTGAATAATTCGAACAATAGGGCACAGTCCACATGGAGAATAATCGGTAAATTAACCAATCAGTATCCGGCTCATAGAAATACGCTCCCAGAAGGAGACATATCTGACTTGGCAAACCAATTCAATGATTATTTTATCCACTGTTCTGAACCCCCAGACTTTGGCAATGCACCATTTTTATGTCCAGACTTCTCGGTTCTGACCTCAATCTACATTCCCACGATTACCATAAGCGAAATTCTCAATATAACTCACCATCTCAAAAAATAAAAAAGGCGCCGGTGAAGATGAGGTGCCTACTTCTTTATTGAAAGCTTGTATAAGTGAAATATGCCAACCAATTAAGGACATAATAAATACAGGGTGAGTTATAATGGGAGGACGAAAATGAAATCTCATAATCTTTGGTCGATTTTAAAGGGGGCTTGTCATACATTCGTATTACCTATTGAGCTTCGTTAAAAAGTTACAGGGTGGTGAAGTTAGAATTTGAAAATGCATATATCTTGATTATTCTGAAAGGGTACGAGATATTTTAATGAAGTTTGGTATGTTTTGACTGTTATGGAAGGCGCACACTTTGCAATAAAAAAATCATTTTTATTTCCGCCAGTGGCGTGTGAAATGGCGGAAAAAATGGTACGCCACTGGCTTTTCGAAAAATGAAATTTAATTTTTCAGTCCTCATCCATCTCTGAAGAAATAACCCCTCTTCAGATTTTTTAGTACGACGCACAGTATGTGAGTAAATTAATAAATATCATTGCTATACTGCCATTTTAAGTAGTCTGAGAACAGCAATAAAATTTGATGTGGTGCTCGTACCAACATCTCGACGTATATTACCTGAAGAATAATTGGTGCGCCACTGGCTTAAAAAAAATCTAATTTTTTAATTCCCCATCCATCTCTAAATAAAAATGCCCTCTTCAAGTTTTTTAGTACCACGCGTTGCTTTCGAGAAAATATATAAAAACCATTATAAAGCAAGTCCCTGAAATTGTTGCGTCAAAAATTGGAAGCATGTGGCTATTATTATCGTGAGAGGTGAAAATTGTTAGCATTTCAAGACTGTGTCTGTCATTTTGAAAATATTGAATAATTGTCAATCGTGCCTTTTTTTTGTTGTAAGAGTGGCTCAATTTACTCTAATGGAATATGGACAAATAGTGAGTATCTACACTTCATGTAGTGGCAATGATGCAGAAGCAACTCGTGAATATCAGCTTAGATTTCCTGAAAGTCGACAACCTTCTGTAAGAGTTTTTGCGAAAGCCTATGGGAGATTGTGTGAAACAGGAAGTGCTATCCCTAAGAATAATGCCGGTCGTCCAGCTGCTGTAGCAAATGTTGCAAATGAGCTCGCCATAATTGACGCCGTTCAAGTTGATCCAGATACTAGTACACGCCGAATCCCTGCTCAGCTTCATCTACCACAAAGCTTTGTTGCGCGAACTTTGAAACGGGAGCTGCTTCATCCATATCGTTTTAAACTAGAAAGGTGTTGGATTGCAGGTGTAGGACAAATAGCCACTTCACTTTCTCGAAATCGCCAACGTTTCGACCTTTATTTTTAGGTCTTCCTCAGGGCTACAATAACAACATACGTATGACAAACCAATAGGCACAATGAACTTTAAATATACAGGTAAATTAACAAGAGAAAAGCATCACCAGATCTTATACATTTTTCCCTCCATAAAACTATGCCTAATATTACAAAAATAAATAAACAATTATGATTAGCAATAGAATGACATAGACAATTTCCGCAAGCAACCGACAAAAAAAAAGGGGAACGCTACCTGAGGTGGTAATTGATTATAAATTATTAACAAAACAAAAAAAAACGAATGAACTATTTAACTTGATGGCCATGCATCAGTCAGTAATTGAATGGCGCGCCATACCCGCAATGTACGAGTAAAAGCAGTTACATATTGGAATGTATTCTGCCGCGGGAGGGTTACACTTTTTCACAGCTTACCTTTTTCAGTCAGTGAAGAAAGTCTCCAAAGCTTATACAGACCGTCATGGCAGTACATATAACCAAAATTGTTAAAATCCAGACGGTGCAAGCAACAAACACACGGGCCAACGAAACAAAACAGGGAAATAAAACCAGGAGTCAAAAACGATAAAGTGAAACTCGACCTGTACGAAGGGCAGTGTTTTGCCCAATTTTTTATTTATTTTTTTCCCCATTCACATCGATTCGCACATTATCTATGCTAGGCCAGATGCGGACCACAAAGAAGAAGAAAGAAGGAGATGTCAACCTCGACTGTGTATTTTTAATATGTTGTAAAAGATTGCAATACAGCACACTTAAATTTTGGGTGTCGGTCCTATCATTAACAGTACTGTTAATATGAATGTGTATCATTTCACTGATAACTCGCCTATGATAATTATTCTCTCGGTCCAGTATGGTGGTGTTCTGAAAATCAAAATTATGACCCAAAGTGAAATGGTGCTGTGCCTAAAGCAGTCTTCTCCCTCTTTCCCCCATTGATCTCACGACAGTCATATTCATGCTGGTAAATTCGGTTCCTGAGGTACTGCCGAGTCATTCTCACATAGCACTTACCGCACATTCCACAAGGTACTCTATAAATTAATTCAGATGAAAGAGAAGTGGGGACAGGATGCTTCAGCCTCGAATAAATTTGGCTCAAAGTTCTAGTGTTGTAATACGCCAGTTTAATACTAGGATTAACACGTGATAGTCTGTATTGGATCCTTTCTGACAATCCCTTGATATATGGGAATCGGCAGTAAGTAAGATCATGGGAACGTAAAACGCGAGATTGAGGCGCAAGCTGATGCTGGTATTCGTTCCATACCCTATTTATGAGGCTAGACGGATAATTATTGGTTCTTAAAATATTTTTTACTTTTAAGACATTAGTACGATGAAAAACAGGACTGCTAAGCTGGATAGCTCTATAAAACATACCCTTTATGATTGATAACTTTTGACTGGTAGCACGTGGAAGACAAGTAATTAACAACCCAGCCAGATGCAGTAGGCTTCATGTACCAGTCCGTAAGAAGAGTCCCGTCCCCTTGCCTGATGACCAAGGTGTCCAAAAATGGCAACCTGGCCATGTGGTAATCATTAAAATAATTCAAGAGCTCATCGAGAGCATCTTTAGGACACGCCAAAATGGTATCGTCAACATACAGTTCGATGAACGGTATCGGAAAAGGAATGGTCGTTATTACACGATCAATCAAGTCCTCCATCACCAAATTAGCCAAGACAGGGCTAGCCGGATTTGCCATGGCGGAACCGTCGAGCTGGTCGTAAAACCTTCCATCAAACAAAAAATAACTATTGTGGAATAAGAATTGGACTATTTCGCAAAACAGCTCACGCGACAAAGTCGTGTAGGCTGATATGTGCTTCCAATTTTTTTTAATTATGTATAAAATAAATCCCCAGGAATGTTAGTGAACAGCGACACCACGTCCAAAGAAACCAGAACACTATCAAGAGGCAACTGTATGGACTTAACACAATCAATAAACTTAAATGAGTTTCTAATATTATAATGGGATGTTGTTGTGACATTAATTAAGATGTTGTGGACAAATTTATAAGTTGGTGACTTAATACAGCTAACCACAGGTCTAAGACTTAGGTTGAGTTTGTGTGTTTTTTTCAGTCCATACAGCCGTGGCGCCACCCCATTGTATGACTTCATCTGTTTCGCAGAGAACTCGTCAATATAGCCATCATCTTGCAACCTCTTAATAAGAGGACTGCCTGAAGGAGCTTTCTTAATAAGAGGACTCCCTGAGGAAGACCTAAAAATAAAGGTCGAAACGTTGGCGATTTCGAGAAAGTGAAGTGGCTATTTGTCCTACACCTGCGATCCGACACCTTTCTAATTATTCATAGGACGCAGAGCGCAATATAATTTTGTGTGCAATGTCTCAATCCTTGTGACTTTCATCCTCGTCAGGCCTATGCTGAGTGGTTTCTGGAGAAGGTGAACGAAAATCCCCGTTTTCCTGAAAATGTAATATGGTCGGATGAGGCAAAGTTTACTAGAGATGGAATAAGCAATTTGCGAAACAGCCACGTTTGGTCGATTGATAATCCGCATGCAATAAAATAGAGAAAATCCCAAGAGCGATTCAGTGTAAACGTTTGGGCAGGCATATTTAGAGGCAACCTATTGAATTTAGAAATTTTGCCAGATAAAGTGACTGCACCTAGATACTTGAATTTCTTGAACCAGAGGAATCCTGAATTTTTGGACGATGTTCCATTGAATGAGCGGTTAGATGGTTGGTACCAACAAGACGGAGCACCACTATGGTTTAAATGTCAGAGCTTGGCTGAATGAACATTTTACACAGCGATGGTTTGGACGTGCCTGTCCAGTACCTTGGTCCCCAAGAAGTCCCGACTTAAATCCTCTGGTTTTTTATCTCTGGAGACATATGAAGCAATTAGTGTACAGTGTGAGAATAAATACACGCCCTCAACTCATCCAAAGAATCCAAGATGCCGCTGAGGATATTAGAAATAATGTAAACTTTAATAGTGTATACCATTCCCTCATCAAACGGTGCCATGCTTGCTTAATGTTGAGGGAGCACACTTTGAGCAGATTCTTTGATGTTTTTATCTTGGTATTTGATTTTTATTGTGATGTATGTGATTGATTCTTCCCTCATGAATTATAATCTTATCTTAGTTTGTCTTATCTTATCCGCCCCGACAATTCTGAAGCAAAAAGCTCACTTAACTTTTTTTTCGTAGGACTGTATTTCAGTAAATAAATAGAAGCATTGCGATATAGCCATTTTAAGCAGTATCGCAATAGTCGCGAGGCATGCAGTTTATGGGTTACCTTATATACTGCACTTCAATAGGTTTTAATATTCAAGCGAAGAAATGGAATTTTGATATTTTAGATTTTTCATCAATCTTAAATACGTTGGACGAGATTAGGCTACATTACAATGGTTTTTATTTTTTTTTCTCAGAAACGGTGCATAGTACTGAAACCTAAAGATGACATTTTTATTCCGAGATGGATGGAGAAGTGAAAAATTAGATTTTATTTTTCGAAAACCAGGGGCGTACCAATTTTCCTTCAAGTAATATGGTTCGAGGTGCTGGTACCCGCCCCACTGGCGAAAATAAAAATATTTTTTTTATTGCAGATTATGCGCCTTCCACAGAACTCGAAACATACCAAATTTCATTAAAATATCTCTTACCCTTTCGGAACTATCAAGACATATGCATTTTGAAATTCTAACTTTATCACCCTGTAACTTTTTAACGAAGCTCGATAGGTAACACAAATGTATGACAAGCCCTCTTTAAAACCGACCAAAGAATATGAGACTTCATTTTCGTCCTCCCATTATGACTCACCCTGTATATCTGTAAAACAAGGTATCTTCCCTACAGATTTAAAACACTCCATTGTTACCCCAATTTACAAAAAGGGTGATAAAAATGTAATATCCAATTATAGACCTATCAGTATTCAGTCAACATTCTCAAAACTTTTTGAGAGGGCCATGTATGACCGACTATTCACATATTTCTCAAAAAATGATCTACTTCATAACTTTCAGCATGGTTTAAAAAAAAAACGAACCGACCAAAGAATATGAGACTTCATTTTCGTCCTCCCATTATGACTCACCCTGTATATCTTTAAAACAAGGTATCTTCCCTACAGATTTAAAACACTCCATTGTTACCCCAATTTACAAAAAGGGTGATAAAAATGTAATATCCAATTATAGACCTACCAGTATTCAGTCAACATTCTTAAAACTTTTTGAGAGGGCCATATGTATGACCGACTATTCACATATTTCTCAAAAAATTATCTACTTCATAACTTTCAGCATGGTTTTAAAAAAGGAAGATCGATAGATACTGCCCTGCAGAAATTTATTGAGGCTATAGTCGAAGCTTTGAAGCGGGGCGAGGGTGCTTGTGGCCTCTTTCTTGACCTCTCCAAGGCGTTTGATAGCCTAGATCACAGTGTACTATATGTGTGTATTCATGGATAGAATCATACTTGACAGGTAGAACTCAAAGTGTAAAAATAAATGATACTAACAAGCAGGCTAGATCCAGTAAAAATTACATTGAACGCGGGTCCCACAGGGCAGCATTCTTGGGCCACTTCTCTTCACAATCTTTCTTAACGATCTTCCTATAACCATCACATCGCAAAATTCTAAATTGGTCAACTATGCAGATGATACAACTTGCTAGATCCACACTAGTTTGATTAATTCATTAGAGCAACTATGTAAGCAACACTTTGATAAGTTAGAGGACTGGTTTTCTCAAAACAGAATAGTCTTGAATGTTGATAAAAGCCAATGTATTTGCGTCAAAACTACTAACGCGCAGTTGTCACTTGTAGAAAGCATAGCGCTTAAGGAGAAGGATATATTGTCAACCAATTCTACCAGACTCTTGGGCCTACAGTTGGATGGGGTCCTATCATACTGCTCACACATTGAGAGTTTGGATGCCAGGCTGTCATCCTCATGTTATGCCTTGAGAGTTTTGGCTAAGCACTGTGACATAAGTACTTACATTAAAAACCGCCTATTACGGAACTATATATCCTTTGCTAAGGTATGCTATAGTATTCTGGGGAAATGCCAGTAACATAAACATCTTATTCACAAATCAAAAAGTTGCGATAAGAATAATCACTAAGTCACGCCCCTTAACTAGCTGTAGAACTATGTTTAGGGAAAACTCAATATTGACTCTCCCAGCCATCTCAATATTTGAGCATCTCATGTTCCTAAAACGAAATTCGCTTCTGTTCGAACGCTATGCAGTTAATCACTCTCAGAGTACCAGGGGCAGTCATTATATGCATAATTAACCACAACACAGATTGACTTTAACAGATAAACAATCTACATATTTGTGCATAAAGTTTTTAATCATTTGCCGAGAAAGATTCGTGAGACACAGGGTCTGGATGCCTTTAAAAAAAATCTTTTCAAGTTCCTCGTTGATATGGAACCATATAATTTTATTGATTATTTCCGGATTTGTAGAAATGTTTGAGATTAGTAATACTGTTGACGTGTTTGAACACAATAATTACTTGTAATTATTTTTTCAAATAAATGATGTTATCTATCTATCTATCTATCTATCTATGTCAGTCGAATTAGCCCGCGAAACAATAATCATGATGTAAGGCGCGGAGTCCACGTCGATTTCAATAAAATCCGGCACGCGATCATGTATAGGATAGGAAAAGCGGCAATGAAGACTGGTGTTGCAGTCCGGCTGCAATCTTTTCTTTCCACTGTTTCACTGCGGTCCGCTGCTGCCGGCGTCCACGTAACAATATGCCCGGTCACCCCAGCACGCTCCCGTAAGCCCTGTGGTGTTGCAATTTGAGAGAAAACTCGGCAAACCAATGACTGCGCGAGCGACGTTTGTAGGAACCGGACGCGGAGTTACAACAATTTAAATTTAACCATGAATTCGGTGGAAAGTTTATTTGCAATGGACTTTCTGTTCAAATAAAAGCTACGTGATAATTTATTACTATTTAATAACCAGAATTTCATTAAAATAATAGTATATTATAAACCAAGGTTGTGAAGTACATTATTATGACCCGAACGTCAAGTTTAAACGGATTTAAAAGGATCTAAGACGTGAGGGTTATAAGTAGTTCACAACCGCGGTGTATATACGATTTTTTCCACTGCTAGACTCGATAAATCTACAACAGAAAATTGCCTAAATTAGTAAGTTACTAAGAACAGGCGCGTCTTCAATCAACGCCACCTAGACAATATAAGGCCTGGAAGCGACCGAGCGGGATGGCGGTGACGTCATCATATGTGGTACGAAAATTCGACGACCGTTTCAACGCTTAAAACCCGAAGGTTTTGGAAAGGTTTTTGGGTGAATACTTTGGTAATTGGGGTTTAGATTTTAGATGGACTATACCAGGGTACACTTAAATTAATATAATACTTAATACTGTATATTATTATTATACAGTGTAGTGATTTACTAACAATAATTTTTAATACTTCTGAAGAATAAGTATACCATTTTCTCTTTTTGGCTGAATTTGTTATATACAGAGGATTCTGAAATTAGCATGCAATAATGTAACAGGCTAGGTATTTTAGAATAAAAAAGATAAAAAGCTTATATATAAAGACAGGTTTTCAAACGTTTCATTACAAAGATAGAGGGTATATATAACTTTTTAAATTAAATTCTTTTTTTCCAAATAGATAGCTTGTTCATTTTCGAAGATAATGACTTCAAAATTGAAATGTGATAACTGCTCTACACAGATACTTACCATCTGATTTTCAAAGGTGCCTGCTTTGGTAACAGGGATTTAGATGAAAAAAATAAAAACATTTGATCATTTTAAAACATTATATTAAATTTAAAAAAAAAACAAATTAAATATACATGTGTACCTCAGAAAACACTATTTGGTTCCTTGCACACACTACCTACACACTTTGTCTTATACTAGAGGAATTTCTTCTTTTGCAAACAGAAATTGGTTGATTTGATTCTCGATTTGATTACAACTAGGCCTAGGAAACAAATATAAAAATCTTTGATGGATTTGGATAACATATTTGTAACAAACTATAGCACAAACCCTACACAACAAAATGTTTAAAAATAAAGTCCTACCTGGAATTAATCTTGGGACATCTAATAGTAACAGTAGAGCTTCTAAGGACTGGCCAGTTCTTTCACATGTAAGTACGCTACTTTCCTCTGAATTTCATGTGAATGAAAATGTAACTCACATATACCTAAAATAAAAAACCCAATAAATTCTGCTGATTTTTTGAATATGAGAGGTTTTTTCGGAATATGTTCCTATACTTATGCTTATGTAGTGCTGTATGAGGTTAGGTTAGGTAGACTTACCCTGCTATGTTTATTTGGTATAAAATTATCCCTTCTAATACCGTGATTCCACTTTTCTTTTAAAATAACATCTTCTGGAAATCTAATAACTGAATTTCGAGGACCAGTCTTGTAATTACTTTTGCATCTCTCTACACAGCAACCGTGAGGCATGGCAATGGTTTGTTAACTTTTGAAACTTTAATTCCGAGCTAATTCAGCTAATACTAAAATACACGTTTCTAGAAAAGACACAGAACTGTTTATTATACAAATCTAGGCAAAAAACAACTTGAATATGCACGAAAAATGCAAAACTAGGAGCAAAATACTACTAAAGGCCATATGAAACAGCTGACCCGTCGTACCACCCTGGCGGCCATTAAAATATCGCTTCCAGGCCTTATGTCTAGGTGGCATTGCTTCAATCCATATGGAAGCTTCGTTACCGTGGCAACCGATAAACAAAATCGCCGTATGACGATATAACGGCGCCTAATGCGCCTGACAACTGACAGCTTTAATTACCAAGGAAATAATCGGCCATAACGTTGTCATTATAGACCGCTTATGTTCAATTGTTTTATAAACAAAACGAGAAAACCCACATTGCAGTCATTCTGCTGGCCTTTAACGGTCCTTATTAAAGCTAGTATTGGAAAATAGTATATTATAAACCAAGGTTGTGAAGTACATTTTTATGATCAGAACGTCAAGTTTAAAGACGTGAGTTGAATCTAGTATGCATTATTAGGTCACCCTGCATAATACTCTAGTTTTATTTATCAAAATGCTAAATAAGTACTTACTATATGCCGTCTCAAATTATTATGGACTGGGGTGTGTCATGGAAAACAGATGTTTTGCCCTGTATAATTTTTTGGCAATGACATTGAGTAAATTTGGCAAGTAAATGAGGTTAAAAATTTGACAAATGTCTAAATTATTTGTAAAACGTTGCCAAATTAATAAAAATTTAAGTGTCATTGCAATTCATTCAAAATACTGAGCCTGCTATAAGTAGGCAGTATGTGTAGTAGAAAGAAGCAAAATCATGATATGGGTAGGGGAGGTAAAAAAACCCCAGGATATTATAATTGATAATTAGTTCATGACATTTTTTAATTTTGGTAAATAAAAGACTACTGATATAAGCTCGAACATCCAAACATCATCATATTTTGGTGCTAACTTAATAGACAATTAAAGAAATATGCAGAAGTTCCTCTTTCTTAGGAAGATAGAAGTAATAAAGTACATATATTACTATCTTTCTATTCCATATGAATGATCGAGAGTGTGAATTCACAACAATTCGCGGAATTTGAACGATTGGGGAAATGTCGGCTTGATGTATGGTAATAAAATTAAATACATCTTCAAATTATATATTAGTTATTATGAATATTATGTGAAAAAATATTTATCCACGACCATATTATAATAATCACATTATTCTTGTACATTCTCAAGACTAACGATAATCATTATTCACTTGTGAATAATGAATATTATTCACAAGTGAATAATGAGTTGTCATGGAAACGAAACATGTCGTAGGCAACTGACAACTCAAAAAGTAAACTGCCCTAAACATGAAATCGGTAGTTACCACTGGTTCATTCAAATAATTATCCTTCTATTAGGATGTATTGAGGCAAATGTAGGTTACAGTGTCTCTTTTTCCCTAAAATATGTACTTTTCACTGAAAAATACTTAAAATAGGCCATAAAATGAAGTAATTTACCGTCCACCCTCGTAGCATTGAAATGAACATGCGGTGACATGCGCGGGTGACTAGACCGTCATCTATCGACAAGACGCATCAAACGTTGCGCCATTGAATAGCGAAACCAGTCGTGGTCGTGGTTTTAAAATTGTAAATTATCTTTGTGGCATCTATAACCTATCATATTTGAAAAAACCCAGAATCTTGGTCGTGGATAAAAGTATTCAACGCGCATTTAATGAGCGTTATTCTCTCGGGCAACTTGTGCCACTCGCTTCGCTCGTGGGCTCAAACGTTACCCTCGAGAATAACGACTCTCATTAAATGCTTGTTGTATAATATACTATTATCCACGACCATACTATAATAATCACATTATTCTTGTACATTCTCAAGACTAACGATAATCATTATTCACTTGTGAATAATGAACATTATTCACAAGTGAATAATGAGTTGTCATGGAAACGAAACATGTCGTAGGCAACTGACAACTCAAAAAGTAAACTGCCCTAAACGTGAAATCGGTAGTTACCACTGGTTCATTCAAATAATTATCCTTCTATTAGGATGTATTGAGGCAAATGTAGGTTACAGTGTCTCTTTTTCCCTAAAATATGTACTTTTCATTGAAAAATACTTAAAATAGGCCATAAAATGAAGTAATTTACCGTCCACCCTCGTAGCATTGAAATGAACATGCGGTGACATGCGCGGGTGACTAGACCGTCATCTATCGACAAGACGCACCAAACGTCGCGCCATTGAATATCTAAACCAGTCGTGGTCGTGGTTTTAAAATTGTAAATTATCTTTGTGGCATCTATAACCTATCATATTTGAGAAAACCCAGAATCTTGGTCGTGGATAAAGTATAGTATTCAACGCGCATTTAATGAGCGTTATTCTCTCGGGCAACTTGTGCCACTCGCTTCGCTCGTGGGCTCAAACGTTACCCTCCAGAATAACGACTCTCATTAAATGCTTGTTGTATAATATACTATTATTATTTAGTTAGTTATATGGTATGTGTATGAGACCCGTAGCATGCGTCGGTAGCACCACATTTCGAATGCTTCTAAGCGTTTGCTGGTAGCTTCAGTAAGACTCCAGCTTTCTATTCCATAGAGGAGAACACTAAAGACGTAGCATCTGAGAATTCTTATGCGTATATTGATATTAAGAGACAGGTTACAAAGAACTTTCTTAAGACGATAAAAGCGCTTCGGAATGTTTCAATTTGAATTCTTATTTCATAACTATGATCCCGTGTATCACTGATATTGCAGCCCAGGTAGCATATTTTCTCTACTCTTTCCAATGGTGTATCGTTTACCGTAAATTGAGCGTTTATGTTGATGTTCTTGCTGATAATTATTTTATACGTCTATTATTTCACTATTGGATTCTGAGGAGGAATCACTGCCCGCCAATTTTGAATCAGCCTGCTAACGTGGTAATAAATGGAGAAATATTATCAAAAGGTTTTCCACTCGACCATTTTCTCCGCCAAAATTAGATCGTTACTGTGCCTACAAAAAAATTTACACAACTTGTCAAGAGTACAGTGTTATTGTTGTAGAGATTCTGACAATAAACCCTTGCCATTTGTTTGTATGATTATATTGCCAATCATAATGGAGTTTAGAACCTAATAACCATAATACAGTAGTATCATGGTACAGCTAGTATCATGATACAATACTATCACAATACAGCCGTCGATTGTTTAGGAACAAAAATTTGTGGACAAAGTGGCGAAGGCAAAATTTCTCTCCTATTTATAAATACTCAATTCAGGCTGGTATACAACAAGCTAACATACCTCAATTGCCCAGATTTCCCCCTGTAGCGAATCCACACTGCCAAACATTAAGTATCTATTGCAACAATGTTGGACTACCTATGCAGAGTTTGGGATATATAAACAAAGCTGAAAACAAAACACGAATTAAAAGCATCGGAAAATGTTGCTTTTAAACCAAGGTGAGAACTAAGAAATATTTCTTGTTGCTTCTTCTGATTTTAAAATTACCTGTTTAGGGTCACAAACGACTCTAAATTTAGCAAGAGGGTTGTTTGACATTCCTGCACAAATGTGATAATAAGATTGCATGCAGATATGGTTTGTTGTCATTGTACAAATTGATATTGACACCACAAAACTCAGTAGGATTACACACTACTCACTAACAAACGTAGAGTACTACGGAACAAAAAAGGTGTTGCTGGCTGGGATAAACACAAAAGTCGGCAGCAGAGTATGCTTTCTATGAAGAGATATTCAAGATATGCCTTTCATCCTTTTAACAAGACGGATTTCTTCAATCATCAGTCGCAGAGTTATTATCCGAGAGTAACCAGAAAAGCTGTTGATACCTTTAGGGACAAAAACATCTTTGACAGAAAAGAGGAAATTGCGGTACAAAATTCAGACTGGAAACAAGTTCGGCAAAAGCATAAGATAAAAAATTCATTGGACCACCACATCAAAAATGTCAATTCTATTTGTTGTTGTATATTAATCTGGCAACATTTCATGAATGAACTGGACATTTGTCAAATTTGTAACCTAATTTACTTGCCAAATTCACTCAATGTCATTGTCAAAAATTTATACAGGGTCAAAACATTTGTTTTCCATGGCACACCCCAGCCCATAATAATTTGAGACGGCATATAGTATTATTTTATATTTAAATAAAGTTAATGAATTCAGCTTGTAAAATATTTTTAGCTGTCTAGCATGTATAGAACGAATCACTGTGCGACGTCTTAAATATGACGTCTTTTGGATGTGTCTTACTTTCGTCATTAACACGTCGAACTGGCCTCTTAAATGACGTCTTTTGGACCAAGTCCTGTCATCTTAAAGACGAAATGTTTTGCCTGAGATGTCTTCTTCTTCACTAGATAAGAAGCCTTCTGCATTGATGCTCCTGGGCATCTCTAGATGAACTGGCTGGCAATTTGGTTTATGTATTCCAATATCTCAAACCAAGTTGAAAGAGGTGAATAGCGGGTGTAGGACATAAAAAACACCTCAGGTTTGGGAAATTGCCGACGTTTTGACTTTTATTGAGATCTGCCTCAGGGCTCTTTCAATAAGGGATGTGAGACGGTTTATTCTCACAAGAAAGACAATGACGAAATAAAAGCACTGCTTGACGTGGTGTGGTCATATATTATAAAAAAAAATCAAACAAATTCAACAAATTTAACAATACACAAAGGCTGGTGTGTGTGTGGTAAAATGATGTCCAAGAGCCCACTAAAACAAACACTTGCGGTCGCCAATATATCAAGGTTGTGAAGTGGCTCAGATAAAGCTCGGCTAATAGGAGTGGGTGCGCCACCTGTTGCTCACAGGCTCAACAGGACGCCTCCCAGGTGGAAGGGAAACCTTAGTAAATGCGGGCCACCGCAAGAGTTCACTCCAAAATATCGCTACAATATAAGTTAAACGTAACGAGGCAAAGTCAAGTTGGCCAAATAAGAGTCGTAATAAGTTACACAAAAGACATTCAAAAGGTCTTACCACTAATTTACATATGTTGTAGGGGGGGGGGGGAAATTATGGGGTTGCAACAGTCCACTGTCCTGTCAGTCTAGGGATGTAGGTCAGAGTGACTAGGTGACAGTAGTCCGCAGTAGACTCGATAGCTACAATGGTGATGCTCAGCAGCAGCCAAAAACAATCCCCTAACACTGGGGCCAGGCCAAGGAATGTGGCACAAGTAACTGGACCAGTGGTTCAGGTCAGGGAGTGTTGGGTGGTACTTCTATGAGCCCCTAACAAGTCCGCTGTGTGCAGTTCAAGCCCCTACCCAATGCCACCTAGACATAAGGCCTGGAAGCGATATTTTAATGGCTGCCAGGGTGGTACGACGGGTCAGCTGTTCCATTAGGACTTTAGTAGTATTTTGCTCCTGGTTTTGCATTTTTCGTGCTATTCAAGTTGTTTTTTGCCTAGACTTGTATCATTAACAGTTCCGTGTCTTTTCTAGAAACATGTATTTTAGTATTAGCTGAATTAGCCCGGAATTAAAGTTTCAAAAGTTAGCAAACCATTGCCGTGCCTCACGGTTGCTGTGTAGAGAGATGCAAAAGTAATTACAAGACTGGTCCGCAAAATTCAGTGTTTAGATTTCCAGAAGATGTTATTTTAAAAGAAAAGTGGATTCACGGTATTAGAAGGGACAATTTTATACCAAATAAACATACCAGGGTAAGTCTACCTAACCTAACCTCTTACAACACTACATAAACATAAGTATAGGAACATATTCCGAAAAAACCTCTCATATTCAAAAAATCAGCAGAATTTATTGGGTTTTTTATTTTAGGTATGCGAGTTACATTTTCATTCACATGAAATTCAGAGGAAAGTAACATACGTACTTACATGTGAAAAAACTGGTCAGTCCTTAGAGGGTCTACTGTAACTATTAGATGTCCCAAGATTAATTCCAGGTAGGACTTTTTTTTAAACATTTTGTTGTGTAGGGTTTGCGCTATAGTTTGTTACAAATATGTTATCCAAATCCATCAAACATTTTTATATTTGTTATCAAATCGAGAATCAAATCAACCAATTCCTGTTTGCAGAAGAAGGAATTCCTCTAGTATAAGACAAAGTGTGTAGGTAGTGTGTGTGCAATGAACCAAATAGTGTTTTCTGAGGTATATTTTGTCACATGTATATTTAATTTGTTTTTTTTTATTTAATATTATAATGTTTTAAAATGATCAAATGTTTTTATTTTTTCCATCTAAATCCCTATTACCAAAGCAGGCACCCTTGAAAATCAGATGCTATGTAGAGCATAATGATTCGAGTTATCATATTTCAATTTTGAAGTGATTAGCTTCGAAACTCAACGAGCTATCTATGTGCAAAAAAAATTATTTAATTTAAAAAGTTATACCCTCTATCTTTGTAACGACACGTTTGAAAACCTGTCTTTATATATAAACTTTTCATCTTTTTTATTCTAAAATACCTAAGCTGTTACATTATTGCACGCTAATTTGAGAATCCTCTGTATATAACAAATTCAGGCAAAAAGAGAAAATAGTATACTTATTCTTCAGAAGTATTAAAATTTATTGTTAGTAAACCACTACACTGTATAATAATAATATTAATAATATACAGTACCATTGAGTATTCTATTAAGTGTACCATGGTATAGTTAAACTGTTTATTTATTTACGTTTGTATTGTTTATATACAGTGAGGTTTTTTTATCTCTGAACATACAAGCAATTTTCCCTATGTTCAATTTAAAAAAATCATCTCAAAGCATTGGTGTCAGACGTTGATGTTTAGGTAAAGGTAAAACGTCAAAAAAGCCTGCAAATATATTTCGTTAATTATTTCAATTTAGACATCGCTTTTAAACATTAAATAACATTGATAAAAAGGTATACAGTCCTAGAAAAATAATTGGTTGATATGTTTGTCGGATTGGGACAAGGCAGCAAATTACAAAACTATCTCTCTGCCAAAGCAGAGAGGCACAGGCACAGAGATAGTTGTGTAATTTGCTGCTTTGTCCTAATCCGCCAATGATATTCACCGATTAAATAACATTTTTATAACAAGAAAACATTTATTAAAAACACTAGAAAATTAAAAGTTTATAACAAATTCTCAAAATGTCCCCCTTCGCGTTCTAAACAATATGCAAGTCAATCTTGAAAGGCACGAACTGTGTTTCTTAAGCAATTTTGATTAAATTGTTTTAAAACGTCCACATTCTCAATTTCAATATTGTTATAAATTTTCGACTTTAGATCGATTAGATAGCCCCATAAAAACAAGTCGTTTGGGGAGAGGTCACGGGACCTTGGTGGCCATGAAATAGGCCCAAACCTTCCTATCCACCTGTCAGGAAATTCTTGATTGAGGAAATTTCTAACTTCGTTCGTGGAATGAGCAGGAGCGCCATCCATTTGAAAACACGTGTTTTCAATATTCAAATTTTCAATTTCTGGCATAATTTGGTCACGGAGCAGGTTTAAAAATTTAAGCGAATTTAAAGTCCCTTCAATAAAGAATGGTCCTATAAGTGTATCTCCAATTATGCCTATCCACACGCTGACTCTTGCATTATATTGGGAGTGAGTTAAATTTTGTAAATGCTGATTTGTTTGAGACCAGTATCTAAAAACAGTAGGTAATTAGGATATTAAAAAACAGATTTCAGGCGATTGCTATAAAAGTTCTTTATCTATAGTTTTGGGAATTTACACAACCATTTAATGAAAAAGATGCTTCATCTGTAAATACAATTTTTCGCAAAATGTTGCCATTCCTATGGAGTAAATTTAGGAATCTTTCACATAAATCTGTTCGTCTCTCTTTGTCGTCGTCATAGAGCACTTGATGATTAGAGTATTTGTAGAATTTGAACTTGAATTCTTTTAGGGTTCTTCACACAGAAAATTTTGAAATTGGAAATAATCAGCCACTTGTTTTAAGGTGGATCCAGGATTTTCTTCCATAAAACATAAAATTTCCAGTTTTAATTCCTCTGCAAGAACATGTGGTTGTTTGCTCCTCATCCTATGAGAGTTAACTACACATCCTTCTGAATTAAACATCTTGACGATATTATGTATCGTTCCCATAGAAGGAATGGGACTAGTTGCAAATAAATCACGTACTCTCCTAAGGCTATTTTCTTTTTTGTAAAGATTTTCAATTCAGCAAAAAGTTTACTAAAAGCAGCGTTATAAAAAATAAAGTTTGAAGTTTTCGAGCTGTTAAAGTTACCTGTACAGATATCTGAACCTAGAAATTAAGATCTGACAGCAATGCATTGAGATGTTTTTTTTTTAAAATTGAACATAGGGGAAATAGCGTTATATGTTTAAAGTTAAAAAAATCTCACTGTATATTACTAATGGTTTTATTTTTGTTCATCTAAAATCTAAACCCCAATTACCAAAGTATTCACCCCAAAAACATTCCAAAACCTTCAGGTTCTGAGCCTTGAATCGGTCGTCGCATTTTCGTACCACATATGATGACGTCACCACTCTCCCGCTCGGTCGCTTCCAGGCCTTATATTGTCTAGGTGGCGTTGCCCTACCTAGCACCTAGCGATACAATGAACTCTAATATTCGAAAACCAAAAGAATAGCAAGAAAAAGGTGAAATACTAGTAATGAAATCGCTGAAGGCACATGGCTTGAAGACTAACCTCCGAGGAGGACACAAACCACCACTAAAATTTCTCTGAAGTGGGTCGTCCCACACCAAAATGGAACTCCGCCGTCGGCGCCCAAACAGTCGCAATCGTAATCTAATAAACTAAAGTTTATTAGATTACGATTAAAAGAAAACTACTTGAAATGGTTCCAAAAATACGCCATAAAAATGCTTACCGGCAAGGTATTTCTCAAGTGAGATTGGTCGGCAAAATCCCGTAACGAAACGGTAATTTCGGCCACGCAAAACAACACTAAAGGTGGCCCGAAATTTTATATCAAGAAAAGCCGAAAAATTCTCAGGATGCCTGAGATAAATCACAAATTCGAGGTTTTCTTTTTCCACGACCAACCTTCACGCCGGCAGCAAATTCCAAGACAGAACACGAAAGATAATGACGGAAGCAAAGTCAAAAGTCAAAAAGTCACTCTCAACAGTGTCACGTCAATCACGTCAACCGAACAAAGAGAAGCAACAAGTAGAGACATCTCCCACGAAAATGGTCCCGTTTCTGGGCCGGAAGTCCGCCATGTTTGACACCGATGTGTCAAACTTCAGATAGAAAATAACTTAAAAAAAAAGAATGACAAACGTAAATAAACCAAAATTATTAACTGCAAGATGAACATTATCTAATAAGGCAAATAGCAAAAAGATCCAGACGGTAAAAATATTAAGTGTAATGAGGCCAAACAGCAATTAAAAAGGTAACTTTATTCATAAAATTCCAATCGCAAAACCAAACTGTTACAGATGTTTGGCACAGGTCAGGAATCATATTAGCGTGTGTGTGTCGTACTACAGTAGTCATCGTTGGATGTTTTTTAAACCTCCCTTATTGAAAGGGCTCCGAGGAAGGACAAAACGTTGGCAATTTCATAAATATATATTTTTTATTATGTCTTACACCCGCTGTTTACTTCTTTCAATTCAGATATTAATATTTATATTCTTTCTGATTGTTGTTATTTCATTCAACTATCTCTGTCTGTGCGTCACTTGGTTTAAATGAAAGAATAGGCACAAATTATATTTGATATTTGATGTTACCGCTTTTTTTTTGTTAGATGCTTGTACCTCGAGGTTTTAGTTATTTTACACGTTTTATAAATTGATACAATGTTAATATTCTAACCTCATTTCAGCGGAAGCGTCAACTGGTACTCATTACCCTAAATTATAAATTGAGGATGTTCTCATTATTACTAATGAGTCATTAGTAAAATCACTATGAGCTTTTATAAAATCTTGCAAACGTCTCTTGGAGGTACCTATTAAAATATTTTATTGTTGTTGAATCTATGAACAATCATATTAATTGTTGGGTGTAAACGTGGTGTAAGTATCAACCGAATAATGATAAAAATATGATCAATGATGCTCACCTACCTGTCTTCGGTTGTTATAAAATCGATTAAAACTTCATTAATATCATTTTGCAAATCACGACCCAGTTGGTGAAACACTGTTTTCCCCAACCATCCCGCTAGCTTTGTTTGGCCCATTTGACGCAACCTATGTACCAGAACTTCATGGGTTTCTCCTTTACCTTCTCCAACTTGCGAGTTCCAGTGCAGAAGGTGCTCAATGCATGGAATATCTTTGGGAACCTTTCTTTCTAAAACCATAAAGCGTTACACATTTATTAACGTCAAACTAAATTTTACTGTTGAACTGTCGAAGAAGAGGAAAAGAATGTTGGTGGATAGAAGTGGGTCATTGTTGATAATCAAATCAATAATAAATACAAGTGGCTATTCCTACATCTACTATTAAACACCTTCCTAATCCGGAAATTTCCAAGCCAAATTTCAGTGTGTAATTAATTCTACACCAAAAAGAAAAAAGGTAAACATTTAAAATATACAAAAATGTATCCGAAAATGCCTATAAAATACAGTATGGAGCTCTTCAAAGATGGCGTTCAAAAAGTAGTTTATATTTTGTATCTCAAAAAAACGGGAATAGATTTTTTTTTCAATTTTGGTACATCACTTATTCTTGGTTCAGGAATATTTTGTATGTTAAAGGCATACATATACAAGGTGTTACAGTGTTACACTAAGTTTTATTGCATTCTAGCCTTTCCAATATGACATCGATTAGCTTTTTGTGACACTTATCAACCAAGTTACCGGTATAAAGTCCATTTTTTTTAATACAAAAATGGAAATTTTATTTTATAATTTCTTTATTCCTTTTATAACGGTTTGCTACGTAAATGGGTTTTTAAAATGTCTTTTACGTTGCATACATTTTTTAGATTTTCTACGAAAAAACTTCGTTACAGTAATTGAAAAAGAGAATCCATCTTATTTATTTTTACATAGAAAACCCAGCGCAATAGAAACGTCGCTTAACGAAAACATAATTATCAATGAAACACCAACCAATCTGAAAGGCAAGAGTCAAATTTTTTTAATTTTTTGACTATTAGTTTAGAAATACATATTATTTCGTCTTTGAAATAATTAAACCATATATAAAGGGGTGCAAAAGTTGAAAAAAGTTGGAAATAGATATTGAACGACACAAATCTAACAATAAAGTTGTATTCATGCCATATTGAGAAACAGAGAGAGCAGAGTAGATAGGATGTAAACGTAACAAACAAAAATGAGTAAATATGGCCGCAAAAGTTCACTTTTTTCTAAATGCCTCCAAAGCACATTCTAAAAATCGACCATCGAAGGGGTTTATCTCCCAAACTATTGAACCAACGGGACCTCTGTTTAGTGGGAGGTGGAAAGGGGACATCAAAAAGTACAAAAAACTCTTAGATTCACTCCTATCAGTGTACTAGTTCTTCAGTTACAGACGTCAAAGTTCGATAAAATGTTTTTTTTTGCTATTTTTGCTTCACTTACACAAACCACGTTCAAATGTATTTTTTTCTACGACTGCCTCGAAAATGAACAAACGCGCACTACTCTATAGCGTTGAAAATCGCATATTGCAAACAGCGCAAAATGCACATTGCGCACCCTCCCATACAGAAGCTTCTGATTGCTTTACACACGCCTTGCATATATTTTATAATTCGAATGATCATTTATGAAGCAAAATCGCAGTCGTAGAAAAAGTATAGGGTACAACACGTATGAAAATCACACTCGAACTATTATCACAGTATAAGGAATAATACATTATATCAATATCGTCAGTTTGTGTCGGCACTTTTGATATTCCCAAAACTAAAGCGTGCCTGCACCCGGCAATTTTCTCGAGTAGTTACAGGGGACTTGTATACGGCTCAAGCATAAGCGATGCACTGCCAAAACCAGCCAAAACCGGTTTGGTGGTGCACCACCGGCGGCAGGGCGGACGGGGCAAGGGGAGGGGAGTTTCAATTTTTCGACCGACTGACGTTACTGGTATAATGTATTATTCTTTATACTGTGCTATTATGTCAATCATGCCTTTTTATGAGGATCTTGTATCATATTTCTGATTCTAACGTCTTTCGAAATCGAAATTGATGTCAATCATCCTTCCTATATCATATGAATCTGGATATAACATTCTTTGGTCATTTCAAATTTTACTGCAAAATTTCGATGTCGAAATGCAACTAAAATAGACCTCCATAATCATCTTTAGGCCTCAATCCTTAAGGCAAATCAATCATATTATTTAATATATTAAAAATATTTATATAAATAAAATGTCTCAGGTCGTTAATACGTCCTATACTATTTTAATCTAAGAAAAATTTGTTTAATTACATACATCCATTACATAAGGAGTAATATACAATGCTTATTATTGCTTAAATTAAATGTGTAGAGGCCAATATTATCAATTATCTTCTTTGTAAGCTTTGTTCGTTGTGTAAGTTTGTTTCTAATGTTATTTTTATCAATTGATAATGATCATGTATTTTACAAAAGTCGAAAACATATTTACTTAGATGGATTTCAAATAATATTGTAATATTTTTTTTTATGAATTTAATGTGTCAATTACTATAATTATCATGTGGCACTCTTTCATGAAAATTTTTAGTAATTCTCACTTCTCGGAATATTTAAAATCCACATTTAATATAAGAATAAGGGGCATTTAAAATTCCCGCCTTCATTCCCGCCAATTATTAGTTCATAGACCCACTCGCTCGGCGACGCTAGTGCGCCAGGATCCCGAGTGGTGTCATTCCAGTTGCCTATCTATAGTAATAATATTATTCCCTTATCTATGGTTATACCTACAGGGGTGTCGCAACTGTCGCAAGGGTTTTTAATTATTGGTACATGAAATTCTCCGTCAAATACAACTCTCGCATTGAAATTTATAGGTAATTGTAGATCGAAATGCAATTCATGCAATTTGGATCAGAAAAAAACAGTGAAACTGAAAACGTTTCACTTGAAACCGAGCAGAGATTCCACTGCTCGAAACATCGCGTAAAAAAACTCAATAAAGACATGGAAGTCTAAGATGTTTCGCTTAATAATATAAGCTGTTTCAATGTCACTTTCTATGCATAGTAACAATTTGACACATCTAACACATCTAACATCAGTATCATAATCTAACATATCTAACATCTGTATACAGGTATACAGTTATACAGGTGTAGAGAGTAGCCTGAATTGAGTATTTAAAAATATATAGTTGCGACGTACGGGGTGTTAATTATAAAACTTCATCTAGCAGGCTATGAAATTTTGACAGAAAAGGATGACATAATCAAAATAAATCGACTTTTGTTTATCCATCCTTTTCTTTTGACATTTCACAGCCAACTAGATGAAGTTTTATAATGAACACCCCGCATAAACGTGCGTCGTTCTTGGTCCTTGCTGTATATACGGGGCGTCCTTGGGGTGTGGTCCTTAGGTGACAGGAAACAAAAAAACACAGTGTTTTTTCTTTTCCTCAAACTTCTAATGGTTCAAGACGTTTTGATGCCTTATGGCATCTTCATCAGTAGACTGCAAAACATTTAAGCTATGAGTGACACGGTACGTGAGACCAAGAGGTAGATAGAGGCTTACATTTATATTTTACGTTGGAAATATTTATACCTAATATTAAAATAAAAAATATGTAATCTACATTATTAAAAAAGGAGGGAAAAGGGACGGCTTACCACAAAACACTCTTACATGGGAGACGTGGCTGATGGACTTCCCTTCCTTTCTTGTGATGTTATTTTTCTCAAAAGTTTGGTGAAAATGAGTTACTCGTGTTGGTCAGTCTTGGCATCAAATTATGGAAACCAACACCTGTAGTGCTTCAGAAAGACGTTACGAGCACCCTACTATTGGCCAGCGTGTTGTTTTACAGTTTTTATGGAAATGTGATGGTGAAGTTTGAGCTACGTGCCAGGCTCTCGTCGCAACAAACCGCGGATGACCAGCAGTAATGCCGCGGCCAGTAGCCAGACATGCAGATACACTTAAATTTGAAAGAAAAGTGAGGAAAGAGAAGTAACATCAGTTGTCGTCTGGATGTTTAGCAGTGGAAAGTGGGGCAAGTTCAATGGTGATTATGTGTGTATCAAAATAAAAAAATGCAGGTCGCTTGCAGTAGCCAAGGTTAAGGTGTTGTTATTGTACGTAAAAATGCTGATTGTGGTAACAGGTTAGTCGTTTTTTTTATCAATATGCAATATTTCAGTTATTTGATAAATGAAGGAAATTGATGTCCAAATGTATAAGAATAAAGGGGAAAACAGAACTAACACCTAAAGGTGTCATTTCGTTGCGACATCCAGCATTTGCGGCCCGCCGCGGCGTCCGGCCGTTAGGCGCTGCTATACATGTTCTTTAATGGCAGTGATTTTGTTGAAGCGGCTCGTTTTAAAAACGTAACGACCGACAGTCGACGGCAGGCCGACGTAGATGTGATTTCGTTGAGACGTCTAGAGTTGAACCGGCCGTCGAACACTGCTATACATGCTTTTCAATGGGAATGACTTTGTTGAGGCGCGTTTTGTAACCGCAGCGGGCGGCTTTGGACCGCTACGTCTCGACTGCTCAAAAACAAATCGAAACGCAAATACCGCCCAGCTCCTAGTAGATTTCAATTATAAGTAACAAAAAAATATAGAGGAAAAGCCAAAAAAAATCTTGGTGAATTCTTCAAAAAATATGGAAAATGGTTTTGATCTGTAATCTGTAATATACTTCGAGCTGTCCTCGATTTGAATAAGTGTGGGTTTTTCTCGAATTGATATTCATCTTTGAGTGAAGGTGATATGGTTGATATCGTCAGGGTAACTGCCACTTAATTACACTTACCATGCCATCTCAAAAATTGATAAAAGAGAGTGTTTAGAACTCTCACACGGATTCCTCAAGAATCAAACAATTATAGGTCCATATGATTATTATTGTACCTCTTTCTTGCATCTCATAATTATCTTTCCTTAAATTGGAATGTCGGTCCTCAAACTTACAGTAAATATACATAAAAATATTTATCTTGTAGGAAACTAGAATAAGAAAGAGACTTATAAATGAGTACTTGAATTGAAAGAATAGGATTAATTTGTCAATTTCTCAGAGTCAGCAGGAGCAGGCGACATCCACCAGCGTATTTTAGATCCAATACTGCATGGCAGATGGCTCTCAGTTCGAGAAGCAGCCCATATTGCTCTGTACCTCGCTGGTTATCGGAACCAGAACGAAGTGAAACGAGTGTAGGTGGTCACCAATTTGTCGACAGTTCTGTGCGGGCATCGGTGGCGAACGGTCGAATTGGCAAGTCGGTCAGTCGGTAGTTCGAATCGGTAGTCGATAGTGCGAAATCGTGTGCGTTCGGAAGTGTTCGGAAGTGTCAGGCTGAAGTGCTTGCGCTGAAGCTTGAAAAGTGCATGTCGTGATCGTTCGGGTCAGTTCGGTAGTGGCGAGGCCAAGTGCATTAGCGCAAAGTCTCTCGAACCGAAGTGATGGAGGATTCAATCTCCATGGAGGTTTTTCTTAAAACCATGGCGGAGAAGGATGCATTAATACGCACGGTAAGCCGCGAGCTGGACACAAATGCCGCGAAAAACGCGGACATAAGTGCGGTAGCGAGCGGCAAAAAGCGCGAGTGTGTGCCGAAGACGGACAAACCAGGTAAGTCTGGGAACAAGATAGGTGGTGGTTGTAAGGGTGATGGTACCAGTGCAAAACCCGCAGGCTACTCTGCGGCAGTCAAGAAGGCTGCTGCAGGGAATCTCGCGGAGGCTAAAGTGGTAGCGGCAGGTGGAAAGAGAAAGGCCACCGAACTTCCCGCGGAGGATGGGACAAGCGGCGAGAAGCCCAAGAGGTGCACCGTGCTTGACCCGGCCACCGGGATGGAAGTCGATGAGCCCGAGGAAACACGGGAGTCCAAGCCTAGGGCCTTTGCGGAGGCAGCAAAGGTCCAAAGGATACCTCCCGTGGTCGTGGAGGGCCGGCATAAGTGGGCTGGACTGAGCTGTCGGCTCAGCTCAAAAGTGCCGGCGTTAAAATCAAGAAGGCCCCCTCACAAAAGAGGGCTTCAGGTTGGCGCCTGAGACAGCGGAGGACTACCGCAAGACAGTCCGAGTGCTGGCCTCCGCGGAGCGTGGGTTCCATACTTACACGCTGCCGGAGGACAAATGCACATACGCGGTCATTAGAGGCCTGCCTGATGACGTGGACCTCAAGGCCGTAGACCAAGGTTCAAGTAGCCCTTGTTTTGGCTAAGAGTGCAGACACCACTATTTTCAAAGTGGATAAATTACTTGGTCTTTCTGTCAAGATCGAGCAACAAAAGAAGAAAGCATTGCCCACCCAATGCTATCGCTGTCAGCGATATGGCCATGGGCAGTCTAAATGCCATCACCAGGAGCGATGCGTCAAGTGCGCGGGAAACCATGCGGGACGCGAGTGCACACTCGCGAAACCCGCGGATGGGACCCGAAACGCAAAGTGCGTCCTTTGTGGGGCAGAAGGCCACCCAGCCAACTGGCTGGGATACCCCAAGGCCCCAAAATGCGCGCAAGCGCGTCCCAACACGCCTAAGCAGCCAAGAAAGCCGCAGGGGGATGCTCAGGCCAAAAAAACCGGGTGCAAACCCTAAAAGCTTAAAGGGCAAAAGCCCCAAACAGCAGGACGATGGCCTCATCAAGGCCATTGAAGCCAAGCTGAAAAATTGCTTGAGTGGATGGATACGCGAGGCACTTCGCTCCAGTGATGGCTGTTAGACGCCCAGAGTCGCTCACCATTATGTCCTGGAACGTCAACGGGCTGCGGGCCAGGAAGTACGAGGTGGATCTCCTCTTGGCGGAAAGGGAGCCGGAATTTCTGGCTCTACAAGAAACCAAGATTGGTAGCCACATTCTTGTAAACTAACCGAGGGTACCGCATGTACCGCTACGACAAAAGAAACCCCAATGATGGCGGGGTGGCCATTCTGGTGAGAGACGACATCGTACACCATTGCCTGGGGGTCCAGGACACGGAAATTGATGCAATCTCCGTCGTCGTGGGCACCAGCCTTGGTCAGATGAGGGTCACGTCGGCGTACAAGCCTCCGCAGGACAAACTGCAGCAGGAAGATCTCGACATTCTCCTGGGTGGCCAACAAGCACTAGTGCTGGTTGGCGACTTCAATTGCAAGCACCACTCTTGAAACCGTTGGAAACGGTTTCAAGAGCATTTTAACGCACATGACACCGTCCCAATTATTGCTGATGTGGCCCAACTGGAGGGTGCCGTGCAAACGTTCGAGGAGGACGTGATGCAGGCTCTAAGGTTATCCACAATTGAACGCGAGGTGCAAAAACCACGCGGTCAATATGGAGAAACCCCCGAACATATACGGGTGCTCGCTCAGGAACAGAGACGGCTGCGTAGATTGTACCGCAACGGCCCCTCAGAGGACAATTGCAGGTTGCTTAACGAAAGCAGCCAGCGATTTAAAACAACCTTGCGGGAACACCGCGGCCGATGCTGGGAAGATAAGGTGAGCGAGCTGGAGCCGGGCTCGTCTGGCCTCTGGCGGTTGCAGAAAAGCCTCAGGCGAGAGACAAACGCTATACCACCGCTACACAGCGTAAACGGTGTGGCGTGCAGCGACGAGGAGAAGGCAGAAGCATTTGGCCAAACACTCGAAAGAGAGTGTAGGCTAAATGATCACCCTGACGATGATGATTGTCACATCCTAGCGGTTGAGAGGACCGTTAGGCACCTGAGGGGCGAGGACCCCAGGGGTCAGCAGGACCCGATGGACCCGGTTAGCCCCGGCAAAATCAAGGATGTCCTGAGGACCCTTGTGGAACGAAAGGCTGCGGGGCAGGACGGCATCTCCAACAAGGTGCTGAAAAACCTGCCTAGGAAGGGTGCAGCCTGTCTTTGCGCCGTTGCGAACGCGATGCTGAGGCTTCGGAACTTTCCATCGAGGTGGAAACAGGGAGTGGTGATAATGCTGAACAAGCGGGGCAAGAATAAGACATATCCGCAAAACTACCGGCCCATCACATTGCTGTATGGGGCTGGTAAGGTCGTGGAACGTATTATCATGAGGAGACTCCAAGACGAGTTTACACGCATAAACGTCGTGCCTGTCGAACAATACGGTTTTCGGGGACTGCATTCGGCAGAATTGCAGGTCCTGAGGACCGTAGAGAGCATCGCTGAAGACAGGAACTCCAGACTAACTTATGGGTTGGTCCTGCTGGATGTGGAGCGAGCCTTCGATAGGGTCTGGCGAGAGGGCCTGATCTACAAGCTGAGTGACTTAGGTTTGTCGGCAAACATTTGCCAACTTATCGACAGTTACCTCACAGATCGGACAGTCGTTGTAAGGGTCGGAACCTCCCTGTCGGCGCCCAGAGCGCTAGAGGCAGGTATCCCCCAAGGGTCGGTATTGTCGCCGCACCTGTACACGCTGTACACGAGCGATATTCCTAGAACACCAAGGACTACGCTCGCGCTCTACGCCGACGACACGGCTCTTTTATCCAAACACCGGAGAAAACATGTCGTGCTGCGGAATCTGCAACATGCGTTAGACGACCTCCAGGAGTGGCTGGTACGTTGGAGGATTAAAATTAATCCAACCAAATGCCAGGCAATCCTGATAGGTAGACGTCGCGATGCCATCCCTGATCAACTTGTGATCGATGGAATCGAAGTGCCGTGGAAAGGCTCAGCCGTTTATCTGGGGGTAACCTTGGATAAAGGGCTGACCTGGGCCCCCATGGCAGGGTCGCCGCACCTAAGGCTAGGGGGGATATGGCCTCACTATACCCCCTGCTCAACCGAAGAAGCCATCTGCCCGTGAGGGGAAAACTCCTGCTGCTGAAAGCCATCATGCGACCGATCCTAACATATGGATTGGCCTCATGGGGGAGCGCGGCGGAGGCCCACCTCTCAAGGATAGAAGCTGTTGAAAACATTCACCTCCGTATGGCGGTGAATGCTCCATTGTACATTAGTAACGAAGAAATTTGTGCTAATCTGCAATGGCAAACAGTGCGCGACTTCATGAGAGTCAAAGCCGAGAAGACATTCCGGCGAACTGAAGCACATCCAGACGACCTGCTGCGGGCTTTGGTCCATTACGAGCCGGATCCCGCATCAGGGCAACCCTGTAAGCGGCTACGGCACCAACTGTAATATCAAACTGCAGAGTAGAGCGACAGCAGAGACGCAAAAACCGCCCGAGAAGAAGGGCTACATCTCCCGCAAGGTATGTCAAGCCAAACCAGCCAAGCTGGGGAGGCTATGAGATATGAAAACAGGAAAGAGCGCAAACCAGAGAAGTCTGCCGGCAGGAGATCGGGGATTTATAGGCAATCGGCCCGGAATCCCCAAGCGTAAAAAACATGGGGTTTTGTAGTGGGTAAGAATCCCACACCACCGGACAACGTCGTGCTGTAGTTGTTCGGTGTCTTTAGAAGATCTTTTAATGCCCCGGGGTCGCTCCCCCCGAAAAAACAAAAAAAAACAATTTGTCGATCAACCCATCTGCATACTAGTTTCGGGGTCTACCCCTCATCAGTACAGCTTTGGCTGGTCGACAAATTGGGGACCGTGATTCAGAGGCTTAAAGCTGGAAATGTACGGAGACCGGTGAGATGTTGTATAGAGCAGGAGCAGGCGATATCCACCAGCGTGTTTTAGATCCAATACTGCATGGCAGATGGCTCTCAGTTCAAAAAGCAGCCCATATTGTCGCGTGGACCGCGAACGCTGGGCGTCGCAACGAAATCGCAGCTTAACAGAAATTAGAGAAAATAGGCACGGTTGTTATAATATATAGGGTGTCCCAACTCTATTTAGACACTAAGTATCTCCACCCCTGTGCATTTCAGAGAAAAAAGTTTCAGATAAAAAGTTCATTGTTTGGAAAGTTGCTTTCAACGACAATTTACTTATATCGACAGGGTGAAGCAAAAACGTACTTTTTGAGGTAAACTTATTTTTTTTCAATAGAACACCCTGTATTTTATTGGAGATTTGGATGCCTCGTTAAATACTCAATCAACAATGTATAACATTTTTTTTCTAATTTCATAACTTTTCGAGAAAATTACAAAAACATCATTGCATGTTCAATCTTACGGGTAATTTTTGTAATCTAGCCTGATTTATCAACAACTATAGCAACGTAAATATTATGTCATTGTTATTCTGAAAGTTTTCTTGAAAGTAAAAAACCTTCAGTTATTCATGCTTTTTACTGCAAGTGAATATATAGATATGTTACTGATCTACGGCGAGTGTAAAAAGAATGCGCGACGGTCGCAACCACTGTACAGAGAACGATTTCCAGATCGGCGGAACACACCAGCTCTAAGTACGTTTGCTAATGTTAAGAGAAAGACGCGTACAGGTGTCTTTCCAAGTCACAACACTAAACGTTCTTGGACTTGTTGAAATAAATCCTCACATCTCAATTCTTAATATCTCGGAAGAAACCGGAGTTAGCAAATCTACAACGCATCTTATGTGAAAATCGACTCCATCCCTACAAAATTCATTTGATTCAAGTGTTGCGGTCAAATGATTACGATAGACGACTTGAATTCATTGCGTTTTTTACTATTAATCTACATGATGATCCAAGATTTCTTAATAAAATTTTGTGGTCTGACGAGTCCCGATTTCACAACAATGGTATTGTAAACCGCCACAACTGGCCCATTATTGGGCAAAGGAAAATCCACGTTGGATTAGGGAGACGCATTTCCAACAAATCTGGGGTATTAATTGGACCATATTTCTATGAAGGTACTTTGAATGGCGAGAGATATTTAATGTTTCTGACTGAAGTGTTGCCTGTACTGCTGGAAGATGTAACCATAAGCGAACGTTTAAATATGTGGAGGCAGCAAGATGGTGCGCCGCCGCACAACAGTTTAAATGTATCAAATTTTTAGATAAATCTTTTGGGAATAAGTGGATAGCTAATCAAGGACCAGTCAGGTGACCCGCAAGGTCACCTATATAAATTCTCGAGGACCAATTGTGCAATGACGCTGGATATTGATGCACCCATCGCACAACCATCGATCTGCTTGTAAAAGGTATTGTTGAAAACAAAATATGTAGATGTAAGGGTTAATTTTACAGGGTCAATGAAGTCATCCATAAGTATGTCAGTGTGTTGTTTTAATTTGTCCCAATGATTGGAATGTTTATGTAAATGGATACTACATTAAGCGACATCAAGCTGAAATCCCGAGGGTAGGTCACGTTCTTGATTTTTTCTTTGAAATGCCAGGAATCTCTGATATAAAATTCGTTTTGATGTACAACTTTTTGAATAATGTTTTTTAAGAATCTTGCCATTTTTCCAAAAAAAAGTAAAAAAAAAAAGTTTGGGGCTCTGGTACACTTGACCCACATATCCCCTAATGGATGGATTCTAAGCACCTACCACCTATATACTTGCAAAGGGTCAACTAGTGATTTAGAAGCCTGATGATGAACTGCAGTAGGGTCGAAACGTCGCTCAATAAATAGCTTGGCCAAGAAAACTCGCAGTCCCCCTTATTCCTCGAGACACTCTATCCACTCTAGTTCTATAGTTACGAGGGAGTATATTATTCGTTATCTATGTATATATTTCTTAAAAATGTGTTGTAATTATAGTGGGCAAGGAAAATAAAAATATTTTTTTTGTTTGTGATGAAATTGTGATGAACATGATGATTTTTAAAATAAAATTAAATTAAAAAACTCAATAAAACTTTCAAAACTATCTCGTCTAAATCTCGTTTTTGCTTCTAAAACGTCTAAGACCATGTCACCCGGTGTTTAGGTATATTTTATTCTTTGAACTATAGGTACAGGTGATTGAAAAAAAAATGTATATGTTACGTAGGGTAGAACGAGATTTCTACTCCTAGTACAAAGAATATACTACAATATAGACCATATTCCATTATTTTCTGCATCTTACATTGCCATGGAATTTACCCTGTATAACATCGAATGCAATTGTCGTTTACATGTCGTCAAAACAGATACGGTAAATACAGAATTAGGTGATAACTAAAATCGGCAATTTGAATGCTGGCCAATAAGATCGCTTGACGTGTTCTTTTAGCCAATACAGTCAAACTAATTACTAACTGGTATTTTTAGTCGCAATTGTCTCCAATAAGCTTTAAGATTTTGTCAAATTGAAGTTGCGTCGTTGTCAATTTTCAATACGTCCATCAACGTTTTAATTGGATTAAAGAGTAAAACAATTCCAATATGCCGAAAATAATCGACAAGAAAATTCGATTATTTATAAAAAAGAGCTTTCCAAAAAAAAGATTTGCAATATTTTTGAGGTAAGTACGCATACAAGTATTAATTTTTTCTGGTATTGGCTGTAGGAGCTATTTGAAGACTGGAAATACTACTAAATGTCTTCATTCATAAGCTGTTAATAATGGTTTAAGTATTATGTACCATAGTTCATTGCTTTTTGTAGTTTTACTTAATATAGGATAGAGAAATGCAACAATAATAATTTTTTCTAATTTTGACATATAAAGTGGCACTTTTCAATACTGATGACAGTGACGTAACGTCCTACTTTTCGCAACTAGTTACGAAAAGTAAAATCTTTCGTAACTAGTGATGAAAAGTTGGTGTCACCACCAGTTGCAGGTTTCGGCTGTGGCACACCGTTGCTATAGTTTTACGGTATTAAGTAGATACAAAGTGGTTTAAAAGTAAATATTGAAGTTTAATAATAATAATTCTCTCTCTAAGTAGGTATTTGTAGTCAAAATTAGAAAAAATCTTGTATGAAACACGTGACGAAAAACCTTTTTTGTGTATCTCATTCAAATTGCGGGAACTCGCTGCGCTCGTCCCGCAAACATTCATTTAGATATATTCATTACAGAATATACTAATAATTAGTATTGTAATAATTGTGAAGGCTTTTACGGCCGGTCAAAATAAAATATGATGTGTTTTCCGGGCTTTGAAGCCGTGGTCAAATGGAATTTCTTCCTGACGTTTTGTCTACAGCTGCGCCAGACATTATCAAAGGCGATGAGGCAATGGGCGAGGTGATCTCGTGTGCTTCCCGACGTTGAATATCTTAAATCAATTGCGGCGTTTCTATCCGAGATTAACGAGAGAGGCAATTGAGAACTTTAAACACGACAACAATTTCAACAGGAAGGAGGAAGTTACGTTGCTAATTCCCGTTCGCACCAAGGAAATTGTAAGTATACTTAAGATTAATGGCCATTTCCACAAAGCATCCCAATATACATTTTTTATTCTCGTAAAGGCTTATAAGTTTTATAAGGAGTATATAAGGGTGGGTGTGGAACAAAAAGCGCCCATAAAGGATTTATAATAATACCAACGGATACTTAAGTTTATAAAAGTGTTAGTACACCACCATAACTCACAGGGTTATAAGAAAGTGATGAAAACATTTCAGATACTTCCTTATAAATCTTCAACCGGCGGTTAAAAAAAGTTATATAGCAGATTTATATAAAGCGCTCCGTCACCTAACTGTAACCTCGAGATATATAGTAGTTGAAAACATTACCTCTATAAAAATTGTAAGTTTCAAATTGATGGAAGAATGCATTATAAAACTTTTGTGATGAGCAGACCAATAAATCATCTTTACATAACCTTAATTTATATTGTGGTTACCAATAAACCCATTTTAAACCCATATCAAAAGAATGAATTGCTGTTATTAACCAAAAGCATGTTTAAAGAGTACGTCGAGGTGATTTTTTTGTTAATTTTTTCATACGTTTGTTCTAAAAATATGTTTATATAGACATGATAGCAGAATGAGCGAATGGAGTTCAGCAGAAAAGTTTCAAGAAAACTTCGTAAAATTATTTCAAGTTCAGTCAATTTAGTGAAATCAACAATATGAAGTGTTGTCGATTTGTGTAAAGATGAAGTATCACACTTAAAAGCAGACTCTGATGAACCTTTGTCATGTTCTGATGATGAACTAATTTTTAATTAGAATATCAATAATTCTTCGCTTAATTTTTCGTCAGGGTCTTGTGCATTAAATGAAGACGAACCCAGAATAAGTAATTGGGTGAACGAATTTATCTAGAAAAAACGAACGGTTTCGTACTGAGCTTAAAAAATGGGCTGTAAATATTAATGTCACACAGCGAAAGCCTTAAAACAGCTATTCCTGATATTCGTCATACGGGACATTAGACAGAACCTCTCATCACAGTATAAAGAATAATACATTATACCAGTAACGTCAGTCGCTCGAAAAATTGAAACTCCCCTCCCCTTGCCCTGTCCGCCCGGCCACCGGCCGGTGCACCACCAAACCGGTTTTGGCCGGTTGTGGCAATGCTTTGGCAGTGCATCGCATCGCATGTGTTTGTCCCTTCCCTTCGTAACTACTCGAGCAAATTGCCGGGCGCGGCACGCTTTAGTTTTGGAAATATCAAAAGTGGCGACACGAACTGACGATACTGATATAATGTATTATTCTTTATACTGTGCTATCATAAGTATACCAATGTTTCAAGGAGCATGTTATATAACGGTTTTATAGTAGACACTATTTTACCAAAGATGATGTAGTGGACTCAAATAGTTTATAAAGGTGTCACGTTGAGTCCGCCATGTTTACGTGTTAATAAATTAAAAATCCGGAGAAGATTTGATCTTGGTCATTAAACAAATACAAACTGGCTTTCAAATTGTATATGAGGGCATATTTAACGACTTTTGTGTTAAAAGGAACAACTTTCATGCAATAAATTTGTCTCATACCTGCTTGGGTATGCGTTTTGACTGCCACTGATTAGGTCCGGCTCAAATAAAACTCATTTAAATAATCCTAAACTTTTATATATTTAAGGCCCGTGAGTTATACTGAAGTATCTCGCATATATTCACAGTAAAACTTGGATTGCAGGAAAATTTTCATCCATGGCATCGCAAAATACCACTCATTAAATATTGCTACTATAATATCTGATAAAAACAGCACGCCATTCAGGCACATAACTTAGGAAGACTCGAGAATGAGGAACAGTAAAATGATAACGCAAGCCAAAGTTGTGGTAACCAATTTCTGTGATGGGAATAAAAATGAGACGGTCTCTATTTAAAAGTTCAATGTGCAAAAGAGAAAGCATGATATTTTTGTACCTGCATATTGTCATTTGTCAAACGTACGCAAATACACACAAATAAACCATTACTTTACGAACACCTTTATAGGCAATGTTATAAGTCATAGTTAGTTTCCAGTTATTTAAGGGTGGTCAACAAAGTTATATAACAGTATTCAAAAATTGTTCATTACAATAGTATAAATCGTTAAGTCCTATACCGTTACCAAATCCCTGTTACTGTAACCTCTATAAATTGCCCTATTTAAGCTCTTTAAGCGGTATATAAGGGTGCACAAGAGGTATTGCGAACTTTTTTTTATAAAGCTTTTAGTTATATACTCAAGTAATATAATATCTGCGGATACTCATATATAACGAAAAATGTTTATTGGGATATTTTAAGGAAACTTAAAGTTAAGGGTCCTTAAACCATATGTATTAGCATGGGTAACCATGGTAATAATGGAAGCCTTAACTAAGTATATAGACACATAAACATGCAATACCATTGCATCACATAATAAGCATCATTTTAAGGGTGGCTTGTCTAGCCTAGAAATTCCGCGGCTTATTCCGCCTTTAACTTTAAGTGAGAATCGTTCGCAGGTGCAAGCTGGAAAGAAAGTCAAACTGTTAAACAAATATTGCAACTCAATCTAAAAAAAGTAAAGGATTTTTATTATTTTGCAATTTTGCACTTCGGCTATCATTTTATGTTGTGTTCGCATATATCACATACTGGTGAAGACTGCTCTGGTCTCCCGTTCAGAACTGGCAATGATCGCACTTGTGAGGCTTTAAACCATCACAATCAAAAATCACTTTAAAAATTCTTGGTTAGTAACGCACTTCTTACAGAGCTTTCCTGGAACTCTTGCGGCCACAAATGTCACAAATAAATAGCTTAATCTGTTTATGAATGGCCTTATTATGGAATTTCTGGCTCTTGGTTTTGAAAAGAATTCCAGACACTTTGCACACTATTTAACCTGGAACCATGGACGTCACTAGCATCATATTGTCGCAAAGCAACAATAGCAAGACCACTTCAGTAATACTACATTTTCAAGGAATTTGTATAAAATCTCGTGGTTTCTGAGTTGGGCAAATTTATTTTATCTATGCAATTTTAATGCTCCGGTTGACCAATGCCAAAATGATAATTATTATAGGTTCTGTTATTAGTGAAAATGAAAAATTCCTAGAATCCGTCGGGGAGATTCAACATTTCCAAATTTATCCGACACTTGCTTAAAATTTTATTTAAAAGGAATGGTGCAACGCAAAGGACGCAAGTGTCACTTAACTTTTATGCGGCCCTTACCTATTCGGAACTTAAGGTAATATTGGTGAGAACTGGCATAAACGCAGGCTAGAACCGAGTACTACGACTTCAAGTGCGCAGAATCTTCGCGCTACCATTAATCTCACCCAGTCCCTCCGTGACAGCGCGACGGCGGGACTATAAATACCACGGAGCTCACCAAAGTTGTCAACGTCGGGAAGCTCGGGAGATGTCTGCCGCAGCCGTAGACGAAACGTCAGGAAGAAATTCTATTTGACCACGGCTCAAAGCCCAGAAAACACTTTAGGTTGTAATATTCTAATTAACTTAAAATATGCTCCGTCAAAGTCCGTGTTGTTTTTTTAGTTCGTAAAACATTTTTTTTTTCATTGCGATACCTGTTTATAGTTATAGCAGCGATTATTAATTTAAAAAAAATTATAATTGTGACTAAAGCATGAAGCATGAAAGCAATTAAGGTAAGGAGTTCAGGAATTCATTTGAAGGAAAGCTTGGAAAAGGTAACATTTGGTAGTATCAGACGTTTTTTATCATAACAAGCTTTTGCTTAGTAACACTGAGAGTGATGAAAATAACAAATGTTGTAAAATTTGCAAGTTGCAAGTTGCAAACAAATGGAGGATGATGAGGAAGACGCAAGTAACTTAACCATCAATTCCAGAATCTCTAGCGAAAGTCACATTGAACAAGCAAAGCCAGAAAGTGAAGTAGAAGCTTAGTTTTATTTATATGCTTAGTTAAAATGTCAAATACAGGATGAAACCCGTGCCAGAAACCCTCAAAACCTCAGATTCTAAAGGATGGCACTCCACAATTTCCCATCGGCAAAACAAATATTTAAAATAACTAATACATAAAATAACTCACCAGCTTGATCTAACGCATTAGGCTCATCAAAGCTTTGAAAATGAGCTGCAGCAACCAATCTGCGGCATTCTTCAGATGTTAGATGATCTGCTAAATATTGTAGTTCAGCTAAATTAATATCAATTGTAGAATAACTAACATTTATATTCAAAATAACTTGTAGCACGAGTTTGCATAACACGAACCCAATATTTTGTAACTTTTTAAGAAACATTATTTTGTTCAATATAATATTTAAGGAAAATTATAAAATATTTATGATAGGTGACAACGACATTATTGATAATAGTCGGGTTCTAATTTGAAGGCGCATTCCCATGTACAAGTACCTATTCATAAGAAGGCATTTCAAAAACGTAGATCCTGGAATTGGTATGCTACGACTTTGTGTACACCCTGTGTAAAGGTTTATGTGTTGAGAAAAAAATATCTAACTAAAACTAGACTTATATTAACTTTTTTTTTTCTCAGAGTTTAATAAAAACCTCTAGGTCGATTGTTAAATTATAATCTGTCATTAACCATGCAATTGGGCCTTCAATTAAAATAAATAGAAAATAACCTGCATAGTCATCATTCGTGCTCAATAAAAACTTCGAGAAAACATCGAAGTATCAGATTTACAAAAAAACATGAATCTATTCAGAGGACTAAATAAAAAGTTTTGGTAGTTTTTGTAACAAGAGAGCGTCCATATTCTGTGTTTTTTTCATTGTACCTAGTTGGTTTCCTTTTTCTGAGCTCAGAAATTTTGCGAGTTTGGCCGATTCCGGAAGGGAGTCTATCTCTCCTGCTTTCTATGTGTCCACGACTTTGCAACGGAGTTGCCAATGAACTCGTTGAGCCTTTCTACTTCGTTATCTATTTCCTCTGTGGAGAGCAACCGCCGGTCATTGCAATCCCTGGCGTGACCTAAAAGCTCAATGAACTTTATCCAGCCTGTGGTCCTCGGGTTTCTTTTCGGCGGTATATCTGTCCAGTCTAACTCGATTTATAATCTTATCATCCTTCGGTCGGACATCCAAATGCCCTGAGATACTCCAGTTTTTTAATTTCTCGGAACACCGTTGCGAGACGACCGTCACGTCTATCACCTCCTGTCGTATGCGACTGATGAAGGTGGGCTATGCATTTCGATTGGTTATCCCTAGATTTTCCGATGCGAGGTAGTCCATTAGGGCATTACCTCTCACATTTCTATTTATGTATTTTATTAGTATTTATTAGTATATTATGTCGGTGATGCCGAAAACGATGTGTTCTTTGCGTCGCACCCTATTATGAACGGAAAATGTTTGCCTTTTGCATATCGCACTACCTTTACTATATCTTCCGTTGGGGGAGGTTGTCATATGGAATATATACACTACTTAGAAGCATTTTAACTTTCTGTTGACTCACCCTATATTCTAGGTCGCCGCTAAATTTTAGTGGCTAAAAAAAAGTTTGGGAAAATTTTGTAACAAGACACTAAAGAACTTACAACTTGCTCAAGGCTGATGGACACGCTTTCTTCATCAATACATGAATCTTACTTAGAAACAAATTCACACTTGTTATTGAAATCTATTGCAACGTTCTCCAGGTATTACAAAAAACACATTTGTTTTTTAAAGAACTTTGACTCAGTGGCAAGAAAACCAGAAATTTTTCTTAATGAAGGTTTGATCAAATCGTTTTCTTTTGAATCAAAGAACGTTGTCTATTTGATCATGTTATTAGGGGCACCCTGTATACCCTAATTCGGCACTTATTATACTACAGCCATATTTATATTCCTCAAACAGATTTTGGCACTGGTTTTGTTCCAAAGCTGGCTGCATATAATGATAGCTATTACTCACGAAGATAAAGTTTGCTACACGAGCCGAAAGCGAGTGTAGTAATTTATCGAGTGAGTAATAGCCATTATATGCAAGTGAAATGTCATACTTTTTCTGCGAATTTTTTGCCATTTTTTGGAACGGATTCCTCAGACTTGCGTTTTAAAAATGCCCGGAGCCTACAATAACCTTCAATACTAACGTCATTAACGTTCAGTACAAGTGTGCTTCTCAACATCCGAGTATTGACCCCATAAGGAAGATGATTTCTGCGACAGTTCTTGAAAATACACACTGCTTTACAGATGTAAAACAGCTTAACAGTATATGATGTGTGATAGTGATCTTATTGGTCCACACAGCAGTGAGTAATTATGACTCACGGTTTAGAATGGGTAATAGAGATTATTACTATTTTAATATTAAAATATTAATTAATCTATTCAATAGTCGTAGAAAAAGAAAACTGTGTTTTCCCTTTCTTCCTCGCTTCCCCTCACCGTCTGTCCCCCATCATCATTTGTTTCAACTTAGCCACCTATTTAATTATATTACTGTTAAACAAAGCTATTATTGTCGACTTCCGAAAGTTCTTACGTAAAATGCAATTTTCTTGGACATTGTATTTTTTAGTAATGGCCTTTAATTAAACCGGTCAAAGATACAAGGATAGATTTAGTAAAATTTGTTTGCTCTATGAATTGGGTCTGTGCACGTAAACCTCAAATCAAACTTATTTTGAATATCATGGAGAGTTTAAGCGAAAACATGTTATTCAAAAAAGGGCCGGGTAAGTTCTCAATTATTTATAGTGTTCTAATTAATCTAGAATCTAAACTTTTACTAAAATTATAGAACTGAAGCAATCTCACCAGTTAAATTATATAAATTTAAAAAAAGGCAGGCTTTTCTAACTTATTTTTGGTTTGAATTTTAACACAATAAGCAATACTTTAGCTTTTTTTTTCTTTTGCAAGCAAATTTTAATTGTATTTGTCAAGGTCACGATAAAGTTTTCAATCGTCCTTTTCAGTTTGCCGTGTTCTGCATGTAATTTTAAGACTTTGTGAATAGTTATAAGAATGATGCTCAAGCTGAAAAGAAAAAACGTTTCTGGACGCTTTGGGCTTTGCACCTTGGTAGTTTTTTTCCTGATTGATTCCCTTCTAATGATAATTCTCTTCTTGATGGGAAAATTTTGCTCTTTCTTATTTTTACACCTTCACCATTTACACTTAATCGTCAATTTACGGGGTGTTTATTAGAAAACTTCATCTAGCCAGTTATGACTTTTTGACATAAAGAAAGAGTTATAATTTGTACGTCGTAACTTGACTCGCCATCAAAACAGATTTGGCATTGCCACTGTCCAATCAGCTGTGAGTGATTGATGTGAAGTTTCAGTGACTTTTGATGATAAACTTTCTCGTTTCCCACATTTTTGTTGTGGCTTTCTAGTTTTACCAAGAAAAATTTTACTAAAAGCAGTAATCTCTATTGCTTTAAAATCTGTTTTGTGTTTGGATAACAGGGCTTTCGCCTTAGAACATAACGTTTTTATGCTGAAGCGCTATCCTATCGAACTGGAATCAAAGTGGATGGCGAATGGGTTTATTTAATTCGAAACCGCATGGAGGACTTTCTGGTCGAATTTCCACTTTAATGCGGTCTATATACAGTTCAAGAAAACTTTAGAGCATGTTCTAGAATTGTTTACAGAAACAGGTAGTTTACAAAGAAACCACGCAGTGGATCACACAAGAAACGTACCTATGAAGTGGTTGCACAAACACAAGAAATTATGCAAAATGCAGCTAGTACTTCTATACGACAATAGGCCTTTCTGTAGGGCTTTCTGTAGGTGCCACCCATGCTATTTTGCATAAAAACCTGCAAGTGTACCAATATCGCTTCAAGTAGCGCAAGAATTGCATAAAGCTGACTTTCCCCAAAGGCTGCAATTTTGGTCAATTGGTATATTGATATGGATAATAACTAGAACATTTTTCAAAAATTCATCTTTAGTGGTGAAGCATGGTTTGAGTTAAGTGGTTATGTGAACTCGCAAAACATGAGGACTTGGAGTAGTGAAAACCCTCATCAAATACATGAGAAAGGAGTACACCCTGTGTGAACGGTTACTGTATCACATAAATATTTTGTAAGGATCGGCAACGTTTTTCAAAAACATCCCCAAGGGTAGAAAGGGTTGAAGGATGCGTTGCTCCAAAGAAGGCGGGTGTGAAAAAAGGTTGTCAATGTGTGTAAGTGTCACCTAAGTTCTCGAGTTCCTGCTATATTAAATTGCGTTAACAAAACCCCAAACACCCTGAAAAAATTGGAGTTTGGGCAGAAATCACAGCTCGCCGAATGATTGATCCAATTTTCTTTGAAGGTGGCAGATCACTAGGACACTTCAAGTACCTAACATCATTTCATTTATTTATGTTTGTAGGCACATTAACAGCAGAAAGACACCGAATGGAAATTTTGGAACCATTTATCGAGCAATTGCATGAAGATGAACTTACGGAGTTTTATTTTCCACAAGATGGAGCACTTTCCCATGGTATATAACTTTTTTTTTGTACATAGCTTTTCAATTTGTTAATGAACTTGCTCCACATACTTTGATAAACTATCATAAAAAAATATTCTAAGCAATTTCGGCTTCTTCTGCACTCCCAGATCAACTCTCATAACATTCATGCCTGGCGCCCCCTTGTTGCTCCTACAGGTAATCCTGAGACATTACAAAGATTGCCGGGCATGCACCATAAAATTAAAACTCTGATACTATCAACAACACTGGTAAGTTTTATAAAAGAAATAAAATAAATTCCTGCCTATAAACTAAATTTCTCCCTTAGCTTATACAGATAAAATTTCCGGTTTAACCATGGTTTCCCCGTGGCACCACTGTCACGGCTGACAAATGATGTATTAATTACCAGACAAAAACCAAAAAACAATTGCAAACATCACGTGGAAGAAGCGATTTTGGCTTTTTTCCTTGATAATTATGAGAGTGTTTTGTGGTAAGTCACCTTTATTGTGTTTCGCCTGAATTATAAAAATATTATAATCGTTTTAGAATCTATTTCACCAGTCCCTTTGTGTTATATCTTACTTATACCCAATAATACACCCTTTATATTGTTTGTGCTTAGTGTGCTTAGAGTTACGGAGATTGTTCGTGTAATGTATGTTTTCTAGTCACTACTGAGGAAGATGGGCAATCCGCATCGAAATGTTTAAAGACAAAAAAATATATAACTGAGAGGTCCATCACCCTAATCATCATAGTACCGTACCCCACGAATTTCCCACCCCATTGTACAGGGTCATCCAACGAAGATTGAACAGGGCAGTTTTTTTTGGAATGGGTTAAATGATATGAAAAAAGAAAATAGCTCTTTGTTATGTTCTTTACCGGTGAATCCAAAAGTGATACATGAGAAACAATTGAACATCAAATAAAAGCGCTACGGCACATTTTGATATTTTTTTTAAATGGAATGTCGTATTTTTTATTTCATATTTCAATTTCTGATATAATTGTTGATATAAACTGATATTTTTTTCTAATAACGTTGAACTTATGCACTTATTAAATTACGAAAACATTCAACCAGCGTGAGATGACTTCCTATTAACACGTGGAGTTGCCACTAGTCAGGATATAGAACTGCTTACCTGTTCAGCATAAGCCTGTCAATGCTGTCAAGTGAATCTGACAAGAAATAAAACACAGTTTGAAGAATTTACAATCCAACTTTGTTTCAACTAAGAAACAAAAAATGAAATACTCGCTAGAAAACCGGAAACTTTGAACCAAAATTTTGGCCTTGATCAGAATGAAGTTCGAGAGGGACCCCAAATCTGCAGAACATTTCATTTACTAGCACCGTTGCCACAGTCGTTGCTTCTTGATTAGGCAGGGCATACGCTTCAGGCCATTTAGTGAAATAATCCATGGCGACCAGGATGTATTTGTTGCCCGACTCAGTCTGAGGAAATGGTCCCGCGACATCAATTGCTACCCTCTCGAATGGAGGCTTTTGTGGCACAACAAACTTCGCACTTGCGGCACCAAGATTCGACGTCTTCATGATAATTCACCCAGTAGAACCGCTCTTTAATTTTGGCCAAGGTTTTATTGACTCCAAAATGACCTCCACTTGTTCCGTTGTGTATTTCCTGTAGTACTTCTGATTTTCTGCTATCAGGAACAACCAACTGACTGACTACGGTCTTGCCATCCGGACTCTCCCACGCTCTCTTCAGTAGTTCATTTTCTATTTTAAGAGAGTGCCACTGGGCCCATAGCGCCTTCAGGTTTGGATTTTTACCAGCGATTTCTTGCCATTCTGGTCTCTTGTCGTCAGTCTTTGCAGAGAGGATGGGTCCAATATCTGGATCGTTCATTTGTTCTTCTCGAAGCGTCTGTGTGGTCCAGCCATCGTTTATTTCTACCGACGTTCTCCTTACAGAAGGAAGTCCCTCACGCTGCTTAGTTCTTTGACAATACCGACAATCTTCTTTACAAGGCCGTCTAGAAAATGCATCGGCATTTCCGTGAGACCTTCCTGGTCGATGTTCAATTTGGAAATCGTACTGCTGCAGGCGCTCTATCCATCTGGCTATTTGGCCTTCAGAGTTTTTCATCTGTAATAACCATTTCAAGGCTCCATGGTCAGTTCTAATCAGGAACATTTTTCCATATAAGTGCCGATGGTAATGTTTGACTGCTTTAACGATGGCCAATAGATCTTTTCTAGTGACGCAATAGTTTCTTTCTGGCTTACTTAAAGTCTTACTGTAGTACTCATTGACCTTCTCTTGTCCGTTTTGTCTTTGAGAGAGTACTGTACCTAGACCACAGTTACTTGCATCCGTATCCAAAATAAAGAGTCCGTCTTTTATAGGGTAAGCCAAGATTGGACTAGAACAGAGGACAGCTTTAAGCCTTGCAAACGCCTGACTGCAATCGTGTTTCCACAAGAACGGTGTTTTCTTTTCTGTTAATGTGTGCAGCGGTTTTGCGATGTCGGCAAATCCCTCCACAAATCCCCTGTAGTAAGTACATAGTCCCAAAAAGCTCCTTACTTCGCACTTGTCTCGGGGAACTGGCCAATCTTTAATGGCAGATATTTTACTTTGGCTAGTTTTAATGCCTTGTTCTGAGATAGTATGCCCCAAGTAATCAACTTGATTTTGGAATAGGCTGCATTTCTTGTAGTTTAACTTCAGGTGAGCATTCCGTAACTTGTTGAAGATTTCTCTTAAATTCTTAAAATTCTCGTCGAAATCACATCCCATGACAATTATGTGATCTAAGTATACCAGGTAAGTTTTCCAAGTCATCCCCCTCAAGACAAGTTCCATTAGTCGCTCGAAAGTTGATGGAGCATTGCACAATCCAAAAGGCATAACAGTGAACTGGTATAGCCCAGAACCAGTAGAAAATGCAGTCTTCTCTTTGTCTTCGGGAGCAATCTTTACTTGACAGTACCCACTTTTTAAATCTAGAGTGGAAAACCACTTTGATCCCGATAAAGTTGCTAAGGTGTCGTCTATACTTGGCAATGGGTAGCTGTCTTTCTTGGTCACATCATTAAGTTTCCTGTAGTCAACACAGAAGCGCGTTGAACCACCTTTCTTCTTAACAAGAACCACAGGCGATGACCATGGACTCGATGATTCTTCTATGACGCCCTCCTTTAACATTTCATTCAGAAAACTGTTAACTTCCTGTTGTTTAGCCAGAGGGACCCTTCGTGGGTGTTGTCGTATTGGCTGGGCATCTCCTGTGTTGATCTTATGGACAACTAAATCAGTTTGACTGTCGTTGCTCTTGAAGTAAAACATATCAGATTCATCCATAGCAAATTTTATGGCAGATTGAAGTTGTTCGCTTGACAGATGCCCCCAATGTCGTTTGAAAGCATCAATAACTTCTGGGGAAGCTTGGTTAGAAGATTTAATTTTGGATGTCTCTGCTTCGACACAATTGCATACTAATTGGACAGGCTCATAATTGGCAAGAACTGTTCCTTCTTTGAGCTTGATGGTCTTTTCTCCAATATTGGCAACTCGTACTGGCATAGTCTTCTTCGTGTCGGTCAAAGTTCGGGCTACCATGATTTCAGTCGTCAAATCCAGGTTAGGTTCTATAAGTCCTATGGACCACCCAAGATCATTTTCAGAAGTCACTGTGATAATTTGTTCTGAATTTGGAGAAATTTTCACATCTTCTACCTCCAGTAAACGGATACTAGTTTCCACATTTCCATTGGTTAATGCAAACTCCTCATCTCCAAACGTGCGCATATTCCGTTTATGATCATAGGAGAATCCATGTTTCTTAATGAGATCCATTCCCAAAATAAACTCGTCTTTGATCCTGGCAACCAACACTTTATGCCGAACTTCAAGTCTTTTTCCAATAATGATGTTGACATCGGCTTCTCCGCCTATAGGGCAAGACTCTCCAGTGACTGATTTTAACATAATAGGGTTGGGCAATGGTTGTATGGTATATCCGACAAGTTTATCTGGCCTTGCAATGGTCACATCTGCTCCTGTATCGATGGTAATCTGGATCTTCTGTCCCTTAATGCGTCCGGCCACTGTGAGACTTTTTCCTCCCAAATTATTGACCTTAATGATCCTGGGGGTCTTAACGGGCCCGGTCAATTGCCCCCTTGCATTGAACGGAATTAGTTTTCCTGGGATCTAGGGCGGTCTTGATCCCCGCTCGGTCTTCTAAACGGCGACGGACTTCTTGCCCTATTACGGCAGTTACTCTTGATGTGACCCACTCTGCCGCAGTTAAAACATTTTATGCCCCGATTGTCTGATCGAGGAGTTCTTTCTAACAGGGCTTGCATACTGACTGCCATATCCTTCATCGCTTTATGTAAACTGGCCATGGAATTAGCCATAGACGTATTCTCCTCTTCATCGCAAGTTGCCATTCTTACACGTGGAGATGAACTAGATGACACGCGTGATGCCTCGAATTCCAGGGCCCGAACTAGTGCTTCGCTGATATTCCTGGGCCTGACTAGACGTAAGTGGTATCTCATGTCACTATCGCGAACTCCCCCAATGAACTTTTCGGCGGCAAGTTGCGTTTGAAAACATTCAGGGGCTGATGGGTATGCCAAGTGAATTAGTCTGTCTATGTCCGCCTCAAACTCTTGCAAGGATTCACCTGATTTTTGCTGTCTCATCCTCAGCTGGGCCTGGAACACGGTTTCTTTGTGCTCATTTCCAAATCGTAGTTGCAGAGAGTGTACTAAAACTGCATAATTATTTTGATCAGCTGCCGACAGGCATTGGAGTAATTCAGCCGCTTTTCCACGAAGTGCTACCACTAAACTTTCTGGGGCTCGGACCAGCCATTAGCTTTTGCAGCTACCCCAAATTGCGTTTTATAAATTTCCCAGGCCGTAGTACCATCATAGTCGGGAGGCTTAATTTTAGCGTTGGCTGTGCTAAAACTTTCTGTAGACACGTTGTCGTCCTCAAGTTGTTCCCGGAATTTCTTTTCTAGCTCGAGAACCCTCTGGTTGACAGCTTCGAGTCCTTCGTTAACGCCGTTAATGGATTTGTGATCGCCGTTAACGGATTCGTTAACGGATTGCATTATTCTTTCTTCCAATTGTTGCTCCCTAGCTGCGAGATGGTTCATTAATTCTTCTTTGAATTGTTGATGACGTCGCTCCTGCACTTGATCACGTTTTTCTTGTTCCTCTTTTTGTTCATTATAACGTTTCTCCTGTTCTAGATAATGTGTTTTTTCTGCTCTTCCCTCTGTTGTTGCATAAGGGACAGCCGGGCGGCAAGTTGATCCTCCATCGCTTGATGCTGGCTTCTGGTCACTGGCATAAACACGTAATGTCCGGCAATGAAGCACTCACTTACAGTTCAGCAATATTAGTCCTCCCACTGGAATCGCACTTTTGACACCAACTGTTGCGAACTCAGGGTTCAATAATTCCAGTGTAACACGAAGTGTAGTAGATTTAACACGAAAACACTATTTATTTCTCCCACAAATACACACAGGTACAATTCGCCTACTAAATAACTCACTACTTAACACTTATAGCCTTCTATTATCGCTTCGTACTTTAGCTTACGTATACCTCGCTTAAAATAAGACTACTACTATTGCGCGCTCGCGTTCTCCTTTTATACACAATCCTAAGATTACAGAAAAACCTAGAATGTTCTTGATAAGAATTCTTGAATAATCTCACATAAAAAAAAAGATTGTAAACAACTGCCTTCTAGATTAAACCGAGCAATAAATCACTCGTGTCAGCCATGACGCAGCACGGATAGGTCGCGAAGCTCCACCAACCACACACGCGTTGCCCCGCCTCCCGTGCGGCGTCGCTGCGAATCGTAACAGTACGATAGCTTGTAAGCTTCACTAAATGTGGTTTATTTCGTAATGTTATTATTAGGTGCATGTATGTAGTTTTATAATAATTATTTTGTAGGTTTTCTTAACACATTATTTTTTAGTTGCCTATGTGAACGGGGCTCGAACTATTTTTGTTAGTCATTTTAGTTGCATTTGATCCTTATCATACTTGGCTCTGACAAACACTCACTTGGTACTTGGTTGATTCACTAATGTTTGAAGCACAAGAACGGTCTCAGGAATGATGGGGCAGGAGGCCCGGTAGGTAGTTCAGTTGTTGTTTTCATTTTCAGTGAAGTAATGTTATTTTATTTTTTTATGTCTTCCTATTGTGAGTTATTACCAACTGAATATACCTTAATAGTTGGCCAAAGCTAAAGAAAGGACTAGCCAAAAATCCAACCAGGGGCAGGAGGCCCGGTAGGAAACTTTCTCTTGTTCTTTTTATTTTCAGTGCAGTAATCTTATTTATTTTTTATGTCTTCCTAATGTGGGTTATTACCAACTGGATATATTATATAAAATTCTTCATTACATTCATTTATTTTTTTTATTTGAATTGTCAATTATACAGTGAGCGGCAAATGTATAGAATATAATTATTGAAAAATTAGGTGTTTATTTTTCGAAAAATCTATCGGACCCGTCGATTTTTGTTTTTAATCGCTCATTATCTGGACCAATTTATATATATACAGGGTGACCCAAAAAAAAGTTATGATATCAAGGCCAACTTTTTTAAATAGAAACCCTTCTTTTTTGTGATTTTATTAAGTTCTCTACAAAATTCTAATCATTTTTACTTAGGATACCTTAAACTTGTTACGTTAACCTTAAACTATATCTCTAACAGTTTTCGAGGCAATGGCGGCTGGAAATCGTATATGAAAACCTTCTTCAATCTTAATATTCTATTTTTACAAAAACTACAAAGTGTCTATCATATTATAAAAATATGTGGCAGAAACTTAAGGGTAGTAACTCAATTTTCTATGTAGAGTAAAAAGAAAAAAACCATTGGAAATTAAAGCGAACCACTGCAAAAAAAGATAATAGAAAAAGACTATGCATCCCTGCTTAATCGTTAACAATCAAAAATGGTTCCATATATTTTTATTGTTCACACACACAATGTGTATTCACATTGTGTGTGTTTTTAGAGGCCTTCTTTCAAACTATGTTTGATTTTGAAATCAATAATCCCGCACAATTTAAATTCAGTGCGCAAATAATTGCCAAAATTATGAAAAAAAAAATTAAAAGTGCTGTGGCATTTTATCTAAAATTAACTAAAATATGGATAATTCTTACGAATTAGGTATGTACGTCCAAGTGAACGATTAAAAATATCGTTTAATATTAAAATTTACACAAAAACTTCTAAATACTAATTAACTTACTATACGGGATGTCTTGCAAGTCGTTATTTTGAAATAATTTTAGAAAAACAGATTTTAAAAATACGTGATATTGAGTCGATTTTAGAAAACATGTGGTAGGTGTATATCAAACTTACAATATATGTGTAAATTAAATTTTAATATTTTTTAATTTAACCGTGTTTTTACAATTATTGAAGTGTAGAAGGAAAACTTTTTGATTACAAACATATACTATACTTTTTTATTAAGTGTAAATGGAATATTTAAGTTATTAAAGCAAAAAATCTATAATGACTTGGTTATCTAGAATTCCAAAATGTGGATTTTTTCACAAATATTGTAACACTTAAGTAGGTAGTATTTGATTAAATAGACATAAATCTTCTCTGTTGGGAATGGGCTGCATAGCCAGAGAATGAGGGCGAGTGAACTGAATATTTGCTTTGGGTTCTTCAGATGCATTTCCTGGTTTTCTATAATCCCTTTGTTTGATGATGCATAAATTCGTGTTGTTCAAATTTACCGTCAAAGCCCTTCCGTTTCACTTTTTAGTTTCTTTGATAAACTTTTCAATGTAATTGCTGATTTAAATATGTATTTTTTGGCAGAAATAACCATTATAGGATTATGATCCATATTAGGAAATAATACCACAGTATAACGAATAATACATTATATCAGTAACGTCAGTCGGTCGAAAAACTGAAAATCCCCTCCCCTTGTCCCGTCCGCCCGGCCGCCGGTGGTGCACCACCAGACCGGTTTTGGCCGGTATTGGCAATATTTTGGCAGTGCATGTCTTTGTCCTCTCGTAACTACTCGAGAAAATTGCCGGGTGCATTTGCGCGCGGCGCGCTTTAGTTTTGGAAATATCAAAAGTTCCGACACGAACTGACGATACTGATATAATGTATTATTCCTTATACTGTGATAATACTATCTATCATACATGTGCTATTGTATAATAGGCAGTAAAAAATATCAATTTCTATTATTCTTTAATAAAATTAAGTTTTTACGCAATACTTTATGCATTTTGGACCCTGTTCTTCATGCTAGTTTAGCTCATAAATACTGTTTCTTAATTTGAACACTATATTAATAAGAAAATATTAGAGAGTAGACTAAAATCATCTTAGTTTCAACGTTTTTATTAGATGTATATTAGATAGATATGGATTGTAGGTCCAAAGATATTCAAAACGAAAAAAGCTTTATAATAGTTATTTATGTATTAAGAGCGAAAAGTACAACTTTTTTGCTCGGAGAGTGAAGTTTGACACTCGACGCGAAGCGGAGAGCGGCAATCACTCAAGAGCAAAAAAGTTACTTTTTGCTCGTAATGCATACAACGTTTTTTCTGCAAACGATCAATTTCAAATAATGTGATTCACAACTGAGCATAACTGAAGTTACAATCTGAAAATTTAAATCAAAGTGACAATGACGTTTTAAATATTTGGATGAGTGGTGGTAGTTGCTATTGACGCAAGCGAAAAAATCTTTTTCGCTTGCTGTCCTGGGCAACGCCACTGCCACCTAAACTATAAGGCCGTGAAGCAGAGTCTGTGACGTCACAGTCGTGGTCCAAGGTTTCCATCCATTTGAAATGGATGGATTTCAAATGATTTCGTGTATATTTTACGTGATTTTACTGTGATTATTCTGTTTTTAATGCGAATTTTGTCTTTATGAACATTATTGGACTTTAGGAAACGTATTAAAGGTTGTGCTAAATTCGCAACTATGCATTTTAGTGTTTCAAAACTGTGAAAATGCCTTACCGGTACTGTGTCGGGGTGCAACACAAACTTAAAGAATAGACCTAAAAAATCGGTTTTTTGGTTTCCCAGGGATGAAGATTTAAGAGAAAAATGGATTAGAGCCTTTAAAATAGAAGATTTCGTGCCTGGAGAACATAGTAGGGTACATTTATACATAAATAAGTAACAATAATTTTAGAGAAAGTTAGGTTATCCCTCGATTTCGTTTATAAACAAAGCATGAATTCCATGAACTTTGTAGAAAACTGGTGTTTTAAGTATGTGAGGTGCATTTTCGCAAGAATGAAGTACAAAAAAAGTTTATTTTTTATAATGAAGAAACAGATCAGACTTTGCAAGCCCCTTTGGACATTCCAAAATTGATCTGTGGTAACAACTTATTACACACTTAACTTATGCTTATAAATTATATAGTCTCCATTTAACTATTAAATCTCTGAGTATGAAACAGATCCCTTGAAGGGATACTTTTATTTATTGAGTTGAGAAATGAACTTGTTCCATGCCAGTCATATTCCTAGGAAAAGCAGAGGATAATAAGATAATGATGTCAACATTTTTGTCTTCTGTAACATTCCTTGATATTTTTGTTAAGTCTTTTTTACATTCTTTTACAGTATCAAGCTGCTGTGGCTTGGATGCATTGTTGTATAAGCTATACCTTCTAAATAAAAAACGTATGTTTCTTGAATTAACTGTTTTATTTTTTATTGCTAAGCGCCAAATGTTGTAATAATCAAAACATGTTTTATTTGTGTGGGTTTATCCAACTTCTTAGTTGTAGTCATAATAATTGTATTCTCAATTTTCACCCATTACAACTCTTGTAAACAAAATATCCATGGCAAGGTTTGTTTATGGGTTATAATGGATGAAAATTAGGAATATGATTACGACTATGACTAATAATAAGTTGAATAACCCGGGATTTACTACAATGAAAAGTTATTGGCAATTTAATCTTATATAATTACCTATAAATAGAAAAAAAAACAACTTCCTGCAGATTACAACATTTTGCACTTTCAACACATATCACTGCATACAGTTTTTATTACTTTGAGTCCTTGCTGTTACTACACACACTAGCACTCAAATCCTCTCGAAGTAGGGAGGAAGTAGGCTCGATTCATCTCTGTTTGTGGAAGTAAGTAGGTAGGTACTTTCTGGACACTGGCACTTTCCAACTACTATTGAGTTTCTACCATTTTGACTGTGAAGACCTCACGAAAGAAGTTCTATGCAGGACATCAAGTTTTGGGTATAAATGGTAGGTATATGATGATCTCTTGCTTATTCCTTTAAGAAAATTAACAGTTAAAAGATAATGTAATTCCTAAAGATAATTCCTAAATTTTTAACAAAAATATGAAGTTTTCTGAGTTTGATCTTAGTCATGTAGTACATTTACACCACATGGACCAAATTAGACCAAGGCACAAATTGAGTACCTAATCAACTTGAATCAAAGTTTGTCAAAGAACAGCTGTTTTAGTTATAAATGGAAGCTTTAGCCCTTTTCGGAAACTGCAATCCAATTCCAGAATCCAATTTGGGGCTAAAGTGTTTACACCATAAAAAAGACTGTTTGATCTACCTCCTTTACTCTGAACCAAATATTTGATCCCCAGTGTTTACACCACAGTGACATCATTTGATACTTGGACCAAATGTTTGGTCCATGCAGTGTACCTAATAGCTATTTATGTAACCAGTTACGAAAAGTCCGATTTTGTGTAACGAATGAATGTTTGTCGCAATTTGAATGAAATACACAAAAAAGTTTTTTCGTCACGTGTTTCATACAAGATTTTTTCTAATTTTGACTACAAATACCTACTTAGAGAGAGAATTATTATTATTAAACTTCAATATTTAGTTTTAAACCACTTTGTATCTACTTAATACCGTAAAACTATAGCAACGGTGTGCCACAGCCGAAACCTGCAACTGGTGGTGACACCAACTTTTCATCACTAGTTACGAAAGATTTTACTTTTCGTAACTAGTTACGAAAAGTAGGACGTTACGTCACTGTCATCAGTATTGAAAAGTGCCACTTTATATGTCAAAATTAGAAAAACAAGTAAATGTAATACATAGTCTATATAGGAATACGTTGAGAGCAAATAAATCTGTTTATGTAACAAATTTTGAAATTTGTAACAGGGTGTTACATAAAGGAGCTAGGGTTTTGTATAAAAGAATATAAATGATTAGGAAATCTTTTTGCATTCTTTGCTCTGGGTGAAATAACTCTTGTGAAAAAAAGCTACATTCTTAATAGGTATATATTAAAAAGTTAAATGAAACCCTCTATACTTGCCTACTGGCAAGTTTACTGTTCTAGTTTATAGACTTTAAGTCTGGCCTTTTTCAAATTCAGGAATCAGGATGAGTCACTGAGGGTTAACCTAACTTTTTTTTTTATGAAACTATGTAGGTACTCTGTATTTTAACTCACCCTACTGTTTTCTTCAGATATAGATTAGCTTACATCCATTTTTTCTTCACACCCTCATTCCTTTGAAACCAAACAACGGATTTGCTAGACCTGTTTACATTGATTTCGCACCGTGACACCCAACCACGTTTGAAAAATTTTCAACACTTTTAAAGCACTTGTTGTTAGTCTAAATGCAGCACTAGCTGCAAGAAATGTCCTAAAGTCCGGCACAATTTATAAAAACAAAATTATGAATACAAAATGAATAATATTAGTCGCAAAGTCGAAAAAAATATTTGAAATCCATGCAATTCAAATGGTCTCACACTAGTGACCTTGGACCACGACTGTGACGTCACAGCTTCTGCTTCACGGCCTTATGGTCTAGGTGGCAGTGACAACGCGCGGAAAAGTAAACTCACATTCTGATCCTCAAAAAAGGTTAGGTTTTCGTTTGTCTAATGAAAGCGTGAAATGCGTCATTATTTGACGTTTGTAGAAAAAATATATTTTGCATAGATATTCATTACAAATTTCATAACTCCGACCTTTGGTATACTTAAAACAGGAAAAGGGCCTGGTGTAAGTTTTCTAGCAGCCTCGAGTTACACCATCTTTGCAATAATTAGGTAACTCTTTTTTTGAACTAAATGATACACTCAATATGTAACAAGTCGAAGTCATTGAAAATAAATCAAATTTGTGCCAAGATTTGAATACGGCTAAGTTGAAAAAGACACGAATTTTCATTGTCGCGTGATTGTCACGTTCAACTTAACCCAGTTTTATGGTATTTTTTGAAAAACATTGTAACTTTTAAATGGAGCATCAGTGGCGCTCTCGCACATTAGGAAGGCAAAGTTAAAACAGTTAACCGGGTCTCCCATTGGACTTTCCTTTCTATATGGGGATGTTTTATGCAACTACTGGAGCCCAAGACACTTTTTGACAAATTTTATTTTGATACAAGTTAACAAATAGAGAAGCTATCGGTATTACACTGGGGAAATTCCATGGCATGGGTTGATGCTAAAAATAAGTGAATGGATAACATATCTCAATTTTCCATATATCAATAGGAGACACAAGCCTTTTTCAAAAACTGCAATTCGGATCAGGTTGATGACTATCAGCTGAGTTTCTACCAATCATAATGGGCGGAAATCAGTGTCAAACTGTCATCAATTTGCTTTCCTGAAAATCACTTGTAAGGATCAATATAATCCAGGATCAATATTTCCGAAATGTCCTATTGTGACAAAGTGGGAGACTAGAATTTTGTCATTCATATTCCTATTAGTCTAGACACGCTAGGACTTTTTGGAAATAGTAAACCTGGATCAGATTGATATCTACAGCTGATTTTCATCCAACCATGACTGATAACAGGTTAGCCAATCGGATTGGTTGAAAATAAGTTTATAGTTATAGGCTGACCTTACAAAAACTCTGCAAGTCCAATTTGCAGATGCAAAAAGGTATTGTAGATGCAAATGTGATTTTTCGTATTACTAAAACAACTGATAATGAGTTGCATCCGCAAGTCGGTTGCAAGTTTGCGGGAGGTGAAATAGTCCCGTAACTCATCTGTAGTGTCAATCCTAACCTGAAACTGTTAAAAAAGTTTTTAATAGAAAGCAAGAATATAAAATATAATGGATCCAGGGTATTATTCTTGGCATAATATGTCTGCGCCCACGAAGAAAGTGATTTCCATTATATAAGCGAATTCTCGCATTCCGCAATAACGCGTTTGATATACCAGATGAGGTTTTAATAAACTTCTTTAGGCTTCCGAAAGTCAGGGAATTTATGGCACTGTTAAATGAAGACCTGGTAAGACCAACACAAAGGCATCAAGCTGTGCCACTAGGAGTGCAAGTAAATAATTTACGTTAATTTAATTATTGACAGCGTGCTCTTACATATTTTATTATAATATTTTTGTGTAAAAATATAACTTTTAGGTTTTCATATCTTTGAGGCTTCAAAGTCAAAGCAGTGAAAATTGAAGTTAGTTTTGTTGTCTTCCTCGCAAACTCAGTAGCAACCAAAAGTTTTTTCGTGGTAAATATGGCGGACTTGCAGGTTTTTTTTGTAATATGACCTTTCTCTGCAAATACATTGCAGCTGCAAGTCGGGCATATTTGCAAATCTGCAAAGTTGCATTTGTGGATGTACTGTAATTCCATCCATAATCGACTCTATGTGGATTGCAATTTCCGAAAAGGACTTTTATGATCATAGAAATTTGGCACTATCGCTTTTGAAGAATCAGGTTTTAACCAGCCAATTTGTAAATGTTGATTTGAAACATGGTGAACAGAAACCCTTCAAACTACAAATCATGGACCAAGATTATCCAGTCTAACACTATTAATTATTTATCAATGTAAACTTAATATCTGTCTATAACATTTTTAAACAAATTCAGTGTGTAACTATAAATTAGGAATATGAAGCCGGATGACTGCATTATTTAGTAGCTATTGATGCAATTTAACATACATTAAACGACTTTGCCATAAACAAAACTGTTAGCATTTATTATTGAATATGAAAATACCATATACCAATATCAACAGAGATGTTTTGCCTACATTCTTGCTCGTACCTCAAGTCCATACTGATGTTCCGAGATTTCTCGAATATACCTCAGGAGTCAAGGTCAAGCCTATAATAGGTATTATTTTAATGTTATTAATATTTTAATTATTATTTACTTTCAAAATCAACTCAATTTCAGACTTCATATTGATGGTGACGAAACATCTGAGTTATTTATACATTTGAATCACTTTAAAACTGGCTTTCAGACCCAAAATGGTTAATGTATGTACACATGTGCCTTAAAAACTTCTAATAGTATGGTTGCGTATAGCTTTTACAGGCCGGGGAGGGAAGAGAACTATTACACTCGTACACAAATTTAAGTCTCGGGAGTATCTAATGAGAAATACATTTTTGGAAACATCTTTTCTTCTAGGTCCCAATCGGTAGCAGTCCATACCCATTTCGGTGCAAAATTTCCAGGTTTAGCTTCAGGAATTGAGCCTACAATTTTTAATTGTAGACTCAATTCCAACAATGTTTTAATTTTACGTACCTTTGAAAATCCACTGCATTTCTTAGTCTACAGAGATAAAACAGAATCATACACTTGTTTTAATGGTTTTAAACTAGTTTTACACAACATGGCTTGTAAGCACTTTTCGGTGCAGTCGCAGTTAGTAGGGGCAGGCCTTAAAAACTCCTCTCCCTAAAGGCTACACCGTGCAGGGTCTGGTGATTGGGGTGTTTGTCGTTAGAAGTCAATGGATTAATATGAAAATCGCCTCTTGTAATGGCGAAAGGCCTGTTCAGGCGTTCAGGCTCGCAAAATTTTAGTTTATTTCACCTCCCAAGGTCCACTATCTCTGTCTACGTACACATAATTGGGCATAAAGATTGTCGTGTCTCTCTTAGTTCTCTATGGAAAATGTTAGCTCGGGAATACCTGAAGTAAAAAAGCCTACAAAATCTTAAATATCTTTAAATAATTAAAAAATCAAACAAATTAAGGGGCCAACTTATTTATTTATCAACATTCTGGATTATTTAGAATGTCATTGTCAATTGCCATTCATTATTATTTTGTCAAATTTATTTGAGTAAATTGATTAAATATATTTACTTACATAATATAATCCTCATCCTTAAGTGCACTTTACATTATTGGATTTTCCCATTCGACTTTTAATTTATCAATTGAAAAGCCGAAATATTTGATTTTACATCATTCGATTTTACATTGGATTGGTTCGGTTCGATCTATCTCTCGATTTTCTCATTCGATTTTAAGGAATTGGACGGAATCTATTTGGATTCGATTTTATTTTGGATTTTTTCTTTGAGCAATCGCCTGGAACTGTCAAAGCTGTAATTCTAACCTACCTTTTTATGATTTGTTTTTTATTTATTGACACTGAATCGAAATGAAGAATCGAATAGATCTAAAGATACTTCTACCCTGCGTCAAAATAGAACCCAACGAAAATATCGAAATGAAAAATCGTTCCTAAATATCTAATAATGTAAGAGGCTCTTTAGATTCTTATTGAGAAAAAAAACTATGTAAACACTATCAGAGCGCGTAAGTGTATGCAATCAGTAAAACGTTCGCAAAGTGTGAACGCGCCTAAATTTGAAAGTTTGATCGACAAATAAAAAACGAAGTAGTTCACGACGTACTTCAAAATAACGAATGCATTTCATAGGTCGCTAGTTGAAGTTCTCTAATGGACACCCCGTATATTTGTACGCTAATGACGACCTGGAGACCAAAGCCGGTCCGTCATATAGTATCCAAAGACTATTTTTTTTGTCACTACATGCTTGTCAACTTGTAAATGCCAGTAACAAATTTATTTCGAAAGTAACGTTCATGTGTGTGACTTTTTTTAAATTGTCAAGTAAGTGCCTATTTTAGCCTGAATTTGCGGCAGGAAACTATGTCTATGTTAGTCGTAGGATTCAATTGGTTAAACAATTAATTTATTTTTAGAAATTTTGTATTCAACTGTTTTTATTTTCTTTAAGTGTTTAATGTCCAAGTATCAATGAAGATTGTGTGGATTCGTGGGATGGGGACGAAATAACAACTTCATTCTGTTATCAGATAGCCGACGTTTCGATCATATATTTTTGTATTTATCAAAGCTCAATGAAAAGACGAAACGCACCGAACTCCTCATGGTTCGCAACATTATTAGGAAAATCGTGTCCCTAATTACTCTAGAGCAAAAAACATTACAATAATTTTATTTTTCTACAAACGTCAAATAATGACGCATTTTACGCTTTCATTAGACAAACGAAAACCTAACCATTTTTGAGGATCAGAATGTGAGTTTACTTTTCCGCGCGTTGCCCAGGACAGCAAGCGAAAAAGATTTTATCGCTTGCTGTCAATAGCAACTACCACCACTCAACCAATTATTTAAAACGTCATTGTCACTTTGATTGCAATTTTCAGATTGTGTTTTCATTCAAATTTCAGATTATTTGGAATTTATTGTTTGTAGAAAAAACGTTGTATGCATTACGAGCACAAAGTAACTTTTTTGCTCTCGAGTGATTGCCGCTCTCCGCTTCGCGTCGAGCGGCAAACTTCACTCTCCGAGCAAGAAAGTTGTACTTTTCGCTCTTAATACATAAATAACTATTTATTAAACGTCAACTTTCAAGTAATTGTGTATGTAGTATGAATTAGTTATTTGACCACAGTGAACACTAGGAAAGGGTTATTAGCCAATCTACATGATATGTCAATTCCATGTAGCTTTCGATCTATGAAGTGTGAAAATTTACTATTTTTTGATAAAACTCGCGACCCGAATCACTCTAGAAAAAAAGCAATATAATCTTGTTGTATTTGGCGTCGTTATTTTAATTAATTTTATTGCCAGATTTACTTCTGAGAGTTGGTATTTGGCCACAATAATTAAACACTAAAAAAGAGTTATTAGACAAGCTAATATGTATGAAAATTCAATGTAGAGTTTGGTGAGAAAATGTATTATTGTAAAGCTCGCGCCCCTAATCACGCTAAAAGAGAGAGCAATAAGAAATCTAGATATTTACAGATGACGTTTTCTAATGAACACCGCGTACTTTTACTACACCGTTCTCTATGGTCTGCACCTAGATTTTTTGCCCTTAGCAGTTTTAGACGGCATGCTAAACAATGTGTGCAATGAATCAAATAGTTTTCTTTCCACTATATCGCTTTATCGAAAGAGGATAAAGATTCCGACCTACACCTGTGGGTAACAGAGTAACCATGCTATCAAACTGAAAAAAAATTGTCAAAAACTCAAAAAAATTGTCTATTATGTCTTTGCAATTAGTTAAACTACGTTCTAATATACATATTAATATTTTGCATATATTTGACCTTTATAACACTAGTAAAAATAGCCGTTCGACGACTACCTACCCATTCAGTTTGTCCAAAACTTTAAAGTAAACATGCATTATTTGTACATAGGTATTGACGATCACTAGCAATTTATTTTTTTTTTACATTTTTAGAACACCTGGTCCCGGTTATTTATCATTTTATGATGCTGTACGGTAGTTACAAGTATCTAAACCTCTTCTCCATAGTCATTTCAACATTTATTGTTTTATCAACCACTTGACATTTATCCCAGAACTTCGAGACTTTTGTGCTGTTTCCAACCGTATACATTGGATGCTGCTACGTAAGTTTCTAAACTACGTTTTAAGGGACGGTACTCATTATTGAGATTTGATTTTATCAGGGCTTATGCGTTTCACTGTTATATCCAAGAGAAGTAAACATGGTGAAAAGTAGAATAGAAATGTTTAGAGACCTGTTCGTGATCGACGTATCTCAATTGAGCAACCGAATTAGGATGGAAGTCGACTCTTCGGTTAAAACAGTACATTTTATTTTCTATATATATACTTTACTTGCTTGCCTTTACATTGGAATAAGCATGTACCTTTTTCACACCAAGCGAGATATGTGCTTAATTTTAATATTGGGAATACCTCGAAATTTGACAGGTAGGTGCTTACAACTACCAGTTTCTCAGTGAATAAGAGCTGCTTTTCTAACGGGTGTCTGAAGCGAAAGGTACTTAGAAAATATACATAAAAAATACGAGCAACGTCTTCAAATGAAAATACCGTTTAAGGATTAAATGTGCAGTGATGTAAAACTAATACTATTTTAGATGATGATCTTCTAACATCAGTACTGCTGGAAGTGGCAATCCAAATAGCATATCCTCTCTATGTGGTTCCTACAGTGGCATTGCCCATGTGTTTGATTTTTGGTATTTTTTATTTAAAACTGCAGGTTTTAATGCTACGTGACACAGTGACTTATGTGGGCGAGATTTTGGATGACTCTCAACTACAGCAAAATTTGAAAGTCATAGTGAAGGCTCATTTAAAAATAAAAATGTAAGTTAGAATTTAAAAAAATATATGAGTTCTAAGTGAGTCTCAAATATTATGTAAATTTTACATTTCCAGGTTCAATGAAGATATTATTAAATCAAATCAAACGGCAATTGTAATATATGCTATAGGTGGAGTGGCTATAGGATGTGGCACTGTGTTATCAATGTTTTCTGTAAGTATCTGCAATAAAATAGTTTTCTGTAGAAATATTCATAAAGTTGAAAAGTAGATCATCAAACGTATACCCAGTGATCAAGAAAAACGAACGCAAACCATGCACTTTTCAGTTTCAAATACAGTTTTAGTTTTACAAATTTCGCTATACGGGTCGTCCCAAATTTTGTTGACCAGCCATTATTTATACGGGAACTTACATTTAGGGCAAGAAGCTAAATACAAAAGTTGCAAAATAAGGTTTACTAAACAATTTAAAATTGCAGAGAAATATAGATGGTGGCGTAAAAAAGCGCAGCAGATATAATTTGCAAATTTTAATTTTTATTTAAAGAAATATTTGCATTTTTGCATTTTTTTATTTAAAGGGAATTATAGAAATATTTTTACATATTTCCGCTCTTTGGCTGATTCTAAACATGTGTAAAGCATTTTCTAAACCAAAATTTATTTGTTTTCCTATTAAACAACGTCAAAACTTTGACATTTTCCAACTTTGGGCGGTAATAATATGTCATATCCAAAAACCGTTTAACATGGAACGGAAAGGTTTGCTCTTTTCTATCTTAGTTTTTAAAAGTCTATCAAATGGCAATATTTTTAGATAAAGGAAATATATATCTTTTTTTGAGAAATTTGGAAACTTTGAATTTAAAATTATTGCTATTAGTTAGAGCTTCAAAAACTAAGATCGAAAAAGCAAACCGAGCTTCCTTATGAAACTTGTATCTACTCATATACGGGGTCTTCATTATAAAACTTCATCTAGCAGGCTATGACATTTTGACAGAAAAGGATGACATAATCAAAATAAATGGACCTTCGTTTCTCCATCCTTTTCTTTTGACATTTCACAGCCAGTTAGATGAAATTTTATAATGAACAGCCGTACCTCATGTACCTGAAGAAAATATACTATTTTCTATAGGTACATGATGTTATGTTGTGCTTACGAAAATCATTGTGTAGAATGTGTCCTTTAAACCACTCTGTGATTTTATTTTTTATGATCAAATTGAAACAGTAAAAGGGAAACCTGCTTGAAATAGTATATTACGTAATAAGGGTTGTAAGAAACTTATTACGCACGAATGGAAAGTTTGCGCACGACGCCGCGCAGCGGCGATTGCTTATTTCAATGAGTACGTAAATGCTCTACAACCCGCATTTCGTACTATACTTTATCTACGACGCTATATGAATAGACATTTTGAAAGTATAACAAATAAATGTTAACAAATCAGAAAATTGATTAAAGTTGAATTTGACAGCTAGCCGCCATCAAAATTACGAATTAGTGGCGAGTGGACTGTTGCTAGGCGACGCGTGAATGAGGCCACCCGGCTGAGGGCTGTGCATGTACGTTTGGTTCAGTGTGCGTAAGGAGCTCCTTACTAGCGAAGTAGAGCGTGTGTTATTTGATATTCAGTTAGTAGTCGTAGATAAAAATGTTTACTGCTTTACGCTTAACAAAATATCTACTCGTCAGGTTGAAATTAATGCTTAATAGTAGTAATTTATCTAAATTACTACTCTTAAGTACAAAATATTTATAAAATATTTTCTTCCCGAAGAGAGGGGGGGTATGTAACGATGTTACTAAAATTTATGTATAAGAGGAGAGAGAGGAATGGTTTTTAATAAGGAAATGTACATAGTTCAGTTTACATGTATGTAACCTATTTGGTGTAAAATTTAGATTAGAAGGTTAATAGTTTTTGGTTATTTAGTATTTCAATGTTGTCAGTTTCAAATTTAGTCATTTGTCAAATGCTAAACCTGTCTAGTTGGATTAAAATAGTTTGGCAACTTTACCAGATAATACAGGACCAGTTTCAAGAAATTAGGCAGTAGGCTAGTTAGGATTGTTGAACGGATATAAAAGACGGAAAGACTCCTTCGAACCCAAATTCAAAAAAATCTAATCAAAGATAACTTAACAAAAAAAATAACGAGCATGACACCCGTATAGTGAATGTTTTGGGAGCCCTACTAATGCCAGGCACCCGTGTGATGATTGTGTGTGAGGCCCTACTACTGCCAGCCACCCGTGTAGTGAATGTTTGAGGAGTCCTACTATTGCCAAACCCCCGTGTAGGGATTGTGCGTGTGAGGCCCTACTACTGTCAGGCACCCATGTAATTAATGTTTGAGGAGTCCTACTAATGCCAGACCCCCGTGTAATGATTGTGTGTCTGAATTTCGGTTAAACGGTTTTCCTTACTTTTAACTCTTTAGGGAGCTCTTTATTCTTCGACTGCTAGCAATGGAATCCCTCCCGGCTGTCATGCTCCCGTCTTTTATATCCGTTCAACAATCCTAACAAGCCTACAACCTAATTTCTAGAAACTGGTCCTGTATTATCTGGTAAGGTTGCCAAACTATTTTAATCCAACTAGTCAGGTTTATCATTTGACAAATGACTGAAATTTAAAACTGACAACATTGAAATACTAAATAACCAAAAACTATTAACCCTCTAATCAAAATTTTACACCAAATAGGTTACATGTAAACTGAACTATTTACATTTCCTTATTAAAAACCATTCCTCGCTCTCCTCTTATAGATAAATTTTAGTAACTTCGTTACAATATATAATATAGTTGTTTTCAGGAAGATAATCATCTAGCCACCCATGACATTGTAAACGCATCTTTTAAAAACAATTGAAAAGTTACCAGAAAAGTTACTAGATCGGAGAGTGATGCGAATCGAGCTTAACGAACGAATTTATCGGGTTTTAACCTCAAAATTTTGTAATTTTCAAACATAACTACTTTATTTCTCAAATTTTGCTCAAATCCAATTGTTATGCTGCGTTTGTAATGTAGAAAAAGTAAACTGGCCTAATAAGCAACTAACTACCACACAGAACTATTAACACAATTCATCGCATGACCCAGAAAACTCATCTGCAACCTGCAACCTCCAACTTCTGCAAAATAAGATGCCAGAGTAGAGTTACAAAAATTGAGACAGGAAGACCACATTCAAGCAGTTATTGATGAGAGAAGGACTGAACTGGACCATCAACCATGAACAAGATTTCCAAAAGTACCAAACATACTCATCCAGAAATTACCTTAGTGTCCAAATGCCCTGGGAATAGACAATACATTTAACTATGCTTATGCCTATGTGTTACATAATATTATATAGTTTACCACTTTCCAAGCTTAAAATTGAATGCAGATTGCAGTCAAGTAAAAATTGTTCCAAACACAGCAACATCACCTGAGAAAAGATTATGTTTCTACCAGACTGAATTTAAGTACTGGTACTGCCATATAATTTGGATTGTGTGATTAGGATCCGTGGTGAGAGTTCCAGTAGCCTTTTCATATAGGTTAGCTATATGCCATTCATAATTCCTATATCCATACACCATCCATATTGTTCCTCGATGATCACTATGGATTGAATTAATATTAGTCGAGATTATTCCCCATCATAAAGAAAAGAATATTTCCTACCAGATGAATTTACTGTTATATCATTTCAGTTGTCATTTGGGTATAGCTCCATTATTGGAGGTCAACTTATAAAAGTTGACCTTTTCAGTTGTATGTGACGGTATTTAGAGAAGTGTATTTTTGTTTGTTAACTATATATGATTTTTGATTTTAAGTTATAAATTACTTACACAAAAAAATGTCTTGCCTAATTGAGCATTTAATTTCTTAAACTACCTAAATATCAAGAAACTAAAACATGTGTGTAGTGATTTAATATGAGGTTTGTTCCAACATGCTAGAGAACCATTAAATGAACTTGAAAACGAACAGAAATTCCACTGCTCCAAACGTCGTGAAAAAACTCAATAAAGACAATGGAAGTCCAAGATGTTTCATTTACTAATACATCATTGTCTACCACCTTTAAACAAGTGCTAGAGAACCATTGCAGAACCTTTAAAAAAACCATTTTGGCCAACTCACTAGCAACTCACTAGTAAACATTTCAAATTGAAATGAGGAACCATCTTGACGTTTGCAGAACCACTCTGGACAAGCAAATTGTTTATTTCAATATCATATTAGTGAGTTGTCAAGAATGATAGATCATTCTGGAATGGTTTCTTGGTGGAATGGAACAACTTTTCAACTAAGAGAGCTACAGTTCTTTAAAACTAAATGGCGTATAAGCTGGGGCCATTTCTTATAAGTTTATAAGTAACTTTTAGAAACAAATAAAGGCTATTTATTAGTTTGAAATTAAGAACCCCTTTTGCAACTAACTTACTATACCTGGAATAAAAATCCTGTTGAAGTTGCAAGAACTTTTTTATTTTATATACAAAGCAAAACAAGTATAGTGTGTTTAATGGAAAAACTCATTAAGTTGGCTGTGAATTATCAGGAGACAAGAATGCTGGAGTAATAAACTACCAGCTACTTTCATTGTTCTATCCTATTCTATGAAAACTTCACAACCAACCTGTACACATTTTGGAAAATATTTAAAAAATTATAACACACATAGAGCAGGTCAAGGTAACCGAGTTGTTTGTAAACATTTTTTTCTCAATGTGGGCTCTAGGACATACCTTGGGCTCAAAATATGCACTTGAGAGTTTGTGATTTGGATACAAACTTTCAAACTCACTCATGTATTGTTTTGGAATTTTTAATGAAATGAGTTATGAGAAAGAACCATGACATGACATAAAATAAAAGGTTTCTGCTTGGTTTCTATTAAAATTTCAAGTATAATTAAAAATTATATTTACAGAAGAAAATAATTCACATGCCGCTGGCTTTTTTCTAAGAATGGAAGATCCACTTCAAAGGCACATTAACGGTCTTTGTAGTAATACATTATACAAAACACTTAAAAATGTATGGTGATTTAAATATTAGAACCCAGGATTGTAAACTTCAAGAGGCCCCTTTTGAGGTCCAGTCCTTAGCAATCACAATAGCAAAAAATGAATATATCTAATATGATATGCAGTATTATGATAATATCTAAAAACTTAGTGTTATTTTGACAAATGGTGAGATGTTGTACAGAGCATCCATAGATTTTTGGCTTTAAGCCGCAAACACATGGTCTCCAATTTGTTGAGAAGCCAAAGCTGTACTGATGAGGAGTAGACCCCGAAACTAGTATGCAGATGGGTTGATCGACAAATTGGTGACTACCAACTCTTTAAACTTTGACAAATGTTATATGCATCCTTCGGAGAGATTAACACTTACATAATTAGCACTCTGTATAACTGAGATCACAATGGTCACCCTCAAATTGGTTCCCACACAATCACTTAATTTATAAACAGAAACACACATTATTTGTTGCGGTTAGTTCATCCTTCCTTTGGTACACTCACAGATAATTGAGGTGGTCAAATGATCATTCTTCATTTGGATAATACAAAATCATTCAGTAGCACCTTGAAGATGTCACTTGAATACTGGAAAATGAGAAAATTGTTTTTTTCTTTCTTTCTCAAGCATCGAGCACTTTGCTTACAGTCTTCATACAAAGTCAAAAAGCAGTCGATGCATGCAGCTGCAGCTCTGCTACTGGAGTTAAGGAAATTGTTAAAAAATAGCTTCATTCTGTAAGGGATCAAATCCGTGGTAGGTCGTAGGTTTATTTCTCTTTTTGCTTTCACTATATAAGTTGTTGAGTATAAAAGTAGTCATATAAAGGACTGTTTGATGATAATATGCAGTGTAGTTATTTGAAATTTTCTCACAAAAATTGGAATAAGAAAAAAAGAAATATGAGAATTAAATTTACAATATTTACAAAGATGCATATTGCATCCAAGGAATTGACGGACGTAATATTGCGCTCTCTTTCTCAAAATAGATGCAGAAGACAAGGATAGAAAGTAAGGGTCATGCCATTTCTTAAATTTTGACATAATGTGATTGATACCAATAGAAAATAAGAATTTCCCCAGATTTCATTTGAAAAATTTTTGGAAGAAGGGCTGCCACTACAAAACCGATATTTCCATGGCTGGCTAGATGAATATCTTCCTGAAAACGACTATATATATAATTTGAAATCTTCATTTTTCTTATGCCTATTTCATTTCGGCACATGTTGAGAAGATAGATAAATATGTCAAAGTCAGATTTGCACTGCCTACTTGATGTCAATAATAACTGAATGGTTTATACTAACATCTTTTGATTTTAGCCATATTACGACACTTGGCATGGGATCATTGGTATGGTATCTTATGTATCATTTGCCTGCGCAGTGTGCTTTTTCCTACAAGATTTTGTGAATTCGGTAAGTTTAGATTCATTTATACATACAGGGTGTTTCAGAAAGGTATTGCTAAACTTTAGAAGGTTAAATAACACTATTTTACTTAAAAGCCACTATCTGCAAGGAGCTCCTTGTGCTGAACGATATGGAACGATCATGGATGTAATTTTGTTTATTGACGTCATCCTTTGTCGCCGAGTATAGCCCTGAAGAAGACGTAAAATTAAACGTCGAAACGTTGGCCTTTATTCAAACGACAAGGGAGTTTTATTTGTCCTAAACCTGCAAAACCATCCCATCAATAACTGTAAATGTTTGGTCAAAATTTCGGTTATGCGGATGATTTGGCCAGCAGTTTATTTAAATAATTAGTGTCAATTAAGATAATTATTTATTAGAAGTATAAACGTATATAAATCAACTTATTTAATCCATAGACTCTGTGTCTCTCCGACGAAGTAGCTGGAATGAACTGGTATAACTGGACTGTGGAGACCCAAAAAATGTACCTTCTGATGCTACCTCATTTCATTCAAGGGTTACAGGTGACTCTATTTCTAATGTTTGATGTCGGAAACGATTTGCTCAAAAAGGCAAGCTTTGTATCATTCTTTATCTTGTACCCAAATTTAATATCTCTGTATTTGGTAGATATTCAGGATTACCTACAGCGCCGCCAGTTTTATGTTCTCGATGAGAATGGGAAACTAATAATGGAATTAAACACTTCAATGGAGACAACAACTTTGATTTACACAAAACCAGTTCTTTTCATCATTTTTAACTTTTTCTTTTCAGTGAAAATTCCTAAATTTCACTTAGTTTTATTGTGATCTGGGATCAAGGTAACTTTTAAAAATTTATTTTATTTAGTATCCACATAATTATACTGTACTATTTGAACTGTATTATTGTAAAAATTATATATTTGTAAATAAGACATGATATAAACTGCTCAACTTAAAGTTCGGCACAAACAATTTTTCGTATCATTTGGGCACTGATTTGAGCGGTTGTAATGTGTCATATCCAAAAACCGTTTAACATGGAACGGAACGGTTTGCTCTTTTCTAGAGAGAGAAGAAAATATATATCTTTTCTTAGAAATTTGAAATTTTTGAATTTAAAATTATTGCTATTAGTTAGAGCTTCAAAAACTAAGATCGAAAGAGCAAACCGAGCTTCCTTATGAAACTTGTATCAACTCATATATATACCTCATATACCTGAAGAAAATATATTATTTTCTATAGGTACATGATGTTATGTTGTGCTTACGAAAATCATGGTGTAGAATGGGTCCTTTAAACCACTCTGTGATTTTATTTTTTATGATCAAATTGAAACAGTAAAAGGGAAACCTGCTTGAAATAGTATATTACGTAACAAGGGTTGTAAGAAACTTATTACGTACGAATGGAAACTTTGCGCACGTATCAATTTCAATCAGCTGTAACTTTTTAAGCAATTAATTGTTTTAAATACAATTTGTACGGTCTGAAACCTCATTTCCTCTAGATTAAAGAAGAGGATAATTTTGAAAAAAAAACCGACATTATCTTTATTATATAGGGTGTGAAACAAAGTGGTGCGAAAATTTCAAAACTTTGATGATCTGCCATTTCGCAATAAAAAATGTTTTCTTTATCATTTTCAGGTGAGGAGTAAGCCAACATCCATATCTCGGAACCTTTTTGGCCAGATTTTTGATTAAAGCACTCTGAATTTTTATACAGAGCGAAACGTAAAATGTGTGAAATTCTTGTTGCTGATATTTTTAAATCGTCGTAATTCGGAAAAGCGGTAAAGAATATTACTGTTTTCCCTCATTTATTGACATATTGTCTGCTGATTGTTACCCATTCAAAAAATTTCAAAATTAGTGACGTTTTTTCTAGTATACTAGCATTCAAAAAATATGATACCATTATTGTTAATGCTCGTGACTTATATTAGCAATATTAAATAAAATAACTTTTCTAGAGCTAAAGGGAAATTGAGAAATGCCATCGCAGATTGCCAACATCAATATCTCTGGAGTTTTTTGTCATTTTTTGTTTTTAAGGCATTAGAACTTATACAGAGGGAATCAAAATATTCTTGAAAATTTCGTTAGCAGTTATTTCTAATCGTCGTAATTCGCTGATTTTAAGGCATTAGAACTTATACAGAGGGAATCAAAATATTTTTAAAAATTTTGTTAGTATTTTTTTTTAAATCGTCGTGATTCGCAGACAAGTTGACGGATTATTATTTTTATTCTTTGAATCGACAGCATCATCTACAAATTGTTTCTCAACAAGGGAGTTTTGCAAAAGTGATTACTTGTTACGGATATGGACTTGACAAAATTAGTATACGGGGTGCATCATAATGGGTGGTCGAAAATGAAATCTCATATTTTTGGTCGATTTTAAGGGTGTTCTGTCATACAATTGTGTTACCTAAGGAGCTTCGTTAAAAAGTTACAGGGTGTAGAAACTATAAATTCAAAATGCATATGTATTGATTATTCGGAAAGCGTAAGAGATATTTTATTGAAATTTTACGTATGTTTTGACTGTTATATAAGGCGCACTTTTTGCAACAGCTTATTGTGAAATGGAAGAGCATCAAAATTTTGAAATTTTTGCATCACTTTGTTTCACACTCTATGTAATAAAGATAATGTTGGTTTTTTTTCAAAATTATCCGCTTGGTTAATCTAGAGGAAATAAGGTTTCAGACAGTGCAAATTGTATTTAAAACAATTCATTGCTTAAAAAGTTGTAGATAATTGAAAATGACACGAAAAATTGCCTGTGCAAAACTTTAAGTGGTTACCTTGATATAATGGATAGTAAGTTAAGGAAAAATATACTGGTTATCTACTGCTATTAAGACCCTTATTCGCTTTTTTTTTACACTTTCTTGAGTCTGAAGTACGAGAACGAAACTCTAATGTAGACAACTTGAAAAGGAGAAATAATACTAAAATTTAGTTACAAATAATTATTTGGTCAAGATACTAAACTCTCAACAAACTTAATATGTTAAAATAATTGAAAAACACAGGAGATATAGAAGAGTCTTAAAAAAGTATCAACTCACCTATACTATATGAAGAGGGTGTTGGTGATTTCAGAATAATGTACATCTAGTAGACCATAAGAATGCTACAGTTACATAAATGATATAAAGTGCTAACGGAAAAGATCGATACAGCAAATTTTTTTGTCATTTTTGGGGGACTGTATCTCGAAAATGCCTTAGCCGAAATTTAAAATCTTAAGCGATTTTGAAGGGACGATTCTTCTAGAATCAAGGTTGATCTTAAATATGCCGCAGCTGATTTTACTAAGATAAATGATCTCTAAAAGAAAACTGGTTGTAAAATCACCGACGTAGACTCAAAGTTAGCAAAGCAATTTTATTCCATTTTGTACAAGGATGGCAAAAAGTCCAATAAAAAACTAATTAAAATTTTGTTTACTACTATGTCATGACGGGAGCCTTAACTTTAAGACTCTTTTTGTAATGGCATTTAAGAGCTATGGTCGATATCTCGGGACGGTTTTGGCGGTTTTTTGGTTTTTTGCCTACCAAATCAGTTACAGGGCGTTTACAGAAAGGTTGAACTGTCTGGTAAGTTACAATACAAAGTTTCCTGAAATTAACTGGCAAATCCCTAGGCAAAAATAGGGCACAATGTTCATACAAACATAACCCGTAAATGCTTCGTCTCCGAGATACAGGGTGTTGATTTTTTTTTCTTTGTAGCTCTTAGATTTTTTGAGATATTCAACTAAAATTCTGAATATAGGTAACCATTTATTATCTACATCGTTGGATATCCCAACAGCCGCAATATCGACAGGGTCTTATTTTTTCTCGGGTTGTATTCTTTTTTACCCTCACAAACTTTTTTGTAGCACGCCACTGATCGTTTTTTCTTAAAAGTCTGAATTCTCTATTCAATTTAGAAAGTTTCTTGCCTCTTGCATCCTTGTCTTATCTGCCATAGTTTTCGAGAAATTTGCCAAACTGTCTAGAAATGCACATAATTTTTCCATAAGTGACTTTTTTTCATCAGTATCTGGGAATTTAAATAGGAACGCAGAAAACAGACATTTCTGCTGGAAAAATTATGTGCATTCCTAAACACTTTTGCAAATTTCTTGAAAACGGTGAGACATAAGACAAGGATGCAAGAGGCAAGAAAAAGTTTCTAAATTGAATATAGAATTAAGACTTTTAAGAAAAAACGATCAGTGGCGCCTACAAAAAAGTTTGTGAGGGTAAAAGGGAGACAACCCGAGAAAAAATAAAACCATCTCGATTTTGGCTAGCGGTTGGTATATCCGTATATATGGTATATATGTAGAATATATGTGGTATAAATGGTTACCTATATTCAAAATTTGAGTTAAATATCTCAAAAACTCTAAAAGCTATAAAGAATAAATAAAAACAAAAAAAAATCAACACCCTGTATCTCGGAGACGAAGCGTTTGCGGGTTATGTTTGTTTGAACATTGTGCCCTATTTTTGTCTAGGGATTTCCCAGTTAATTTCAGGATACCTTGTATTGTAACTTACAAGAAAGTACAAACTTTCTGTAAACTCCCTGTAACTGATTTAGCAGACAAAAAAACCAAAAAACTGCTAAAACCATCCCGAGATATCGACCATAGCTCTTAAATGTCATTACAAAAAGAGTCTTAAAGTTAAGGCTTCCGTCATGACATCGAAGTAAACAAATTTTTAATCGGTTTTTTATTAGATTTTTTGCCATCCTTGTACAAAATGGAATAAAATTGTTTTATTAACTATGAGTCTACGTAGCTGATTTTACAACCAGTTTTCTTTTAGAGATCATTTATCTTAATAAAATCGGCTGCGGTATTCTCGCGATACAGGGTGACTTACAAAAGAGTGTCAACTTTTTGGAAAACCCCTGTAATGTCCCGAGATACCAACTGACGCCAATAAATGTCATAACAATAAATGTTCTGAAGTTACGCTACCTACCAAATGCAGTGGGTTGAAATGCAACCTTTTTGCAGTGCTTTTTTCTTTACCCTGTATATCCTTTAGAGAATAACTTATTTAAGATCAATCTCCCGCCTTGATTCTAGAAGTAACGACCTTTCAAAATGTCTTTAGATTTTAAATTTCGGCTAAGGCATTTCCGAGACACAGACCCCAAAAATGACAAAAAATTTTGCTGTATCGATCTTTTCCGTTAGCAGTTTATTTACGTTGGTTGAATAGGACAATTGCAGTTTCTCAGCCCACTAGACGAATATCATTATGGAATGGACCTTCTTCAGTTATTCTGTGATAACTAGTCCACGTTGCAGTAAGAGAATTTTTTGCTACTTTGTGGAGTAAAAACACATTTTTTACTTTTATGTCCGGGACTAAATTAACTTATTTTCTGAGAAAAAACGTGAACTTGTATCTAATTAATCCGTCACTTTTTTCCCGGAGAGTCAGAATGTGCACATTTTTATTCTCCCTAGGAAAAGTCCATCTGTTCTCAAATAGCAGTTAACTGAAAAGATTATATTTTTTTTATGAAATAAAGTTTTAAAAAAATCCTACGATCAAATGCAAAAAATAATATCTACACTTAGGGGCTAATGCCTCTTCTCACCAATATTACCTTAAGTTCCGAATATGTAAGGGCCGCATAAAAGTTAAGTGACACTTGCGTCCTTTGCGTTGCACCATTCTTTTTAAATAAAATCTTAAGCAAGTGTCTGATAAATTTGGCAATGTTGAATCTCCCAGACGGATTTTAGGGATTTTTCATTTTCACTAGTGACAGAACCTGTAATAATTATCATTTTGGAATTTGTCAACCGGAACTTTAAAATTACATAGATAAAATAAATTTGCCCAAGCCAGAAACCACGAGATCCTGCACAAGTCCCCTGAAGAGGTAGTATTACTGAAGTGGTCTTGTTATACATTGTTGTTTTAAGACAATATGATGCTAGTTACGTCCATGGTCCAAGGTTAAACAGTGCGCCAAGTATCTGGAATTCTTTTCAAAACCAAGAGCCAGAAATTCCATAATAAGGCCATTCATAAACCAATTAGGCCATTTATTTGTAACATTTGTGGCCTCAAGAGTTCCAAGAAAGCTCCGCTAGAGGTGTGTTACTAACCGAGAATTTTTAAAGTGATTTTTGATTGTGATGGCTTAAGCCCTCACAAGTGTGATCATTGCCAGTTCTGAACGGGAGACCAGAGCAGTCTTCACCAGTATGTGATATATGCGAAAACAAAATAAAATAATAGCTGAAGTGCAAAACTGCAAAGCCGCGGAATTTCTAGGCTTAGATAAGCCTAGAAAGGATAAACATTTTAAGGATAAACCTATCATTTTAAGCTTTATCCTTAAAATGATACTTATTATGTGGCGCAATGGTATTGCTTGTTTATGTGCCACTTAACCTATAGTATACTTAAATTTTCGTTGGTGCGAACGGGCATGACCTTATCATCTCTCCGCAAAATCTCTCCCTTTGATCGGGCTGTATATTGTGCTGCGGGATAAAAAGGCCTACTTTAGTCTCTTGGTATATAATAGTACTTATCCCAAATAACTGACGAAGGTCTTCTTATCTTAACCGATTCAGTTTCTATTATTTTTACCAATCTTCAGTTGTTTTCTTTCTGTCGGAATAACTTTGGAGTTGAAACTTAACTTATAGAAAACAATACCGTTGGAAAACTTTAAGGACAAGTTAGCACTAATTTTTCTTTTACACAAGAACGACAATTAGCCACTTTCCAATTAAAAAAATGTATACTAAGTTTCAATTTTATTGGTTTCTACAATAAAACCTCAGATAAAAATTCCACGAGTATACAGTCGTATTAGCATGCAGTATATCCGCCATCCACAGGAAGAGTCACTCCGGTGAGCATAGCTGCTTTATCACTCAATAAAAATAAAATAGTGTTTACGACTTCTTCAACTTCGCAAAACCCGAAACAAAAAATTGTTGAAATGTTGCCACACGGTTAGCGGGTATCATAATTTGCAAATATTTTTGCGTAATCCCTTAGGCCTAGTTGTAAAATACAGGGTGTTCTGAAATTCCTATGCCAAATTTCAGGGTATGATTCTACATTAAAAAATAAGAAAAATGTTTCATATAAATGTATGTCCGGAAATGTCTGTATAATGCGCGAGAGCATTTTAAAGATGGCGCCCAAAAAGTAGTTTTTATTTTTTATCTTAAAAACTGAGTTATGAAATTGTTTCAGTTTTGGTACATCAACTACTATTAATTAGGGGATATTTTGGTGTTAACGGCAAACAGAATTTCAAATCAGGGGCGTGGTTATGGAGGCACCTATTAATATTTATTATTATTTTTTTAATGTTACACAATTTTTGTATAATTTTTAGTTAATTTTTCGATTTTGTCGGTTAATTCTACGTAAAAAAGGTATTCTTCAAAAAATGTGTAGCATTACTAGTTTGTGAGAAAAACGGCGATAGAGGTAGTATTGTGATAGGATATTTTTTAAACATAATTTTATTAAAATTTTATAGTTGGCCATGAAGTGACAATATGACACTTGAAGACGGTTAATTTTGTTGACTGCAGTACTGTCAGTTTGGCTTTTGCTAAACGTAAAATTTCACCGTAAATAAAGTTATTATTCACACAGTCACAGTATGGAAGGGTACACATTTTCGGAAATGGCTGATATTCATTTTATGTATGGTAGGGCAAATGGTTGCAGTCGTAAAGCTCTAAGGCTATATCAAGAAAAATACCCCCGCCGACGAACTCCTTCCAAAAACATATTTGCTCGTTTGCACCAACGACTAAGAGAAAACGGCACATTTGTTCCAGATAGACGCAACTGTGGTAAACAACGGACTACCCGAAATCCTCATGTAGAAGAAGGCGTCTTGGATGCTGTATCGGTGAATCCAAAACTTAACACCAGGAAGTTGGCAGTTATAGAAAATGTAACTAAAAGTTCTGTTTTGCAAATTTAACATAAACTGTCACTAAAACCGTATTATTTGCAACATGTCCAGGCCTGAAGCTGAAATTACAGGATTTTCAGCCGCGCTTAGAATTTTGTCAGTGGTTGCAAATGAAATGTCGAGCAGATCGTTACTTTCTTCATAACATTTAATTTTCTGATAAAGCAGGCTTTACGCAAGAAGGATTTGAAAATCTTCATAACAATCACGTTTGGGCAAATAAAAATCCTCTTTTTTTTTTTGATGCCGGATTTCAAAAAAATTTTACGATCAATCTGTGGGCGGGAATACCTGGTGATCATTTGGTCGGACCTTTTGTGATGCCACGCCGATTAAATGGTGAACTGTATTTAGAGTTTTTGCAAAACACCCTTTCTGACCTACTTGATGACGTGCCGTATGCGCAAAGACTGTTGGTTTATGCATGATGGAGCTTCGCCTCATTTCAGTGTTCAGGTACGTGAACATTTAAACCGGGTGTATCAAGAAAAGTGGATAGGACGAGGTGGTCCAGTTGCGTAGCCCCCGCGATCCCCCTACCTGAAATTACTGGATTACTTTCTTTGGGGACATTTAAAGTCTCAAGTCTACTCTGTTCTAATAGAAAATGAAGCGCATCTTCCTCAACAAAGAGTAACGGAGCAATGCGAAGTAATTCTAAACACCATTTGAACGCGTAAGATTATCTATGCGGAACCGATTGACGACCTGTATTGAAATGTGTAATTAATGGTGGTCATTTCGAACATTTGTTATAAATCATAGTTTCCTTTTTTCTTGACATTTTAATAAAATTATATTTAAGAAATTTCCTATGACACGACTAACATTTTTTGAAGAATCCTTTTTTTACGTAGAATTAACCGACAAAATTGAAAAATTAACTAAAAATTATAAAAAACTGCGTGACGCTTTATGTTTGTGACAAGACTTACAACTTAGGACATATCTGGCGATATCTCTACGCATTCCAGACCAGTAATATCGAGATGCTATTCTAGCGGAAGTCTTTGCTATTCCAAGATGTCCAGCGGTTGTTCTGTCATGATTTTCCTCCAAAACAACTTTTCGGGCATCTTTCGGCACACACATTTTCCAAGGATCACTCATCTCGCTTTTCTTTATCTCCGAAAGATCCCAAAAATGACGGTATAATTGTCCTTCTCGTAGACAATAATCAGGAAACGCCATGGGATACGACTCTAGGGCTGTCTTCTTATTTCGGTACCAGTTACATAAATTAGTGTTCTCCAGCAAACACATTTCTTCTAAATGTGCCTCGCTTAAATCAGTTTTCACAAGATCTCTTGAAAATGCATCCGCTACTTTATTTAGAACTTCTTTACGATACTTGATTTGTAACACCGGAGCTTCGGTAAGACTCTTTGAGTCGAGCCTTTTCATCTTGGCTTAACTCTAGTGACGGTTGAATATTTCCAGCTCCCATATCCTCAATAGGACTGCAAATGGATTTAGCGGACGGTAGTAGACGGTTACGGTAACGGATCTGGCTACTTTGTAGATCAATAGTGAATGGATGCTGGGATAGTATGTCCATTCCTATTACAATTTCACTTCGTAGTTCAGGTAGAGGGGCGAGGTTTACGGTTATGGAAACATTTCCTAAGTTTAACGGTACCAGAAATGCTTCTTTAATCTCGAAGATGGTTCCGTTGGCTACCACAGCGGTATCTATGGATGGTCTAACCTTAGAACTTCCTAACTCTAAACAAACATGAGTGAGTTTGTCTCCTAAATAGGAACAAGCAGAGCCAGTATCGACTAGGGCTGTGTATGCCTTTCCATACACATTAACGGAAATATGCGGACGGTTATCGGTTATCGGTAGTCGGTTATCGGTACATTACTTCTTGAACATCGGTTAACGGTGGAGGTCCTGCTATTCAGGGATCGAGTGGACCTCTGATTATCACGATCCCGGTTCAGTTTTCCTTTTTACGATAAGGACAATTTCTAGTCATGACGTCCTCAGTTCCACACCTGGAACAGAACGCGTTCAGTGGGTTAGTGCACTAAGTTCGTACGTGGCCAGCCTCTCCACATCTCCAACAAACAGGTCGACGTACGGCATTATCAGTTCCTGTTAACAGAAGTCGTGTCATTTTGTCTTTGTACATTCTGGAAATTATTCGGTCTTATGAACCCAACTCTCCAATCTTGTGCGCGTTGCGGATATTGGTTCGGTGGGTTCCTCGGTCTCGGTTCCTCTCTTAAGCTCATCGAACAACAACTCAATCTCTCTGATTACTCTAGAGAAACTTACTACATCGTAGTAGTCGCTCCTTCTCAATTGTTGTCGAAACTCTGGTAACAAATTTCGGTAGAGCCATTTTAATTCTTGATCATTGTTCATTCCTCCATGTCTTCGTATTAAAGTTTGAATGTCGGTAATATACTGCCTGGTCGGTTCGAAGGGGCGTTGCATACGACCACTAATCTCCGCCTCTAAATTATCCTCATAATTTAAAGCATAGAAGAATGAACGAAAGTCCACAAGAAACTCCTGCCAGGTATTCCAGGAACGTCGGTTGTTTCTGAACCATAAAGACGCTTGGTCTCGTAGTAATGCCGGCATGTGGTGTAATAACCGTCCTTCATCTATATTTTTGGCAAGACAAATTTCATGTAATCGCTCATGAAATCTACAGGATCTTTGTGACCATCAAAGAATAAATTCCTTTTATGGACCTTTAATAATAATGGTGAAGGTGTTCGGATTATCGGTTCGGTATTTGAAATAGTAGTGGTATATCGGTGTGGTTGCATCGGTGTAGTAATTCTCTCGGCATGGTCAATGGGTATTCGGGTAGTAACAGTTGATTCACGATTTTCCATACTTACAAAGTTTTCAGTAGGTACGGATAACATGGATTCTTCTCCTTCTTCGGTAATCTGGCTTTGTTCAGTCTGTCTTTGACGGTTCCTTAAGAATGTGACTAATCTTCGCTTTAGAACTTCTACTCTCCCAGTAGAGTCTAAGTTGTGTTTTAATAACTCAGTAATTAGGGCGTCTCTTCGCAGTTGATAAGCCCAATTGACATCAATGTCTTCAGGCTGAGGTAATTCGGTTAGATTAGTTCGTGCAACAAAATTTCCGGATGTAGACGGTTCAATTACGGTGAAAAAGAAAAATCGGTGTAACCACAGCTTTAGTTTTATCAACCAACTAAACATTGTAATGAGAGGTTAACAACTGAACCTTAAAAACTTGTGTGACAAGTGACAGAAGTTGTCAGTGAAAGATGACAGTATAGGTTATTTTGGGGCCCCATTGTCAAAAAAAAAATCAAGAAACGGTTCGAGGTGAGAATGATATGATCTCAACAAGCAGACTGTGTCGAGGATTCGAAGAAAACAAGGACTTCAAGTATGGAAGTCTTCAGGAATGGTTCGGAAAACGGTAATTCTGCTCTTTTCAAAGAGGAAAAGTCAGTCGGATTAGAAACGGTACGAAACCCTCTTTCCAGGAACGGAAAACAAACGGAGTCCCTCCTCGGGCGCCAAAATTTTGTAACCGTGTTACTTTGGAGTTGTTATATTTTGACGTCCTATCCAATTTCCGAATATATCTCGGGCGCCACCCCTTATAGGTTTTAAGTGGTAGAGGGGCCACAAATGCCTTTCGGGTATGCTTTTAGACAGTGGAGAAGTAATGTCCAGAATTCGAGGTTCCGCTTTTGAGTTTAGAGCCCAAAATAATGATACAACTAGTGGTAAGTAATAAATACCAATTTAATAAAAATCACCAAATACAGTGAGTACGGTAATAGCAAACTAAACTATTAAAACAGCGAAGGAATTTATACACATCAACGGTTTATCGAGAGGTTCAGATTTGGGGTACAGTAAAATATGATATGATATTTAACAGTCGGTAAGTGTTCTATGAGGTTAATGATCGTATAAAAATGGGGCCCGATAATCACCACGACTTGAAAGACTTATAAGAAGAGTTCAGTAAGCACCGGGACAGAAGTGGAAGAGGTCCAGTAAACACCTAGACCAAAGAATAATAGGGGCCCACTAAGCACCAGGGCATAGAGCACAAAGGGGCTCAGTAAACACCAAAGCCAAATAAGTAAAAAAAGTAAAAACGGGCTCAGTAAACACCAAAGCCAAGAAAGTAAAAGGAGCTCAGTAAACACCAAAGCCAAGTTATGAAAAGGGGCCCAGTGAGTACCAAGGCACAGAGTAATGAATGAAGTGTATACAGTATTATTTGGCTTACAATTTCGGATCTCAAATTGGGGCTCTTTTGTTATCGGTTCGGTAAAGTTTTCCAGATGGATTCCCATTGGACTGCTGGCGATTGAATGCTTTCTACGGTTTTTTAAATTTAGTTCTTGATTCTTCAAGAGTCAGAGCCAGAACTCAGATTAGACACTTAAAAAATAGGCGACTCTAATCCAACTGACAGAACACGATCATATGAGCGCCTCCTGATGACGCGAGTATGTCCTAATATGCAAATTGGCGGCAAATTTAAAATGGTTCGTTTCTTAATTGGTGCATTTTGTCGCCTTATGAGATAACAAAATGATATGTTGATATTGTTGCGAACTCAGGGTTCGATAATTCCAGTGTAACGATTTAACACGAAAACACTATTTATTTATTCCACAAATATACACAGGTACAATTCGTATACTAAATAACTCACTACTTAACACTTTATAGCCTTCTATTATCGCTTCGTACTTTAGCTTACTTATAGCTTGCTTAAAATAAGACTACTCTACTCTGCGCTATGCGCCTTTTATATACAATCCTAAAATTACAGAAAAACCTAGAAAGTTCTTTATAAGAATTCTTGAATAATCTCATATAAAGAAACGGTTGTAAACAACTGCCTTCTAGATTAAGCCAGACGAGCAATAAATCACTCGTGTCAGCCATGACGCAGCGCGGATAGGTCGCGAAGCTCCACCAACCAACACGCGTTGCCCCGCCTCCCATGCGGCGTTGCTGCGAATCGTAACAATATTATTTTTTAACTAGGTAATGCGTTAAAAAGATATCACATATCATTTTGTTACCTGGTTAGGCGCCAAAAATATACTTTTCTCTATGCGCTTGTAATAATATATAAATAAAGTAAAAATAAAATATTATTGAACAGTCTCATTTATAAAGTTAAAATACTAAATATACTATCAGATAATGAATTACCTATACTTACTTTAATTTTTTTAGACATAAAATGTGTACTTATTACACATGTCTTGAGATAATTTGATTTGTTTCAGCTGAAAAGTTTAACAACAGTGAAAAAGAAATTACAAATACTTGAGTAAAAATATATATTACAAATAAATGAAAATAATTAAATAGTCACGGTAAGAGCGATAACTTAATAATTAGGTATATTAGGTTTCTTTTTTTTTTGTTTCACGAGTTGAATCTTCTGAAGACACCCATTCTGGTCATCGAGCGACCGGGTAGTGTGGAATTCATCATATGCACTTACTCCCTAGCCACACCAGACATTGTGGTGACCAGCTGCGGCGCGGGCAAGAGTGGCCCCAAGACAATTATTCTAAATGTATTAGAGTCTAATCAACCATCAGGATAAAAATCATTTAAGTACTCACATCAGGATATTTGAGCAACGAATGAAGTTTCGTTGTTCTTCATCTTAACAGATAAAGGCAATGTAACCACGATTCACAAAAATAATACGTATTCAGACTTAGAAACAAGTTAAGTAAGAGTCAGTCAAAACATTTTGTATACACTCAGCAATTTGCAATAACACAACAACTGAATAACACAAATAATCAGTACCGAATGAACAATTAAAAAGTTCGTTGGAAATATTCAGATCATACGCTGTCTTGGGGACACCAGCACTGCCACTGACGTTTATGATCTGCTGTAATGAACAGGTTGAGTCAAACCTGTTATAGCAGCGGTAAAGTGTAGAGTGCCTGTAATGAGAGTGTGGCCATAAGGACTTGTCCGCCATGTTTTTTCCAAAATTAACATTGTTCTTATGGGCAAAAGCCTTCAAATGATTTTTTTTCCAGGCAAACGATGAACTGTAATTCTTCCTTCCTACTAATAAATAAACGCTTTAGTTCAAGATACATTATGAGCAAGTGAGAATTGTTGAAGAATTCACAAATTCCCACAACAACCCTTTTAAGTACAGGTAATTTTTGAATATCGCCACTTTCAGATGACGTTTATCCATCATCGAGTTGTCGTACTGAGTACTGACAGCCGACGGAATTCCAAATTGCTCTTAGAGTATTCTTGTGCTTAAATTCATATTGATGAAACAAAGGACGGGTATATTCCCAGGGCGTAGTAGGGCCATAACCCGAAAATGCATCAAAATGCCATATACCATATATGTCAATCTGACCATTGACTTCAGGACGCTTATTCTATAGGAAAGAGTGAAAATGAAATCAAGGTTGTCAAAATTCTCACTTTCACTTTCACTCTTTCCTATAGAATAATGTCCCTGACTTTGGAAAAAACATGGCGGCACCAATAGAAAACGATACCACCTTATGGCCACACTCGAACGGACGCTCTCTTATGCGAGTATGAACTAGATAAAGAACTTTTAAACTATAGGGAGTGCGCTCCCCATGGAGCCAGAATGAATGAAAACTGTCATGCGGCCGTCTTTTATAGCTGAACAACAATATCGTTCGATTCTCCCCTGGGATCCAAGTGCAGGTCCCGAGATCAAAGGTATTAGTTGCATACGAGGTTCACAGAAAATACTTTACATTAGATATTGGCATCTCCTATTAACCAAAAACTGTTAACCTCGTATGTTTAACTTGACACCGGATTATTCCGTTCCGAAATACAGTCCACGTTTAGTTTTATCTCACAATTAATTTGTCATCCCCTAGAACTGATAAAGAAAATTGGTAACCTCGTTACAGGTATTCAAACTAATATCAAAACAGAATTAGTGAGTTTTGATTCTTTAGATGAACAGCAGTCGGCAGATGACAGGAACGAGTTCGAGAACACGTATTACGATGCAATTTCTCAGGCAAAGGATCTTGTGTTCAATACCTCTCAGTCAATGTTTCAATACCCTAACTAGTCCAAATAATTCAGCTAAATTGCCTTCATTAAGAATTCCCGAATTTTCGGGTTCGTATAACGAGTGGCAACGATTTCATGACACAATCACCGCACTGATTTACAATAACCCTAATTTGGAAAACATAGAAAGGTTTTATTATCTTCAAGAATCTCTTAAGGGTGAAGCGGCTCGAGTTTCTGAAGCAAATTACTCCAAGTCATTTAAATTATTACAAGATAGATATGAAAATAAAAAAGCTATAATTAATGCACATCTAATAGTAGATTATGTCACTAGGAGTAAAAGTGGGTCTTTTTGTGCTGAGCCCAGAGATTGAGGGCCGAAGCGAAGCTGAGGCCTGCAACTGGGCGAAGCACAAAAAGACCTTTTACTCCGCGTAACATATACTATTTTTTTTTCAAGCATGCAGGAAGTCTATTTCAGAGTGATTCAGTGTTTCAATTTTCTCTCATCCTCTTTAAGCGGGTTTAGGTACTTACCCAATTAGTGGTGTATATAAATAGAATGTGTTAGAACGGTGGTGTTCAATGTTCAATGGTTTTAATGGTATTAAATCATAACCAATGGTTTAGGTGGTTGAGGTAAATTATGGTAAACTAACAATTTATAGCATTATTATTAATACTAAAATACTAAAAATGACATTGACAGATAAATATGATGACAACTAACGACATTTAACAGAATTCGAGAACCTATGCGATTTCGACTAAAAACGGTTTCGGGTGGTGCTCTCGAGCGCTGTGAGAGTATTCCTATCCTTTGTTTTTTCAACAAGAATGTAAAGATGGCAATAAGATGGTTTATATATGCGCCACCATGACAATAGCGGTGACATTTGACTTTACTTTTACTGCCTAGGACTTTTTTGCTACTTTTTTTGGTCTCAGGATTAGAAAGCCCACTTTAGGTGTGCGTATGGAGAGAACAAATGACGTACTTTTAGTCCGATTGATAAAAAATAGTATATTATTAAACGACTTTTTTTATGATAACCAAACCGAAACTTTTTATGATAACCATTATTCCCTTAGGGGGACAAGGGGCGCAAGTCTCCCGTAGGAATAATGGCCATAAAAAGCGAGTATAATACTATACTTTGTCCACGGCCATTGTCTGATAATTACAAATTATAAAATCTATAGGGAGTGTAAATAAAATTATTGAAATGTCAAAGTGACACTCTCGTTTGACGGCAAAACCGGTGCCACCAGTGCATCTTTTACGCTGCGGCATTTAATATTGTATTGTTGCCTACTGGTTGCCAAGGCAACATGTATAACTTAAATCGCGAGCGGTAGTTATGATATTATTCCCGCAGTTTCAACTCATATATTCCTCTGACGCTATATGAGCCCTATTTAACTTTTGTCAACAAGCTGAATATCAGTATATTATTAAGTGGTCGTGGACAAAAGGAATTTTTTACCTTTTTCCAGTTCCGAAAGAGTCACATGTTGTTAATTTAAGACGATTTGATGATACGTTTTTGACAAATTGTCGTGCGTTCGAAAGTATGGGACAGCCGGTAAGTAGCTGCAACTCTATTCTGATTTACATGTTGATTTCCAAATTAGATTTTCTTTCGAAGCGAGAATGGCAAGATTGCACTAAGGAAATTGATGAACCGACTTAAGATAATTTTGATATGATGATTGTACAAAATTCTTAAATCAGCGTTGTTAAATGTTGGAAGCTCTGGATTCAAAACCAATCGGAAACCACCGTAATTATAATAATAATTATTCGAAGTCATTTTATGCCAATGTACCAGAGTTGTTATTGTCTTGCCTTTTATGTCGCGAAAAACATTACATATACTTTTATCCCAAATTCAAGGCTTTGTCGGTCGAATCAAAATATAATGAGGTAAAAAGGTTGCATCTATGCACTAATTGTTTACGGAAAAGTCACGGAAAACTTGCATGCCAATCAATGGGATGTAAGATATATAAAAATATATATATAATACGTTACAGCATAGAAACAAGCTTGGTAATAATAAATCGAATGTTCAAGGCGATAATTTCCGTAATTTCAACGATTTTCAAGATGAATCTCAATCTAAAGTAGAGACAAACCATACTGTTATAACAATCTTTGTAGAAAAAACCGAACAATTAGTTTTATTGTCAACGGCAAAAGTCCGTGTTTGTGACTCTCACAACAAACAGTTGTTATGTCGCGTTTTGCTAGATAGCGGTTCGCAGTCTAATTTTATAACTCGACAATTAGTTGATAGTCTTCAGTTACAAACTGAAAGAATTAACTTGCAAAAAGAGTTTCTCGGATAAATCAAATGCAAACAAGTATTACCCAACGAACTAATATAACAATATCTTCTCTTCAACAAAATTATACCATTAAGATTTCGTGTTTAGTGATCGAAAAAAATAGTCGTCAGAATTCGTTTGACATTTCGATGCAAAATATAGGGTAACTTGTTGATCAGTGGATCACAATTTGTTTATAGCAATATATAACGCGTAAAAATAGATGTATTTAAATAACATTTTTGTCAGTATTGCACTAGACCTAAGTGCATTTAGTTATGCTAAACGTACGTTAATTGAAGTTTGTATATACGAGGAAAAATATATTTGTACATTGTTGAAACATGATTCACTGTTTACCAACTATAGTACACAGTGGGTCACACCAAAGTCAACAGTGGATCGGGTGAATAATAGTAGATTATGTCACTAGGAGTAAAAGTGGGTCTTTTCGTGCTGAGCCCAGAGATTGACGGCCGAAGCGAAGCTGAGGCCTGCAACTGGGCGAAGCACAAAAAGACCTTTCACTCCGAGTAACATATACTATTTTTTTTTTCAAGCATGCAAGAAATAAGAAATCTATTTAAAAGTGGTTCAGTTTTGCAATTTTCTCTCATCCCCTTTAAGCGGGTCTAGGTACTTACCCAATTAGTGGTGTATATTATTTGTAAAATACATAGAATATGTTAGAATGGTGGTTTTCAATGTTCAATGGTTTTAATGTATTAAATAATAACCAATGATTATGGTAAACTAAGAATTTGTAGCATTATTTTCAATACTAAATTAATAAATGTCACATTGACAGATAAACATGATGACGCGCATGACATTTAACAGACGAATTCAGAATTCGAGAACCTATGCGATCTCGACTAATAGCGGTTTCGGATGGTGCTCTTGAGTGCTCTGAGAGTATTTCTGTCCTTTGTTTTTTCAATAAGAATGTAAAGATGGCAATACACTCAGATCGGTTTATCTGGTGTCATCTATTATTAAAATAATTTTGGTGAATGAAAATCGTTTATATATGCGCCACCATGACACTAGCGGTGACTTTTGACTTTACTTTTACTGCCTAGGACTTTTTTGCTACTTTTTTGGTCTCAGGATTTGAAAGCCCACTTTAGGTGTGCGTATGGAGAAAACAAATGACGTACTTTAAGTCTGCTTGAAAAAAAAATCCTTTATTACAAAATATAAACTATCAAATCACAACTCTAATACTAGAAACTAAACTAGATAAATCCAAACAAAAGTAAAAGACCCTGGTACAGTTTTCAAAAGTTAACAGTCTTTCTTATCGCATATTTATCAAAGAAAAATCCACTGGAAACTTAAAATACGATTGCCTTCTAGAAGTACCGCTAATTATAGGGCTGGGAAGAATAAACCTTACGTCCTGCTCTTGTACTAGAGCAAGGTCGGGCACATCCGGCATACAGAATTGTTGTCGAGATCTTATTTTTAATCTTAAAAAACTCACACTATATTCCATGTTATTATTGATCGATTCAATAACTTTAGCAACATAAAAAACTTTTACTTTCTTAGTGCAAAATAAGATAAGCACAAATTCATTTTCTTTTGCAGCACGTGGTAAAGGAGTTTGTAGATCGTCTTCGGTTAACATGTTGCTCTCGTCTTCACCTTCATCCTCAAACTCTTCCTCATCGTCGGTATCTTGATATATTACATCCATATTATCGTCTTCAGAATCGCTTTGTAGAACTTGTCTTTTTGTCTTTTTTTCTTTGGCTATTTTTCTTTTTCTAGCTGATTCCCGCACTAGCGCAATTTCATCTTTTTCAGGGGTGTCAGTAGCTATTATGCTTTTTCCCAGCTTTCGCTGTTTTCTATTGGTACTTCTAGGCCCTGCTTTAATAGCAGCTCTAAATTGTTCAGGTGTTATAATATTGTGCTTAATGCTTGATGGCCCGGCAACAACAGCATTTGAAGTCTCTAAATCTTGTTCGGAATCTCTGACACTGCCTTCTAAAACAACGTCATCGTTATCAGGTAGTTGATCATATCTTGAGTTATTTGATTGTGGACGATCAGTCACTGTACTGGGCAAGAAATCTTCACTAGAAAATTCATCTTTATCAAACGGAAATATACCGGTTTTTTTAAAGGCTTTAGTTATGTTGTCAATTGTCATTGACTTTGTAAAAGCCAACGCTATTAGTGAACCAACATCGTAGATTGTAACTGGACACCCTGGATGACTCATTAACTAAGAATCCGTAGCATTATGATAATAGGTTTTAAAAGGTCCGAATAGTCCTACATCCAATGGCTGCATTTTAGCTGATGTGTGCGGGTGTAATGTGATGACAACTCCTCCATTTTTTTTTCCCCGAGATCAAGTGCTTCAATACTTAGATGCGATTCGTGATTGTCCATAATTAAGATGCTGGGATTTTCTAGAGTGCTGTGACTGTACTTTATAAAATGTTTCATTACTTCTACAAAGAGTTCGCTATTCATCCATCCTGATGGTGTAGCCAAAATTAGGGTTCCAGGTGGTGTTCCGACAGCCATTCTAGCATTTACGTTTTTTCGAGGAAAAATAACAACTGGGGGAAGAGCTTGACCACTTGCACCAATTATGCAACAAGTCGTGCACAAAGTTCCTTTTTCCCCGCTAGTAATTTTACACAAACTTCTGTGTCCTTTTGGACCTATGACTTTTTGAGGTTTTTGTACTGTTGTTGTCCCTGTCTCATCCAAGTTAAATATTCTAGTTCCATCAGCAAACAAGGGATTTCTTTGGATTACATTTTCGAGATTCTCAAAAAAAATTTTAACAGTCTGTTCATTAAAGGCTGTCGCTCTCGCTAAACTGCAAGCCTCTGGTTTTCTAAGACTTAAGTCGCCGTAACGTTGACGAAAACCTCTAAGCCATTCTACACCAGCCATTTTTTGGGGTTCCCAAGAGGGCGGCATTTTTATGTTATTTATCTTCGCCATTTCGTAGGCCACTTGTCTACAATCTTTTGCTGAGAGACCATAAAAAAGCAAGGCGCATTTTTTATAATACTCTTTTAATAGTTCCTCTTGGTGATCGGAAAAAATCTTGTTAACATTATAATGAGGAACCAGTCGGAACTCTTCATTGGGTTCAGCAGCTTTTTTTTTTGCTATAACGTTGTAATGTAGTAAAAGCAATTCCTGTTTCTTTTGATGCTTTTCGAATGCTGCATCCTTCTTGAATCAACTGTAAGGCTCTTTCCATTTGGGCAGGCGTGTGTTTACCAATCTTTCTCTCTGGCTGAAGTTTGCGAGGCATTCTATAAAGAAAGATAAAAAATGAAATAAATTTTATTTCATAACAGACGTATTTTGCAAATAATGTCTTGTAGTACACAGTGGATCATTGATCCACTGTTCACTTTAATAGTTGATCCACTGTTTACTAAAAGCCGTTATTTTTTTAAACCTTCAAGCGTGAAAAAAAAAGTTGACTTTTGTGAAACTAGAACTTTATACTTCTCCTGCACTATTAAAAGAAAACGACAAATTCATTGTAAACTCACAAAACTATTTGATTATTGAAATATTTTTAGATTTCTACTTACGTGACATTAAGATTTTTACACCCGAAAACACAAATTAACCCGACATGCGTGCAACCCCCGCCGTAGTTTTTTAATTACTACTGCTGCTGTTCGCTTGTTAGAAAAGAGTATTATTAACTGCAGATGGCGCGCGGGATGGCAGGAATAATCCCGTAAAATCGACGATTCACTGTGTACCAGTGATCCACTGTTCAACAAGTCACCCTACCTTATATTTCTTTGACTGATGACGAATTCAACATAGCATCTACGATAGTATTGCATCTACGATGAGAAGCTCGATCTTCTCATCGGTTGCTCGTTGTTCTTCAATTTATTGTTAGGAGGTCAAATAAAACTCGGAAAGGGTTTACCGGTATTACAGACTAGTCGATTGGGTTGGAAATATTTCTATAGTTAATAATCATTCTAAATGTTTTCACGTCAGTTTTGATCAAGATAACGTACTGACCAATCAAATAGAAAAATTTTGGAACGTAGAAACATTTTCTGAAGTTAAAACTTTTAATTATACTGAGAAAGAAATTAAATGCGAAAACTATTTCACACAAACTGTGTCAAGAAATCAAGACGGTAGATTTGTCATCAAATTGTCTTTAAAAGATAATTTTGAGCAGCTAGGTGATTCTGAAAATCAAGCTTTAAACCGTTTTTATGCCATGGAGAGAATATTTGCTAAAAACAAAGATTAAAAACGCAATATCAAGCATTTATTACTGAACATCAAGATCTAAAGCATATGTCAGAAATTTCGCGTGAGGAATGTTCACATTTGCCAATATATTATATGCCTCATCATAGTGTCTTGAAGCTTGACAGTTCAATACAAAATTGCGTGTGGTGTTAAATGCATCTGACAAAACGTCAACAAACTTATCATTAAATGATGTCGATGAATGGTCCTGTAATTCAAAATGATTTATTTTCAATGTTAATTCGGTTTAAATAACATGAAGTTGTTTTGATAGGCTACTTAGCTAAAATATACAGGCAAATTTTAGTCCATCCTAAACATACAAACTTACAAAGAATAGTGTGGCGGGATAATCCGAATCAAGTGGTAAAATATTTTAAATTAGAAACTTTGACTTATAGTACCAAACCAGCTTCTTTTTGAGGTACGCGTTGTCTAAAACAAATAGCTCTCGAAAATCTTGAAATGAATGCAAAATTTTAAATAAAGACATGTACTGTAGACACAAGACGTGTACATGTTCATTATAAAACTTTATCTAGCAGGCTATGAAATTTTGACAGAAAAGGATGAAATAAACAAAATAAATGCACTTTTGTTTTTCCACCGTTTTATGTTGACATTTCACAGCCAACTAAGTTTTATAACGAACACCCCGAATAAGGACGATATTTTAACTGGTTGTTCAGATGCTTCTGATATGAGAATTTTATTCTCCAACTGTTATTCAATATTTGCTCAATATTCTATTGTTAACGAACAATTGTAACCATAGTAATATTGCACAACAGAAAAATTATCTGGGGTAATACCACGAGAGCTTTGAAATTACCGATAATTTTTCACGATTGTATGTTTTCCATAATTTAACGAGTCCTTTAGGATGAGTGAAATTTGCAAGGAAAACATGCAAGAGTGAAAAATTTTCTGGTTCATTTTAAAGCTCGAGCGGTATTAGTGAGATTATTTCTCGAATCAGATTAATATAGACAACGGGATTGATTAAGGTTTAGGTACCACGTCGTCTAGACAACGGGAATTGCCGCTGTAATTTTTTGATAAACACATTCTCCTTATGGGAAAATTTATGCATGAGTGAAATAATCGGGGGTAACACCACGAGAGTTTTAAAATTACCGATAATTTTTCGCAATGCATGTTTTCAAGGAAAATCAAATATCGCAAAATCGCATCGGAAATAATCGCGATTATTTCACTCATGCATAAATTTTCCCATAAGGAGAGTGTGCTTATCAAAAAACCACAGCGGTAATTCCACGTTGTCTAGACGACGCTTACACTAACCTAAACCTTAATCAATGTCGTTGTCTATATTAACTTGATTCGAGAAATAATCTCACTAAATACCGCTCGAGCTTTAAAACGATCCAGAAAATTTTTCATTCTGGCATGTTTCCCTTGCAAATTTTTTCGTCCTAAAGGGCTCGTGAAATTATGGAAAACTGCAATCGTGAAAAATTATCGGTAATTTGGAGCTCTCGTGGTATTAGCCCCGATAATTTTTCTTTCAATGTCATTTGAAAAGTAACGGGCTCAATGTCATGGCATGAACCATGCAAGTTAATTTATATTCAATCCATAGTCATACCATCTGGCACCGCAATAAGTTTTCTGACATTGATTCGAATCAAAATAGCTATACTTACAGGGGTGTCGCAAATGTCGCAAGGGTTTTTAATTATTTTGTTCATGAATTTCTCCTTCGAGTACAACTCGTGCATTGAAAATAATAGGTAATTTTAGACCGATATGCAATTCATGCAATTTGGATCAGAAAATTCATCCCCAATTGCTTTCGTGCATATCCTAAAATGACCGATAATTTTCAATGCACTCGCTATATTACATATGATAACTATACTTAAAAATCTGTTTAAACTTTTATTTAAATGTGGATTTAAAATCCGAAAATTTCAATCTAATACTTAGAAGTTTTACGAGACATAAGCAAAAATAACAATTCGCCTATTTTAATTTCAGATGATTCTTCTGCCAAAACTTTGGGGGTCTGTTGGATTCCTTCCTTAGATATGGTTCAATATAAAAGCAGTGAATTCTTGTTTGACGCTAAAACGCTAACTAAAAGGTCCCTATTGTCCTTCATTGCGAAAGTTTCTGATCCTCTTGGTTTATGAGTCCCTCTTTTGATACGTGCGGAACTGTTAATGCAGCAATTGTGGCAACACCATGTTGATTGGGAGAAACCTATTGCAACTACTTTTTCTCAACAGTGGATCAGCTTACGTGATTAAATATCAAAAAATGATACAGCTCAAATTCCTCATCATGTATTATTTAGAAAGCCAATTACTATTCAAATTCATGCATTTTCAGATACAAGCGAGAAGGCTTATGCGTGTTTAATTTACATTCGATCAATCGATGAAGGGGAAGTTATCAGTTCGCAGCTACTCTGTGCCAAATCTAGAGTTGCCCCTTTGAAATCTCTCTCTCTTCCCCGCTTAGAGTTGTGTGGAGCATGTTTAATGTCCCATTAATTAGCAAGATGTTTAGATGTTATGGACTTAGATAATCCTGAAATTTTTTGTTGGACCTATTCTACAATCGTGCTATCTTGGATAGCAGTAGAACATAAGTTGTGGAAGACTTTCGTTTCAAATCGGGTGTCCAAAATTCGACATTTGACAAATGTGAATAATCGGCATTATATTCCTTCTGGTCAGAACCCACCTGATATTATATTACGTGGATCAAATCTAAATAATTTACTTAAATCTCAATTGTGGTGGCATGGTCAAAATTTCCTCACTGATAATGATGCCGATTGGCCTAGAAACTCTCACATATCAATTTCTCTCGAGTTCCTGACAAAACTCCAGAATCTAAGATTTTAATTTTAAAAATATTTTATTCAGAACAGGATTTTAAATTATTTATTCGGTATTTTAATTATAATAAACTGATTCGGGTAATTGTCTGAGATGCACAAATAATTTAAGACTTACTTCATCAAATCGTCAATTTGAATTATTGACTAATTCAGAGATAACAAACAGCAAAAAATTATTGATTAAAATGGTTCAGAATATTGGGTTTCCTCAAGAGTTATTACATCTTAAGCAAGGTAAGCTAGTTGCATCAAAGAGCCCCTTAAAATGTTTGTCCCCTTTTTTGGATTCAGAAGGCATACTTCGGGTGGGAGGTCGACTTGAGAACAGTAACTTATCTTATGAATAAAAACACCAAATTATTTTGCCTCGTAAACATGCCTTTACTGTTGGTTAGGTATGATCATTATCGTTGTTTGCACGGAGGTGTTCAAATTACACTATCAAATATCAAAAAGTTTTTGGATTTTAAGTGGTAAAAAGGTCGTGAAATCTTGTATTCGTAACTACATTAAATGCTTTGAAGTTAGGCCTAAAGATCTGTCTGCAAAAATGGGTCAATTACCACGTTCTCGAGTACACCATCACAACCTTTTTGAATTTAGCTGTTGATTTTGCTGGTCCTTTTGAATTAAAAGACGGTAAGACGCGAAACAGAAAAATAATGAAAGATTACAATTGTGTTTTTGTATGCCTTTCTATGAAAGCTATTCATTTAGAATATGTATCCGATTTAACTAGCGATGCGGTTTGTATCAAGACGTGGCTTGTGTTCCAATATTTATTCTGACAATGCTACAAATTTTGTTGGTGCTAATAAACAAATTCAAGCCATTAAAAATTTAGTTGAATTTGATTCTGTTCAAGGTTATTTAAATGTTTCCCAAATAAATTGGCAATTTATATCTCCGCGATCACCACACTTTGGAGGCCTTTGGGAGGCCGCAGTTTAGTCATGCAAGTACCATTTAAAACGTGTTATAAATCAAACTCCTTTGATTTTTGAATAAATTTACTCCATTTTAATCCAAGTGGAAGCAGTGTTAAATTCGCGTCCCATCGTGACATTCTCGTCCAGTCCAGATGATTTGGAAGTGCTAACGCCTGCCCATTTTCTGATGGGATGCCCTTTAACTTCGGTTCCTCAACAAGACTTGATTCAATCCAAAATAGATTACGTGAAGCGCTACCGGCACATGCAGCCAATGTTCCAACATTTCTAGAAAAGATGAATTAAGGAGCATTGTCACACGTTGCAGCAACGTACAAAATGGCAGTTTGAGTAAGATTCGCAGCTTGCAGTTGGTGCCCTGGTGTTATTAAAAGAGGATAACATACCACCTCTCTGTTGGCCACTCAGTCGCTTATTGCATCTCCATCCAGGATCTGATGGGAAAACAGTATTGTCTCCGATCCCAATATATGGAAGACCAATTTGGGACACACTGTATATTAAAGAGGATTGTACACAACGGTGATCCTCATGTGGTAACCCAGTCGAAGTCCCGCTAAATTTCCATTATTTTTTCTAATATATAAATGTGTATCTCTTAGTAATTCCAAAACTACATTCGCTAGTCGAGTTGGAATTCGCAAAGAAATCATATTTGTGTAGAATTTATAAACGTTAACATGATGGTATGCTTATTTTATGTCCAAAAAAATAGCCAGAACACTCTCTTTCCTTTCAAATGCATAATAAATATGTGAAGTTAATAGCACCACATTATTATTTGTCCCATTTGCCATAATGTAAATACCTTATTGTTTTCCAATTGTACTTCATTGTATATTTTTAGCAAAACCTCCTTAGTTGTTTTAGGTATTTTTTTAATCATGATGTATGCAATATCATGATTTATGTAGTATATACATTTATATAGATATTATATAATATATACAAGCATATATTATATGGTTGCGACGTATAAACGTGCGTCGTTCTTGGACCTTGCTGTATAGTATACGGTGGGTGTTCTTGGGGTGTGGTCCTTGCTGCTGGAAAACAAAAAAAAACACAGTGTTTTTTTTCCTTTCCTCAAACTTCTATTGTGCTATACGTTTCGAAGCCCTATGGCATCTTCATCAGTAGACTGCAAAATATATGAGCCATAAGTGACACGGTCCGTGAGACCAAGAGATAGACTTACATTTATATTATCTAATATTGAAATTAAAAATATGTATTAAACATTATAAAACAGGGGGGAAAAAAGGGGACGGCTTACCACAAAACACTCTCACACGGGAGACGTGGCTGATAGACTTTCCTTCTTTCTCTGTGATGTTTTTTTTTTCTCAATAGTTTGGTGAAAATGGGTTACTCGTGTTGGTCAGTCTTGTTGATGCCAAGACTTTATGGCAACCAACACCTGAAGTGCTTCAGCAAGACATTACGAGCACCCTACTATTGGTCAGCGTGTTGTTTTCCGGTTTTTGTGGAAATGTGATGGTGAAGTTTGAGCTACATGCCAGGCTCCCGCCGCAACAAACCTCGGAGACCAACAGTGATGCCACGGCCAGTAGCCAGATCTGCAGATACGCTTAAATTTGAAAGAAAAGTGAGGAAAGAGAAGTAACATCAGTCATCGCCTGGAGGTATTGGCAGTGGAAAGTGGGGCAAGTTCAATAGTGATTATGTGTGTATTAAAATATAAAAAATTAAGGTCGCAATAGTTATTGCATTGTAGTGCATTTTTGGCTTTTTAATTGCTGCGATTCTGAATTCTGGGTCTGATAGGCCTATGACACGCGCATTCGGCAAGACTGGACAAGACCGGCAAGACTGGAGATCACTGAATTTTTTTGGGAGATGGGGTGATTTGAGCTGTAGTTTAGGTATCTGCCAGACCAAGTAGGTTTGGTATACCAGGAGGTTATGATTTTTCCGTCTTTATTGTGTAGGGTGAGGTCGAGAAAATTGATTTGTTTATTTTGTTCTATTTCTAAAGTGAATTTGATTTTAGCGTAGTATTTATTGAATTCATTTAGTATGAGATAGGTTGAGTCTTTCGGTTTGGCGAGTAGGCAGTCATCGACATATCGGTATAAAAATGGAAGTTTAATTTTTAGTTTGTTGATGACGTGTGTCTCTAAATCCTCGAGGACTAATTGTGCAATGACGCTGGATATTGGTGCACCCATCCTATACCTAAGCTACAACTTAAATCACCCCATCTCCCAAAAAAAATCAGTAATCTCCAGTCTTGCCGGCCGTGTCATAAGTCTATCAGACCCAGAATTCAGAATCGCAGCAATTAAAAAAGCCAATAATGCACACAACATGGGGAAATGAACACTGTTCCCATTGTCTAGCAATACCTACTATTCCACCGCCGGCGCAAGAGACGAACTTATCATTGTCAGGTCTATCGCGCTACATGTATTTGAGTTGTGCATTATTGTAGGTGATCCATCATTTAAAACTACTAAATCCTGTTCGATAAGTAAGTCACACACAATTCTCTCAGCCTTATTTATTGGCATATCATGTAGGGTGATGACCAATCAAATCTCCACCAATAATCATAGGTGTGCCTGTATTCAAAATTTGTTGTAGATTCTCAATCCTTAAACAACTGCCCGACACATACCTTGGTTTATGCATCACCGTGAACTGCTCTGATTCACATAAACAATCATATTTATAGTCAAGTTTTTTATTTACTAATTCAGTATATATATGGGGTAATAATTTTAACAAAGAAAATCTTGGAATAAGTGTTTGTTATAATAAAATGTGACTCATTAAGAGACGGGTTTTGTTTTGAATTCCTCGATAAAGAATTATAACCTCAAAAGTAACAATTATTTTATATTAAATTGAGGAGGAACATTTACAATTTATTCTAAATACCACATCTTCTTAACCAACTACCAAGGTTGTGGCGAGGAAGCTACTGAAAACTATTTTGCCTTAATTTATCACTACATAGTTCAAGTGTTATCTATTTCACAATTATTTCCTTGTTCAAATTTCCTCCCTCAAAAGTGCTTGACCTATATGGACTTGGTGCAAGATTTCTAAGTCCATGGTGTATATGACTCAGAATTCACTCCTACAAATGTGTAAATATCTTATTCTAGCTTCCAGCAAAGTAATCATATTATACCTACCTTTTAACAATCTACTCCTTTCTAGTTTTTAAAGCAATGAAATCTACTAAGAACACCAAACCTCTATTTCCATACACCGTTGCCTAAATTTGAAGTAGTTTTGAGGTATAAAAAGATTTCGAGTATTTCAAACAGTTATAGTTCTGTGTTTTCTATTTCTATTTCTGACCACACTCATCAAATTTTTTTTATGGTTATTTCCTTGTAGACTTAAAAGTTCTTGACTTACATGGATTGGGTGCAAGATTTCCAGGTCCAGGGTGTATGTGACTCCACTAGACTTCACGACTACAAATATCTAAATTTCTTAATCCAGCTTCCATCCAAGCCATCACATTATACCTTTTACCAGTTTTTATGGCAATAAAATCTACTCGGAACACTAAACTTCTATTTCCATGCTCCGTTGCCTTAATTTAAAGTAGTTTTCAGGTTTCGATATCAAAAATGTTTGAATATCGAAAAGGTTTCGATATTCAAACAGTTAGTGGTACTTGGTGGTAGGTCTAGTCCGCAAAATATTACTCTCCTTACCACTTATTTTGGCATAGGGGTAATTCTTTTTTGCTTTACTATCAAGAATGATGATTCTAGAAGACCTCCAGCAAAATTTAAGTTTCATTCGACACAAGATAATTGAAAAATGTAATTGAATGCAAAGATGTCATTATTTTACATGTAATTTAAATGGGTGAGGTTATGTTGTCATACCGCCGGGTTCAAATTGTGATGTCGCGTGCACGAAACTTATAGAAGGATTATGGCCGGTATACAAAAATGAGTTTACGAACGTAAAAGCCATTAAGAATGACTTTTACAAGTTCAGTTTAAACTTTAGTTTGAATACTAATGAAAGATTTTAACAGATAATTGCAATATAGTTCAAATCTAAAGTTAAAAGTTGTAAAGACTTGTAAAGTTTAAACCTTTCTACAACTACAAAAGATCACTAAGTTACAACTATCAGTAGAACTTTAGTTTGACATTTAAACTTCTTAAAATCGATCTTAAACAGATCGACAAACATTAGCATTTTACAACCTATAGTAAACTCCAAACTAAAGTTTAACCAATACTGACACGTTAGAATTGTTTTCTTGTTGCCACCTTCACAGCACTTAAATGACAATTGTGCACAACATGATTCCAAACATAACCGTTTAACTAAAATATGTACTTAATACGCTATTTTTTCATATCTTTAGGTTTACTCCAAGATTTATCTGAAGTTCCACTGATAGTTTAGGTTAAAGTTAGGTACATAAAACAAAGCTAAAATAGAACGTCAACTCCCGTGTTAAAAATTTGGTTCGCATTGCAGCGCCATCTCTCGGGAAGGAATAAAAGCTCAAGATTGAAGCTAGGGTCGAGAGATGGCGTGCTTAACTAATCCTAAGTAGATTCCTAATAATTTTGTTAGGTCACTCATACGTCGCTAGATGGCAGATAATTGTTAAATTTAAATATTTGCCGCCATTGTTCAATATTCTCAAGTGCCAATTTACGAAAATCTCAAATCAGATGATATCTTAGTTTGCCAGGTTCCTACTTACGGGACGCGTTTAGCAAATAGCATTCAATAATTATATGTATTATCACATATAAGAATTATATGCTCGTTGGTGTTTAGTAAGTAGTTGCTTGACAAACCAAAATGTCGAGTGACTTGAGATTTGTTCATAAATTCGCGCCAGTTAGTATTCAGTTAGTGGTGGTTTTAAACGGATTATATTTATTAAATTGAAGTAGATGGTAGGAAGTATATGGTAGGAAAATGCATTAAAACATCACCTATTACAAACCAATCTTCAATAAAATCAATAAATATTTTTCACAGGTACCTAAGCTTTGTCTACAACATTTTGCCCTATGAGGGCTTTAAAGGTTGTGGTGAATAAAATATTATTATAAACATAATATTTCAAAAAGTCAGTAATTTATTCCCAGCAATTGGTGTTTAGTGAACATACTAGAAAGTTTTTATATACTTTTTGACGTTCCATTGTGAACATCCTCTCACTTGCGACAAAACTTTATTTTTGTGACCGTATTTTTGTGGATTGGGAAATCGATGTTTCGGTTCAGGGCTTCCCCAACACCTACAAACGCAACACCTACTCGTAGACGGCATTTCGACAATCTGAAATATCATACAATCAGCTTATGTTGCTTCTCTTTGTAATTTATACAAAAGGTTAACTTTTACAATATAAAGAATATTAATATGTATAACAATAGTCAATATATGTACTATGTGACTGCCGCTCTCAACAAGATTTGGCCTTCGCCAAATTATGTAGATACCTAATAAAATATGGAATATTATTAAGGAAATTTTGTGCGCGAGTAGCGGTACTTTATATTTATGTTCTTTATACTGTATACTTATTCGTACGAGATTGTGGAAAAACTTAATTTTATATAGTACGTAAGGCACCTTTTTTCTATTAGAAAAAAGCGTATTAGGTACCCAATGTATGACCAATCCTGTCCTCATACGAGCAAAACGTATTAACCCAGTAATAAGTAATTTATAGCTTACCTTAAATATTTTTAAACGCAGCACAACACCAACTCACTTTTTATCACTTTTATATACTTTATTTAACTTTATCGCCTTAAAAACCTACAATACTTCAAAAATTTCAAACTCCAAAGCTTCAAATTTTGACAGTTCGGTAGCCATTTTGAAGTTGGCCGTCGGGAATGGACGAAATTCATGGGGACGCAACCCAACAAACGCCGGCCGAGCGCCATCTTACGTGTTGGAATAAAAGCAAATTGCAAACCAAGTTGGGTAATAAGAGTGGATAGGGCCTGGTTAGGTAAAAGTCGTTCTAAAGGTGACTTCTAGAAGTTCAGCATAAACATTAGTTTGAAGATATAACCGATGCGTCAAATATACGTCAAACCTAAAGTATAATCTTCAGGTATGGTTTAAACTTGGGTTGTAAAAGTGGTACCAAGAACGACTTTTACAAGTATCAGTGAAACTTTAGTTTGAAATTTAAACTTCAGTTAAACATTTGCGCTTTACAACCTATCGTAAACTCAGTTTGAGTCTAACCACTATCGACATATTAGAATGTTTTCTCGTTGTCACCTTGATCGTTGAGTTCATCATGTCCCCGAACATAACAGTTTAACTAAACCATGTAATACGGTATTTTTTCACATCTTCAGCTTTACTCCCATTGTATCTGAAGTTTGAACTGGAGTATAAATTGAAGTTTTACTGATAGTTGTAACAGTCATCATAAGTACCTCGTTAGGCTGATGGTCGATCACAAAGGCAGTCTGGAGCCTTCTCAAAAGGTCGAATTTCAATAATAGTTCTTGGAATTTCAACAAATCTCCTACAGTTATTGAAATATCTGATCCAATTTTGACACCTGACCTACCCAGTATTTCCGTTATCAATAATCGCGTTCATAAGCTTTTAAGGTCTACAAAGCGACATTTTTCGGAATTCGGTCACCTTTCAGCCCTTAAGTTTTTAGTAGTACTTCACTGAATAATTCTACAGTAGGGGTTCAATCTCCTGTTCCATTTTGACATTTTTTGGTCTCTTAACGTTTGCTTATGTGTGCCACTGTTTTCGAAAAAATTAAATAAAATTTAATGTAATTATTAAAAATAGAAATCTGTTCAAAAAATTGACACTCTGTATTAAAGTTATTACATTTATTAAATTATATGTTGATGATACCATTTTGGCTTGCCCTAAACGCTCGATAGACCAATTATTGGCACATTTTAACGGGTTCCATCCTAAGTTTAAATTTACAATGGAAGTGGAGACAAATAACACAATATCTTTTCTTGACCTGTTGATTGTTCGTAGCGTTGACGGGTTTCTCAAAACTAATTAGTACATGAAACCTTCAGCTTCTGGCAGAGTGGTTAACTACCTGCCGTCACATCCTACATCTCAAAAAATTTCGATAATCAAAAACCTTTTTTACAGATCGTTTAGATTGAGTAGCGTTGAGTTTCATAAAGACAACGAAAACAAAGTAAAGTCAATCCTTTTAAATAATAACTACCCTCTCACTCTTATCAATAGAATTATAAAGGAATATAAACACACACTAAAACAACAACAAACCAAACAAAAAGAAGCTAAGCGACTATATTTCAAATTCCCCTGTTGAAGACATGATCTCCAACAGGGAAAATAAATATTTGCATATTCGCACGCCTATGCTTATTGCTCTGCTCTGTGTTGTCTCTCTGTCTCTTTCTCTGTTGCCACCCTGAAAACTTGCTATGAAAGTAACGTTTTAAATGTAACGTTTTAAACGTTCTTTAACGTAACTAAGTTTAGATATTTTAAGGTTTAGTTTAAGGTTAAGTAAATAAGCTTAGAGCCTTATGCTGTTCAGGTTTGACCATGTTTAGTTTAGTTTTTTAGATAAATTAATTTCATTCATTTACAAGTTAAGATAACAAATCAAAGTGATATTGTACATAAACATTGTAATAAATTAGTGTCTTTTCGAGCATTTGGTGAGTGGTTTGTTCATTCCTTATTCAGAGATCTGTTACTATAAAAGAATCTGACGACAGGTGACGATCCGAAAGTCTTATTAGATTTTCACCCGCTTTATGTCAGAGTTGACAGATATATTCTAGTCAATCTACAACATCCCCTATATTCAGGGATTATCAGAAAAAATTCAAAAACAGATCTCTAAAATCAACCCACTCTGCCAATTAGCTTTCTACAATACTAAAATAGTGGGTACCATATTCACCAAACACAAGGACAAAACACCAATAGAACTTAATTCTAACCTTGTCTATAAGATTCCATGTGGAAACTGCAATGCGTGTTATGTGGGCCAAACTAGGCAGTATTTAAACTCCAGACTATCCCACATAAGTATGACTGCAAAGAGTCCAACAAACACCGAAATGAAAAGACCGCGCTGGCTGTTCATCATTTCTCTACCAACCATGATTTCGATTTCAATAAAGTACTAATCCTTGATTTGGAACAGAAATGATCCATATAACCTTGAACGAAACAATACATTTTAGAACTGACACATCAGGCCTGGGTACCTACTATAACCACATGCTCAACATATTTAAAACAAGACAAAAATAACATAGACACAAAACACACCATATGCATTCTTAGCTAGCATCCAATTACTTCTAACATTCAAAATATATATATAAAAAAAACAAATATTTAGATTCCGAAAATCTACATCGACTAAAAAAATGTAAATTGCTCAGGCCGACCGACATTTCTGGTCGAGCATTCTCTCAAGAAAGACGCCGCTTACAATTATTTCAAGACGACAGTGCCTGGTTTGGTCCATTCCAATTCATCCATTATGTGTACTGGTGCACTAAACTCCATTGACACAACTATGTTCTCAACCTAAAAAAAACGGTCAGTAAAATCATATACGGGTGATCGTCTATTGTTACGTTATGTTGTCGTTATGTTAATAATTGTTTAATTGTTTTTTTCTACAAACGTCAAATAATGACGCATTTTACGCTTTCATTTGACAAACGAAAACCGAGCCTTTTTTGAGGATCAGAATGTGAGTGTACTTTTCCGCGCGTTGCCCAGGACAGCAAGCGAAAAAGATTTTTTCGCTTGCTGTCAATAGCAACTACCACCACTCAACCAATTATTAAAAACGTCATTGTCACTTTGGTTTAAATTTTCAGATTGTGTTTTCAGTTATGCTCAGTTGTGATTCACATTATTTGAAATTGATCGTTTGAAGAAAAAACGTTGTATGCATTACGAGCACAAAGTAACTTTTTTGCTCTCGAGTGATTGCCGCTCTCCGCTTCGCGTCGCGCGGCAAACTTCACTCTCCGAGCAAAAAAGTTGTACTTTTCGCTCTTAATACATAAATAACTATTTTGTTTATATTTATATTTATTAAGAACAAATTTTACATTTATTATGTAGGCCTGCTGTGCAATTTCTTTTTTATAATTGTAGCCCTGGAGAAGACTGTAATATACAATCGAAACGTCGGCAATTTTTTAACGAGAGCTGGTTTTTATTCAGTCCTATACCCGTAAACCTGTTCCTATTAATATCATTATTCCCGCTCGCCATTTATAGTATATTATTAAACGAGCTTTTTATGAGAGCCATTATTCCCTTAGGGGGACGTTTGCGTCACGAGCCGCAGGCGAGGGGCGCAAGTCTCCCGTGGGGATAATGGCCATAAAAAGCGGGTATAATACTATACTTTGTCCATGGCCATTGTCTAATAATTACAAATTATAAAATCTTATAGGTAGTGTAAAGAAAATAATTGAAATGTCAAAGTGACACTCGCGTTTGACGGCAAGACCGGTGCCACCAGTATTAAATTATTAAAATTAGGCACATTTATTTATTATGGTGTTAGTTTTTACCTAAGGTTAGTGCAGGTACACTTGGTTTTTAAATCTACTCCTATCGGTTGAAATACTTGTCTAGTTTGTAGGGCTTTCTTACTAGTTGAGGTAGAGGATCAGTGCATCATGTGTGGTAATGCTGGACGGTTCAAAACCTAGGAGCCATCACCGTCACTAACGGCTCCATTATCGGCACACGTGCAGGATGAAACGTTGCACTTGTAGGATCCAAAAAAAAAAAGGAGGTATTGAGTTTTATTACTCAAACATTGGACTACTCATTTGAACTACTCATTGGATTACTCATTGGACTATTCATTGGACCTAATAATTGAACGAAGAAAAGGTTAGAAAAGTTTAAATTACATAAAGGAATTCTTACCCCAAAATACGAGAACTTTACAATAGCCACATGGCCAGGCAGTAGCCGTTTAGGGACAGGCTGACGTCCGATGTGCCCTGGACAGTGGGATTTTTCAAGATGGAAAAGGGACTATCAAACGTTTTTACCTTTACCACCTGGGCTCTGAATTGGTAAAAAAAAAACAGAAATTTTAGTATCAAAAGGGGGGAATAAAAAGGAGAAAATGAACCGCGAAATATGAAAATCTTGCCATTGTTGCTAAATAAAAGATAAATTTAGGGAAAGTATTAGAAGAGCACATGAAGAAAATAAGGGAATTTAAGTAAAAATATTGGTGAAATTTGGCAATGCTGCACAGATAGCAAAATAATTAATCAACCCATTGACACATGTTGTTGCGGGTTTAAAATTACAAGATGCCTGTGGGTTTTGCAAGGGAAAGTTATGAGGACCAAAATGCACTTTGTTTTAACCTCAAAATGAAAATCAACAAACAATAACTTAAAAGTAAACAAAGCCTTGAAGTTTGTTGATTTTTATTGGCATTTGGATTTGACAGAGTGTCAGTTTTACAAGTATTGCTGCAACCAAAAATACACAAAGATGCCATCTGTTGGCAATTGGAGAACTAGATTTTTTATGAGGAGAAAAATTCTTTAATTTTTAAAGGGCTTTTGCCATTTTTGTTTCCTCCTGCCAAGAACAAAGACACCGTAGTGTGCCGCACATTTTGTGGATATAGTTCTGGAACCCCTTTCTCGATTTATTTTATTTTTGGTGTGAAACCAAGCAGCAGTATTGCTGGATCTTTGGTATTGGAGAAGGAATTCTGAGGCAGAGAAGAGATAAGAAAACGATTGGAGGACTTGTTCCTTCTAACTTTCCGGCCACCCCACATCCAAGGTAAGATTTTTCCCTCATAGATATTACTAGCACGTTTATGAATCATTGCCCTCTCTGTGTATTTTATAATTGCCCTTCGGGTTTTAACATTTCATACATTATGCTGCTCATATCTGGTCATGTTTCAGAGAGTAATTCGGTTACACAATTATTTTAATACCTCCATTACTTTGTGAGGACATTTTGCTGTATAATTGACCTACCGAAATATAAAGCCACAAATGAGTAAAACAATATTTGAGTACCTTTCTCGTCTCTCCCGTCCAGATGTGTGAAGTATTTAATACCGCAAGTTGGATCTTTCACTTATGCCCTGGTATCGAATTTCCCTTAGGCCTGCTGTTGCTGTGGCTGTTGTTGTTGCTGCTACTGTTGATGTTATTGGCACCGCTGTTGCTGCTGCTGCTGCTACTGCTGTTTTTGCACTAAGCAATTCTGATACCCATCCTTCTTCTGCTGCTGCCCCTGCAAGTGCTGCAGCCTTCTTTGCATACGTTTGCTTCACTCGATGACTGCCAGTTTGCCCCTTTCCCTTCATCCTTACCTAGAGAAGGTGATCTTGATGGACTCCAAGGACACACTCCACACGAGGAACTCGAACACACACAAGCACCAACTCCATAACTGTTGTTAACATCACACATAAGGTTGGTCCATTCCATTTTTACACTAACTCCTGGTCACTCAATAGATAACCTCCAAGGGACTACTTTTTGGTGGCAGTAACCTCCATCAGAGGCTTCTGACTCCAGTACTTGTTTTCACAATATATAATTACCAGGTTTATCTAGCAGAAGAGAAAGGCAATAAGAATCTTCATTTTTAAAGTGGTCTACCTACCTGCTTTTATACTTTGTTTTAATTTGTAAACCAAGGCCAATACGTATTCGCTACGGGTACCCTCGGGTTTGAGTTTGTTGGTAGTTTGCGCTGGATTAGTAGTAGGGGCTAACTCTGGCACCTCTAATTTCATCGCAGAAAAGTTTAATGTTTGTATACATAGGTACTATAAATGTTGTTGTTGATTATTTCATTTATTTCTGATTTTATGAAGAGTTTTTTTCTTATTTTCTATTAGTACTTGGGAGTGCTTAAGGGTAATAAAGACCAGCTAATTGCCACTACTGACAGTTGATTCAATTGACTGAGCCAGGAAATTAACATTTAATTTCAATAAAAATCTTTAATTGTCAATTAAACTATGTCATGTGAGGTGTCATTTTAAAGAGCAAAATTTATTCTATTTAATTTTCAATTTTCTTCTACTAGCAGATTTTTCAGAAATGCTGATTTACTAAATTTATGCCCGCACTGTCCGAAGCGCCATATAATCGCCACTGGTCAGGGTGGTATCGATTTTTTCGGCAGTACCCTTTCGGGGATGAGAAGTACAGAGGGGGTGGCGAAAAAGAGACGATCTTCGACACTCGAAGAAGAAAGACGGTTTTGAACTCAATAGAGTTACGATCAAAAAGCGACGATTAACCGGGAAGACAGAAAAGTTCGAATTTTACCGCGAGAAAAGTCCTTGGCTCCGCCGTTCTGATTATCGCCAATTCGTAATTTTTCCCCCTTTTTTGAATCTCGCTTTAGAAATCCGCGCTAATTATTTGTATTTTTAATTAGTGCCACAACAATTAATTCGGCTATTGCTCGCCTACGAAAAGTTTCGTGGAGTGTTTTTTCGGTTGTGCCATATAGTGTCAACCCACCTCTGCCCTTTTCCTGAATAGGCCATTTTCTTGCAGCTAGCGGATACTTTGCAGACGCAGGAGACTACCGGCAATTAAGTATTTGTAGAGTAGTTCTAGAAGTTGAAGCATTTAGTATATTATAGTAGTATTTTGCTCACCATAATATAGAGATTCCCAGCGAGTTGGCAGAAGTCTTTTCTCTTCTACACTGCGTCGTTTGTTGTAGTTTTCTTTGTTGTGTTTATTTAATTTAGTAAGAAATCGTGTACCCGTCAAACACGTTTCTTGGGACCACTGAGCTTATCGCGAAAAGTTCACCTCCGCCGCTATTTTATTTCAGATTCCTGAGAAAACTAAGAATTGTCTTTTTTAATTTTTTTCTTCTTAATTACTATTCAATTAGTTTTTTTTTTGGCATTTTGCAGGTTTTGTCGTAAACAATAAAAACTTGCTGGCATCCCCAAATTATTAAATTTTACATTATTTAAATCAGCGACCTAAGGGACGATAGATCCTTTCCAAGAGTTGGGTCCCCCTTGCATCGTGGTAAAAGAGATTTGGCGCAAGAAGATACGTTGGACTTAGAACATCCACGTAGTCGAATCTCCGCAGACACGGCGGCAACACGGCAGCAGCCGCGAACACAGCCGCCCCCACGCAACCACCGATTAAACGGATTACGGATTAACATTAGCGGGGGGGGGGGGACACTGCGCGACACTAGCCACCTTTTCCGTTTGTAACGCTAACAAAACGTTGCAATGTCAATGTCCAAAAGAAGTCAACTTTCAAAGGATTTCTAACCATAGAACTGGAAGTAGAAGGACCGCATAGAAACGATAATCAAGGTAAACAAACATGGCGGCCAAGGTAGTCATATTTCTTTGGAAATAAAATGGTATTTTACAGTTATTTATGAAAGTCTGAAAGGGAAGCCAGTAGGTTTTCTTTGTGAAAAAGAAAACGCTACACTGCCTCTCTCCGAAAGAAAAAAAGGTTGACGTTAGTTGACCTTTAAAAAAAAAATAAAAAAACTGGCCAAGGTTAATAAAGCTTAATTAAGTAATTATAAAAAAAATCATAATTATTCTACATTACAATCATAAAAATACACTTAAAATTAACTTACAATACTGGACCAAAATCCTTGTGGTACTTAGATTTGCTTACATAATAAAGCACTTTCTACAAATGTGAAATAAATAGGTACTCAGTACTTATAGATAAGTTTCATGAATAAAATAAAAATCAAATCAAAACTGCAAATGTAAACCCATATAACTACATACAGTATACAAAAGTGTGAATTAAACAGTGTGATTAGGCAATGTGATTAAATAACAATTGATAACTTTCGCGTATCAAACGTCTGAAACAGAAGTCATATTAAGTAGTTGTCTCCATCGGTAGGTCAAAATTGAGAAAAAGGTCAAAGTCAGTAGGTACTCGATGCTATAATCACATTAGCCAAAATAAAAATTCAAAATTTCTATAAATAAATACCCACTCTAAAAACTTTTAGAAGTTAAAAAAGAACTATTCAGTTCACACTAACTAATCGTCAAGAACATATCTAAAGTCAATGAAGAATATTCATTTAAAAGGTATATATGTTGGTAATTGTCCCACTAACAAAAGTCTTGAACTGAGCGACTCAAGTTCAAAATTTTGTCACAGACTCAAAGATACAATTAATTGTTTTACCAACATATAAGTCACAAGAGAAACAAATCTCGGAAAACCAGATAAATCGTTGTTTCAGGTGCACTCTGAAATCAACACATAAATTTCATTGCTTATCATGGCAGGAAATTAAAAGGCAAAAATTGAATAGTATGCCATAAGCACCACTACTAAACTGTCCTCAATATCAGACAACAATGATTGGTTGAAAATAATACAACTAATCGAGGTGAGAGATACTCATTAATATAAGTGCCAAAAGAGAAAAATATACTTAACAAAGGTAAGGTACAAATGGTAAGTTAACCATTAAGGTTGAGGTATTTATTTAAGGTAAGGTTACCAACCAAGGTAACAGGTAATAAGAGGTAAGAGGTAATATAGAGGTAAGATAAGATACATAAAGGAAACATGAAGGTTTATGTTTCACCAGCACTGTCCACATTGTCACCTAAATCTTCCGAAGAACCAAGATATTTTTTTGAATCTTTGATGTGCCATTTTCCGGCATTTGTCTCATCCAAGTTCTTTAAAAGATAAACTACAGGCGACAATTTCTTGTGAACAATAGAGAGGTTAAATTTAGGAGCTAACTTGGAAGAGAATTTATTCACTGCATTTGACAAAACTTTATTACGTCTCCAAACTTTATCTCCTACATTAAATCTGACATCCCTCTTGCGGAGATTATAAGAACGCACGTTCTTATCATAGGCTGATAATAGTCACCACACAAAGGAACATATCGACCAAAATTTAAATATGAGGGTGTAAAACCATTATCACAGAAAATTAACTTAGGAACTCCATATTCTAGAAAAACTCTATCTTCCAAAAGATTAATTATTTTGGGTGCATTACAATCTCTGAGTGGAAAAATAAGGGAATATTTAGTAAACCAGTCTTGAATAACCAGAAGCCATTTATTACCTTTCTTTGAACGAGGAAAAGGACCCATTAGGTCAATGGCAATACTCTCAAAAGGTCTTTCAACAGTTTTAGATTTTCTCATAAGACCCATTCTTCCTTGATTTGAATGTTTTTGTGCACCACATACCAAGCATTTTCTCACAAAACGTAACACATCCATTCGCATCTGTGGCCAATAATAAAAATCTTGCAAACGAAATAAAGTTTTTCTAAACCCTCAATTTATCTTTCACGGTATTTAAAAGGTCTAAATGATGTTCCAAGGTAGGACTACATACTAAAATATCGTCAAGATAAGTAAAAATATGTGGCTCAAATTCAGGAATAGGTTCTACTAAACGTTGTTGAGTTTGAGCTGAATTACAAAGCCCAAATGGCATAACCGTAAACTGGAATTGACCACGTCCAATTATAGAAAAAGCAGTTTTTTGGAAGGAAGAAATTTTGGATATATAATTTGGAATGGAAGGAACCATCAAAAATTTCAATACTCCAAATGTGTCTCCAATTGATATCGGTAGATCTATTATGCCAGTCACTTCAGTACAAGTACGATCAGCTGTACTTACAATAAAATCAGAAGCTGAATTAATTTTAATATTAAACATTTCCAAAATTTTCACTCCATTATTCCCAATTACTGAAGAATTTGCTCCTGAATCCAATAAAGCCACAAAGTCATTATTAAAAATATTAATGTTAATATATGGACGATTGTCCAAAGGTACATTAATAAATAAAGGTAAGGTTTCAGATTTAATAGGGATATGTACCCTATAAAAATCAGACACTCTGGAGAGCCACTTTTCCCAGTCAGAATTGAGAAACCTAGACAAAGGTGCTCTAGAAGGAATTTTAGAAGATAGGGTGGATTGTGCTTTTGCTAATCTAGTGTTACGTCCACCACGAAACACTAGGGTTTTGCGTTTTTTATGCAATCAGGACAAGAAGAAACAATAACTCCCAACTTGCCACAACGATAACAAAACCTTTTTCGTTTCTCAGTACAAGCAGTATATCTATGGTTCGGAAGTCCACAATTAAAACATTTAATTGGTTGCTTCTTCTTATCCACAGAAAGCTCACTATTTTGGGGTCCAGACAAACTTGATTTAGGCTCAGAAACAAAACGAGAATCAGCGATACCTTTACTATTATTTGAGTGATCGGTTTTATCATTATCATGATTATGGAAATGACTCAAAGGACACATACCTGACATTCCCCTCTTATTTAGATAATTTTCCTCTTCTAATTTTTTACCAAGAGTAATTAGTTGATCAATGGTATTAATCTGTTGAAGTGCTAATTGAGTTATGTACTCTGGAAGAAGATTCTTTTTTAGATATTTGATTTTGGTACTTTCAGCAGGAATTTGAGTCAAGCGATTAAATAGATTTAATTGAGCAACACAAATAATAAATGATTCACCACGCTTCTGCTTTCGATTACGTATTTGCTTCCAAATTTCATCATCCATATAGAGAGAAAGAAAATCCTTTTTTAACAAAGACACCAAACTATCCCAGTCATGAACATTATTTTTAATACTTCGAAACCACACAAATGCATCACCAACAAATAGCTCCCCAGCTGAATCAAAGAGATCTTGATTTGAGAATTTTCTAGATAAAGCTAAGTCAGAAACTCTTTCAATAAAATAGAAAACTTTTTTAGGTCTCCATTAAATTTAATATCCCAAGTAGAAATTGGAGGCTTATTGGCTGCACAGGTAACTACTGGATTCACATTGACTATGGGAGGTGGTTGTAAAGCTGAGTTATTGCACATAGAAACATTTGCATCCGGATCAATAATTTTATCCTCAACATCTGATTCAAGCTTGAGGCAGTTAGCATATGACTCATTTTTTAAATCTCCTTATCTGCTGGTACATTCAGAAGATTAATTCGGTTAACAAGATGTGCCAAACGTGACTCAATTCTCAAAAAGGTAGAAACAGTTGTAGTACCTTCAAAATCTACTATAAGTCCAGTAACAGAAAGTATTGAGTCAGTAATGCCTTTCTCCTCAAACTTAAAATCGAACTTCTCCTCATACTGTGCACTATCAATTAAATATCCTGGTTTATTTCTCTCAGACTCCTTTTTCAAAAGCTTTCTAAGGATTACACGTTTATCATTTACATTTCGGTTACTATAAACTCGGCGAATATTCAGTTCAAATTCTAATTCATAATTCAAAAGATGATTGCAATTGAAAGGGTCCATTTTTTCTATAGTTAAAAAATAGTTAACAAGAGCACAAAAGTTTAGATAAAACAGTACCTAACCAAAAATATTTTTGAAGATAAATGAAAGAGATTTTATTTAGAGACAGCAAACTAAGTTCACCTAAGTCCTTGTACAAGTCAGTCAGAAGTTATCATTTTCAATTTCATAAAGTCACAATAACATAATTAAATAGTATCGGAAATCAAAAAAAGGGGTTGAGATTCAATCACTGACCATGATCACACTACCATATTCAATAAGCAATTTAAAATCTTATTTAAATTCATGAAAACAAATTCTATCAAATGTAAAAAGGCACAAATCCAATTTTGAAACAAATTTCAACAAACCATTACAGAAAACAATGAAAAACATAAGGCAAAACCAATACTTATGGAATGATCACCAAACAGGTCTAGAGATGAAGATCAAATAAGCTCACTTAAACATCAACAAAACACTTCAGTGGGGGCCCCAGACGTTGGGCGTCAAATATACATGTGACGTATTTTAAAAAAGGTAAAAGTTAGCAAAGTCACATACTATGCGAACGGCAGCTTTGGATAGGTGGAGAGCTAGGTCATGGTTCAGAATGACATAAAAAGGGTTGAAGCTTAGTATAATTAGATAAGCTAGACCTGTTAATTGGGCGCCACTCAATTCAAGTTACAGGTTATAGCTATAATATTAAAATTGAGAAAATTATCATAGCAATTATTGTTGTTCATATTGTTTGGGTGATCAAACCAAAGTAAAACCAACAGGAATTATTAAAATTAGGCACATTTATTTATTATGGTGTTAGTAATGGTTAGTGCAGGTACACTTGGTTTTTAAATCTACTCCTACCGGTTGAAATACTTGGCCAGCTTGTAGGGCTTTCTTACTTGTTGAGGTAGAGGATCAGCGCATCATGTGTGGTAATGCTGGACGGTTCAAAACCTAGGAGCCATCACCGTCACTAACGGCTCCATTTTGGGTAAAGGGGCTCCAAAACCCAGACGGTTTAAAACCTAGGAGCCATCCCCGTCACTAACGGCTCCATTATCGGCACACGTGCAGGATGAAACGTTGCACTTGTAGGATCCAAAAAAAAGGATGTATTGAGTTTTATTACTCAAACATTGGACTACTCATTGGATTACTCATTGGACTATTCATTGGACCTAATAATTGAACGAAGGAAAAGTTAGAAAAGTTTAAATTACATAAAGCAATTCTTACCCCAAAATACGAGAACTTTACAATAGCCACATGGCCAGGCAGTAGCCGTTTAGGGACAGGCTGACGTCCGATGTGCCGTGGACAGAGGTCAAGATGGAAAAGGGACTATCAAACGTTTTTACCTTTACCACCTGGGCTCTGAATTGGTCAAAAAAACAGAAATTATAGTATCAAAAGGGGGGAATAAAAAGAAGGAGAAAATGAACCGCGAAATATGAAAATCTTGCCTTTGTTGCTAAATAAAAGATAAATTTAGGGAAAGTATTAGAAGAGCACATGAAGAAAATAAGGGAATCTAAGTAAAAATATTGGTGAAATTTGGCAATGCTGCACAGATAGCAAAATAATAGGCGATTCCAAGATTACGTCATTTGACATATGTTTGCCCCACAATGTCACTGTCAAACGAAACGTGAAAATCGATCTTTATCATCATGTTTCAGTTTTGATTTAAGATATTTTTAACTACAAGTATCCCCTAAAGTCTCTAAGCGGCATAATCATCATCTGAAGTGTTGCTTTGAATTATGCCCTTATTGGAAATGTCTTATTCTTGTAATGTCGTTTATGTTCAAATGTGTACTGAATGAGATAATTGAAATACCGTTTCATTCTTGGGATTTCCTGATCTGCCTGGTTAGTGAACACTGAACATGGAAATGCTTGGGTTTGAATTTCAAGCCTTAAAGGAAGCAAAAATGACTTAGCAAGAGACGTATTACCTGATATTTCATAACTGGTAAGTTCAACAGTAATTATTCTTAAAAAGTATTTAGATACGTATATGTGCAGGTATACTGGAGCATACCTATTTATTTATGTTTAAAATTGTAGCAAAACCTGCATTGCCCTGAAAGGCAAACCCAGGCTGGTTGTTCAGCTAGAATTTCGGTTCTTGAAAGGAATTTCAGAAAAGCTAAGTGTGATCCAAACACAGGTATGATTTGTAAATAGAGTTTAGGTAATAAGTGTATTCCTATGTTGTTTCTTTTAGGCAAAGGAAGTTTTATACAATAATTTTAAGAGCCTCCAGTCAAAAGTTGTGTCAGCAACACAAATACATACTTTGATAATGAGGTAGTTTAATTTTAGTTTAAACTTAAACATACAAAATCTGATATTAACAATGAGCATTTTAGAAATAATTAGTTAACCAAAGTCATGCCTTTCTACAGGCCGTCCAAAAAGTTGTAGGTATGTAATTGGTTGATCCATAAAGTAACATATTAAAATATTTTAAACATATTAAAATATTTTAAACATACTATCTGCTTTTAAACATACCACTGTTTTTGTTTAAAGGTGGTAGACAATGATGTACTATTAAGCCAAACATCTTGGACTTCCATTGTCTTCATTAAGTATTTTTACATAACGTTTTGAGCAGTGGAATCCCTGCTCATTTTCAAGTGAGGCTGGAATCTCTGCTTGTTTCAGTTTCACTTGAAAACGAGCAGAGATTCCACCGCTCGAAATGTCGTGTAAAAAAACTCAATATAGACAATGGAAGTCCAAGATGTTTCCATAGCACTATTTTAGTAAATACTGTCCTTTTATAAAAGTCCTGTTAAACTTACCATTTAAATACTTCTCTAAATCTGTCATTAGACCAACCACGTATAATCCTTTTACAAGACTTTCATGTCTTATTTCATATTTCATGTCTTACAATCAAGAATTTGGTACATTGGCTGGAATAAAAGCATTACAAAAATATTTTATAATGTTTCAAGGAGGAGCTTCAATTGTTGTTGTCAAAGGTTGTAGCTAGCTAAGTGTGGCTTGGTGCTGGTTAAATTATAAACACTACTAAGTGGGGTTTTATAATGCCATTTTGGAGCTTCCGATCCGATTCTCTCTGAAGTTAGGACAGGGTGTCAAAATTATAAAAAGTACACAAATTGTTTTTGGATATTACGCAGGTAGGTATATTAACATAAGTATATTATTTTCACTGTAAAATTATATGATACACAACATGTTTTTATATGCAGTTCTGAGCATGTCAATAAAAGTGATATTAAGTAACAATTAATACAACCCTAACAATACTGCAAATTTACACTAATAATATTAAATACAATAAACAGGTAGAGTATCAAAGGTAAATACAAGTCATTCACTTATTTTTGTCATCTCATTATCTTTGAAATCCTCATTTTTTTAAAAACCTAAATATCTCCTTTCAGCACATGTTGAGAAAATACAATAAAAATGTCAAAGTCTAATTTCCAATGCTTACTTGATGTCAATAACAAGTGAATGACTTACATGTAACAGTAGGAGTTCAACAGAAAAGTTCAGGAAGAAGTTCTCAAGTTGGGTATGAATTTTTGACCCAAAAAGTTGGAGTAATAAAAGCATTTAGATGAAATGAATTTCACTCGAGTTGTCACCCCACTATTTTCTTTCAACAACTCAAAGAAAGAGATCTCTCACATTAAAATACAAGTGAAAATAATTTGCATTTTGCATTCATGCACTTTTTTATATCTGGAGTTACCTATGTACTTTTATGGCAGTCATGTTAATTTTATGACATTTTCTACCTCCTTTGCAACAAAATGTCTGCACTTGACCAACATATGTACATTTTTTAACTTGGTGAGAGATTCCTTGATTCACAGCCCACTTGACTCTGTTAAACCACAACCTTGCAAATGAGGCTTATTGTGTAAGTAAATTGATATCTTGTCTTATCACATGTTCACACAGCACCTAAAACGAGAGGTAAATCAATTCATAAATTATGTTCAAATTCATTCCACTAAGTGTCAAGTAAAATTTCCTTGAATTTCACTAAATATTACTAAATTCAATTAAATTTCACTAAATATTCTGTAAATATATATGTGCCCACAATAAAACTCACCAGTAATTATACCTCTGGGGTAAATGACCCCTGGGGTGAATTTTGAGGAAGTCTATTAAAAAATTTAATTTATGTCACCATAAATTCTTCTGAATACCTACAACTAAATCTGCAAAATGTGTACACCCAGTGATTCTAAACCTAACATAGTCTTGATAAGCACCTTTAATAAGAACTTTACTTTAATGAGATTTCTGATGGAATTGAAAAGTTAGGTATGTGGTTATGCTAATGCCCAGTTTTATAAAGTCAAGTTGTCCTGCTCTAAGTAAGTATAAAATATAAGGAGAAAACACAGCTGACAATTGGTTGAATTTCTGTTGTAATGTATGGTTAAACTCAATTTGGTTCGTTTTGTGAAAAAAAAAAATAACAGCAGGCCCTAAATTGATATATGAGCATTGTGATATTAAGCATGTCGCACAAAACTATAAAAAAAGGCATAAGCTATAATTTTGACTAAAGCAATAGCTTAATTTAAATTGATCTTACCTTACTTAAAATTACATAAGCAACCTTGGTGACTTGTTTTGCTTGGATCGAAAGAACTGCACCAGGTTCATACAGTTTAAAAGCTTATAGACTTTTATACCGGGTGTCCAGCAGAACCCTGGACATAGGAGATTAACATGGAAAATTGGTTTTTAATTTTTTGCGCCTGTACGGTTGATTTGATTGAAAAACTTTTAAAAGTAAAGTTGTAGAACTTATGATCAGCTATCATCCTGTATTTTTTTCAATACCTCAGTTTTGGCTGTTTTTTGGAAAAACGCCTCGAAAAGTGCAAGAAATTGAATTTGGCGCGTCACTCCCGCCATGCACGTGCAGTGTCGCCAACATAATAATTTCTTAAGTCAGCGTCAGAGCCGATTTTCCTTTCTTATTTATTTTGAGAGACTATCATGTAGTAATTGACGTGATTATGCAGTGAAAATTAACCGAAAAAATGTCACATGCATGGCGGGGGTGACGCGCCAAATTCAAATTTTTGCGGTTTTCGAGGCGTTTTTCCAAAAAACGGCCAAAACTGGGGTATTGAAAAAATTACAGGATGATAGCTGACCATACGCTCTACAACTTTACTCTTAAAAGTTTTTCAATCAATTCAACCGTACAGGCGCAAAAAAATAAAAACCGGTTTCCCATGTTAATCTCCTATGTCCAGGGTTGTGCTGGACACCCGGTATGCTTTCAACTGCTGCTTAGTACCTACGTATAATAACTGTGCTTTAAAATAAAATAGTCTGCAAGATCCAGTAAGGTCACATTTGGCAAATCACAAATTGGGAAACTCAAATCTTGTGGCGAAAGGGAGTAAGGATCAATATTGTTTATAATTTCCACTTTCTGGTCATAAGGATACTTGACATCACCAGTAAGCTTGAAGTAATATTCACTTCTAAACATTTTCGGCACAAAAATTAGAAATAAACGACTTTTTCAATAAGTTTCAATGTTCAAACCAACAAAGTCGATGTTATTTAAACGTTTACACATCCAAATTAATAAACCGGCGGCGGGGTTGCCATTCTCACTATTTTTTTATACTTAAATTTATTTATGTTGTTTTAAAATCGGTAAGAGGAAAAATAATGTGAAAAAATGTAAATAACAACAGAAAAATATTCTTTTAATAAAAGATTTCTCACCCCAAAGTCCCAACAACATGTCAATTGTCATGATCCTTGTGGATCATTTCCGTATAAACACGGAAAGTTTCGTATGTTTGGCTACATGGTTTGTTTGACCCGCAATAAAGTATGGCGGACCTAATCAAAAACAGCTGTTCTGGAATCGTCTATTGGCGATTAAAATTGCCGACGGAAGCGCTGCGAATGTAAACAAATATGGCGACTTACGAAGAAATCCAAAAGTGACGTTTGTTAAATTTTAAGAAGTTTTTTTGATTGAAACGACTTTTTTCTTCTAGTTTCAAGGTATACTTACTGTGTGAACACCGTTTTTAAAAATTACTGTTTAAATTACGTGCTAATGATATATTTAAAGTTCAACAGTGGTTTCTGTGAATATTTGGAAGTGTCTACTACAGTCTTCCAGTACTTAGAAGCCTGGCTGTAACCAGCAGATGTATTGTGGAAGGAGAAAACATCTTAAATTCCAAACACTTAATTTTGTGTGGCCATTATGGAAATCTACCAATACTGGAAGGTGAAGTGATAAAGATCGTAGCATTGTGCCTTCAGACAATAAGCTCTGCTGAATGGCAAACCCAGGTGTCTGGAGCCGTGATGATCCATGCATCAGGTTACAAAATTTTAAACTTTAAATGCAGCTGTAAAGAAGGTGCATCTGGAAACTATTTAAGTAGGTACATAGTAAAAAACTATAGTAAAGTGGATGTGTTGTCACCAAATTGTGTTTAAAATTTAAATGCAATAATATAGATAAAAGGTTTTTAATTAATTGTTTTATTTTGAAACCTGGGATAATAACAACTTGAGTTCTTATTTTGTCAAGCAATGTTGAAGTTGAGAGGTAAACCATTGCTTTAAATTTTGTACTCCATAATGCCACAGTGGTTTACCCCCTCGGTCCTGAAGTATGGGCTTTCATGTTCGGCCTAAAGGTTTTGCTCCAAGAGAATTAGGTAGCACCTGTCCTTGTTTACCTATTACATCACTACCTAAGTATGAACAATGTCTTATTACCAATACAAAGTTAAATATAAATCCTTTGAAAATAAAATGCCTAGTACCTTCCTTATTTCTTTGGAAAAAAAATTTCAAGTGTAAGTAAGTAACTTTGTGCAAGGTAGATTGTTTTACTTGCCAGTTTATTAACCAATAATCTTTATAAATGTTATAAAAATGAAGTCATTAAAGTTTGAACTGGTTGTCTAGGAATAATGTACTTTGTGACACTTTTTATAGGTATTTTTTAGATTAAAACTTGTCATCGTGTAATACTGGAGACATTAAATTTACTACAACTGCACATATTACAGTAATAATTTCATTAATATTGCTAATTAAATTCTTAGGTATATAAAGGACTTTTAATATATCAAATATTTTTATTCTCTAATTAATTCTCTCAATATGTACTCTTGCTTTTGACAGTAGTTTTGGGTCAAAATACTAATAATTTTGAAAACCAAATGCATCGACCTTTAGGTCCAACTGTGTTGCATTTACTTCGCCTACCTTCAATCTTTCTCGATAGATATTCCAATGTTGAGTGACTTTGCAAATTGTAATTTCTGAAGATAATCAGCTAGACCTTTACCTTGTTACTTGTAGTATCACAGTAGGGATTGCTATAAGGGTGAGGTGGGTGGGACTTCAGAGTTAAAGGGGGCCTCTACCAACAGCTAGATCTTGTAGAGTTTTCTTGAGGGGTTTAAATTTGTATTTCATCCTTCTTTGCTTGGGACAGATTGGAGAAAAAATTATGACAAGCTTTTTTTTATTTTATATCAATCAATCATATCTATGTTAATGCAACAATTAACCTAACTATATACACAAAGAGGAATAGAACCATCTTTGCGAGAGATGTTTCGAAACAATCACCACTTGTCACTTGGACACTTTTATCCAAAAACTTAGACTGTGATGCTTCTTGGTGCACTGATGTCTTCATATCCACCAAAGCATTTACTACCAATTGTTCCTTAGGTGTTAGATTACGCAATCGTAACAACTCTTCTTCACTAGGTTCAGAATTTAAAGTCATAGGTTCTTTATGACAACCGTCACAAACACTACTAAAGTCTGGGATAGAGAAATCATTGTCTGACAAACTTTCCCTGGAGGAAGATTTCTTGATGGTCCCGCAAAAGCTTTTAACTTAGGTCTCAACAAGTTTGATGCTAGTTATCCTGAAAAATTGTTACCCAAAAATGTTAAACAAAAAAAACTTAATTGAAAAATATGTCTAAATACCTCTATTGTAATCATGTTGCTTAAAGTGCAATGAACAAACTCTCAAATGTTTGTTAACTGGTTTTGTTATTGATAGGATTTTGATCCAGGATTTTCTCCTGTCCACAAACTCATCCACGCCAAACTCTTCTTTGGAAATACTTCTGTTGGTGTTTTTGGGGCAATTGCAATTGAATTCGCAGCAATCTGTATTATGGATAGTTTTCTTCTGCTTTTTTCTTGTACTGAACATTTTTATAAATCACCTGACAATTTGGACCACAAAACTAATCATTAAACACCATGATACATGAAGTAAAAAAAAACTATACAAAATGTAGACAATTTCGGAAAATCCAGGGAAATTTAAAAATAAATCAACTTTGTTGATGCAACTAAGAATATCAGGATACAACTCCCGAAGCAAGGACGAAAATACGTATAAATAAAAATAAACATCAACAGAAAAGTAAACATGATTACTTCCTAACTAGTTTTACATTTTTGCCCCCAGGTGGCGTCTAGATTTTTTTAATCGCCAATAGACGATTCCAGAACAGCTGTTTTTGATTAGGTCCGCCATAGTTTATTGTAGATAGAGAAACTTTCCGTGTTTATACGGAAATGATCCACAAGGATCATGACAATTCACATGTTGTTGGTATTTTTGGGGCGAGAAATCTTTTATTAAAAGAATATTTTTCTGTTGTTATTTACATTTTTTCACATTACTTTTCCTCTTACCGATTTTAAAACAACATAAATAAATTTAAGTATAAAAAAATAGTGAGAATGACAACCCCGCCGCCGGTTTATTAATTTGAATGTGTAAACGTTTGAATAACATCGATTTTGTTGGTTTGAACATTGAAACTTATTGAAAAAGTCGTTTTTGTGCCGAAAATGTTTAGAAGTGAATATTACTTCAAGCTTACTGGTGATGTCAAGTATCCCTATGACCAGAAAGTGGAAATTATAAACAATATTGATCCTTACTCCCTTTCGCCACAAGATTTGAATTTCCCAATTTGTGATTTGCCAAATGTGATCTTGCAGACTATTTTATTTTAAAGCACAGTTATTATACGTAGGTACTAAGCAGCAGTTGAAAGCATATAAAAGTCTACAAGCTTTTAAACTGTATGAATCTGGTGCAGTTCTTTCGATCCATGCAAAACAAGTCACCAAGGATGCTTATGTAATTTTAAGTAAGGTAAGATCAATTTAAACAAGCTTCTGCTTTAGCCAAAGTTATAGCTTATGCGGTTTTTTATAGTTTTTCTTACAGTCTTAACTTCAAGACTAGCATATTCATCAAATGGTGTGAATAGCTATATGTTTCTGAATTCTCATATATCAATTTAGGGCTTGCTGTTTTTTTTGTCACAAAAAGAACCAAATTGAGTTTAACCATACAGGCAGAAATTCAACTAATTGTCAGCTGTGTTTTCTCCTTATATTTTATACATACTTAGGGCAGGACAACTTGACTTTATAAAACTGGGCATTAGCATAACCACATAAATTTTCAATTCCATCAGAAATCTCAATAAAGTATAGTTCTTATTAAAGGTGCTTATCAAGACTATGTTAGGTTTAGAATCACTGGGTGTACACATTTTGCAGATTTAGTTGTAGGTATTCAGAAGAATTTATGGTGACATAAATTAAATTTTTTAATAGATTTCCTCAAAATTCACCCCAGAGGGTCATTTATCACAGAGGTATAATTACTGGTGAGTTTTATTGTGGGCACATAGAATATTTAGTGAAATTTAATTGAATTTAGTAATATTTAGTGAAATTCAAGGAAATTTTACTTGACACTTAGTGGAATGAATTTGAACATAATTTATGAATTGATTTACCTCTTGTTTTAGGTGCTGTGTGAACATGTAATAAGACAAGATATCAATTTACTTACACAATAAGCCTCATTTGCAAGGTTGTGGTTTAACAGAATCAAGTGGGCAATCAAGGAATCTCTCACCAAGTAAAAAAATAGTGCATGATTGCAAAATGCAAATTATTTTCACTTGTATTTTAATGTGAGAGATCTCTTTCTTTGAGTTGTTGAAAGAAAATAGTGGGGTGACAACTCGAGTGAAATTCATTTTATCTAAATGCTTTTATTACTCCAACTTTTTGGGTCAAAAATTCATACCCAACTTGAGAACTTCTTCCTGAAATTTTCTGTTGAACTCCTACTGTTACATGTAAGTCAATCACTGGTTATTGACATCAAGTAAGCATTGGAAATTAGACTTTGACATTTTTATTGTATTTTCTCAACATGTCCTGAAAGGAGATATTTAGGTTTTTAAACAAATGAGGATTTCAAAGATAATAAGATGACAAAAATAAGTGAATGACTTGTATTTACCTATTATACTCTACCTGTTTATTGTATTTAATATTATTAGTGTAAATTTGCAGTATTGTTGGGGTTGTATTAATTGTTACTTAATATCACTTTTATTGACATGCTCAGAACTGCATATAAAAACATGTTGTGTATCATATAATTTTACATTGAAAATAATATACTTAATGTTAATATACCTACCTGCCTAATATCCAAAAACAATTTGTGTACTTTTTACAACTTTGACACCCTGTCCTAACTTCAGAGAGAATCGGATCGGAAGCTCCAAAATGACATTATAAAACCCCACTTAGTAGTGTTTATAATTTAACCAGCACCAAGCCACACTTTAGCCAGCTACAACCTTTGACAACAATTGAAGCTCCTCCTTGAAACATTATAAAATATTTTTGTAATGCTTTTATTCCAGCCAATGTACCAAATTCTTGATTGTAAGACACGAAATATGAAATAAGACATGAAAGTCTTGTAAAAGGATTCTACGTGGTTGGTCTAATGACTGATTTAAAGAAGTATTTAAATGGTAAGTTTAACAGGACTTTTATAAAAGGACAGTATGTACTAAAATAGTGGTATGGAAATATCTTGGACTTCCATTGTCTATATTGAGTTTTTTTACACGACATTTCGAGCAGTGGAATCTCTGCTCGTTTTCAAGTGAAACTGAAACAAGCAGAGATTCCAGCCTCACTTGAAAATGAGCAGAGATTCCACTGCTCAAAACGTCATGTAAAAATACTCAATAAAGACAATGGAAGTCCAAGATGTTTAGCTTAATAGTACATCATTGTCTCCAACCTTTAAACAAAAATAGTGGTATGTTTAAAAGCAGATAGTATGTTTAAAATATTTTAATATGTCCACAGAACTTTCTTATGATGAAAAAAATATAAACATGTCTTGTACATAGTTGGACTAAAGATGAATTTAGAAGATAAGTATTTAAATGGCAAGTTCAGCAGGACTTTTATAAAAGGATAATATGTAACGAAATAGTAGTATGTTTAAAAGTAAATAAAATGTTTAAACTATTTTAGTATAAATATCTATAATATATATGATAGTCTGTTTAAAAGTGGCTAGACATTCTTACAATGAAGAACTATAAACAATACTCTATGGATCAGAACCAATTACATACCTACAACTTTTTGGAGGGCCTGTAGAAAGGCATAATTTTGGTTAACTAATTATTTCTAAACTGCTCACTGTTAATATCAGATTTTGTGTGTTTAAGTTTAAACTAAAATTAAACTACCTCATTATCAAAGTATGTATTTGTCTTGCTGACACAACTTTTGACTGGATGCTCTTAAAATTACTGTATAAAACTTCCTTTGCCTAAAAGAAACAACATAGGAATACACTTATTACCAAAACTCTATTTACAAATCATACCTGTGTTTGGATGTTTGGATCACACTTAGCTTTTCTCAAATTCCTTTCAAGAACCGAAATTCTAGCTGAACAACCAACCTGGGTTTGCCTTTCAGGGCAATGCAGGTTTTCCTACAATTTTAAACATAAATAAGTAGGTATGCTCCAGTATACCTGCACATATACCTATCTAAATACTTTTTAAGAATAATTACTGTTGAACTTACCAGTTATGAAATATCAGATAATACGTCTCTTGCTAAGTCATTTTTGCTTCCTTTAAGGCTTGAAATTCAAACCCAAGCATTTCCATTTCCATGTTCAGTGTTCACTAACCAGGCAGATCAGGAAATCGAAAGAATGAAACGGTATTTCAATTATCTCATTTAGTCAGTACGCATTTGAACATAACCGACATTACAAGAATAAGACATTTCCAATAAGGGCATAATTCAAAGCAACACTTCAGATGATGATTAGGCCGCTTAGAGACTTTAGGGGATACTTCTAGTTAAAAATATCTTAAATCAAAACTGAAGCATGATGATAAAGATCGATTTTCAAGTTTCGTTTGACAGTGACATTGTGGGGCAAACATATGTCAAATGACGTAATCTTGGAATCGTCTATAAAGGCGTGTACCGTTTCCAACCTTGGTTACGGTTAGCCGTTCCGTTATTTGTGGTAATCCTGTCAATCCTGAAAAACCGGTTATATACGGAACGGTGCTCCTGAAAACAGGATGTCAATACTGTCACCGAAGCTACCGAACATCCATCTCCGATTTTCTCGGTTAATCTGTCAACATTGTCAATTTTTTATTTGTTTGAAGTTGAATTGTTGGCGGTTTATGGTTTGTTAATAGGTCCCGAATTAACTAAAAAAAGTAGTAACGTTGCAAAAAAGAAAGTGGTATTTTACGTCCTATTAATTATTATTCAATCACGCTTCTTAATTATGGAACATGAGGTAAGGAATAGATTATTTTTTATATATAGTTATATTTTACGGATTTCCATCAGGACGGAAAACTTTGCGAGAATTTAAACTGATGGCTGCCGTGTAAAGTAAAACAAACTTATTTATCTTTACATGTATTGAATTGTACTGAACCCTTAGGATGTGCTCATTGCAAGAAAACGCTGGGTACTTTAAATGGCATTATCGAATCAGGGTTGACAGAAACACACAATTGTTTTTTAAACGCTGATAGTGTTTCAAATGATTTTGAAATGAGGATACTACAAGCTGAAAGAAAACAGAAAGAACCTTCTATGGGGCCATCATTATCGCATCTTGGGATTAACCAGAATGCAGGAAGTAGTAGGCGTAGGCAGTCCACTGAGGAAGACGAAACCAGTGGCATACACAGTTCCTGGACAGAAGAGAATCAATTAAACTTCTGATTGAGGCATATGTAGAAAATAAAGAAAAATTTAACTCTCCATTATATAATAAAAAGAAGGTATGGGATTTGATAAGTTCTGATCTACTAAAAAAGGGTGTAACCAAATCAGGAGTTAAATGTGATGAGAAGTGGCGAAATTTGAAGAAAATGTATGAAAAAAAATTAAATGAAAAAAACAAAACTGGCAACTCACCAGCTTCCTGGAAATATTTTGAAGATTTTCATGATATTTATTTTTGTGATCCTAGATACCAACCTGTATCTACATGCTCAAGTTCTGGAGGTTATAAGAAAAGAGCAGATACTTGTGTACATGAGAGTGACGAAGACAACTTTTGTTCAAAATTTTCCCCTGGTGAAAAGAAAAGAAAGAGAGTTGTATCTGCATGGGAGTTAGATGAAAGGAGACAGAAGAGACATGATGAGAGGATGAATTTGAAACAAGAAATGTTTAACTGGTTTAAAGAAAAGTATGAATCAACAGATAAGAAATAAAATCATCTAAATAAATATTTTTATGAGATGCCAACAGCACCTGAGTCATTAAATGTAGTTAAATTAACTATTTTGTTGTTATGTTCGTTTCGTTATTCTTGTTGACTTGTAACTTAGATTTAATACCTCACTCACTGTTTAAGGATACTTCAAAGATACTAAAACAAAGATATTAAAATTTTGGTTCCAAATGTGTATTCATTTATAAAAATTTTTACACAGCTTTATTTAACATAGTTACTACTAGGTTACACTATACAATATTAGGCCCTCATATTCTGTTCACAAATAATTGTGCACAAAGCATGTCTCTCTTTAGTCGACCCAGTTCGCCAAGCTGTCTTTCAAAATGCAGCTCTTCGATATATCCTTCGAGAAAATCATCATTTTCTATACAAATATTATGAAGTACACAACATGCTAATATATAAATTGGTGCCCATTCTAAATTTCTAACATCTAGAAACTTTAAACACCTAAATCTTCCTTTTAATAACGCAAAGGTATTTTCAATGATACTGCGGGCTTCTGAGAGTTTTAAAGTATAGTACTTCTGAGACTCATTTAAATGACCATTATCTTTATAAGGTACAAGTAATGTGGGTAAACAGGGATATGCTTTGTCGCCAATCAAATGAAGATCATTTGGAAGATAAATATCCCGCTGCTGTGTCAGCCAGTTCCAAATTTCGCTTTTTCTCAAAACCCTTGCATCATGTGAGGAACCTACTTCACCAGCATAACAATGAACCAACTTCATTCTATGATCACATACTCCCTAAAATTGCATAATATTCCACTTTTAAGAACAGCTTAGACTTTACGAAGGGTTAAAATAACTTTCATGCTATGACTTTCAAAAAAATTTAGATCCTTAGTTGCAATATGATTCTACTGAATTTTTTGTTATGATTATTATGACATGATGAATTATGTCTATTGATATACGACAATCCATGCTCTTTGGGTGCAGGTATATTAATGTGGCTGCCATCAATCGCCCCAAGAGTATTAGGAAATCCTTTTGCAAGAAACCCTTCTATCACAGAATGTAAATCTTCATTTATTGGCCACTTTATAATTGTTTTACTTTTTTCAGTTAGTGCCTTTGCAACTCTTCTTACTGTTCTCAAACCAGTGGCTTTACCTACATTGAACCTCCCACAAATTGATCTATAATAAAAGTTATTTGTTTTACTATTGAAGAAATTAATTAAAAATTTCGACTCACCGATATGAATCCGGTGTGGCCAGATACCACAACGTTAATAACAACTGAGTTTTGGCATTAATTGTATGATGACCAACATCAGTAATACTAGAGCTTATGTCGTCTTGAATAATATTTAGAACCTTGTTGAAAGTACTTCTTGACATTCTGAAATTAGACTTGAATTCTTCCTCTGAATATTTGTCAACTGTTTTTTCTATATATTCCTCAATTTTGGGTCTTGGAACTAGAAAAAAAGACCAATATTATCCTGGAATAAAATCTAACTACATACTTGTAAGAGTACTATTTTCTCTTGTTGCAGATCGGTAGGACAGTCTGCACACATTTTGTGCAGATCTAGTGAGCTGTTAGGTGGCTGACTCATTGGTCCTCTAGCCTCCAGATCTTCGTCACTTGAACTCTCTGAAGAACTGAAGACTAGCTCATCAATAAAATAATTTTCCATGTTTGAATTTGTCCATATGTTTTTCTTTATAGAATACACTTTGAGGAACGATCATTAGTGTAATCTACAGAGGATCAATAATTTAATGATGATCTGATCTGTAATCCATAGTGTAAAGTATAATCACTGCACCGGGAGTACCGGCACCTCATTTTCTTCCCCTTATTTTTTTTTGTTATGATTATTATGACATGATGACAGCGTGACATTGATAACGGTAACAGTTGCGTTCCGTAAATAACCAGATTTTCAGGAACCGCTGTCAAACCAACTATGTCAAATGTCAAACCAATCATTTACCAAGCGGCTAACCAGTGTCGCGCAGTGTCCCCCCAGCCGATAATGATAATCCGTATTAATCCGTTTAATCGGTGGTTGCGTGGGGGCGGCTGTGCTCGCGGCTGCTGCCGTGTCTGCGGAGGAGATTCGACTACGTGGATGTTCTAAGTCCAACGTATCTTCTTGCGCCAAATCTCTTTTACCACGCTGCAAGGGGGACCCAACTCTTGGAAAGGATCTATTGTCCCTTAGGTCGCTAATTTAAATAATATAAAATTTAATATTTTTTGGGAATGCCAGCAAGGTTTTATTGTTTAAGACAAAAAACTGCAAAAAGCCAAAAAAAAAAAAAAAAAAAAAAAAAAAAAAAAAAAAAAAAAAAAAAAAAAAAAAAAACTAATTGGATAGTAATTAAGGAAGAATAAAATTAAAAATTAAAAAAGACAATTTTTAGTTTTCTCCAGAATCTGAAATAAAATAGCGGCGGACGTGAACTTCTTGCAAACAAGCTCAGTGGTCCCCAGAAACGTGTTTGACGGGTACACGATTTCTTACTAAATTGGAAAAACACAACAAAGAAAACTAAACTAACGACGCAGTGTAGAAGAGAAAGGAATTCTGCCAATAGCTGGGATCCTCGATATTATGGAGAGCACAACACTACTATAATATACTAAAAGTTTCAACTTCTACAACTACTCTACAAATACTTAATTGCCGGTAGTCTCCTGCGTCTGCAAGGTATCCGCTAGCTGCAAGAAAATGGCCTATTCAGGAAAAGGGCAGAGGTGGGTTGACACTATATGGCACAACCGAAAAACACTCCACGAAACTTTTCATAGGCGAGCAATAGCCGAATTAATTGTTTTGACACTAATTAAAAATACAAATAATTAGCGCGGCGGACGAAAACGGGATTCAAAAAGGGAAAAAAAAATACGAATTGGCGATAATCAGAACGGCGGAGCCAAGGACTTTTCTCGCGGTAAAATTCGAACTTTTCCGTCTTCCCGGTTGGATCGTCGTTTTTAGATCGTAACTCTATCGAGTTCAAATCGCGTCTTTTTTCTTCGAGTGTCGAAGATCGTCTTTTTTCGCCACCCCCTCGGTACGTCGCATCCCCGAAAGGGTACTGCCGAAAAAATCGATACCACCCTGACCAGTGGCGATTATATGGCGCTTCGGACAGCGCGGGCATAAATTCAGAAAATGAGCTTTTCTGGAAAATCTGCTAGTAGAAAAAAATTGAAAATGTGATCATTAAATAGAATAAATTATGCTTTTAAAATGACGCCTCACATGACATAGTTTAATTGACAATTAAAGCTTTCAATTTAAATTGACCGTTAATTTCCTGGCCCAGTCAATTAAGACATAAATTGCTCGAATCTAGATTCAAAAGATAAGAAATTAAAAGCTCTATCTAATGAGATAATAAGATTTTAATTTCAATTAACGATATTTGCAAAAACGCTTTAATTACCAAACTATTGTTCGGGTCACGTACAGGTCTGAAATTCTTTCAAGGGCCATAAACATTAAAAGGGCGCCTTTGCCGGTCAAAAAAGAAGGGCAATTGTAGTGACCATGTTTTATGGCCGGAATTCCCAAGAAATTGTGAAAGTGCCTGTCCAACACTAACAAAGGAAATGCTCTTGACGAAAATAAAATTATTGCAACCATATGTGCATTTAGGGCCTCATGGGTCTGGTTTATTTAGAAAACCGAAAAATAGAAAAAAACTTCCATAAGATTAAAGCTTAAAAGCTTCGAAAAATGGCTTACAGAGTTGCCACGTTTCCACACATGAACTCATATGCAAATAGAGAGGTCAGTTTGCATAACACCAGGTTTGGAAACGGTACATGCCTTTAATCAACCCATTAACACATGTCAACGTCCAAAAGAAGTCAACTTTCAAAGGAATTCTAACCATAGAACTCGAAGTAGAAGGATCGCATAGAAACGATAATCAAGGTGAACAAACATGGCGGCCAAGATAGTCATATTTCTTTGGAAATAAAATGGTATTTTACAGTTATTTATGAAAGTCTGAAAGGGAAGCCAGTAGGTTTTCTTTGTGAAAAAGAAAACGCTACATTATTAATACATAAATTTCTAAATAAAGTTCACTGAAACACAGAATGGAAACAGTGGGAAAGATGGAGCACATGCTGGTTTGTTGGAATACCAGAAGACAGTGAGCTTATGGTGGGACATCAGCGGCTATATCACATCGTTGGCAGCAATGCCTGAATGCTACCAAGGACTTATTACTGTTCTCGATGTAATATTTTCCCAAAATATTAAGCGAGATTGGATTTTTTTCAAAAATAAGCTCTTAATGGAAGATCTCGAAAGTCGCCGTTCACTGAAACAGAGGATGGAAACAGTGGGCAAGATGGAGCACATGCTTGATTGCTGGAATACCAGAAGACAGTGAGCTTATGGTGAGACATCAGCAGCTATATCACATCGTTGGCAGCAATGCCTGAATGCTACCAAGGACTTGTTACTGTTCTCGATGTAATATTTTCCCAAAATATTAAGCGAGTTTGGATTTTTTTCAAAAATAAGCTCTTAATGGAAGAATCTCAGAACAAAATAAAACTCTGGTACCAATGATTCGCAAGCTAATACATATATTTTGTTAATCCGTGTTAATGGGAGCTTAGATTAACATTCCTTCATTCTTCATTCATTGAAACCATGTTTACCAAGTAGTTGTAATATAACGCATAAACAGCTGCCCCCAGTCCTGTGGTGTGATCATTGCATCCATCATTGAAATATTTGAACTCTCTTTTAATTCTTGACTTAAGTTTGTCTGTCATGTCGTCAGCAAAACATCCATCTAAATGCTGTGATTTTGATATTTTAAACAACCAATCGATCTGGATGAAATCGGTAAATCCAGCATAGCCACAAAGGAGCACTGAAAAAGAAAAACATTCTTAATAATTTTCAACGTTAGGAATTGTGAAGTTACAAACATACGATTGTGTGTCTAATATTAGTTTTCGGGGCTATAATCTCCTACTATTTATGTTTGCTTTGTGAAAAAGTGTTTTTCATTACCGGTGACGAAAATTTTTACGTTTCACCATTGCTTGAGAAAGGTGAAACGTGACGACCTTTTACAGGATTTCAAAAATGTTACTTCATGGAGGGGTCTGATTTATTATGGAATATATCAAAAATCTTCGGACTAAATGGTTTTTAGCAAAAACGCCCAAACACTTCGATTTAGTTTTCGGCTTCAAGAGATGGGTCACGTACACTGTGTCATTTATAAAACTAAAGGAAAAAATCGAAAAGATCTGACGACCTTGCGAACCACTTTATACGATAGAACCCCGTCTCCCGATCCATCGTCCTGTAAATTTATTATACATGTTGGTACCAGAGGAATTCATTTAGGATGTGAGAATCATTTGGATTCCAATATAAGACATCCAAGATTAGGATAAAAGTGCCTTCTAAAACATGGAGAAACCGTAGTCCACTTCACGAATATTGTATTTAATTTGTTACACGAGAATGTCATAATTTCAATCTGCAACAAAACAGATTTTGTTCAACTACGTTCAAAATCAGTAGTTATCCAGTAATTCTTGAGCAAATTGTACCTTGTAAAGACAAAAGTTTATAATGTAATCACGAGCTGATTATACTGATGAATAATAGGGATTTTCTTGGAAACGTAAAAACACATCTAACTATAAGAATGTGAAGACTTTCACGGCCGGTCAAAATATAAACAATAAGTGTTTTCCGGGCTTTGAAGCCGTCGTCCAATGGAATTTCGTCCTGGCGTTTCGTCTACAGCTGCGGCAGACAATATCAAATGCGATGAGGCAATGGGCGAAGTGATCTCCCGTGGTTTCCGACGTTGACTGATTCAACTGTGTTGAGCTCCGTGGTATTTATTCCCCCACCGCCGCGTCGCACTGCAGTGGAGGGACTGGGGTGGGGGTAGTAGTGGAGCGTAGTTTCGGCGCTCAAAAAGTATGTCGTACAACTAGCTCCCAGTCCGCATTTAGAAACGTATTTTCCTCCTTCATGTTGAAATTGTTGTAGTGTTTAGACATTTAAAATGTTGTTGTGTTCCAAGATAAAGATCTCTATCGTTACTCTCGGCTTGAAACGCTGCGATTGATATAAGATATCCAATTCGTTGAAAAGGATGTCGTGACTTTCGGAGAGAGCGTACTCTCCTACTGCTGATTTTTGTGTTTCTCCCAGCCTGCAACACCTGTTGTGTTCCCTAATCCTCGTGTTGACATTGCGTTTTCTGGTGCTAATCTATACCGAGCCACAGTTTCATGGAACTGGGTAAACTGCGGGTGCCGATAGGGGATCTCTGCGGTCTTTGGCCGATCTCAAGTTCTGTTGTATTCTACGACTGGGTTTAAAGATAGTTTTAACATTGTGCTTTTCCAGTAGCCTGCCGATCCTGTCCATACCTTTATGGATGTATGGTAGACTAATCCATCCGCGCTTTTCTTCATATTATCCCGTTGTTCCTTCCTGGCGCTCTACATTCCTTGGACGGACGGTCCTTTCGATCTCGTGCTTGCTGTATCCATTCTAATCAAAGGCTTTCTCCAGATGCTTCATTTCCCGTTCCAAATCAGTCGGCTCACAAATTCTCTTGGCTCTCACAGACAGAGTCTTTATAATGCCCCTTTTCCCGTCTGGGAATGATCGTTTGATCCGTTATTGAGCTATCGGTCAGGCGTGTTGGTTTTCTATAAACAGTGTGCGCAAGCTTCCCATTCGGCCTCTTTGTTACTAAAACATTAAAAAATAGTAGGCATCCTTCCTTTTCTATCTCCATAGTGAATTGAATTTTTAGGTTGATTGAATTGAGGTGTAAAAAAAGTTTTCAATTTCGCCCTCGTCATGGCTCCAAACAACAAAGGTGTCGTCCACGTAGCGTAACCAGCACTTTAGCCTTTTATTTGCCGTTGCCAATGCCTTGGCCTACAAAATTTCCATAAAATATTTGGCTATTACTAGGACTAAGGGGACTGCTCATAGCTACACCATCAGTTTGTTGGTAGAAATCTTCCTTCCAGTGGAAATATGTAGAGGTTAGGCACTGTTGAAACAAGTTGACAATATCTTTTCGAAATTCATGGTTAATATGTTCCATGGCTTCCTTAATGGGTACCATCGTGAAAAGCGAAAGAACATCGAAGCTAACCAGAATTTTTACTGGAGAAAGAGTCAAAGAATACAGTTTTTCGACGAAATGAGTGGAGTTTTTTATAAACTGCCAGTATTTCCTATTTTAGGATGCAGCATTTTTATGAGGTGTTTTGCGATTTCGTAGGTACGCGCCCTCTGTGCTCACGATGGCTCTCAGTGGCGCATCCGGTTTGCGGATCTTTGGCAAACCGTACAGCTTCTGATTTTTTTAAATTAGTGATTTCATTAAATGTCACGTCCTTGATGACATTGTTGGTTGGCCACATAATCCGGGCGTTTGGATCACGAGTTAGCTTCTTGTAGATGGTGGCTAACAGTATCCTGATGTTTCCTAAAATAATACGATGTTGACGTTACTACTGTTGCGTTTCCTTTATCTGCTGGTAAGATGAGAAAATCCTTGTCTGCGTTCGAGGCCTTCAGAGCTTTCCATTCTGCAAAGGTGAGATTGCTTATTGGCGGTTTTGCGAGTTGTAAAATTCGCGAAGTCTCCATCTTTAACTGTTCAGCCATCTAAATTCGCAGCTGCCGGATTCCGCTATCCACGCTTGCTATGATGTTTTTCACAAGTATCCTGAATGGTGTTTTGGCAAAATTTGCTCCCTTGTTCAGAACGCTGTGCGGGTCTCTTGACAGTTCCTTGTCGGTCAAGTTACTACAATCTTGCATTGACTCTTCTCGGATGTCAGGTTCAATGTGTCCTGCGATATGTTGGTGGCACTTAGTGCGTCAAATTTCTTCCTTTGTCGGTTCGTTGCGACGGCTTGGGCTGCAATCTTCCGATCATATGCCAAACGATCCACTATTTCCCAATCGCCCCAACGCAAACTGTTAGCTAGATCTAAATTGGGGAAGGAACAACGGGAGAAGATGAAGAAAAGCGCGGATGGACCAATCTACCACACGGAGTCCGGAGTCTACCATACATCCACAAAGAAACGGACAGGATCGACAGGCTACTGAAAAGCACAATGTTAAAACTGTCATTAAACCCACTCGTACAATACAACAGAGCTTGAAATCGGCCAAAAACCGCAGATATCCTCTATCGGCACACGGAGTTTACCGAGTTCCATACAGCTGTGGCGCGGTATATATTGGCACCACAAAACGCAGTGTCAACACTAGGATTACGGAACACAAGAGGAGTTGCAGGCTGAGACAAACACAAAAGTCAGCAGTAGCAGAGCACGCTCTCTCTGAGGGTCACGACATGCTTTTCAAAGAGGTGAATATCTAATATCAATCGCAGCGATTTTATCCGACACTGACGAGAGAGGTCATTGAGATCTTTAAACACGACAACAATTTCAACAGGAAGGAGGAAATTATGTTTCTAAATGCAGACTGGAAGCGAGTTCTCAGCGTGACGATGCCGGCGGGGAAATAAATACCACGGTCGAATCAGTCAACATCGGGAAGCACGGAAGATCACCTCGCTCATTGTCTCATCGCCACTTTAGATTGTAACCCATCTAACTTTTGGACAACCTTTTCCTCCAATATTTTTAATGGAACCAGTAGCTCTCCATTTCTCTCTCTTTAACACTAGTTGTCATTAAATACCTTACAACACCAAAAATAACTTAAATAGAGATACAGGTAATAAATGCGTATGGCTAAAATAAATAATTTTGAACTTTAATATTTCAAAAACTATCAATTTTAGTTATAGGTGGTAACGTTACATAGATTATGTTTATAATAGTACACTACATTAAATTAGAAAAGGGAAACTGATTAGTTTGGGTAGTTTAGACATGTTTAGGAGTTTTTGCTAAAATCGATTTATTCCGAAGATTTTTACATTCCATAATAAATCAGTACCCTGTATACCTAAAAAATTAGGGAAACAAATTTTACTTTACTAGCAGTGCAATTCTTGTTTTGATAACAATTATACCATAGTTTAGACAAAAGATACTAAGAGATGGGTAAAAACTTAGGCAAGACACACATCTATGAGTGAAATTTAAATGCTTCAATGAATTGGAGACAAGATGAGAGTCGATTGGCCTATTACGTCCTATTACAGACAAAACTGTACATACAAAAAGCACAACTTTCTCTTAGTTTACTGGCAATTGTCAAACTTCCATTTGCAAAAAAATTTCGTGATACATTACATTGCAAAATGTTGTACTAACCTTGTTCCAAGAAGAGGTCGAAATGCTCACTAAAGCTATTGTAAGGGTTATTCTTCAAAATTTCAACCATTATAGAAGCGCAAGTGCTTTGAATTATGTAATAGTATATGTGCTCGTCTAGGTGACATTTTCTGGCTTTAGCTGTTTCCAGAATGAGCAGTCTACAAGGATACATTATTAAAAAAATTATAAAATGATTTTAATTCACAGTTCATATACTTGTGTGTAAAAAAATAGCCATTATTATCTTCTCCTCGAAGAAACATTTTCCAACACGGTCTACTGAGAATACAGGAAGTTTGAAATGGTTGGCCTATGTCAGTCGAATTAATAATCTCTTGTAAGCATTTATCTGTATTAGGCATTTTCAAAAAGTATAGAGCGGTGTTCCATTCTTTCTTGTATTTGGCGACCAAGTGTGGGTTGCTCCAAAAACTCAAAACTGTTTCATCTGTATAATTGATAACTTTGCTCCAAATGTTATTTTCTACGAGGTTCTTGAATTCTGAAAAATTAATCCATAATGTTTCAATAACGACCAATTGTGTGAAAAAATATAAAAAATTGAGAGAGTAGATATGTAACGTGAGTAAAAACTTATTCTTTATTTAAACCGGGTGTCTCGAAATTAGGTTGCATAACTTTAACGGCATATTGCTCTATGACAAAAATAAGACAAAAATGTTATATATTTATAAACAACAAAGAAAAGTCCATCTACTTCGATTATGTCATCTTTTTCTGTAAAAGAAATCATAGTCTTTTAGATGACTTTTTCGAATGTATGTATTGTATATATCTCATAGAGACATACAATACGTACCTCGAGAATGTATGTGTTTTTTAGATGCGTTTGCAAATTTTCCGAAACCTGAGAAATGTAAGAAACAATGCAAGAGGCAAAAAAAGATTGTAAATTATATGTAAAATTCAGACTTTTAGAAAAATCTATCAATGGTGTAGATCGTAAACTTATTCATATTGCAAATTTGATAAAAGATTTAAGACGCAAAATCATTTTGATCATTTAGTTCTTCAAGAATAGGTTGAATAAGCTTAAAGGACTATGTTGTATGTCTTTGCATATTTTTAAAAAAACAAATTGTTTTTTTGTTTGTAGGATCTGGTAAGCCATTTAACCAGAGAACATTGAATGCAAAAAAGTATTGTATATGCTCATTGGTATATTTAAATAAAATGTCTTATATAATATATAATAAATAATAAAAAATTTCGAATATGTAACGAAACTAAATATTAGTATATTATTAAAAGAGCTTTTTATGATAGCCATTATTCCCATAGGGGAAGTTTGCATCACGAGCCGCAGGCGAGGGGCGCAAGACTCCCGCGGTAATACCGGCCATAAAAAGCGAGTCTAATACTATACTTTGTTCACGGCCATTGTCTATCAATTGCAAATTATAAAATCTAAAGGTAGTGTACATAACTTTATTGAAATGTCAAAGTGACACTCGCTTGTTTGAAGGCAAAACCGGTGCCACCAGTGCATTTTTTATGCTGCGGCGTTTGATATTGCGTTGTTGCCTACTCCTACTGGTTGCCAAGGCATCATATATAACTTAAAATGGCGAGCGAGAATAATATCATTATTCCCGCTGTTTCAACTCATATATCCCTTTGGCGCTATATGAGCCCTATTTAACTTTTGTCAAAAAGCTGAATATCAGTATATTATGAAGTGGTTGTGAACAATAGTATATTATTAATCGAGCTTTTCATGAAAGCCATTATTCCCTTAGGGGGATGTTTGCGTCACGAGCCGCAGGCGAGGGGCGCAAGTTTCCCGTGGGAATAATGGCCATAAAAAGCGAGTATAATACTATACTTTGTCCACGACCATTGTCTAATAATTACAAATTATAAAATCTTATAGGTAGTGTAAAGAAAATAATTGAAATGTCAAAGTGACACTCGCGTTTGACGGCAAAACCGGTGCCACCAGTGCATTTTTTACGCTGCGGCATTTGATATTGCGTTGTTGCCTACTCCTACTGGTTGCCAAGGCAACATATATAACTTAAATGGCGAGCGGGAATAATGATATTATTCCCGCTATTTCAACTCATATATCCCTCTGACGCTATATGAGCCCTATTTAACTTTTGTCAACAAGCTGAATATCAGTATATTGTTACGATCGCAGCAACGCCGCATGGGAGGCGGGGCAACGCATGGGAGCGTGTTGGTTGGTGGAGCTTCGCGACCTATCCGCGCTGCGTCAAGGCTGACACGAGTGATTTATTGCTCGTCTGGCTTAATCTAGAAGGCAGTTGTTTACAACCGTTTTTTTTTATGTGAGATTATTCAAGAATTCTTATAAAGAACTTTCTAGGTTTTTCTGTAATTTTAGGATTGTATATAAAAGGCGCATAGAGCGGCGGTTAGGAAATAGTCTTATTTTAAGCGAGCTATAAGTAAGTTAAAGTACGAAACGATATTAGAAGGCTATAAAGTGTTAAAGTAGCGAGTTATTTAGTAATCGTGTGTATTTGTGGAATAAATAAATAGTGCTTTCGAGTTAAATCGTTACACTGGAATTATTGAACCCCGAGTTCGCAACAATTGGTGTCAGAAGTGCGATTCCAGTGGGAATTTGAGGACTAATATTGCTGAACTGTAAGTGAGTGCTTCATTGCCGGACATTACGTGTTTATGCCAGTGACCAGAAGCCAGCATCAAGCAATGGAGGATCAACTTGCCGCCCTGCTGTCCCTTATGCAACAACAGAGGGAAGAACAGGAAAAACGTGATCAAATTCAGGAGCGCCGTTATAAAGAACAAAAAGAAGAGCAAGAAAAACGTGATCAAGTGCAGGAGCAACGTCATTAACAATTCAAAGAAGAATTAATGAACCACCTCGCAGCTAGGGAGCAACAATTGGAAGAAAGAATAATGCAATCCGTTAACGAATCCGTTAACGAATCCATTAACGGCGTCAACAAGGGACTCGAAGCTGTCAACCAGAGGGTTCTCGAGCTAGAAAAGAAATTCCGGGAACAAACTGAGGACGACAACGTATCTACAGAGAGTTTTAGCGCACCCAACGCTAAAATTAAGCCTCCCGATTATGACGGTACTACGGCCTGGGAAATCTATAAAACCCAATTTGAGGCAGCTGCAAAAGCTAATGGTTGGTCCGAGCCCCAGAAAGCTACATCATTAGTGGTAGCACTTCGTGGAAAAGCGGCTGAGTTACTCCAATCTCTGTCGGCAGCGGATCAAAGTAAATATGCGGTTTTAGTACACACTCTGCAACTACGATTTGGAAATGAACACAAAGAAAAAAGTCAGGTGAATCCTTACAAGAATTTGAGGCGGACATAGACAGACTCATTCACCTGGCATATCCATCGGCTCCTGAATCTTTTCAAATGCAATTTGCCGCCGAAAGGTTCATTGAGGGAGTTAGAGATAGTGACATGAGATACCACTTACGTCTAGTAAGGCCCAAGGATATCAGAGAGGCACTAGTTCGGGCCCTGGAATTCGAGGCGTCACGAGTGTCATCTAGTTCATCTCCACGTGTACGAATGGCAACTTGCGGTGAAGAGGAGAATACGTCTATGGCTGAATCCATGGCCGGTTTACATAAAGCGATGAAAGATATGGCAGTCAGTATGCAAGCCCTGATAGAAAAAACTCCTCGATCAACAGACAATCGGGGCATAAAATGTTTTAACTGCGGCAGACTGCGTCACATCAAAAGTAACTGCCGTAGTAGGGCAAGAAGTCCGTCGCCGTCGTTTAGAAGACCGAGCGGCGACCAAGAATGCGCTAAGTCCCAGGAAAACTAATTCCGGTCAATGCAAGGGGGCAATTGACCGGGCCCGTTAACACCCCCAGGATCTTTAAAGTCAATAATTTGGGTGGAAAAAGTCTCACAGTGGCCGGACGCATTAAAGGACAGAAGATCCAGATTACCATCGATACAGGAGCAGATGTGACCATTGCAAGGCCAGATAAACTTGTCGGATATACCATACAACCATTGCCCAATCCTATTATGTTAAAAATCAGTCACTGGAGAGTCTTGCCCTATAGACGGAGAAGCCGATGTCACCATCATTATTGGAGAAAGACTCGAAGTTCGGCATAAAGTGTTGGTTGCCAGGATCAAAGACGAGTTTATTTTGGGAATGGATCTCATCAGGAAACATGGATTCACCTATGATCACAAACGGAATATTCTCACATTTGGAGATGAGGAGTTTGCATTGACCAATGGAAATGTGGAAACTAGTGTCCGTCTACTGGTGGTGGAAGATGTGAAAATTCCTCCAAATTCAGAACAAATTATCACAGTGACTTCTGAAAATGATCCTGGGTGGTCCATAGGACTTATAGAACCTAACCTGGATTTGACGACTGAAATCATGGTAGCACGAAGTTTGACCGACACGAAGAAGACTATGCCAGTACGAGTTGCAAATATTGGAGAAAAGACCATCAAGCTCAAAAAAGGAACAGTTCTTGCCAATTATGAGCCTGTGCAATGGGTATGCAATTGTGTCGAAGCAGAGACATCCAAAGTTAAATCTTCTAACCAAGCTTCCCCAGAGGTTATTGATGCTTTCAAACGACATTGGAGTCATCTGTCAAGGGAACAACTTCAATCTGCCATAAAATTTGCTATGGATGAATCTGATATGTTCAACTTCAAGAGCAACGACAGTCAAACTGATTTAGTTGTCCATAAGATCAACACAGGAGATGCCCAGCCAATACGACAACACCCACGAAGGGTCCCTCTGGCTAAACAACAAGAAGTTAACAGTTTGCTGAATGAAATGTTAAAGGAGGGCGTCATAGAAGAATCATCTAGTCCATGGTCGTCGCCTGTGGTTCTTGTTAAGAAGAAAGATGGTTCAACGCGGTTCTGTGTTGACTACAGGAAACTTAATGACGTGACCAAGAAGGACAGCTACCCATTGCCACGTTGTGACGCTTTTATTTTATAATATTAATTTACTATCAAGGGTTATTGGGAATGTTAAGCACTGATTAGTTCTTGTTTGTTAATTGGAATCTCTGGAACTTACTAAAAGAAAATCGTTACTTAATACCTTACTTCAGAAAGAGCGAAAGGAGGTGAATAGTAAGTAATCGAGCAGGAGCACTAGCGGGCCGCCAGCAACAGTGAAGATGGGGTAGGTTCAATACGATATTAGTTGTATTATTTTATATCCCGATAGGCGCCACGTGATTTCCGGAAGACGCCAGGTCCTGAGAAGGATGTTATGCCGTACAGGAATATACCAATCACGAAATATATCCCTCTTTCACTACCACTTTCCTAACTACTCTGATTTAAATTTACTTTTAATAAAAAAATGAAAATAAGAAACTATAAATCTCAATTATCTGCACCAGTCAAAATCCGCATGAAATTAAAGCAAAATTGTTTGAGGACAAATAACACTGTTTCTATTGATAGATTGGTTAACAAATTAAGGAAGAGCAATTCGAATAAAATTTGAAATGCTATAAAGCAATTAAACACAAAATTTAAGGTAATTGCAATATTCTCGAATATATGGTGAAGGAACTTTATGTATTAATGAATATGAATTATTACTAATCAATACGGCTCTCAATAATCAACTAATTAGGGACGGAGCTCAGGGTTTATGGCCATAAACTTACACAGGGTAGCTTCCGTAGCTTACCAACTAATGACTAACGCTGTAATGTTAGAGTGATTATTGAATACCTGATCAAATCTAACTTTAAATACCTGAAAATTGAAATTTACTTAATAACGATAAATAATAATGTGAGGAATCACGAGCCCTCAATATCTGTCCTCAAAATTACACAACACAATACGGTACAAGACATAAAGGGTGCGGTACATAAAAGATTCGTAACTGTACAGACGTAGTGCTGTCTAATACCTAGCAAAAGTTAATTCTTTATAAATAAATTAAAGTGTGTGAAGCACAAACAAATTGAAGATCTGAGAGATCTTACTACTCAGTAAATTGTCATAAAAATTGATCAAAAAAAAAATAACAAGAATCACTTACTTGGGGCCTCGATACTATCAAAAAAAAAATACTACTTTAAATGGTTATGGTGAGGCAAAAAGTAAAGTTAATAGTTCAAATTGATAAGATAAAAAAAGTTACGATAGACGGTTCAACGCTCAGCCACTATCGTCGCCCATTTACAACATAACAAATTGGAAAGCTCTCACTCTAAACTATCCCCTTATCGCGGATCAGGGTGGTCCTGAGGAGCAGCTATCCGAAGGTCTCTGATGAGGAGCAGGCCTCCAGGAACGGCGTGGATGTTCCAAAAATGCGCCAACAAGGCACGTGGACGGCGGAAGAGCGTCAAACGTAGAAGCCCGTTAATAAAAAACGTGGACGTAGCAGAAGCCCGTCACAACCATAAAAAACCCCTATAGAAACACGTGAATTAGCACGGAAAACTACAGAATATTCCATTAAATGGAGCTACACATACCTGCAAGGTTGACAAACGGGGCAAGGTGATGACGTTGGCGGCGTGGATTGCTTTTTATCCCTCCAAGAGGTAAAGGTAGAGCGGCGTAAATCGACAATAATCCTCTCCACGAGAATCCGGAAAAACTTCAAAAAGCAACTACCATTTGGAATATGCCCTGGTCTTGATCCTCCAAAGAGTATTGAGATGAAAATCACTCAAAGTAGACCACGAGGACACTTGCAAATCACGGCCAGCACGACGGGATTCTGGCTCACGCACCAGAAGTCAGAATCAAAACCTCAAACGTCAATGTCCTGCCCTTTTATACCCACGAGTGACCTTCAAAACCCTTCCGCAATGATGCCCAAAATGCCACAGACAAATATGACGTCACGAAGAGTAGCCGAAAACAAACAGCTGAAAATAGTAAAAAAAGGAGACAAAAGAAATGCGGAACAGCAAAACAGGAAGAAGTATCCCATTAGTAATGGCCAATTAGTCCAACCTCAAGGAAAGTAACATCAATCTCCACGAAATCAAAACTGACAATAAGTACCTTTTAGTACTCTGGTGACGTCAGAATACGGTATGGGAGAATTGGACGATGACAGACGGCGCCATCCATCGAAGGGAACGCTGTCGGGAGCTTCGCCGATATCGCTCGGAATATGAGTCTCTCTCGCTCTAGCTCGTTAAGATGTGGGAAGATGTGATGGCTAAGTGACAGTGACACTATTTGGCAATTTTGCATAAACATAAACATAAGCAAACGAACCCCCAATCCAAATTTACAGAAAACCTACAATAACGATGGAAACACACACTCCTGGCCGATTGGCAATGGCAATTTCACCACAATCCTCAGATCCTCCAAGCCCAGGAAAACAATAAAAATAGAGGTATGTACCATCATGAAAGGGGTCCCCAAAAGGGAAAACTCAGCTTGAAATTCCAGCTAACAGGCGACACCTTCCACTTATAAAACAATGTGAGCTAAGGCCGGGCTGTCCACACTCTTCTCAACCCAGAAAGGTAAACTCAGGCATCATGAAACAGAACGTAATAGAAGGCAATACATTCTCAGTCAAAAAGGGCAGATAACCAAGGTGATATTGGAAATTACTGAACTAGGTACACAATAAAACTCTGACCTAATGGGCGAAAACCCTAATTACCCCAAATAAGGTAAGTGCATAAATTTCACAATGTTACAACGTATAGACGACACCTTAGCAACTTTATCGGGATCAAAGTGGTTTTCCACTCTAGATTTAAAAAGTGGGTATTGGCAAGTAAAGATTGCTCCCGAAGACAAAGAGAAGACTGCATTTTCTACTGGTTCTGGGCTATACCAGTTCACTGTTATGCCTTTTGGATTGTGCAATGCTCCATCAACTTTCGAGCAACTAATGGAACTTGTTTTGAGGGGGCTGACTTGGAAAACTTGCCTGGTATACTTGGATGACATAATTGTCATGGGACGTAATTTTGACGAGCATTTGAAGAATTTAAGAGAAATCTTCAGCAAGTTACGGAATGCTCACCTGAAGTTAAACTACAAGAAATGCAGCCTATTCCAAAAGCAAGTCGAGTACTTGGGGCATACCATCTCAGAACAAGGCATTAAAACTAGCCAAAGTAAAATATCTGCCATTAAAGATTGGCCAGTTCCCCGAGACAAACACGAAGTAAGGAGCTTTTTGGGACTATGTACTTACTACAGGAGATTCGTAGAGGGATTCGCCGACATCGCAAAACCGCTGCACAAATTAACAGAAAAGAAAACACCGTTCTTGTGGAACCATGATTGCAGTCAGGCGTTTGCAAGGCTTAAAGCTGCCCTATGTTCTAGTCCAATCTTGGCTTACCCTATAAAGGACGGACTGTTTATTCTGGACACGGATGCAAGTAACTGTGGTCTAGGTGCAGTACTCTCTCAAAGACAAAACGGGCAAGAGAAGGTCATTGAGTACTACAGTAAGACTTTAAGTAAGCCAGAAAGAAACTATTGCGTCACTAGAAAGGAGCTGTTGGCCATCGTTAAAGCAGTCGAACATTACCATCGCTACTTATATGGAAAAAGGTTCCTGATTACAACTGACCATGGAGCCTTGAAATGGTTATTACAGATGAAAAACTCTGAAGGTCAAATAGCCAGATGGATAGAGCGCCTGCAGCAGTACGATTTCCAAATTGAACATCGACCAGGAAGGTCTCACGGAAATGCCGATGTATTGTCTAGACGGCCATGTAAAGAAGATTGTCGGCATTGTCAAAGAACTGAGCAGCGTGAGGGACTTCCTTCTGTACGGAGAACGTCGGTGGAAATAAACGATGGCTGGACCACACAGACCCTTCGAGAAGAACAAATGAATGATCCAGATATTGGACCCATCCTCTCTGCAAAGACTGACGACAAGAGACCAGAATGGCAAGAAATTGCTGGTAAAAGTCCAAACCTGAAGGCGCTATGGGCCCAGTGGCACTCTCTTAAAATAGAAAATGGATTACTGAAGAGAGCGTGGGAGAGTCCGGATGGCAAGACCGTAGTCAGTCAGTTGGTTGTTCCTGGTAGCAGAAAATCGGACGTACTACAGGAAATGCACGACGGAACCAGTGGAGGTCATTTTGGGGTCAATAAAACCTTGGCCAAAATTAAAGAGCGGTTCTATTGGGTGAACTATCATGAAGACGTCGAATCTTGGTGCCGCAAGTGTGAAGTTTGTTGTGCCACAAAAGGACCTCGAACAAGATCACGGGGCCGAATAGTGCAGTACACTGTAGGTGCTCCATTCGAGAGGGTAACAATTGATGTCGCGGGACCGTTTCCTCAGACTGAGTTGGGCAATAAATACATCTTGGTCGCCATGGATTACTTCACTAAATGGCCTGAAGCATACGCCCTGCCTAATCAAGAAGCAACGACTGTGGCAACAGTGCTAGTAAATGAAATGTTCTGCAGATTTGGAGTCCCTCTCGAACTTCATTCTGATCAGGGCCGAAATTTTGAATCGGCTGTTTTCCAGAAGGTCATGGAACTTCTCGGAATTCGCAAGACCAGGACAACTCCTTTGCATCTACAGTCGGATGGGATGGTAGAGAGATTTAATCGGACCATGGAACATTACCTGTCTAAAATGGTGGCAGATCATCAGCGTGATTGGGACCAACATCTACCTCTCATGTTGATGGCATATCGAGGCTCTACGCATGAAGCCACTGGTTATACTCCTGCGAAAGTGATGTTCGGAAGGGAAATGAGGCTTCCTGCAGATTTGATGTATGGAACACCAGAAAAAGACTCACTCAACTCTGAGAATTTTGTGGAGGAACTTAAGGAGAGGCTGGACAATGTTCATGAACAAGTCAGGAATAAACTGCGGATATCCAGTGATCGAGCCAAAGCAAGATATGACTTACTAGCTAACTCCCGCGGCTTCCAGGATGGTGATTTGGTGTGGTTATACAATCCGAGGCGAAAGGTTGGGAAGTCGCCCAAACTTAGCCAAAATTGGGAAGGACCTTATACAATTATAAAGAAGATTAATGATGTGGTGTATAGGATCCAGCGGACCCCTAGGTCAAAGATGAAGGTCGTTCATTTGGATCGATTAGCACGATACCATGGAACTCTATCTGTTCGGGACGAACAGACTTAGGAGGAGGGCAATGTTACGATCGCAGCAACGCCGCATGGGAGGCGGGGCAACGCATGGGAGCGTGTTGGTTGGTGGAGCTTCGCGACCTATCCGCGCTGCGTCATGGCTGACACGAGTGATTTATTGCTCGTCTGGCTTAATCTAGAAGGCAGTTGTTTACAACCGTTTTTTTTATGTGAGATTATTCAAGAATTCTTATAAAGAACTTTCTAGGTTTTTCTGTAATTTTAGGATTGTATATAAAAGGCGCATAGAGCGGCGGTTAGGAAATAGTCTTATTTTAAGCGAGCTATAAGTAAGTTAAAGTACGAAACGATATTAGAAGGCTATAAAGTGTTAAAGTAGCGAGTTATTTAGTAATCGTGTGTATTTGTGGAATAAATAAATAGTGCTTTCGAGTTAAATCGTTACACTGGAATTATTGAACCCCGAGTTCGCAACAATATTATTAAGTGGTCGTGGACAAAATAATTTATTTTATACATATAGTAATTTTAATATATATTATTATTATACATTTATTTCTCTTTATATACATAGTAAACTGAAGAAAATACATAACAAAAATGTTATACTCTTTGCGTCTTTTAATTAATTGTGTAGGTGTTTGATAACAGGTTTAGGACAAATAGCTAGTCTTATTGAGATTTAAAAATTTATTGATTTTCATTCTCGTTGTTATGTTTTGAATGAAATAGCCAATAGTTTCCGCGGCAACTTTCAACAAGTCCAAGGACCAGTGACAGATATTCGCTGTCACGAAATTCGAGACACATCAAAAATATTCGCGAAGTTATAAAATCATTATTTTCCGTTACTAAACTGGTTCCGAGTTTAATCGAGCGTTATTTAGCATTAATCGATAAACATATTGATCCTTCGCGCATGGATTTCCAGGTAGAAGTCTGGAGAATCAGTAAATGCACACGTCAATATTTAAGACACCAAACAAGAAAAGTTCCACGATCCACGTCCACGTTTAGTCAATAAATAACTGATCCATATTACCAAGGAGAAGTTAAGCCCGAAGAGAAACGCATTGCTTAATTTGATAATGGAAAATCTCGTCCCTAATTATTTTTGAGACCAGGGAGAACAGGTCAGTCGCCTATACTTTCAAATTAAAGCTCGTCTTAAAAATATTGAAGACTATTTTATAGATTTTGACAAAATTCAGACCAGGTTGGAGTTTTTGTTGGACGAAGAAGAGGCTACTCTGCAATTGGGCGAGCAAAAAGTTTGATTTAAGAAAACGCAATTAATATAAACTCGACGCCATATTGTTCATCACAGTCTCAGATTTCGATATGCGCCAAAACTTCCCGATCTCGGTTTACCTAGTTTTTACGGAAATTACGAATCCTGGTTTAGTTTCAAGGATATTTTTTACTCTCTAGTACACAATAGAACTGATTTATCTGATATTAACATGTTTTTGTACTTAAAGATATGTTGCAAAGGAAACGCGTTAAGTTAGTTGAATCTTTAAATGTTATTCCATCAAATTATACCTTTGCATTAGAGCTGCTACAAAAACGTTACGGAAACAAACGAGCTATAATAAATTTTCACGTCAACCACATATTATTTAAACTGTCTAACGTAAACAAGGAATCACCATTTCATCTAAGAAAATTACTAGACACGGTAAATCAGCACAGAAGTGCTTTGGAAAAGTTACAGTTGCCAGTTGAGCATTGGGACTTAATGTTAATTCCAGTCATTTTACAAAAACTAGATAATTATACAGTTTGCGAATGGGAAAGTAAATAAACTAACGACGCCTTACCGACTATGAAAGAATTTATTGATTTTTTAACGAAAAAATGTTGTACTCTCAGTAAATCTCGAATATCCAAAACTAAGTTTAAATTCTGAAAAAGGCGCTTTTCGCGCTGATCTTATAAAAACAAATGATGGGAACAGATTAAAAAGTGGGTTTACTCCAAATGCGCAGTGTACGTATGGACTTACATCAGGTAAGCAGGAATTTAAGTGTCAAGTTTTTAACAAAGACCATTTTATATTTCGTTGTCAAACATTTTTAAATCTGTCAACTCCTGAAAAGTTTAATGAAATTAGGAAACATAAATCATGTAGTTATTGCCTTCGTCCAAGTCATTTTAAGAATGAATGTAAATCTAGCGGTTGCAAAAAATTCCAATTAAATCACAACACGTTACTTCACTCGGAAAGAGGCTTTTTACAAAATCGATCAGAAAATCGGGACTTGAGCAATTATATATCATCTTTGGAAAATAAGAATGCCTGACATGAACCACAAGCAACATCGTGAAAGTGAACATTCCAACACAGGGTTAGAATCTACCATGCAATGCTTTCACCCAACCAAGATTGTAAAACTGTGAGTGATTGTGTCGATCTTCTCAATGATAACAATAATCCAAACTAACTGTCTGTTTCTTACGCAACGTCACATGCTAGTCAAGTTTTATTTTCAACCAACGGCAATCGTTTTGATAGCAGACAAATGTGGAAATCCACTTGACTCAGGTAGTCAGTCAAATAGAATTAGTAAAAAACTATGTACAAAAATAAGTCTCTGAAAAAAATTTGTTCCCCATTATCCGGAATTAGTCAAGTAGTAACAAATATTACACATCGAACACAAACAGTTATAAAATCTCGATATACACTTTTAAGTTACAAGTCTTCAAAAAACAGTTTGTCATACCTCTCGTCCTACTCGAACAACAAATAAAAACTTCCAAGATTCTATAACAAAATTCTGGAAAATAGTAGAACAACAGCAACTTTATTCAAAAAACGAACAATTTTGTGAACAATATTTTAAAGAAACCGCAACTCGACATTCAGACGGTACATTTATTGTCAAATATCCTATTAAAGAACATGAGAATACTCAGTTAGGCAAATCCAAAGATACAGCATTAAACAGACTTTTTTATTTAGAACAATAATTTAACAAAAACAAAGATTTAAAAACTTCATATTTAAATTCTATGCGCGAGGACGAATCGCTAGGAGATATGACGATGAAAGGTAAGTTAGAATTGTACAAATATGAAGATCATACTTCGCACTTTTTACCTCATACAGTTGTCTTAAGAGATTCAGTAACAACTAAATGCCGAGTAGTATTCGACGCAAGTTCTAAAACAAGTTCTAATGTGTCATTTAATGATATGATCTTAGCAGGTCCAACTATCCAACAGGATTTATTTTCAATTTTGTTACGATTGAGAATGCAAAAATTCGGCTTAAGCGCTAATATAAAGACGATGTACACGTGCATTTTAATCAATGAGTCTGAGCGTCGGTTTCAAAGGGTCTTTGTAGAGACGGAGCAGAGAAGAACCAATCAAGGTTTACGAATTGAATACGGTTACCTATGGAACCTCGAGTGCGCCATTCCAAGCCACTCGATGTTTATATGAGCTGGCTTTACAGAATAAAGATAGGTATCGTCGAAAATCTAGAATAATAGAACAATGTTTTTATATGGATGATTTATTGGTTAGTGTTCATTTGAAAGCAGAATGCTTAACAATATATCACGAAATCTCGGGAATTTTATCACAAGCAAACTTTAAGCTACGAAAATGGTCTTCTAACAGTATATAGGTCAGTTTTAGACAGCACTTTAGAACTTAACCACAATAAAAATGACTATAATTCAATTTTGTTTCGCGATTAAAAGCAAATAAAAACTCTAGGTATACAATGGGACATGTGTGAGGACACTCTCAAATATTCAGTAGATGTAAACTTCAATTTATGTAAGATAACAAAAAGGACAATTCTTTCAGCGGTGTCTCAAAAATTTGATCCGCCTGGTTTAATAGGTCCTGCAATAATTAGACCAAAATTGTTGATTCAGGATTTATGGAAGTTAAACTTAGATTGGGACGATAAGGTTCCATTGAATCTAAAAGAAACATGGCTGGACTTCTCATCTCAGATCAGTTCAGACTCAGACTTCTCATCAACAGACACGTATCTTCAATCAATTCAATCTTACAGTTATAGACAGCTTTATACAGAAATAGTTATTTACGTTATAAGTCCGGTAAATATAGTTTTACAATAGGAGTAAGATGTTTCCGGACGAGGCGCTAGCCGCGTCTGGAATTTCGAAACGACTACTGTAACACGTTACCGGACGTATGATGTACAACATATTACTTCATACTTATTAAAAACAGGAAAATAGTGTATTGTTTAACGAGTGACGAAAATAGCATTTTCTCTCGCAAGAGAACAGTTTACCAACCGAGGCGAAGCCGAGTTTGGTAATGTTCTCGAGCGATAGAAAATGCTTTTTTGACGAGTAAAACACTATACTTTTTCTTCGACCATGCTAACATTAAGTCTTCATTAACTTTAAAAACAATCTCTATAGAGTATTTCTTTCAAAAATTAAGGCACGTAATTGTCAACGTGACACCTCGACTGTCAGTTTGGTCAAATTTGGTCAAATTTTAACTTTGATTCACTTTTATGAGGCCCGGGCAGGCAAAATATACATGTTTTTGTATGATATCACCATTTTCCATGGTGTTTTATAAGATTAAAACAGTTAAATCGCATTTAATTGGCGATCTACAGGCGAAATTAGAACAACTTGCTTTCGTCACTAGAGACGAAAGTTACGTTTTCGGCTAGGGCAGGGTATGACAAAAGTTGTTTATTTTTACATGGTCGTAGAAAAAAATAATTTGATGCGCGGCGAATATATTTTTGACAAATCCGCCAATTTGACAAATAGTTTCATTACGGTATCCTGTACCGGTACCGGTGCAGGTACCGGTACGGGTTACCATGGATACAATAGATTTATAGAAGATGTGCCGGTACTCAACACTGTAAAATTTCTTTACGATATCCAATCCTGTAAAAAGCTATTTACTGAATTAAAATCAAATACGTAAAAGTTTTCTAAATGATACAGTATGAAGTAAAAGCATATGGGGAGTATATTTACGTATGTTCAGTAAAAGGCGACAGGTACATAAAGCTTCTGACCGCTAAGTCCAAGGTAGCACCAGTGAAAAAACAAACTCTTCTCCGTCTAGAACTTTTGGCAGCTGATTTATTGTCCAAATTAATGTATAAAATCAAACACACGTTAAATGTAGATGTTCATCGTACTGTTTATTTCACTGATTCTGCTATAGTACTTTCATGGCTGAAAATAGACTCTGCAAATTTGAAATCGTTTGTAGCTAATCGCGTTTCAAAAATATTGGAACTTTCCAATATCTCGGAGTGGAATCACGTCAGAAGTAAAGACAATCCCGCAGACATAATATCCGCAGGCCTGAATCCAATGTGGTTTTGTGGCCCTGACTTTTTAAGAAAAAATAATACATTTATATACTCAGAAGATAGTCCAGGTGTATTACCAGGTGAAATTTTGCCCGAATCAAAATCAACTTCAATAACTTTAAAGTTTTGTAATGATATGAATACTATTGACAAAGAAAACGACAATCTGTCAGATCAGTTTCAGTATATTTACCGATTTAAAAATAGAGCCTTAAAAAACGAAAAGGCATCTTCTGAAGAATTAACTGCAAAAGAGCTTGAACACTCGCTTCTTGTTTTAGTAAGATTGCTCAGACCCAAGCATTTAGAAAAGACATGTTGGATCTCAAAAGGTATAATAAAGTAAAAAGTAACAGTAAACTTTTAAATTTTAATCCTTTTCTTGAATCTTAAAATATCATTCGAGCGGGAAGTAGGTTACCTTATAAACATAAATTAACTGATTTAATTCCAATTGAAAGCATTAAATATGTTGGTATTCAGAATCTTCTTACAATCATAAGGCGACAGTTCTGGCCAATAAATGGAAGACATGTTGTTAAGCGAATTATAGATTTACGTTTGAGATGTTATCGAATTAATCGCACACCAGCTAGATTTCTTATGGGCTCATTACATCGTTCTAGAGTGGTACTCAGTAAACCTGTTTCAAAATGTGGCGTGGACTACGCGGGTCCTGTTTACGTGAAGGAGGGAACTTTAAGGAGAAGTAAGCTTGTTAAAACCTATATATGTATATTTGTTTGTTTTGCAATCCGTGCAATTCATCTCGAATTAGTTCAAGACCTAACAACCAATAGCTTGTTGAGCGCTCTTAAAAGGTTCTGTGCTAGACGCGGCAAACCTTCAGACATCTACTCGGATAACGGGTCGAATTGTGTAGGAGCAAATAATTTAAAGAACTGTTCAATCTTATCAACAAAAAAGAACATGTGATATCAAAACAAACAATATGATATCAAAATATTTGGCTAGTGACAAAATACCATGGCATTTTATACCAGCCCGATCTGCACACATAGGTGGATTGTGGGAGGCAGCAGTGAAGTCCTGCAAATCTCATCTTCGGCGTGTGCTAGGAAATTATGAAGAAATATACACGTGACTAGTTCAGGTTGAGGCGTGTCTTAACTCTCGCCCTTTAGTTCCAATATCTAACGATGTCAACGATTATTTGTCCTTAAACCCCTCACACTTCCTCATAGGCGACACCTTACTAAGCCCTCCCGAGGAATAGGATTCAACAGCTGCTACAAACATTTTGGAGCCGCTGGTCTAGAGAATACCTTTCCAACTTGCAACCAAGGAGCAAATGGAAAGTTGAAGGCTCTAGTCTTTTAAAGATTGGTTCCCTGGTGGTTTTAGTTGAAGATAATACGCCATCCCTAAGTTGGCCCTTAGGCTGAGTGTCTGAACTTGATCCAGGACCAGATCGCATCACTAGGGTAGTATCTTTGCGACTATCGAATGGTGCGACGACAAAAAGTTTATAACCCAAGATATGTATCCCAATATACATTTTCCGTTATATATGAGTAACCGCAAATATTATATCACTTGAGTATATAAATAGAAGCTTTATAAAAAACTTTGCAATACCTCTTGCACACCCTTATATATCGCTTAAAGGGCTTAAATGGGGCAATTTAAAGAGGTTGCGGAACACTGATTTAGTAACGCTACAGGACTTAAGGATTTATAACTATTGTTATGAACAATTTTTGAATACTGTTATACAACTTTGTTGGCCACCTTTACATAACTGGAAGTTAACTATGACTTATACTGTTCACAACTCTTCCGTGACCCTTATAAACATTCCCTATAAAGGTGCGTATAAATGACAGTAGGCGGGTACAAAAATGCTTTCTTGCAGTGTAGCGGGTTTGGGCCAGGTTAGAATAAAACACCTTTATTATTTCAAATCGCCGACATTTCGACCATATATTTGGTCTTTTTCAATGCTGTTTGGACCTAAAGGGCTTCCTGTCAAGGTTCAAACAGCCTTGAAAAAGTCCAAATATATGGTCGAAACGTCGGCAATTTGAAATATTAAAGATGCTTCATTCTACCCTGTCCCAAACCCGCTACACTGCAAGACCACTTTACAACATTCGGGACACAAACTACTAACCATGATCATGCTTTCTCATTTATATATTGAACTTTTAAATAACGACCGTCTCATTTTTATTTTCGTCACAGTAATTGGTTACCATAACTTTGTCTTGCGTTATCATTTTACTGTTCCTCATTTTCGAGTGTTCTTAAATTCTGTGCCTGAATGGCATGCTGTTTTTATCGGATATTATAGCAACAATATTTAATGAGCGGTAGTTCTGCAATTCCATGGATGAAAATTTTCCCGCAATCCAAGTTATACTGTGAATATATGCGATATACTTCAGGACAACTCACGGGCCTTAAATATATATAAGTTTAGGATTATTTATATGAGTTTTATTTGAGCCGGGCCTAATCAGTAGCAATCAAAACGCATACCCAATCAGGTTTAAAGACAAATTTATTGCATGAAAGTTGTTCCTGTTAACTTAAAAGTCATTAAATACATATGAAATACTCTTATACAATATGAAAGCCAGTTTTTTTTGTTTAATGACCAAGATCAAATATTTTCCGGATTTTAAAATTACTAACACGAAAACATGGCGGACTAAACGTGACACCGTTACATTATATATACATCACCTTTGGTAAAATAGTGTCTACTATAAAACCATAATACATCATGCTCCTTGGGACAGTGGTATATGATAGGCTCTGTCTAATGTCTCGTATGACGAATAGATTTGAGGATTTGACTTATTCTATTTTTTTGGTTTAGAAAGTTTACATAGCAATGATTAAGTAATTATTATACAATGAAAATTGGGATATTAGAAACGAAAGACAAAACTGTATAACACGTCGATTCTAACCTCATTCTTACCGAATTTTGATTGAAATTAAATTACTAAAACAATTACGTTGCTCTGTGGAAAATAGAAATAAAGTTGCTGTCTCGCGCCAATTTCTTTTATCAAAATTGCTTTAGGAGTTTCTAGAAGTGTCCTGGGATCCATAGGCAATATACTTGGCAACCAAATAGTTATAATTTCCATTAGTTGTTTTAATGCTCGCTGTGTGATATTAAAGTTTAAAGCCCGTTTTTTAAACTTAGTACGAAACCGTTCATTTTTTCTACATTCATCATCATTGTCCTCTTCAGTTTTATCGACAATCAATTCATTCACCCAACTACGTATTCTGCATTCGTCTTCATTTAATCCACAAAACCCTGGCGAAAAATCAAGTGAAGAATTATTGATAACCTGAGTAAAAATTAGTTCCTTATCATCAGAACATGACATTGTTCACACATGGTTTTTTAGATCTGCTTTTAAGTGTGATTATTCATTTTTACACAAATCGACAACACTTATTATTGCTTATTCCACTTAGCTGACTGAACTTTATATAATTTCAGGAAATTTTCTTTAAACTTTTCTGCTGAAAGCACTATTTCGTTTCACTTTTCTCCATTCGCTCATTCTGCTACCGTGCATATATAAACAAATTTTTAGAACAACGTACTTTTGGTAACCACCCGTTAAAGTTTTATAAGGAAGTATCTGAAATACTTTCGTCACTTTCTTACAACCCAAGTTATGGTGTTGCACTAACAGTTTTATAAACTTTAAGTGTCCGTTGGTAATCTTATAAATCCTTTATGGGCGCTTTTTGTTCCAAACACACCCTTATATACTCGTTATAAAACTTATAAGCCTTTATGAGAATGCAAAATGTTTTCTATTAAACATTGATTAAAATACTAATCACTGAAAACTATCAAAATTGTGTTGCACCTTGTAATAAACACTGATTAATTAGGTTTTCAGAACTTTTCGAACCATTAAGACCTCGATTAATGCCTTAGCTCAACTTTTCTTCCTCAAATTTTAATGTTTGTTTTGACAATTTCGAAGTTCTTTGGAGTTCTTCTAGAAAAAAATTATTCTTGGTGGATCAAGATAATAAATAATTTTGTGAAAATCATGGATATTGATAAAGAATACCACGATATATTTTTTGAAGATGACCAAGATATTATTGATATAATTGACTTTGGATTTTCACGAAAAATCTACGAACGAAAAAATTATTTTCTAGAACTGGATAATTTTTTAAAACATTTTTTAGACGATTTCATTTTTGAAGTTAATGGAAGCCAATCTGGAATTTGATAACAATCTGTAAGTATTTTCAAGCAAAACATGCGTAAAACATTTTATGTATATCTACTATGAACATCAGTATGAACTAGCAAAATGTAATAAATAAGCTAATAATGAGATAAAGCTAATAATACACTTTCTCACCAATAGCTATTTATGTAACCAGTTACGAAAAGTCCGATTTTGTGTAACGAATGAATGTTTGAATGAATTTGAATGAGATACCCAAAAAAGCTTTTCGCCACGTGTTTCATACAAGATTTTTTCTAATTTTGACTACGAATACCTACTTAGAGAGAGAGTTATTATTATTGCGAACTCGGGGTTCAGTAATTCCAGTGTAACGGTTTAACACGAAAACATTATTTATGTATTCCACAAATTCACACCACTGCAATTCGACTACTAAATAGCTCACTACTTTATAGCCTTCTATTATCCTTTTGGAATTTTAGCTTACTTATTACTCGCTTAAAATAAGACTACTCTTAACCGCGCGCTCTATGCGCCTTTTATACACAATCCTAAAATTACAGAAAAACCTAGAAAGTCCTTGATAAGAATTCGTGAATAATCTCACATAAAAAAAAGTTGTAAACAACTGCCTTCTAGATAAACAGAGCAATAAATTACTCGTGTCAGCCATGACGCAGCGCGGATAGGTCGCGAAGCTCCACCAACCACTCGCGTTGCCCCGCCTCCGATGCGGCGTCGCTGCGAATCGTAACATTATTATTAAACTTCAATATTTACTTTTAAGCCACTTTGTATCTACATACTTAAAACCGTAAAACTGTAGCAACGGTGTGCTACAGCCGAAACCTGCAACTGGTGATGAAACGAACTTTTCATCACCAGTTACGAAAGATTATACTTTTCGTAACTAGTTACGAAAAGTAGGACGTTCCGTCACTGTCATCAGTATTGAAAAGTGCCACTTTATATGTCACAATTAGAAAAACACTTTTTTTTTATTAATTATTGATAAAATTATGTCATGGCTAACATCTTTGTTAATAGCCTTTGAGGCTGCCCGTCCAGATTGAAATAGTTCATGTTTTTCTTGGGCTACCACTTTTCTAATTTCTCTTCTTTTTTGATTTTCGTAGAATCTTTTTAATACTTCAGGTGATCTATACGTCGTATCCACTGCTTTTGAGTTTACTTCACTGAAATTTTTCTGCCAAATACTTTTTTTCATTTCGATGGTCCGTTTTTTATTTTCCAAAACTTCTGTGTCGGTTCTTAGTTCTAGAAGAATCCATTATAATTAATATTATAGAAGTCTCTCTGACGCCGACTGTCGCGATTTATTTATAACATGTCATGTCAGTGTTAACCACATACTCATGAGAAGATAACAATAAGTACAGAATGGCAGCATTGCCAAAATGTTTCTCTGATTAACTAATCGTCGATATGTTTTTTAACGGTGAAATAGAACTATTTTTTAAACAACGATTAAGGATAAATGATGATTAACTACACACTGTTTAAAAGGAACACGTTACAACTGGCTGTAAGAATTATAAAGAAAAATAAAAGAAAAAAAAATGAAATTCTTGTTTCTGCTTGAGTCCTATGTTTACATGAACTTTTTGCCTTAGTTTTCGTTCTAAAATATGCGGTTAAAATTATGCAAGCTAAGTTCGCTACACCGTGTATAAAGAGATAATAGTCAGAAAAGTAAATTTTGCCTTTCTTTCTTCTTCTTTACTTTTATTATTTAATAATAAGAATATTTAGGATTCTCGGAAAAAAGTCAGCATTTTCAGAAAATAACTGAATATTGTTTCCTTTATACTTTTCCACTACTTACTTACTCCAGTCGTTTCCATTGTGACGATTGCCTTCAAAAATTAAGCGCCCATTATCTATTATGCTGTTCGCTTTTTGCAACAGTTGGCTGGTGCTTTTGTCCATTATGTGGGACCCGTTGTTGTAAGCGGAATAAAGCAGACCTATAAAAATAGGAATAATCAATAAAACTAAAATATATTATTATTACAAAAATATTATGTTGTCCACGACCACTTCATAATATACTGATATTCAGTTTGTTGACAAAAGTTAAATAGGGCTCATATAGCGTCAGAGGGATATATGAGTTGAAACAGCGGGAATAATGATATTATTCCCGCTCGCCATTTAAGTTATATATGTTGCCTTGGCAACCAGTAGGAGTAGGCAACAACGCAATATCAAACGCCGCAGCATAAAAAATGCACTAGAGGCACCGGTTTTGCCGTCAAACGCGAGTGTCACTTTGACATTTCAATAATTTTATTTACACTACCTATAGATTTTGGAGGAGGAGACAATGGCCGTGGACAAAGTATAGTATTATACTCGCTTTTTATGGCCATTATTCCCACGGGAGACTTGCGCCCCTCGCCTACGGCTCGTGACGCAAACGTCCCCCTAAGGGAATAATGGCTATCATAAAAAGCTCGCCTAATAATATACTGTTGTCCACAATCACTTAATAATATATTGATATTCAGCTTGTTGACAAAAGTTAAATAGTGCTCATATAGCGGCAGAGGGATATATGAGTTGAAACTTCGGGAACGTCCCCCTAAAGGAATAATGGCTATCATAAAAACCTCGTTTAATAATATACTATTGTCCAGAACCACCTAATAATATACTGATATTTAGCTTGTTGACAAAAGTTAAATAGCGGGAATTCCCGCTCGCCATTTAAGTTATATATGTTGCCTTGGCAACCAGTAGGAGTAGACAACAACGCAATATCAAATGCCGCAGCGTAAAAAATCAACGCCACCTAGACAATATAAGGCCTGGAAGCGCATATAAATAATAATTGACATATAATTATAACGTAACATTAAAAAGTTCAGCCTGAAAAAGTCCGGCTCAGTGGCAACAAAAGCGCATGCGCGGCTGGCAAGCTCCGCCCCTTAATTTAGAAAAATCGACGATGCCAAGCTTTATGTTTTATTAAGTTTTCGCCAAAATAAAAAATACCTAATAGTAGATTATGTCACTAGGAGTAAAAGTGGGTCTTTTCGTGCTGAGCCCAGAGATTGACGGCCGAAGCGAAGCTGAGGCCTACAACTGGGCGAAGCACAAAAAGACCTTTTACTCCGAGTAACATATACTATTTTTTTTTCGAGCATGCAGGATATAATAAATCTATTTCAGAGTGATTCAGTTTTGCAATTTTCTCTCATCTTCTTTAAGCGGGTCTAGGTACTTACCCAATTAGTGGTGTATATTATTTGTAAAATACATAGAATGTGTTAGAATGGTGGTTTTCAATGTTCAATGGTTTTAATGATGGTCCATTGTTTTAATGATATTAAATCATAACCAATGGTTATGGTAAACTAAGAATTTGTAGCAATATTTTCAATGCTAAATTAATATAAGTTACATTGACAGATAAATATGATGACGCGCATGACATTTAACAGACAATTTCAAAATTCGGGAACCTATGCGATTTCGACTAATAACGGTTTTGGGTGATGCTCTGAGAGTATTCCTATCCTTTGCTTTTTCAATAAGAATGTAAAGATGGCAATACACTCAGATCGGTTTATCTGGTGTCATCTAGTGTTCAAATAATTTTGGTGAATAAAAATCGTTTATATATGCGCCACCATGACAGTAGCGGTGACTTTTGACTTTACTTTTACTGCCTAGGACTTTTTTGCTACTTTTTTGGTCTCTGGATTTGAAAGCCCACTTTAGGTGTACGCATGGAGAACACAAATGACGTACTTTTCGTCCGCTTGAAAAAAATAATGTATTATATCAATATGAAAAATACTAAGAATTATTTTTAGTTTCTAAAATGTTTGAGCTGTTAGTTAACTTGGCAAATTAGCATGGTGTGGTGTAAGAAAAAACTAAAAACTCATAATTTATTTAAAATAAGCTTCTGTCTATTCCTGAATATAATTTACACATGACAATGCCGTAATGCTTTCAATGTCATTTGCTGTTAACCTAACTTTTAGGTTTTTTTTTGGCGGGTACGCGTGTCACATTTACACATTAGTCAGTTGATATTGATAATAAAACCATAATAATAATTATAATAATGTAATTTAATTAAATTAATTATAATCATGAAACCTCAAAAAGACCCAATACTCACCATTTTCACTCAGAAAAAGTCTAACCATCCTATAAAATATTGGCACCTTTCCTTGTCTTGGCTTACAAGTCAGGTATCAAGAAATCAATACACAATACACTTGATGGTCTTTTGTCGCCCTTCCTTGCCTTGGCTTACGAGTCAGGTATCAAGAAATCAATGCACAATACACTTGATAGTCTTGGTGTTATTGTAGGACAAAGTATTTGAACCTACGCGATCTTTGACGGGAACGGTCCACTTTCACTACCACCAAGCGACGTTGCAAGCTGCCCGATGAGTATTTATTACTTATTACACTAATTTGTTTTAAAATAAATACGAGCCTATAATCAAAAAAACAAATCTTCGATCTTTCGTTATTACAAATTTTCTTTTCATGTCAAAAAGTACTCAAAGTTGACCTAACCTCAAACTTTTGTTCTTCTAGAGTTTTCGGTAGACTGCGCTGCGACATTACTACCATCCTTTGTTTTCTCATTGTGTATAGAAGGATGAGAATACTCCGAGAGCGCACTAGGGCGTCCGGCCGAAATAGTTATTTATGTATTAAGAGCGAAAAGTACAACTTTTTTGCTCGGAGAGTGAAGTTTGCCGCTCGACGCGAAGCGGAGAGCGGCAATCACTCGAGAGCAAAAAAGTTACTTTTTGCTCGTAATGCATACAACGTTTTTTCTGCAAACGATCCATTTCAAATAATGTGAATCACAACTGAGCATAACTGAAGTCACAATCTGAAAATTTAAATAAAAGTGACAATGACGTTTTAAATAATTGGTTGAGTGGTGGTAGTTGCTGTTGACAGCAAGCGATAAAATCTTTTTCGCTTGCTGTCCTGGGCAACGCGCGGAAAAGTAAACTCACATTCTGATCCTCAAAAATGGTTAGGTTTTCGTTTGTCTAATGAAAGCGTAAAATGCGTCATTATTTGACGTTTGTAGAAAAACGTTATTTTTGTGGTGGGCGTGTCCTCCGCATATGTCTTGCGCAGAAGCATGTGCGCGTTAGCAAGCAGTGAGCCTAATCTTGGTTTCCATAGGTCACTAGAAGCTGCACTTTTAGTCCGTGGGGAAAGATTGACGTTCATAGTATATTAACTAGTACGAATATGTGGAAGCGACCGAGCGGGAGAGCGGTGACGCCATCATATGTGGTACGAAAATTCGAGGACCGATTCAACGTTCAAAACCCGAAGGTTTTGGAAAGTTTTTTGGGTGTGTAAAACCTATTTTTTTTGACTTTAAGTATTCTATATATATTTTAATATTTCGCTATTTTTATAAACTTAATTACTACTTTTATATTCCCATTAATTCGCTTATAATCAATATGCAACTTTTGCTTACTCTAGCTGTTTTAATAACCTAATTCAGTCAGGCCTACGTCTCAAGATAATTAAATACTGGTAAAAGTGAAATGGTAAAACTGGAGACCAAAGTCGATAAGAGGAATAAGGGACACATGCTTAGAATACAGGGGGGCTCTGGAATGTAGGAGGGAAGAGAGGGTGAATGCTTGATGTGTGCGAGATTGAGCGAAAAAGAAGAGAATGGTGCCGGCATCGAAAGGGAGTGGTTCCGTGAAAGTAGCGGTGTGTGATAAGTAGTTGGGGGGCCCAACCGAAGGGGGGTGTTAAGTTGGTAAGACCTAGGCAAAGTTATTTTTGTTGTTGATAATGTATATGCATATACTGATGGGGGGTGTTAAGTTGGTAAGACCTAGGCAAAGTTATTTTTGTTGTTGACAATGTATATGCATATACTGATGAGGAAAAACCCCGGCGACACCTCGAGTGGTGGGGATAGTACTATGCTTCTGGGGTTGCGGATACCTAAGAGTTTTGGGGGTACCTCTTATGCTCCCCAGTCGACACTAGCGGGTATGTAGTGACAGCCGGATGACCGCACCTGCTGGTTAGAGATACTCACTGCTTGGCAGCTTCTGAGTTCTCGGGTGCGAGCCTCAACTCCTTTAGTAATCAATTTTAGGGGGGCACTAGCTAGTTGTCGAAGATCAGAAGGTAACAAAGTAATTGATGACTTATATTGAGAGCATTTATATTATTTATTTTTACATTTTTCCTGGTCCATGTTACGAGTGTATATTAGTACTAGACGGTACATGGACTGATGGAGTTAGTAGGGCAAGCGAGGCCCGACGCGGGGGTGCTTCGGACCCCCTGTGAGTAGTATGATTTATTGCTATTTTGATGCAGAACAGTAACTGTTTCATTATTTTCATGTGCATATTCCCGAGCCTTCTCTATCGACGTCTCTATTTGAATTATACTAAAACCACCGATTGATGGCATCGTTATGACCCACAGAAGCATCAAAAAGTAAGCTTATCGTGTTTGTTATGATTTTTATTGAAACCACTTGCTGTTTATACTATTAATCGGTCACATGCTCCCGGGATAAAATAGCCAGAAAAGACCGAACTTTACAGGTGAATACTTTGGTAAACGGGGTTTAGATGGACAAAAATACAACCATTAGTAAGATATATAAACAATACAAACGTAAATAAATAAACAATTTAACTATACCAGGGTACCCTTAAATGAATATACTGTATATTATTTTTATACAGTGTAGTGGTTTACTAACAATAATTTTTAATACTTCTGTAGAATAAGTATACTATTTTCTGTTTTTGTCTGAATTTGTTATATACAGGGGATTCTGAAATTAGCGTGCAATAATGTAATTTCTTAGGTATTTTAGAATAAAAAAGATAACGAAAAGTTTATATATAAACACAGGTTTTCAAACGTTTCGTTACAAAGATACAGGGTATAACTTTTTAAATTAAATTCTTTTTTTCTACATATATAGCTCGTCCAGTTTCGAAGATAATCACCTCAAAATTTAAACGTGATATCTCAAATCATTATGCTTTACATAGATATACTTACCATCTGATTTTCAAAGGTGCCTGCTTTGGTAATACGGATTTAGATGAAAAAAATAAAAACATTTGATCATTTCATTTTAAAACATTTTAATATTAAATAAAAAAATTACAAATTAAATATACATGTGACAAAACACACCGCAGAAAACACTATTTAGTTCATTGCACACACTACACACATTGTCTTGTACTAGAGAAATTCCTTCTTTTGCAAACAGGAATTGGTTGTTTTGATTCTCGATTTGATTACAACTAGGCCTAGGAAACTAATATAAAAATCTTTGATGCATTTGGATAAGATATTTGTAACAAACTATTATAGCACCAACCCTACACAACAAAATGTTTAAAAAAAAGTCCTACCTTAGTACCTTTAATAGTAATAGTAGGGCTTCTAAGGACTGGCCAGTTTTTTCACACATGCAAGTATATTACTTTCCTCTGAATTTCATGTTAATGAAAATGTAACTCGCATACCTAAAATAAAAAACCCCATAAATTCTGCTGATTTTTTGAGTATGAGAGGTATATTCCTATACTTATGTTTATGTAGCGTTGTATGAGGTTATGTTAGGTAGACTTACCCTACTATGTTTACTTGGTATAAAATTATCCCTTCTAATACCATGAACCCACTTTTCTTTTAAATTAACATCCTCTGGAAATCTAAACACTGAATTTCGCGGACCAGTCTTGTAATTACTTTTGCATTCCTCTACACAGCAACCGTGAGGCATGGCGATGGTTTGCTAACTTTTGAAACTTTAAACCCCAGCTAAGTCAGCTAATACTAAAATGCACGTTTCTACAAAAGACACACAACTGTTAATTATACAAATGTCGGCAAAAAACAACTTGAATATGCACGAAAAATGCAAAACTAGGAGCAAAATACTACTAAAGTTGTTATGGAACAGCTGACCTGTCGTACCACCCTGGCGGCCATTAAAATATCGCTTCCAGGCCTTAAGTCTAGGTGGCATTGAAAAAATGCACTAGTGGCACCGGTTTTGCGGTCAAACGCGAGTGTCACTTTAACATTTCAATAATTTTATTTACACTACCTACAGATTTTATAATTCATAATTAATCGACAAAGGCCGTGGACAAAGTACGGGGTGTTCATTATAAAACTTCAACTACCAAGCTATGAAATTTTGACAGAAAAGGATGACATAATCAAAATAAATGAACTTTTGTTTCTCCATCCTTTTCTTTTGACATTTCACAGCCAACTAGATGAAGTTTTATAATGAACACCCAGTATAGTATTATATATACTATTAAATGTTATCAGATCGTAATATGGCATTTTCGTTACATTTTACGTGAATGCCATTCATGAATCCAGGGCGTTTAAACAAAGCATCAAAAATTACAACGCAGCTATGCATTATTTTGTTAGGAGGTGAAGAGTCTAAACGAATGTGTTTGCGCACATACCGCAACCTTATGTTGAGTGAGTAATGTCCGAAAAGTCTAAAAATATAATTTAGTTTTTTTGAGAATATTGTTTTTGGATAGTCAAAGTAATAATACGCATTATCGTTTTTCAACTTCTTGGACAGTAACAAACTTATTATGGCATTGCTTTGATGGACGTAGGCTAAACTTACCTCGGCAGGTTGGCGTTGTTAATGACGATGGGAGGTAAGCAATATTTCATCCTGTTGTCAATAACGTCGGGCGTAAGTAAAATTGGTCACTTAGATTCGAGAAGGGTATAGGAGCTTCTTTTTAATAAAGTCAAGAACAGAACAACCAAACTCAATAAATTTCATTTTACCTACATATCTAACTTATATTAATAGTAATGGAACAATTTGTACAATTATTTTCGTTATTAACAAAACTTGAAAAAGGAACTTTTTTTTGGTTTATTAACAGTAATATCACTATTGCTATTCTCAAAATTAGACACCGATGGACAATTGACATAATTTGCCTGACCTGTGTGGTCTGTACAAATACCTTCTAGAACTATACGGCCAGTTTCCTATGGAGCCCATGTTAGGAATTAGAACGTCCTTAGTAGGCATTGGAATTGCAAACAGTAGGTTTGATACAAACTGCGCATGCGCGAGATTTTAAACGGTGTTTTTGGGTGACGGCTCAACGGGGCTGGCAACCAACCATTTTGACGTCGATTTGACAACTAATTGATGTTTATCATATATTGCTAATTTTGCCGTTAATTACTTAATTTTGAAGGAATAGGAACATTGAATTCATTGAGGGTGCATTTAAACTGACTAATAATATCGCTTGTTGTACAGGTAAGTTAGAATCGGCATATGTCGAATAATAATTTAACAATATTCCCTCATTCATCCAGGCATTCCATGCACTCAACTCGACTCATACCCGCACGGAGTGTTTTCCAGTCCGACTCTTCTTGAAAAAAGCATTTTGAATTAGCCGCTAAAGTTACAGTTGTCTCCATTCTCGGAAAAGTCGGACTCGGAACGTGTACCGTGTTTGTTTATTATGTTATTATGTTATGTTATTAAGTTATTATTATGTTCAGTTTTTTTATAAGATGCCAAGGCTTGTCAAAATAGAAAAGGACGCCGCTAAATCACTTGCATTATTGCCAAATTGCATTCACAGTCTTCGAGGCTTTCTTAATAAATGTTAAATAAGGTCCATATCAAACACATTACTTAGAATAATGAATAAAATATAATATTTTTACTGATAATATTAAGATAGACCGCAAATATGAAGCACTTCCTTGGACATACTTAATAATTTATCGTCACGTGATCTCGATATTTTAGGGATAATTCTGGTAATAATGGTAATGCTGGCAACTCACAGTCCACGAACTCGCGCATGCGCCCCGGATATCTAGTGTACTGTTGTAAGCAATTTTAGCAATCTTTTTTTCTGACATGACTGATCTTATATTCATTTTTTTTATAAGGGTCTCTGCTTTCTCGGCTTTCTTGTTGGTTATGCTCTCAGCAACGTAACCTTCTACTATGGATGACGACTTCCATCCCCCTTGCCTTTTTAATGCTAAGGCTTCTACTCCTGTGTTTGCCAACAATGTGGCTGACGTTCTTCGAAATGAATGACCAGAATATCTTTCTGGAATTTAACAAATTTACGAAAAGAGTTATTTTTCCTGGAACGATTCCGAATGAGTTCTTCCCAAAAGGTTGAATAAAGCATTTTTCCCATTGTAGCCACTACTTTCATCAGTAAGTACGAGTTATCGGTGCATGTAAAGTTGATGTCATCTCGAGTTTTAAGGTTTTTTTTCTTTTTTTAATATAGCTTACGTTCTATAAAACAGATCTTGAATGAGTCACTTTTCACTGAGAAACAAAAAAAAAATTAAAATTTACGACTAAATTGATATCGAACCTGACACTAGGGTTAAAAATATATTTCCAGCGATGTCAAACGTCGGAGTTTATCATTAGGTGCAATTATGTGGTCGCATCTAAAAACAAAATTAAAGAAAATTACCTAACTAATCTTAACTATCCTGTGCTAACCTAACCTAAACGTAAAAAGCGTAACTGAACTAACCTAACCAGGAAAACTAGAACTGGACTATCCTGAACTAACCCGGCCTAACCTGAACTAAGCGAAAGTTAACCTGTTCCAAAAAATTAAAGAAAAGCGGGCCCTCACGGGCCCGGTTTTTATTTTTTTCTCTACTCTTAACATAAAAAGTAAAATGAACTAACGTGAACTAGCCTAATCTAACGTTAAAAGTGTAACTGAACTAACACAATCAGGAAAACTAGAACTTTTTTTTTAGGGGATTAGAGAAATCTGTTACTAGACTAGACATGTGGGCTTGGCTCAAAGCAAGCTAGCTTGCCCACATAAGTCGGATTGGTGTCTGACAATGGCACCGACAGACTGAAACTCCTTCCCCCTCAAAATTCATATTCAAAATTCAAATTATTTTCCTTAACATAAAAAGTAACTAAATAACCTTAACATAAAGAGTAACTGAACTATCCTATAAAATTCAAATAGTCTTTTATCCAGATGACACACAGTGTATGGAGTTCGTTGATATCTTACAAAAACTGTTCAACATTTAGCTATATGCAGACAAAGGAAAACATTGTCAAATAAATACACATTACACACTTACATATACAAATAAAATTAAACACTGTCATTAAGATACTCGTGAATAGTATAATAGCACCTATCAAAAACAACTTGTGCATTCTTAAATGCCATATTTCACCTGGTATTTCTTTTATTATTATCATAGAGGCCGGTAGATTATTAAACAGTTTAGATCCTATTCTCATTATAAAATTCCTAGATATTTTCAGCCTACTATATGTCAATGTAAAGTAACTTCTATGACGAGTGCCATAGTTATGATAGCTGCCATTTACATGATACAAAGGACTATTTTCATAAACAACACATATATTTCAAAAATGGCAGCGAAGGGCACTGTTAAAATTTGCAACTTCCCAAAAAAAATATGACTTGCAGGAAATCATCGGACAAATACCAGCTATACATCGTACAATACGACGTTTCTGACTTAAGAATACTTTCTGAGAATGTGATGAGGTTCCCCAAAACCGGATTCCGTACCGGATCCGCGAGTGAACAAGGGCATAATATACTGAAACAAGCTGAGGTATCCCTAAAAAAAGCCTCAAGTTATGGAATGCGTGGCAAATACGAAAACGAACTATCCCAGTACAAACCGAGGAATCTCACGGAATTCACGAGCTGTATTTTACTTTTAGATGATCCCAATTCAAAATCATTATCAGAACAAACTCAGTTTGTATGGAATATCATAAAGTTTGTTTTAGTGCCATTCAGAACAACCTCCGCAGGAAGCCGATTAATAAAAATCAGAAACAATACGGGCCGAGCACAGCACCGTGTGGCACTCCCAAATCAACTTCACGTTCACTTGAGCCAACCAATCGCGTGGACCTGATCATGAAGTCAGCGCCCCCGGCCGTTAGTTCTGAGCCGACAAAGGCTTTCCTTTTTTATATAAGCCATTCACTTATTAATGTCGTCAATTAGGCTTTGGAAATTTAACTTTGACATTTTTATCGTATCTTCTCAATATGTGCTAAAAGGAGATGTGTATAAAAAAATGAAGGTTTCAAAGGTAACTGTAACAATATGACAAAAATAACTGAATGGGTATTAGATGGGAATTATCTGGCTTAATTTAAGGCATGAAGGGAATATGCCTGTTTCGAATGATAAATATATTAGGTGCGTCAAAGGTCCAATACAAGATACAACATTCTGTTTTAAAATGTTCAGAAGAATACCGTCAGGTCCCTTACAATTTTTGTTCTTTAACTTCCCTCTAATAATACCAGAAATGGTTTCCTCTGTGAAAGGTCGAACGCTCATACTATTCAAGAAACCGCTCTCCGCCTGCCGGTATACGACTACGTTATTTTTTAAGTGCATTTTCTCGACAATAGACCTGGGAGTGTCCATAAACAGATTATTGAAATGTTCTGCCTCCCTCAGAGGATCATCAATTAAATCTTCACCATTCACAACCCGTAGGTCCAAAAACTCACGTTTCCCACCTCCCGTCAAACCAGACACAACTGCCCACATGACTCGAGCGGGATTGCTGGAATTCGTAATCTTATGTTGGTAATAATATCGCTTGGTACTGCTCACCAAGTCTCTATACCTCGCACCCATGATCCGATATCTAGCATCCAGTCCAGGGTTCCGCCTACGCTGTGCGTGCAAAAACCTTAAGAGCCCTATCAAACAAAACGGTTTCATGATCAGATATGGTATTGCTTTCAACAACTGCCCTCATATTATTGCTAAAGTTAGAGAAAATTAGATCAATGGTTGAGGGATCAGTTCGACCATGCGTGTTGGTGCATCAACCCTATTTGATAAACTAAAACTCCATAGAAGGCCGAAAAAGCCATTTTGTTCATTAAAAGTGAGAGAGTGTGTATTAGAATCTTCTAAAATTATATCTGTTTGGTTTACTGAACCTTTCCAGCATTCTACTCAAACTTTGAATAAACAAACTGAAATTACCCTTAGGCGCTCGGTAACAGGCAAACAGTAGGAAGGACTTTTCTAAATAGTTTAAAGAACAAACTTCAAAATCCTTTTCTGAACCATATTCTAAAACATTTAGGTGCGATTGTACAAGTCACCCTCAAAGTCAGGTTCAGCTAAACTCGACTGGTGCTTACCCAATGCCACCTAGACATAAGGCCTGGAAGCGATATTTTAATGGCCGCCAGGGTGGTACGACAGGTCAGCTGTTCCATAACAACTTTAGTAGTATTTTGCTCCTAGTTTTGCATTTTTCGTGCATATTCAAGTTGTTTTTTGCCTATATTTGTATAATTAACAGTTCTGTATCTTTTCTAGAAACGTGTATTTTAGTATTAGCTGAATTAGCTCGGAATTAAAGTTTCAAAAGTTAGCAAACCATTGCCATGCCTCACGGTTGCTGTGTAGAGAGATGCAAAAGTAACTACAAGACTGGTCCGCGAAATTCAGTGTTTAGTTTCCAGAAGATGTTATTTTAAAAGAAAAGTGGATTCACGGTATTAGAAGGGATCATTTTATACCAAATAAACATAGCAGGGTAAGTCTACCTAACCTAACTTCATAAAACACTACATAAGCATAAGTATTCCGAAAAAACCTCTCATATTCAAAAAATCAGCAGAATTTATTGGGTTTTTTATTTTAGGTATGTGAGTTACATTTTCATTCACATGAAATTCAGAGGAAAGTAACATACTTACATGTGAAAGAACTGGCCAGTCCTTAGAAGCTCTACTGTTACTATTAGACGTCCAAAGATTAATTCCAGGTGGGACTTTTTTTTTAAACATTTGTTGTGTAGGGTTTGTGCTATAGTTTGTTACAAATATGTTATCCAAATCCATCAAAGATTTTTATATTTGTTTCCTAGGCCTAGTTGTAATCAAATCGAGAATCAAATTAACCAATTCCTGTTTGCAAAAGAAGGAATTCCTCTAGTATAAGACAAAGTGTGTGTAGTGTGTGCAATGAACCAAATAGTGTTTTCTGAGGTACACATGTATATTTAATTTGTTTTTTTTTTATTTAATATAATGTTTTCATCTAAATCTCTATTACCAAAGCAGGCACCTTTGAAAATCAGATGGTAAGTATCTATGTAGAGCATAATGATTCGAGTTATCACATTTCAATTTTGAAGTGATTATTTTCGAAACTGAACGAGCTATCTATGTGGAAAAAAAGAATTTAATTTAAAAAGTTATACCCTCTATCTTTGTAACGAAACGTTTGAAAACCTGTCTTTATATATAAACTTTTTATCTTTTTTATTCTAAAATACCTAAGCTGTTACATTATTGCACGCTAATTTCAGAATCTCCTGTATATAACAAATTCAGCCAAAAAGAGAAAATAGTATACTTATTCTTCAGAAGTATTAAAAATTATTGTTAGTAAACCACTACACTGTATAATAATAATATACAGTATTAAGTATTATATTAATTTAAGTGTACCCTGGTATAGTTAAATTGTTTATTTATTTACGTTTGTATTGTTTATATATATTGCTAATGGTTTTATTTTTGTCCATCTAAAATCTAAACCCCAATTAACATAGTATTCACCCAAAAAGCTTTTCAAAACCTTCGGGTTTTGAGCGTTGAAACGGTCGTCGAATTTTCGTACCACATATGATGACGTCACCGCTCTCCCGCTCGGTCGCTTCCAGGCCTTATATTGTCTAGGTGGCGTTGGCTTACCTCGCCCATAAGAAAAGCTTTGCTGTCATCAAGTGTCAGAAATGAAATTAATTTGAAAGCGATGCTATTCTTATAGGCGGGTTCAAGTACCAGTCGAGTTTAGCTGAAGTCGACTTTGAGGGTGACTTGTACTGTCGGGACTTATAGGAACACACTGAATAGAATTCTTTGCATATACCGGGTGTCCAACAGAACCCTGGACATAGGAGATTAACATGGGAAATCGGTTTTTATTTTTTTGCGCCTGTACGGTTGTTTTGATTGAAAAACTTTTAAGAGTAAAGTTGTAGAGCTTATGGTCAGCTAACATCCTGTAATTTTTTCAATACCACAGTTTTGGCTATTTTTTAGAAAAACGCCTCGAAAAGTGCATACAGTGCGCCCGAAAATGCCAATCCACACATTGACAACTTCTCGACGTTGGTCTCGGTTGTCCTGCACTGTATGTGGATTTTAGAGAGCCCAAACTAATTCATTTTGTTGATTTGAGGGACCCATTAATCCAAATTAACATTCATTGGGGGAACAAATGTTTATAGCAAACAAGCAAGACCAGTAAGCAGATAGCGATGGATGTTTCATCTGCTAAGACCAGTTTCTTTCATGTTTTATCTATGTATCTGGACTATAGTGCCTGTGAAAAAAACTCTTTTCAGTTAAAACAAATCTTGCCAAACTGACCACAAACAACTTGAAAAACTGGCCAAAAATTAGTTTCATTCCAATCGATTGCTGCTGAATATGGGCAAGACACAGAGAATGGTGTTTGCATTGATTGAGATTGGAACCGTAAATGACCACGTATCCCAGGTTAAATTTCTTGGGGTTCTTGTGGATGAGAGCGCCAAGTGGGATTTACACACTGATAACTTGGCTTCAAGACTCAATACAAGTTTGTACCTGCTACGTCAGCTTTCAGATAGGATATCTCGTACGGTACTTAGATCGGGTTACTTTGCATCTTTTCATGCATGGGTCTCTTATGCTGTAGTTGTTTGGGGCCACGCCTCGGGGGCTAAGCGTTTGTTCGGGCTTCAGCAAAGAGCGGTCAGATTGTTGGCTGGCCTGGGCTACAGGGATGACTGCAGAGCGCATTTCAGAGAGCTAGGCATACTAACCATTCCCTCCATGTTTATATTGGAGAATTTGCTGTTTGTGAAAAATAACATGTATCTGTTTTCTGCTCACGAGGACATGCATGCTTACCTTACTAGAGGCCGAAAAAATTTAATAACCTCATATTGTCGTTTGAGAAGGTGTCAGAATGGTCCTGGCTACTGGGCGGTAAAATATTTCAACTGCCCATAAAAATTAAAGCGTTGACAGTGAATAGTTTCCGAAAGGAAATTAAGCAAATTTTAATGGTAAATGTTTTTTATTATGATGAAGAGTATTTTAAGTATTTTAATCAAAATTATTAATTTTTCTTTCTTCTCTCTGTATAGTCTATTTTAGGATGTTGACTGTAAGCTTTTAGTATTAAGTAAATAATAGCATCTGGACTGAATTTATTTAAATTTAATTTGTAGACTATTCTATTTTTGACATATGTACATTGCTGTTTTGTTGATTGTAAACATGAATAAATTTGAATTAAATTGAATTGAATCTTAATAAAGGTGATAGTGTTTTTATAGGAATAATTGTTGTTATCTGTGTTATTACCTAAATTTAAGTTCCATTTCTTTTTCATGTCCACTTGTTAATTTCTTCCGTTAAGAAATTTATGTATAGATTGATTATGGAAATATACTTATTTTGGTACTTGTTGCATCCACTTTTTCACACACAATTTCCCCGAAATAAAAGTGTAATGTATACAGAAACCTTGTATTTATTGATATTGAAAGTAAGAAAATTAGGAACCATTTTGTTGATACAGTGTAAAATTTTATTTTTATTATTTCTTATTTAAATGTTTCATTAGTTATGAATTTTGAGGAGAGAAAACTTGTTTTAAAACAATACTGGGCTGGTAATTCCTTTGCTCAAATTCGAGACAACATTGCTGCATTGTTTCCTGAACAACCAATACCAGCATGTAGTTCACTTCAGGCAGTGGTTGCTCGTTTTGAGGAAACTGGGAGTATTAATCGGATATGTTCCTGTGAGCGAAGGCGACGACGTCAAGCTGGTGCGGCTCCAGAGGATGAAAATGTGGCAAAACTTGTTGTTCTTGCTACAGTAAACGATGATCCTTCCAAGAGTATTCGACAGATTGGCCAAGAAACTGGACTTGGTAGATCGACCAACCATAATTATCTGTAAAAAGAAGGTTTTGGAAGCTACAAACAAGAGAACCATCAACAACTCTTACCGACCCACCTTTCCCCCCCAATGGAGTTTTGTGAAATCCTGACCGAAAAAATTATTGCAGCCCCAAGATTTGTTAGAAACATTTGTTTCGCGGATGAATGCTAATTTGGATTGACTGGCTCTTCAAATCAACAAAATGATCGGATTTGGGCACTCCAAAACCCACATATAGTGCATGACAATCGGGACCAACGTCGAGCAACTGTAACGTGTGGATCGGCATTTTGGGGCGCCATGCTATAGGTCCATTTTTCATTGATTGCAGTTTGAACGCCAACAAATATGGCAATATGCTTCGCAATGACATTTTGTCTGCTGTAGAAGCCATCCAGCCATTAGAACGGGTTTTTTACATGCAAGATGGGGCGTCGTGTCACACTGCACTGCAAAATAGACGTTTTTTAAACGAAACATTTGTTGATAGGTGGATCGGAAAGTTTGGAGCAATTAATTGGCCACCTCGCTCTCCGGATTTGAATCCCTGTGATTTTTTTGTTTGGGGATTCATTCAAGATCGTTTCTACCAGAGAAATAAACAATATGCAAATGTTCAACAGTTGAAACTTGCCATTCAAGAAATTTGTAGTCAGTGGTGATGTTGGACAATACATGTCGCAATTTTGAACAGAGGCTTGCATATTGTACCTCTGTAGAAGATGATCATTTTGAACAATTTCTCTGATGTGCCACACCTAGTCCTGTATTTTATTTATTTGTTTATTGTTCTTGTTTACCTCTGTGTTTGATGTTAAACACATGGGTGGTTTTTCACTTTGCTTGTAGTATGTAATTAAATGGTTCTTTTAAGAGCTGCTAATCCATATTTTCTTTTCGCCAATTCCACGATAACTCATTTGTAGAGTACAATCACATTTCAAGCTTGGCTCTTGGTTTGCCCAACTAATGTATCCACCCAACTCGCCGTCCTTAATAATTCTTAACATTAACCTAGCTTTTAGCTTTACCAATGACAAAGACGAGAGACAACCAGCCATACACAAATTGGAACGATTTTCCTTTTACTAATTATGATAATAATAAACGTAACTTTTGCTTATCGTATGATTTAAGAACATTATCGTCAGGTTTTCGGTTAATTTTCACTGCATAATCACGTTAATTACTACATGATAGTCCCTCAAAATAAATAAGAAAGGAAAATCGGCTCTGACTCTGACATAAGAAATTATTATGTTGGCGACACTGCACATGCATGGCGGGGGTGACGCGCCAAATTCAAATGTTTGCACTTTTCGAGGCTTTTTTCCAAAAAACAGCCAAAACTGTGGTATTGAAAAAATTACAGGATTATAACTGACCATAAACTCTACAACTTTACTCTTAAAAGTTTTTCAATCAAATCAACCGTACAGGCGCAAAAAATAAAAACCAATTTCCCATGTTAATCTCCTATGTCCAGGGTTCTGCTGGACACCCGGTATACACCACCTTGTAAAAATATTTTACGGCAAAAAAAGGTTTGCAAAGCAGAGACATTTACACTACGTAGACAAGGCAAGTCATTCATAAAAGTATAAAATTCCTATGGCAACATTCATTGTAAAATCATGAATGAACTAACAAGAGTGGGGGAATGGTTGGAAGACAGCACGCGCTTTCTTAATCCATTGGCGTAGTCAATTTTTTTTCATGCTTCGAATAATTTTTTATAATATTGATATAATATATGTAAGGAGGGATTTTGGAGTGCTTTTTAGATATACATACCTAGTTAGAGTTTATCCTGAAATATATCAGTAAAAATGGATCACAAGTATTGAGGGCTGAATTCTGGTAGTTTTCAAATATTGCTAAGGTGTGCTTATTTCGGGAGAATTTGAGAGGGCGTTAGGGAACTTTGGTTGTATGTCTTATGGAATCGTCTAGTTACATATTATATATTCTTTTGTAAAGATCATTCCTGTTTTAATATCAGTCAAACAAAACATTAATTGTGTTACTTAATTTTTTACATACAACTTTTTTTTATAAAAATAACATTAATTTTCTTATCAAAAAATATCAACCTCTACTCTAACAATGTATACATAGGTACTTACTTAAAGTAGAAGCAAAAATGTATTACATAATCATTATACAAGCATACTGATGGTTATCCCAGATTTTCTTGGCCAGTCATTATTTATACAAAAAGTAAGAGTTAAAGCAGTGATACAGCTTACCGCACAATTTAGAAATGCAGGGAAATATACAGGGTGGCGTAAAAGTTGCAGATATAATTTACATAATTTTAAAGAGAATCATATAAATATTTTCACACACTTCCGTTCTGTCTTCTCTTCCTGGATTTTCATTTGTTTTCCTATTAAACAGCGTCAACACTTCGACATTTTTTTTAACTTTGAGGGGTTGTATGTTGTATGTCGGAAATCGTTTAAGATGAAAAGAAACGGTTTCAACGTTTGTATTTTAGATTTTCAAGGTCTTATCAAATGAGAACAATAAATTTAATTTTTTTTTTACAATTCTTCTTCTTGATCTCAGCTTCTCCCTGGGAGGTTGCTGATCATCATGGCTATTCTAACTCCGAAATAGATCGATAGATGAGAGGCCAAACTAGTCTCGCAGGCTACGTAGCCAGGAAATTCCACGTCGACCGACGCTTCTGCGTCCCACGATCTTCCTGATGACAGGGCATAAGTGGAATGACAGGACATAAGTGGTAAATACACAAACATAAGCGGAAGCGATATTTTAATGGCCGCCAGGGTGGTACGACGGGTCAGCTGTTCCATAAGAACTTTAGTAGTATTTTACTCCTAGTTTTGCATTTTTCGTGCATATTCAAGTGGTTTTTTTACCTACATTTGTATAATTAACAGTTCTGTGTCTTTTCTAGAAACGTGCATTTTAATATTAGCTGAATTAGCCCGGTATTAAAGTTTCAAAAGTTAGCAAACCATCGCCATGCCCCACGGTTGCTGTATAGAGAGATGCAAAAGTAATTACAAGAGTGGTCCGCGAAATTCAGTGTTGCGATTTCCAGAGAATGTTATTTTAAAAGAAAAGTGGGTTTACTGTATTAGAAGGGATAATTTTATACCAAATAAACATAGCATGGTAAGTCTACCTAACATAACCTCATACAACACTACATAAACATAAGTATAGGAATATCTTCGGAAAAAACCTCTCATATTCAAAAAATCAACCGAATTTATTGTTTTTTTTTTATTTTAGGTATGCGAGTTACGTTTTGATTCACATGAAATTCAGAGGAAAGTAGAGAAAGAACTGCCCAGTCCTTAGAAGCCCTACTGTTACTATTAGATGTCCCAAGATTTCCAAGTAGGAATTTTTTTTAAACATTATGTTGTGTAGGGTTGGTGCTATAGTTTGTTTTAACTATCTTATCCAAATCCATCAAATATTTTTATATTTGTTTCCTAGGACTAGTTGTAATAAAATCGAGAATCAAATCAACTAATTCCTGTTTGCAAAAAAGGAATTCCTCTAGTATAAGACAAAGTGTGTAGGTAGTGTGTGCAATGAACCAAATAGTGTTTTCTGCGGTGTATTTTGTCACATATATATTTAATTTGTTTTTTTTTTATTTAATATTATAATGTTTTAAAATTATCAATTATATTTATTTTTTCCATCTAAATCCCTATTACCAAAGCAGGCACCTTTGGAAATCAGATGGTAAGTATGTCTATGTGGAGCATAATGATTCGAGTTATCACATTTCAATTTTGAAGCGATTTATCTACAAAACTGGACGAGCTATATACATATGTGGGAAAAAAGAATTTAATGTAAAAAGTTATACTTTGTATCTTTGTAACGAAACGTTTGAAAACCTGTGTTTATATATAAACATTTCGTCATCCTTTTTATCCTTTTTGCACGCCAATTTTAGAATCCCCTGTATATAACAAATTCAGGCAAAAAGAAAAAAAGAATATACATATTCTACAGGAGTAATAAAAATTATTGTTAGTAAACCACTACACTGTATAATAATAATATACAGTATTAAGTATTATATTAATTTAATTGTACCCTGGTATAGTTAATTTGTTTATTTATTTAAGTTTGTATTGTTTATATATATTACTAATGGTTTTATTTTTGTCCATCTAAACCCCAATTATCAAAGTATTCACCCAAAAAGCTTTCCAAAACCTTCGGGTTTTGAACGTTGAATCGGTCGTCGAATTTTCGTACCACATATGACGACGTCACCGCTCTCCCACTCGGTCGCTTCCAGGCCTTATATTGTCTAGGTGGCGTTGCCTAAATACTTTATACCATTGTATTTAAATCTAATAGTAGGTCAATGGCACTTATGATGGTGTTCACTAGATGTCACTGGAGCCTAGTGACATCATCATTTTAGACAAATATTTCAAGGCCGTTTAATTTCCGGCGTTGTTGCAATTGTAATTTACGTAATACTGACTTCACGTCAGCTAGATAAAAATCTCCGAAATGCTTCTTGCTCTCTTGCCTGCAGTCATATTTGTCATGATATGGCACAATTTATTTTTTTATTTACAATTCATAATTTCTATATTTTTATGAATATTGGAGCAAAAAAAGCTCGATATTTGGGCTAATTAATGAAGCAGCAGATAAATAACTCAATAAGTACCAAAATGCCTTCGCCTGCAGCCGTTACTTAAAACAGTGTGAACAGAGAAGTGAGTGAATCTAATGGCGCGAAAACCCAGGGAATCTTATGGATATTTCGGCTAGTTAATGAGGCAGCCGATAAATAACTAAAAAAGCTGCTGCCGTTACTTAGAACAATGGTGAACAGTGAACTGAGTGAACCTAATGGCGCGGAAACCAAATTAATCATATGTGACAAGTTTCAGGATGTCCCTTAATTCTTACAAAGCAGTGAGTTTATTACAAGCAAATCCACACAAAATTAAGATATTATAATGTTAAAGACTAGTAAGACAAATCCTTGTAATTCCAGTTATTATAGGCTAAATTCATGATAGTATGAAACAAAAGCAATCGCTGGTTATCCAGATGGTTTCACCTGTACCTATATGATACTAGGGAACTAGACCTATGGAGGTTTGGAGGATCAGTGGACAACCATTGTTTATATTAGCGTTAGGGTGGTAGGTACTCTTAAGATTGACCTTACAACTACAGTGTCACACATACTTTCAAGCTAAACACCAATAACTTTCTGTTATTTATTAAAACCCAGAATACAAGATGTAACACTGCAGCAAAGTCTTTCATACAGGAATTTCCATGATTGAAACAAAAAGAAAGAATTTTGAGAGGAATAAAATTGGGCAAGCTAGATATCTGTATTATGTGTATTATTAATAATTCATACTGTATTATGGATATTATTAGGACTAGATATTATTTACTATCATGATATTATTAACAAGAGTATTAAAGAATTCTACCAATATTGTAACTTTTTTTAATGTTCTTTTTAGAAAATCAACACTTTTTCTTTATTTAAAACTTAACTTATTATAAAACTAATGCATTTTAACCATAAGTAACCTACCTAATATTATAATTTTACCTATAAAAACACTTTGAATATAAAATGGAGATATTGAGTTCACAGAGTTCATAAATTTGAAAAGAGTTTGTTTTTGTACAGGTTGTAACAAATTCAGGGGTGACCTGGAGGGTGACCGTTGTACTTTAGGAAACTCTAAGAGATACAGGGTCCTCTTTGTTACATGATAGATATACAAGGTGTACCTAGGTGACAATCTTTCGGGAGCCTACAGGGCTATCCAGCATCCCATATGACACACGCTTCGTACTACTATAGTTATTAGACAAAGGTAGTACCTTCCTTCAGGTGGTTCGCACTTGGACTTGCATGCCCTGTGAGCTGAGCAATGACGGGGTGCATATCCAGAATCCATATTATACACACATTGTTGTGAGACATATACTGATATAGCTCCGGTACCAAGGAGTGTATCACATTCATACTATCAAAGATTTTAGGCAAGGGTAGTACCTTCCTCCAGTTGGTTCGCACTTGGACTTGCATCCCTGTGAGCTGAGCAATGTCGGTGCATATCCAGCATCCCATATTGCACACGTAGTGCTAAGATGACTTACTGACACTGATAGCTCCGGTACCAAGGAGTGCATCGCAATCGTACTACTATACAATCACAATATTCACAATCCATTGAGGTCCTTCATGCTGGGCTCTGAATCCTGGGTTCCCTGGCTGCCCCACTGTAACTACGGCTCTGGGTATAGGATAACTTAAATGGATGCGGCGACAGTACGTAATAAATGTCATCCTTTCTCATTTTTCTTTGTGGCCGGCATTTGCCAAAAAGAGAAAGTAAAATAACATAATATCACAAATACTTATACCTACACTACATAACTAAACTTTAATAAATAATAATGACAGACGAATGGCTCTACGTCTGCAAATTACTGGTTTTTATAATGACTTTATATTTATAGAATATATCCATCCTTGTTCACCCAATGCAGTAGAGAAGTAGAAATTTTGTTTTTAATTGAATAGAGTATACAGCTGTGGTTATTTTTACTTTTGCCGTGACATTTCCACCGTTGCCAAGTTTATGGTCCCCCATGAAGTTGACAAGATTGACAGCGTCTCCCATGGCCCTCTGGCAGAGAGGGACCGAACTATCCATTCATTAATTTACTTGAGATTCATATACAATGTTTATACGTTGGGGCGATATTTTCTTTTTTTTTTTTTGAGCATTTAGTTGGGGATTAGTGGAGCACATGAAATGTATGACATTCAATAAATACTTAATTATAAATATAGGGATGTAAGAGTTCTATTAAGGGATGTAAATTAAGGGATGTCAGTGTATTTGCCAGTCGAAGACGATTTTGCGACAGAGCGAAGCGAGGGCTGCCTATAAAGTTCGAGACTGGTCTAACCCTTACATCCCGAAGTATAAATAACATTTTTTCTACTCCCTTTACATTTTTTTTTTAAAATTACGTTAATTTATTTGGATTTTTAATTAAAATTATTCCTAGAATGTATTTTTGAGGTCTGTGGCTTTGGTAATTATTGCTGGTTTCCCGGGTTATGATGTTTCTAACAATATCATACTGACACTCCTGACACTGTCAGAAAATGCATAAATTTGGAAGCTTCAAATTTTCTGCCTGAAATAGGCGCAATTCTCGAGATCCCATTACAAGTATGAGTGAAATGGATGTTGAAGAAGCAGCAAGTAACGCTTATTTATTTTGACTACCTGAGAAATCGATGAAGCGGTACGAAGAGGCAAACAAGTCTTTTATAGATTGGTGTCTTTCTAAAACCAAGTAAGAGCTTATCGAAAATATCCTATAAACTTATTTTTATGAAAAGTCTGCAGTCCGGAAGTCTCCATCCAGTTTGTGGTGTGAGTATTCGATGCTAAAATCAACCCGTAGTGTGTATGAAAGTGTGGATATCAGTAAATACTCCAAACTCCATGCCTTTTTGAAAATGAAAAATGACGGTTATAAGGCAAAAATGTCCAGTGTTTTTACAATGGAAGAATCGTATAAGTTTTTTGAAAAAGCTGATATTAACTCAGGTGATTGTAAAGGAAATGTCAACTCGATTTTTGCCTTAATTTTTATATCATTAAAATGCTTGTGTTAAGATTAGCCAATTTAAGTAAAGAAATTCTTAGTTGGTCGAGTTTTCTAAGAAAAAAATAGAAAAATGAACGTATGGAAATACATTACTCATACTTGGAAGTTGCCTCAATTTGTTCTTTTGTAAAATGGTTTTTTCATTTTTGCGATATATTTTAAGTTTCAAACGAATCATAAATTCAAATTTTAATAATCTAAAATTTTGCATTTATTTACTAGTGCTAAACCACTGATTGATTAAGATAGGGGGTGGCATATAAAATGAAGTTTGTTGTGGGCCCGTGAGGCCCGCTTTTCTTTTAATTTTTATAACAGCGTAACTTTCGGTTAGTTCAGATTAGTTCAGTTCTACTCTTTAGGTTGAGAGCAGAGAATTAGATAAAAAAGGTCCGTGAGGGCCCGCTTTTTAAATTTTTAGATCAGGTTAACTTCGGTTAGTTCAGGTTAGCCCAGTTCCAGTTTTCCTGATTAGATTAATTCAGTTACACTTTTTACGTTTAGGTTAGGCCAGCTCAGGTTAGTTCAGTTCTACTCTTATGTCAAGAGTAGAGAATAATACAAAAACCGGGCCCGTGAGGCCCGCTTTTCTTTTAATTTTTATAACATCATAACCTTCCGCTAGTTCAGGTTAGGTCTGGTTAGTTCAGGTTAGTCTAGTTCTAGTTTTCCTGCTTAGCTTATTGCACTGCACTTTTTATGCAAAAGCGTGCCTCTGAGGGCTTTCTACATTTTTTTTTTATTTTTTAGAACAGTTAACTTCCGGTTAGTTCAGATTAGGTCTGGTTAGTTCAGGTCAGTTCCGTTCCAGTTTTGCTGGTTATGTTAGTTTAGTTACACTTTTTACGTTTAGGTTAGGTAAGTTCAGGTTAGTTCAGTTCCGGTTTTCCTTGTACTCACAGAATCCATGAAAGAAACAAAGCTGAACAATATAAGAGTACTACAGCTGAACTTAAACCGATGTAAAGCAGCACATGATATGCTCCATCATTTCTATAACTCACAATATACAGGGTGGCCTAACGAAAACTGTCCACAGATGTTTTCTGCCTTATGAAGTTGAAAACACGTAAACGCCCGTACCCGACAATTATAATTTTGAAGGGAACATGTTTCTCTAATATTTATAGCTTTTCCAGATGAACCCCAAAGCCGGGTTGAATTTTACCCTAAAAGTTTTAAATGGAAAGGGGTGTCAAGTTATACTTTATTTTAAAGGGCATTCAGTTGCCTTTTCAATGCCACCTAACTTTTTGAATTGAGTGGTCTGTTGTCGAGAAAAAAAGGATTTTTAGGTTGTTTTAAGAATTTAACAACACTGATACGGAATGTAAATTTAGAAAATGTTATTTCATTATTCCTACCTGTCCTTTGATGTTGTCCTTGTAGTTTAGTAGTTGTCTTTTACTTTTGTACACACTATCATTTAAAAATGCTTTGGGAACAGCTGACCCGTCGTACCCCCCTGGCGGCCATTAAAATATCGCTTCCTCTCCTTATGTCTAGGTGGCATTGATTTAGGGCCGTTCGCATAAAGCAATTTTTAAATACACTTAGTTATGGCTTCCATTATTACCATGGTTACTCATGCTAACAGCTATGGCTTAAGGGCCCTTAACTTTAAATTTACGTAAAACTTGCTTGGTGGATATGGTCGTTAATTACCTTAATTATTACCCCTTAATCACTTATGACTTACCTTTTTCGATATCCTATTGATGATACCTCGAATGTGGTGTGAACCACTTAAATTCACTAATGCCTGTTCTTACCAATATTATCTTAAGTTCCAAATAGGTAAGGGCCTCATAAAAGTTAAGAAACACGTGTGTCAATTTGTATTGCACCATTCCTTTTAAATAAACTCTTAAGCAAGTATCGGATTGATTTGTCAATGTTAAATCTCTCCGATGGATTCTAGGGATTTTTCATTTTCACTAATAACAGAACCTATAATAATTATCATTTTGGCATTTGTGAACCGAAGCAATAAAATGGCGAAGATAAAATAAATTTGCCCAACTCAGAAACCACCAGATCCTGCACAAATCCCCTCAAGAGGTATAGTATTACTGAAGTGGTCTTGTTATTGTTGTTTTAAGACAATATGATGCTGGTTACGTCCATGGTCCAAGGTTAAACAGTGCGCCAAGTGTCTGGAATTCTTTTCAAAACCAAGAGCCAGAAATTCCGTAATAAGGCCATTCATAAGCAGATTAAGCCATTTATTTTTAACATTTGTAGCCGCAAGAGTTCCTGGAAAGCTCTGCTACAGGAGCGTTACTAACCAAGAATTTTTAAAGTGATTTTTGATTGTGATGATTTAAAGCCTCACAAGTGCCGTCATTGCCAGTTCTGAACGGGAGACCAGAGCAGTCTTCACCAATATGTGATATATAGAAACACAAAATAAAATGCTAGCCGAAGTGCAAAACTGCAAAACAATAAAAATTCTTTACTTTTTTTAGATTGAGTTGTAATTTTTGTTTGACAGTTTGAGTTTCTTTCCAGCTTGCACCTGCAAACAATTCTCACTTAAAGTTAATAGCGAAATAAGCCGCGGAATTTCTAGGCTTAGACAAGCCACCCTTAAAATGATGCTTATTATGTGGTGCAATGGTATTGCTTATTTATGTGCCACTTAACCTCAAGTATACTTAATTTTTCCTTGGTGCGAACGGGCATAAGCACCATAAAATATAAAGATATAAAATGTATTTTGTGACTTACCTCTGGCAAAACTTACACCAAGAAGACAATCTACAGTAACTCCATATAGATTATTTTCTATATAATTTAAAGCATTTTCTAATCCATGTCTCACTGTAGTTATCACTTTAAAATCTGATATTCTTCCTTCTGTACAACGATAAAGCAGACACCACAAAAAAACCAATAGTACCGCTTTGTGTTTCATTTAGAAGCTTTTCAATTCTAAGAGAACAAATTACCTTTCCAGTGCTTATATATTTATAAGGGAGCTAAAGAAAAGAATGAGGAGAATCAGCCAGAGGCGTACACCCCTAAAGTGTTTTTGTTTACTTCTAATTTGGTGGATTTGGAGACATACTTTTTGCGATTACACTTAGCTCCAGGTTTTTATGCAAACGGTGTTATAACAATAATTATTATTATAATGGAGTTTTACTGACTTGTATGAAGGGCTAAAGTTTGTTTAATGGATAAAGATAGATAAAATAAAAAGCTTCTTGAAATAGCTTGTGGAAAAATCTACAGGGTGGGTCAACAGTGCGTGGACGGACGATTGCTCCGAAATGCAAAAATATATCAATATGACATTTTGGATCATCGATTGACGTTAAGCTTGAGCGTATTTCTAAATTATTTTGGATGTTAGTGCCAAACTATATACAGAGTGGCCACACAAAGTTTTGTTTTTTTTAAATAGGATACTCTATATGTTTTGTTATATTCAGGTTGCCTTTCTTAAATCCTTCAAGAAAATGTAAGCATATATTGTACCTTTGTACTACGCGTTTAGGAAATATGGGGGTTAAAGTGATAAAAATCGGCCATCTTTGGGCGTTCAGAGCTCACCTACAAAAGAAAATTTAAAAGCGGATTATGTTCACTTATTAACTAGAAACCTAAGACTATGCAATAATTACTAATTCGCAACCTGGAGTTGCACTGATATACAGGGTGACCGTTGTTTGAAAAACCTTCATTTTCTCGACTTTTTCAAATGGCAAAACCGCATTTTTTTGATGTCGTTATATGGGGCTTGAACTCAAATTTTATTTTTTATGAAGCATGTCCTATACCTATCTCTAATAGATTTAGAGATATTTGACCTCATTTGCGCCTGATATTCCATAACATCAATAATTAAGGCAGCCTTTACATCGTTATTAAGGTTAAGTGGATCAGCCCAAGAATACCGTATCGGATCCGGCGGTGTCCACCTCCTGATCCGACACCTTATACTTGGGGTATACATAAAGGCTCAGCCTACCAACTTTAAAGCCTGCATCGCATTATACAATTTTCGTTGCATGCAATGGCCAATGAAAGCATTCTGTCAGCTGATTAATTTTTGGCAAATGCGTAATAGTCAGCTGACTGAATACTGGCATCTTATTGGCCATTGCATGCAATAAAAAATGCATAAATGTAGTATAGTCTACTACTATGCAATTTGTTTTTAATAATGATTGTCGGAATATTTGATAATTTAGAAACATTACTATAAAAAAGAAAACATAGTTAATTAAGTTCTTTGTACACAGCCTTAATGTTCATTTCTGCATAAAGTATTCAAAGTGTCGACCCTGTTGTCGTTACGAAAACGTTGCGAATACGATGTTTCATATTTTCGACTGTTGTAGATTCCCTACTTTCATTTCATACACCTTGTCTTTTACATAGCCTCACAGCGAATGTGTTATTTAACAAGTTGATTATGGTTCTAGCATGATGAGGCGGCGCTCCATCTTACATACCAAATTAAGCGGTGGCGAACATTTTCAGTTTTTCTAAAATGACTAACACTAAACGGTCGCTGGCTCCCAGTTTATTCATCGGAAAATAACACGTTCTCGTAAAAATCATTATTGCGGTGAATTTGTTCTTGCGTCCAATTACCAAAATTGGATCTAATTTGATAGTCTGTTTCTTTGAGTTCTTGGTATGGGATTGGTATGAGTTCGTGGTAGAGTGGATATGGTATAGGTAAAATTTATATCTTCTTAGCATACGTCTGATAGATGTTCGACATAAGTTCAAATTGTTGCTAAGTGTTCTCGTACTCACGTGAGAATTTTTCGTAATCAAACTTAGTTACTTTTACTAGTTTTCGGTACGATAACTAAACAATTATTAATTAATTAATAGTTCATTGTTGTAATTTTTACTGGTTACTTGGTACTGTCGGTAATTGTTAAGTGTTAATTCTTGTAGTTGTCTACAGTTTGTCTGTATATTTAATATTTTTTATTTCTTTTTTGTTTAAAAAATGTTTAAATTTTTTTTCTAATTTTAGAGATGTAATGGATGTATAGGAATTTACGTTCCATAATTTAACAAACAGTATTTACAATTTTATGTTGGGCCCAGGGATTTGTTACCATTTAACTTATTGGGTTTTAGCCCTGATAAAGACTAAATAAATAGTCGAAACGTCTGCCATTTTCGAATAAAGAAGAGGTGCATTATTTGTCCTAATCCCGCTAACTTCACCAAAAACTTAATTAATAGTGTCACGAATACAAATCGTATAAAATTATTATTTACTAAAAGATGAAAATGATGATGAAAATGATCTAGAGCTATCGACGCATGTGGAAAGATTATTTACTAACCAGGCCCTCGGAGGTAATAAAGAAAAATCTAATTAATGATAATTCCGATAATAGAAATGAAAATAGCGGATCTAGGACAAAAATAACTACTTCACATTTGTGAAAGAGCCAACGTTTCGACCTTTATTGAGGTCTTCCTCAGGGCTAAAATAAAATTACATACATATAGCAAATACACAGTTACAAGTGCCTATAAACACAGATAATTTAGTTATAAAAAAAATCGACATAATAACATGACTAAAATTGAGTTATAAAAATCAGACAAGAGAACATGACTAAAATTAACATTACATAATCACAATTATAAATCGTGCATCTCAAATAGCTGCGGTACTCAGCTTACCTTTTTCAATATGCGAAGTTTGTCAACTAGGAACAAGATTCCACTGAATATAAAACATCTCCAGTTTCACGAAAAAACGAGCAAATATGGAGATCGTTTGCTGAAGAAGAACTATCAGCTTATTCAGAATATACACTGAGATTTTATAAATCCAGCTTTAATATCGAATACCTAAAGCAGTTGATGAGACGATACAAAAATGAATTTTGTATCACAAACACTTGTTAATATCATCGATATGCACCGATGTAGTTAAGAAGAACTTAAGCAAAGTGTCGTTTTTACTGCAACGTAATATGTTAAGAAATATCATGGGCGAAACAACCTGCAGTTTAATCTTTGTTACTTATACGGTTAGATTTTGGTAATAGATTTGTAACTCCTTCAAGAGGTTTATTATAGGCCTCTTCTTCTGATAAAAATAAAAATGTCATCACTTTTGTTTTGTACAAGTCGAATGTTGATAAGTTGACAGAAACTTGTCCTGTAGTGCCTTGAAAAGTTTCTGCTGGAGATCTTCTTATAGACTGAAACGTGATTATTGGTTATCTTTTGGTTTTCAACCACCTGTGTCGGTTTTTTACGAAAGCGTAGACACAGTTAATTTTCTAACAAAATATGACTTACAATTTTATAATTTTTGCTATCAAAAGTTGAGGTCAAAGCTACAATTGTAGATTCAGCTCCCTACTTACAGGTTGAAGTTACACTTTTAAATTCAAGTTACAACTTTTGGTTAAAGTTACAACTGTAGCTTCAAGTTACTTATAATTGTAGGTTTAGGTTACAATTGTGCGTTGAAGTTATAATTGCAGGCTTCACTAACAATCTAGCCTTCATGAGAAAATGGGTAAAGTATTATGTGAAAATTGGTGCATAAGTGTCTTGCCTTTTGTTCCTCTTACGTTGTAGATCAAGAGTTCTTTCTTGTGTGGTGATGAATGTGCTTTGCCACTTCGATCTCCAATCTATGACGCACTGGGAGAAAGGCTTGGACGGCTTATGTCTGCTGGAATACATTGGGGACAGTCTCCAAATAGGAGTACCTCTGACAACGTCTTTACATTTCTCTTAACAACATGCAATAACCATTGAAAGAAAGAATGAGAGAGAGAGAGCGGAACAAATTCGTTCTATCGAACTAATCTCCAAAATGTTTATAGATTTTATTATAACGAAACATAGAATTCAACAAAATGCATGACTTTGCTTAAAACTATAGTTATCGAGATAGTAATAGTGCTAATTTATAGAATCTGTAACCGCCTCTATTAGAGACAGTAAGTGTATTGCACACTGTAATTTATAGTGCAGTCTCTGTCTTTCAACAGATTCACGTCTATAACACAACATCATAAGTATTGTGAGATATACATCTCTTGAATTCTGTGAGATATAGCGGCAGTATCTATTAGTATATCTCAGGAGTTCATTGGAAGTAAAAATTTGGTAATCAATCCTAAATCCAAAAAAATGCACATGAAAAGAAACTCTTGGTGATCTTATGCCCTATTCAACATCTATTGTAGCAAACAGAACCAAGAAAAAGTGAAATAAAATGGTGTTCATTAAAAAGGGTGTTCATTACAAAAACCTCGTAGCAAGCCATGAAATTAAAACTCTTGCATGAAATAAGTTCATAAAAAAATGAAAATTGGAACATTTTATAACATTTTCGATTTTTTTATGAAGTCATCTCAGACCTACTGTTCTAATTGCATGGACTTCTTGACATTTTTTTGAAAGAACACATTTTTATCGTAGCGTTATCAGTTGGAGATAGAGCATATGATGATTTTCACCGATGTGTTGAATGACAATTTATGCTAAAGGCGCGTTGACACGGTACGATTTAGTTGCTCACTTTGGATGAATTATTTAAAGTGAATTATGAAGATCCCAAATAAACACTCTAAACTAGTATTGAATACAAATTTAGACGGTTCAATTTTATTTCACCCTAGATGATTCATCCAAAGTGATCAGTCAAATTTAACCTTGTCAACGCGTCTTATGTATAATGCTCGTGCAAATGGCCCTCAGAGAATCGAAGAAATGAAATAAATTAAAACTCTGTGTTGTGCTATTGAAAAGCCCTCTTATTTACTACTTTTAACTAAGTCGGAGCAAATGGTCGTTATTTTAATAAACTAAATAAAAAAAAATAAAACTTTTATTGCATACGGAGAAGGCCAACTTCTAGATTGAAACATATAAACTTTAACTATAAGCCATTCACTTATTATTGGCATCAAGTAGATGCTGCACATCTGACTTGAAATTTTTATCACATCTTCTCAATATATGCTGAATTGAGATAGGTATAAAAAAATAAAGAATTTATAGGTAACGAGATGGCAAAAATAAGTGAAAGAGTTATAGTACACCACTGTGTATGACCAAAAATGTAAGTATATTTTTGATCTCAAAGCATCTTTATTTTGTTGGAATTGGCAAAGACCTCTAAGTTAATTACGTTTACTGTTTTCGGAGTGGATGGTTAACTTATTAAGCTTCTTCTATGGATAATGTAAAAGAACACTTTTAGAGGTAGCGTATATGTGCCAGCTCAATTTGTGTCGGCATATTACTTATTACGTCACCGCATCTTCTTAAGAAAGACGTGTAAGCCATTTTTATCGTTTCTTGGTTTAAAAAAGGATAAATTGCACTATCGCAAGGCTGACTCTTTTGCACAAATAGGTAAAAAAATCAATAATATTGCAAGGATTAAAGGAAAAAAAATTGTGATAATGGACAACGCACCACAAAATTACTTTTTATTAGAAAACCGATCAATACTCGCCAGAAGAAACACATTATTAGAGATTACCTGATTAGGAATGACACATCGTTTGAAAAGAAATTCACCGAGGGACAGTTGTTGCATTTAAAAGCACTTTTACATCTCAAGTTTAAACTCCCACGTAAGATTGGTTTCTTTCTATCCAATACACAGGTCCAGATCCAGAGCTACTGACCAAGAGACGAAGAGCCAAAGTCAAAGTCTGCGTCTTGGGATCGTTCACACAGTCGATTGTAAAGAAACCAATTTTTGACGATTTACCGCCTATTGGTAAACAATATATTATTCAATAAGCCTGTAATGAGAATTATTACTCACTAGGATAAAGTTTGCCACACGAGCCTAAGACGAAGGCGTAATTCATCGTGTGAAGTGAGTAATGGCTTTTACATGAGTATAGAATACCATACTTTTTCTATGACATAGTTTTTTTAATAGCAAGTGCAAAAGTCCTTGTTGCACCTATGCTATTGATTAAATAGTCGCACACATTTTTTTTAACATTTTGTACTAAAAAATAATAATAATTAAATAAAAATAAAATAATAAAAAAAAAGTAAAATAATAAAAAGAAAAGTATAATTACTACAAAAAAAAATATTTTCAATAATGGTTAACATGTTTACCAATCTCTAGGTAGATGTACCAACAGTTAAATGAATCGAGCCTTAGAGTGATAAATTCAAGATTTTTTTTACATTTATTTATTCTATTTTTATCTAATCGCCAAAATTTGCATACCTAATATAAATTTTAATAAACTAATGTACACTTTACTGGTTAAAATAATGTCACTAAGCACATGCCATTTGATTAGTGGAAACCGTGATTAATATTACGTGAGTAATAAATTATTACTCACGGGTAGGTAATAGTTGATATTATTTATTAAAAACTAGTGAGTAATAACCATATTATTACACAGTCGTAGAAAAAACAATAGATTATGTCACTAAGAGTAAAAGTGGGTCTTTTCGTGCTGAGCCCAGAGATTGACGGCCGAAGCGAAACTGAGGCCTGCAACTGGGCGAAGCACAAAAAGACTTTTTACTCTGAGTAACATATACTATTTGTTTTCAAGCATGCAGGAAATAAGAACTCTATTACAGAGTGATTCAGTTTTGCATTATTCTCTCATCCTCTTTAAGCGGGTCCAGGTACTTACCCAATTAATGATGTAAATTATTTGTAAAATAAATAGAATGTGTTAGAATGGTGGTTTTCAATGCTCAATGGTTTTAATGGTAAAATCACATTGACAGATAAATATAATGACGCGCATGACATTTAACAGACGAACTCAGAATACGGGAACCTATGCGATTTCGATTAATAACGGTTTCGGGTGGTGCTCTCGAGCGCTTTGAGAGTATTCCTAACGTTTGCTTTTTCAATAAGAATGTCAAGATGGCAATACACTCAGATCGGTCTAAATGGTGTCATCGTGTGTTCAAATAATTTTGGTGAATGAAAATCGTTTATATATGCGCCACCATGAGAGTAACGATGACTTTTGACTTTACTTTTACTGCCTAGGAGTTTTTTTGCTACTTTTTTGGTCTCAGGATTGGAAAGCCCACTTTAGGTGTGCGTATAGAAAAACAAAACTTTTAGTCCGCTGGAAAAAAAAGGGCTTTATGTGTGTTTTTAGTTTTTTCCCCACAGTAACTTAAAAATTGAGCTGAAAAAAAAGCATTCGGATACAAATTTAGCCTGATTATATATTTTTCGTCAAATACACGTCGACCAGGAACACGTTGACCAGGAAGGAATAACAGGAGAAGGTGAAGAAAAGCGCGGATGGACTAGTCTAGCGTTTCTCTAGCTCTCTAGCGTTTCTCTTCGAGAGACTCTGCTCTGCATTTAGAAACGTAGTTTCCTCCTTCTTGTTGAAATTGTTGTCTGTTTAAAGATCTCAATGGCCTCTCTCGTTAGTCTCGGAGAGAACGGGTAGCAGGAAAGAACTGTGAAGCTTAATCATTTATAAAATACTTAAATATTGTAGCATCATACTTCTGAAAAATTCTGTAGCGTATTTCGCTTCTGAAAAATATTTGTAAAACCCAAATTTTAAAATCGGGTTAAAATGGAAAATGTCAGGAATTTCAATCATTAAGATTGTGGAGGCGGCCTTTGCTTCTATATGATTTATTTGGTAATATTTTAATTAAAGATTTAGAAGCCAATAACATTAATAAGTAATAAAAATAAAAAGAAAATACAAAAAAAAAAGAAAGAACAAAATAAAATAAAAGACACGACGAACCGAGTATTGTGCAGGACCAGGACCGCAAGCCAGATGAAATGCATCTGAAATAAAAGTAAAAGGGTGTTGAGTTACCCTGTTCAACACTAGTTGATTCTATATGAATTATTAAGCTATTAAAGTTACGCTCAATTAAGAAACTGTGTCAAGCTCATTTTATAAGCTTTGATTAAACAAATTTCAATCAAAATTCTCCATTAAAACTTAACTGAGAAAATATGTTGAAACTCAATTATTGAAAAGGTATTGCATCGAAAGATCCATACTATGGACACAGACCACTATGCCCTGGCATCGAAAAGATCTATACTACGGACACAGATTACTATGCCCTAAACGCCTATCTGTGAAAATGCAATAGACAATCCTCTATTTATTCTTAATAAATTTATATCCTCTCCATGAGGCCGGATTGTTATTCATAACCACTGATGCGACTATTCGCACCCTGCAATGCCGCGAAGATGTGATAAACAATCCTTTAATCCCTATCAAGTGGCTGGATGCTACCACATCAACACAAGTACGACCAATCGTACCGGAAGCACAAGTTTTGAGTACTGGTACAAAAAAAAACAATCGGGCGTCCCCACGGCGGCAGGCCAACTTCAACTCATCATAAGAAGGGGCTAAATTATTATCTATCAAATAACCAAAAGCCAACTTCAAGATCTGAGTGTTCAGTTCGAAACCCCCAGTCACGACTATTCGTGCCATAATCGCCAAACACGCACACACAGTGCAAAAGGCCATGGTAAATTCTTTCAGCCCTTATCAATGAACAGCAATTAATAGGAAATGTGTCAAACATCTCTAAGGACCGACGTCCTAAACCAACGATACGACCATTCGTACCTTAATCGCCAGCAATACGACCAATCGTACGCTAAAAAAAAACATACCAAGCACCAAAACAAAGATAAGCGGTAGAATAGAAATTAACATGATGCCTGACTTTTAATTATTCAGAAATACTCATCAATTAATATGAGTGGATTGAGGTATTTAATTAAATATAAGAAAGTTAGAATAACCGTGATAAAAACAAGGTAAACCCAGTGAGAAAACTCACCTATTCAAGAGAACTCGGGCACAAAACAACACCACAACCGCACAGTTTAGTAAGCGTCACACTAATAACCGACTCTAAATATTTCTTTAAAGCAAAAGCCAAAAAAACCAATCTACGCAATCGATCCAGGCTAAATTCCCAGGACGAGGGTAGAAATCATAAGTGCCTACATGGTCACTTGACATATTTATTACCAGTTAAAATAACAAAACCCTCGAGACATCGGGTTCTGCTTAAATTTCGGTTCTTAGAAACGCTTATTACGGGTGTTGGGGAGTGTTGTGCCGAAATGTTATATTATAACAAAATTTGGTTCTTACAGTCGGCCATCCTGCAAGTAGCTCGTCTCGAGATACATCGAATCAGCACTCTTGTTCGTCGTCATCGGAAGGTAGAACCACTCCGTCTTCATCTTCATCAATGTCACTTCCACTATCTTCTGAAACTCCTCCAGGTGGACACCAAGGTCTCATTTGGTCCACTGCTATGGTCTTCTCGTACCTCGTACTTCTCAACGTTCGATGAGAGTCATTAAGATCTTTTATGACGTATCGATCGTTAGGTAACACCTTCTTAACCAGCATAGGGCCACTGTATATTGGAGCTAATTTACGACTTGTTCCAGTGGCAGGGATTTGTTTCTTTATGACCACTAGATCTCCTTCTTTGTATACTTTAGGTCTCTTCCGTCTTTTATCATAACGCTCTTTTTGTTTTAATTGGGTTGCGGACATCTTCTCTGCAGCGTTTTGCCTTATATTTAGTAGGTCTTCTAGCATTTCTGGTAGTTGTTGGATCTCATCCTTAAGAATTGAGTCACTACCGCCACGTGGTTTATATCCAAATAATAGTTGACTCGGTGTCTTCCCTGTAGATTTGTTTGGAACATTGTTTATTGCGAATTGTACTGCTCTAACTTGTTGGTCCCATAATTCTTCTTCCGGAACAGATGGTAATAATGCACCAAGTATTGTTCGGTTTAATCGTTCAACCTGTCCATTCGCTCGAGATGAGCATCATACTTCTGAAAAATTCTGTAGCGTATTTCGCTTCTGAAAAATATTTGTAAAACCCAAATTTTAAAGTCGGGTTAAAATGGAAAATGTCAGGAATTTCAATCATTAAGATTGTGGAGGCGGCCTTTGCTTCTATATGATTTATTTGGTAATATTTTAATTAAAGATTTAGAAGCCAATAACATTAATAAGTAATAAAAATAAAAAGAAAATACAAAAAAAAAAGAAAGAACAAAATAAAATAAAAGACACGACGAACCGAGTATTGTGCAGGACCAGGACCGCAAGCCAGATGAAATGCATCTGAAATAAAAGTAAAAGGGTGTTGAGTTACCCTGTTCAACACTAGTTGATTCTATATGAATTATTAAGCTATTAAAGTTACGCTCAATTAAGAAACTGTGTCAAGCTCATTTTATAAGCTTTGATTAAACAAATTTCAATCAAAATTCTCCATTAAAACTTAACTGAGAAAATATGTTGAAACTCAATTATTGAAAAGGTATTGCATCGAAAGATCCATACTATGGACACAGACCACTATGCCCTGGCATCGAAAAGATCTATACTACGGACACAGATTACTATGCCCTAAACGCCTATCTGTGAAAATGCAATAGACAATCCTCTATTTATTCTTAATAAATTTATATCCTCTCCATGAGGCCGGATTGTTATTCATAACCACTGATGCGACTATTCGCACCCTGCAATGCCGCGAAGATGTGATAAACAATCCTTTAATCCCTATCAAGTGGCTGGATGCTACCACATCAACACAAGTACGACCAATCGTACCGGAAGCACAAGTTTTGAGTACTGGTACAAAAAAAAACAATCGGGCGTCCCCACGGCGGCAGGCCAACTTCAACTCATCATAAGAAGGGGCTAAATTATTATCTATCAAATAACCAAAAGCCAAATGTCCCATATTACCGGCAGGTGGACTGATTTTTACATTGCACTCCCTTGTAAAGTTTTATAACTTAAAGAATACATAATGGTTTAGGTGTAGCGTCCTCAAGATTTTTATTTTCAGGAGAAAGGTTACGGGAGAAGGACCCAAAATAAAACTTCTACGCTTCCGCAGAAATTGCCGACGTTTCGACGTTTATTTTACGTCTTTCTCAAGGCTAAAAAAATTAAAAACACAATAACGAAGACGCCATAAAAATACGCAAACATATATCACCTAACAGATTAAAAATAACAAATCCAATTAAATAGTACTGAACTCCCTTACCTATTCCACTCAAATTGCAGAAGTTTATCGTCAGATGGTAATGATGTTTATTGTCCATCGGAACAACCACGGGGACTGACGTACATTAAAAACAAAAACAAAAACGAACAAAGCGTGGAAACATAAAGGGAACCGTGCTTAGCAGTGTGTAGGTACCCAACGTATTAATATTGAATTTCACTACATCGGGCCTTATCAGCCGGCAAGCCGATGTGTTTATTATTATTTTTTTTCCCTAATATTATGGTTAATATTTATCCATGATGTGATGGTGTATTGATTTCTACCAATCATTCTTCCACCATCATATAGACATAAAGACGTTATCCTTGCCACACACTAACTTCCCTTCCCACATACGGAAGAATATTGTTTTAGTAAATTACTGTATTGGATGCTAAGGCCTTGAACATCCGTTCCGCAATTTACAGTATTATGTCGAGGAAATCATAATCATTTCACTCACATTTCTTTTATAGTAGTTGCTTTCCCTATCTAATATGGACGCTTTAAGAAACTCAAAGTCATGCCCCAATG